>CM062297.1:400444046-401644046 GCA_031216915.1 Pictodentalium vernedei | reverse complement strand
ATTGAATAAAGAATCTTTTAACCAGATGAGAAATTACCCTGACTCTCCCCAGTTTTCCTTTGGTTATAG
This sequence comes from Pictodentalium vernedei, assembly GCA_031216915.1. NCBI lineage: Eukaryota > Metazoa > Mollusca > Scaphopoda > Dentaliida > Dentaliidae > Pictodentalium > Pictodentalium vernedei. Next base: position 401,643,977 of record CM062297.1, on the reverse strand, counting down.
ATCTATTTGGCCTCACTACATCTAATACAGGCATTTAATCTATTATATCTTGTTTGACAGAGCTCATAGAGCTCTGTCAAACAAGATATAATAGAATAACTGCTAAGTGTATCTCTAAAAGACAGGAAAGTGACACTTTCCCTGTTAATTGAATACTCCTGTTAATTGAATAATTTTCATTGGCATAGTGGCTATTCAATTAAAAGGGTTCCACTGTACCTCGAGTGGGCGACAAGATGGTTTTAGTTGGGAACCCTATGGGAAAGAGTTTCTCAGAAATCAGAACCCAAAGCAATACTGATCAACTGACATAGAAACATATTATTCCAGCATTCCAGCAACATTTTCAAAGGATAAATAGAACATTGCTTTAAACTTATTTGATTTGTGATTATGGGGCATCGGTCGATCAGAACCATCAAAACATCTAGCTACAGTTGAAACTAGAAGTCCTGTCACAATTAGTGCAGAAAATGCTCGTTAGTTCATGTGCTCCTCACTGTAGAAGAATGAAGTAGTATGAAATACACACTGTGTAATGCAAAATATAATGAGCTAAAAGTGAGGTCAGTAGTGAAATCAGGAATTGAAATGATCAAGCAGAAAGAAAATATTGAGACTACATTACGTGGAGGGTGGATTACTACTAAATCACTGTGGTATAGATTTTTCACTCAGTAATTATTTACTAATGGTACAGTTTGAGCTTGACAGGGAGAAAAAGTGCACTTACTCTGTGCACTATTACTTAAAATGGTGCACAATACAAGTGAGAGGACTTCCAGTTTCAACTGTAGTCTGTCGTAGGGAACGAACTTTGTAAAAAAAGAATTAAATTGTTACTGCTAGTATTTATAAGTAGTTAGAAGAAATCAAGTTCTCTTCCTTCGCAGAGTATATATAGGTTTCTTTTGTCAACCAACATTATCAGCTTTTGTTTGGTTTTGGCAGTTTCCAGTAAATTCTAACAAAAGAATTATTTTAAATATACTTAGCAGCATTGCCTGATTGCCTTTTTCTGTAATGTTTCTCACTCGGAAATTTAGAAAAAAGAGATAGATTCTCACTGATTTCCTGTAGAAGTGAAAAATATGGAATTGTGTATTAATGGCCGAGTTGCTTGCCATTTCTCCATGATTCTCTCTGTGTACTCCAGCTTCCTCCATCTGTAAAACTGTCCAACTCGAGATGATCCTGGCTGTCGAAAATACTGGTAACCCCCCCCCCCCCCCCCCCCCAAAAAAAAAAATGTTTCATAAAAAACACTTATTGATATACACATTTCAACACCCAAAAGTAATGTAGCACATTACCAGTTAACTGGTTGAGTGCTAGAAGCCACTATCTGAAAAATGCTGAAAGCCACTATAGTGGCTTTACAATGTTTGCACTAATTTGTTGTTGGCTCAACAGTAGAAGAAAAATGTTAAAATTGAATTGTTTTGTTACAATTTATTGGAGAGTGCCAACTGGCACTCTCCAATAAATTGCAACCAAACAATTATTTATGAGCAATATATTGCTAAACTAAGGCTCCTTTTGCTGGTAGTGTATTATCTTTGAAAAAAATACTCACGTTACAAATGACAATTGAAAAGTAGTATAGCACTCTACCAGTTGAGAGCTAAAATGAGTTATCAGATGCTCAAAGAAAAATATATTTAGTTTTTTTCCTAAGAATGGAAATGAAATTTATTCAATCTTTTTTGTACACAAACAGCACCAATGATACTGAGAAAAATTGTTGAAGCAGACTTCAATAGCAGTAGTAACACCTTAGTGAGAAAATCAGTGACCAAAGTAATTCAGCGACTGGGATTAATCTTCTTAAAAAACAGAGTAGCATCTTGGAGGTATGTTTGATAGAAATAATGTTTCATAACATCTTGTTTTCCTCATTAACTCTTCTGATTCTTCCACTGATTATCAGACATGGCCGTACAAGAGTGCATATCTGATTTGTCTGAAAAATATTTGGTTCAGATATATGCAGTGTTACCTTTCCCACAATGCGAAAATTATGGAAAATTATTGATTTTCAAAATACTTTTTGTGTGGAAAATCATTGATTTTTGGTCCTTTTGGCTCTTTTGGGTCCTGAAAAAGTGCTTGAATTTTAAAACTGGAATTCTAGGCACTGTAAAGTGCTTAACCCTATGGACACTGGTGGTATCTTCCATGTCAGTTCAATGACTTCATTTGGAAGAGCCTATTTTCATTATTTGGGGGTAGACCATTTAATATTTTCAACATGCACCCCACACATTCATTTATCAGCTATCCTTCTTAATGAAATTATGACGTATCATGTTCCTGGGCTGGAAAAGCAGCCTCTCAGGTTCAAAGGGTTAAACATTACAGTTTCTGAGAAAAAGTTGTGGAAAGTCCTTAAAAAATATATTTAGGTTATTGCTTGGCTTGGTATCATCAAAATGTTTGCTTATCAGCTCTGGAAGGAGCTTGGTGATTCCATGGTTATGACATTGAACTTCAAACTGAGAGGTCCATTGTTTGACCCCTGCCAGGGGTAACTGCGTTGTGTCCATGGGCAAGGCACTTAATCCCGATTACCCATGTGGAGGCATGGTGCCATTGTGTACTAAGGTGTAATGCATGTTGATGTGCACATGTCTTCAACCAATGCTAACCCTTCCTCTGTGGAGTATGATGGGGAGTCTTGACAGTTGCTCGCCGTTGCTTGGTGGTTTTCTCCAAGTGCTCTGGCTTCCTGTCCCATAAAACTGTTCGACACAAGGTGACTCTGGCTGTCAAACGTGTCATTAAGGTCCCAATAAATAAATTAATTAGTGGTTTGAAATACATGGAAAATAAAGCTGGGAGTGACGTGGCTCAGTGGTTATGGCATTGGACTTTAAATCAAAATGTTGATGGCCCTTTCGTGATAGCTCAGTGATTAGAGCATTAGATTTTAAACTGACAGGCTGAAGGTGCTGGCTCATGCTTAGAGCATTGGACTTTAAACTGAAAGGTTGCTGGCACTGTCATGGTGGCTAATTGGTTAGACCTTGGGATTTTAAACAAAAGTCTGTGATTTGATCCTGACCAGCGGTAACGGTGTTATATCTCTGGGTTGGACACTTAATCCTGATTGCCCATTTGGGGGCATGGTGGTGCTGTGTACTAAAACATACTACACATCGATAGTGTACTTCCTTTCAACTACTTCTAACATGACACTACTCAGTGCTTCTCTCTGGGTACTCCACCTTCCTCCGCCTGTAAAACTGTCTGACACACTGTTACCCTGGCTTTGAAAGTTTTGTTAAACTCCAATAAATCATCAAACAAACAATGGATAAGAAATATTAACTGGTACATGTATGTATACAAATATCAAAAACGATTGATATTATTTTGGCAATGATCCTAAAAAATAATTGAAAATTCCCATGACGACTCTGTGAAAGTAATGAATTTTTTTTGAGTCCTTCGTATTTTGGGGGGAAGTCATGGCTCTCATGCAATCTTACATTTTAAATTTGCCAAATCTAGGACGGAAGATTGATAAAAGCTTGCTGCATCTTAGGTAAAAGCTGCATCTTAGCTAAACAATTCTGTTATGTGAGCCCATTCAAATGTTTGTCCCTTTGTGGCAACTGTGGTAAGTGGAGTTGTTCTGGTTCAACTTGGTGGACAAATTTTTATACGCCTGTTTGAAAAACGGGACGTATTATAGTATGGCGTTGTCCGTCCGTCTGTCCGTCCGTCCGTCCGTCCGTCCATCCGTCCGTCCGTCCGTCCGTCTGTCTGTTTGGTTTCCAAACAATAACTTTAGTATTTGTTTTCCGATCGGCTCCAAATTTGGTATGTGGTTTAATCACAACAAAATACAGGTCAAGTTCGAATATGGGGTCGGTCCGAACATTTTTCGCCTGAATTATGGCCCCAGTTGGACTTAGAATTCGTCAAATATTTGGTTTCCGGATGATAACTTTAGTATTTGTTTTCCGATCGGCTCCAAATTTGATATGTGATTTAATCACAACAAAATACAGGTCAAGTTCGAATATGGGGTCGGTCTGAACAATTTTTGCCTGAATTATGGCCCCTGTTGGACTTAGAATTCGTCAAATATTTGGTTTCCGGATGATAACTTTAGTATTTGTTTTCCGATCGGCTCCAAACTTGGTATGTGGTTTAATCACAACAAAATACAGGTCAAGTTTGAATATGGGGTCGGTCTGAACAATTTTTGCCTGAATTATGGCCCCTGTTGGACATAGAATTCTTCGTCAAATATTTGGTTTCCGGATGATAACTTTAGTATTTGTTTTTCGATTGGCTTCAAACTTGTTAGTCTTTTTCTCAAATGACTGAAAAATTTAGTCATTTCACAAAATCACTGATTTCAAAGTCTGACCGTAACATATATATATATGCCATTATAAATTTCTCGCACTCTAAAAAAATTGCAAATGTGTTAAAATGGTACAATTTGAACAGTTCATGGGCATATGATGCAATGCCCAGCGGTGCTCTTGTTCCATATTAGAACAAAGGGACCCACCAACTAATGTTAAGGATGAAAATCCTCTAAAATGGGCAGTATAATTGTAAATGGGCAGTGGCAAGTAACTATCCTATTCTGCAACTCACTAGCTTGATGCAATAAGGTTTAGCAGAGGTTGAATACAAGTGTACAGTTGATTTGCTATGTGCCTTAGTAGAGAGTGCCACCATGCTTCTACTTGGGATTAAGAGTCTTTCCCAGGGACACAATGCGAATGACATAGCTACAGATCAAACCATTAGCCCAATACACTAACCAATGAGCCACTGCACTCCCAACAGTCCCTATGATTAATGATTTTTTGTTTTAGTTTCCTGCAAAGGTAGAAAATCTAGAGTTACCTAAAGTTTCTTTTTCATGATCGTAAATGATCATAAAGTCCTGGAGTGTTTGTTTATTGTTTAATTTCATTTTCCTCAGAAGTCTCTGGAAATCACAAAAGTAACAAATTATTTGTTCAAAACACCAATATATTATTTTTACCCTGTATTAAATTTTAGAATGTTACTCTTTTGACAGTTTGCATCATGTGGCTTAGCATGCAAATTCTACATAAGCCTTGGCGAAGGCTGCATGGTATATCGATAAAGAGATACATATCAGTATTCAAACCAGTATCGATTGAATACCGGTATAATTGTAAAAATATCGGTTTATCGTCATTATTTATTTACCCACAATTCCAAACGAATCATATTATCCCTGTATCTAACGAATTGGCCACATCCTCCTGGGTAATACACAAATTGTGCAGTTGAACAAATATTATTTTTCAAACAATTTCAACAAAACCATATCATGTGACCCCTGATTGGAATGAGCTCATTCCAATGAGGGATCACTTGATGTGGTTTTGTTGAATTTTTTCGAAAAATTCTATAAACTAATATTTAAAAAAAATAAATTTTGATATTGTCTGCATTGGGTAGTGGGTTATTCAAACTGTATCATCAAGGCATGCTGATTTGTTCCAATTGTGATGGCTAAAGTCACGATTTTGGTATGTATGTTCAGGTAGCTGAAGTCTTTCGATATACCAGTATACCACGGTATTTTTTTGAACACCGATACAGTCCTGGCTGCCTATATCAGGCCATTAGTTTGCTCTAGTTTGGGCATTTTGAAAAGATATTGTTGATTTTTAAAGCTGAAAGCATCTTTACACAGTATAAAAACCAAAGAAAGAACACTCTTCCAGCTGAAAATTTTGAAATACATTTAACCAAGTATTTTAGCATCTTTCCTGTTTTGGGCGCATCTTTTACCACCTTGAATTTGGGGTAATCGAAAGGCCTGCCTATATTGGCAACAAAGACTTGCCAAGAAACAACTGCCATGGTTCTTAAAGTGTAACTTGCTAGTTTACCCCAATACTGCATGTTGGGGTACAGGTTTTGTTGCAGTTACAAGTAATCAGAGTTGGAATTAGACCTGTTATGGTTAAAGAACAACTTAAGTAAGTGTTACAAAATTTTACTTGATTTTGTTTGCTTTGTGATGCTTCCATGTATATTTCACACTTCGTGTATTTACATAGGAATTCAGCTTTTTGAATATTGGAAGACAACGTTCTTCTTCATAATTATAATGATCTAATCTTCATAGCAAAGTTGAATTCAATAGATCACACCAACTCATGAGAGGCCATTGTATATTTTACCAATAGTTCCTGATAGTTCATCCAAATTTTGCTAACATTTAATATTTTTATACTGTACCAATGACCCAGACTTAGCTGGTGCTAACTCTAACAAAACCAGGGCCAAACACAAATTTTGCCCCCCAATCCCCAAAATTTGCATCCAAAACAAAAAGAAATCATGTCCTAAAGGACCTCCATACTACGTCTCTACTGCACATGCGCAGTGACGCAGACGTCCCGAAATTGGCGCCAATTATCATTCTCTGTTTGGCCCTTCATCAGTCAACATCTCACTGATCTTTGTGCTTGTAAATCTCAGTTTAAAGGATGCCAGACATGTAATTTTTGGAGAAAATGTGATTCTAAGGAGGATAGAAGGAGGAGAGGAAAAAGAAGTGACAAAAAATAATCAGGGCTGTACTTAAAATTTTTTGATGAAATTATGTTAAGTTGCCTATTTTCGAGGCATGGGCCTCTTGTTGTCATTCTTGCTAATTGTTGCACTGCTTATTCGGTGTTTCCTCTCCCCTAGCATTCTAAAGTCCCCCCTTGCAATTCTCCCATGCTTTTGGCATATTTTTGAGAAATTTCATTTCTAAAATTTCCTGGGAGAGTTGCTTGGTTACAGAATGTTTTCTGTTATTTTCCCCATAGTTACGTTTTCACCCATGGGTGTATAACGTTTGTGTTCTGCATCTTCCATCTGATGTTCTATAGATTCTCCCCTGGGAGTCTCTGTTTTGCATCAGATAGAGTGTAATTGATGACTGATTCCGGGCCAGTTTTTTCAGTGCCTGGAGTCATGTATTTTTATACTGTACCAATGACCCAGACTTAGCTGGTGCTAACTCCAACAAAACCAGGGCCAAACACAAATTTTGCCCCCCAATCCCCAAAATTTGCATCCAAAACAAAAAGAAATCATGTCCTAAAGGACCTCCATAGTACGCCTCTATTGCGCATGCGCAGTGACGCAGTCGTCCCGAAATTGGCGCCAATTATCATTCTCTGTTTGGCCCTTCATCAGTCAACATCTCACTGATCTTTGTGCTTGTAAATCTCAGTTTAAAGGATGCCAGACACGTAATTTTTGGAGAAAATGTGATTCTAAGGAGGATAGAAGGAGGAGAGGAAAAAGAAGTGGCAAAAAAATAATCAGGGCTGTACTTAAAATTTTTTGATGAAATTATGTTAAGTTGCCTATTCTCGAGGCATGGGCCTCTTGTTGTCATTCTTGCTAATTGTTGCACTGCTTATTCAGTGTTTCCTCTCCCCTAACCTTCTAAAGTCCCCCCTGGCAATTCTCCCATGCTTTTGGCATATTTTTGAGAAGTTTCATTTCTAAAATTTCCTGGGAGAGTTGCTTGGTTACAGAATGTTTTCTGTTATTTTCCCCATAGTTACGTTTTCACCCATGGGTGTATAACGTTTGTGTTCTGCATCTTCCATCTGATGTTCTACAGATTCTCCCCTGGGAGTCTCTGTTTTGCATCAGATAGAGTGTAATTGATGACTGATTCCGGGCCAGTTTTTTCAGTGCCTGGAGTCATGTTTTCTAGTGTGTTTACACTGTTTGTTTTCATTGGCAACAGCCTTTTTTGAGGGGGGCTGTTTGCCTTTGTGGTAGTTTATCTCATTATAAGATACATTTATATTATCCGAAAGTGTCTCATTAATTATTTTATATAAATTTAAAATTTTTGACCACACTTTGCCATCGGATCCATCGGGGCTCAACGTTACTTTTCAGCAACTTGGGCTTCTCTGAAAAAATATTTTTTCAAAATTATTTTGTTTTGCAATTGTTTTTTCATTTATTAATGGATCATGTTATTATGTATCTTTGTGTCAGGGGTTTTTGCGAGTAACTAGGACTTATTGTTGTTCTTTCACAATGAAGGGACATTGTTCAAATTGTAATAGGAAGAAATCTTCCTCTGACTTTCATGATCATTGTATTAATTGTAGTCAGTGTTCTCGCATTAATCCCTGTCCTATATGTGAACATTGGGATGAGAAACATTGGAAACGTGTGTCACGATATGTTGTTTCTGGAGAAAGAGCGATGCCGGCTCTTTCTCCACAAGGTCACTCTACTCTCTCAGTTTCTATTTCAGAGGAACCAGAACAGGGTGATGTTTCCATGTTATCTTCTTCAAGTGTGCGTCCGTCGTCACAAATGAATTCAGAGCTAGCGGCAAAAGTGCTCATGGAGATTAGACAAATGTCGTCCGCTAGCTCGCCCGGTGTAGCGTCCATTCACCAAATGGTTCGGCAGCCGGGTTCGTCCGATGCGGTCCAAGAGGAAATTTTGGGTGATGCGAGCACTATAAACATAATAGATGCACACCCAGTGACGGCGGATAGTAAACGAGAACGGAGGAAGCCTTTTAGTCTGGTTCCTAGCTCGTCCAGGTCCAGCCGGGCCGCGAGCGAGAGAGGTCCCTCTCTCGTACAACAACATCTGGGACCAGATGTTGTGGTACAAAATGTGTCTTTAGCGGAGCATACGTCCGTCGCTCGGGACGCTCCGTTGTATAAGCAGTCCGCAGAGACTGTTAAGGCTTCCTCTTCTCGTCAGCGCACACGACCGCACCTTGGCTGCGTGACCTCCGATATTTTACCAGCTTCGCCGATGAAGGATTCTTCGGCGACCAGGTCACACCATCCGGCAGCCAGGGATTCGAGACCGATGGACTCCGGACGTTCGCATAGGAAAAGTATGCGGGAGCCATCTGATGCGGAGCTGCCCTCGGCGAAGCAGCGAAAGACTGCGCCTCCGCAGGTCTCGACGTCGGACATTCTTGTGCAGATAGCACAGCTTATCGCAGCATCCCAGCAGCCGACAGAAACGGTGTCGGATCGAGAATTATCCGACGGCGCTGGGTCGGTACGCTCCGCCGAAGCATCAGGGGCGGACGACCGGGAACATCGGGAGGTCCGACCGGATGGTGAAAGGGATACGGATGATTTGGAGCTATCCCTTTCGGAACAACATAAAGCTGCCGTGGACTTCATCCGGCACTTTCTCCCTCAAGTTGTTCCGTCGGGCCAGACTGCTGCGCTTCCGGACAAGAGAATTATAGCGTCATTGGACTCTGATTTTTTTGAGCGGTTCAGGGACATCGCTCCCGAGTTTCCGTCGCAGTCCAATAATGTTGCAAGAACATTTGAATTATTGAACGACGCTATATTTAAACTTGCTTCCAGGACGGGGAAAGCAGGTTTCTTGTCCGCTAATACTCTTAACCTGCCTTTCATTAATGCAAGGAATAAATTCGACACGGCAGGACAGGGTATACCGAGAGTTCCTCTGCGTATGGACGACGAGGCGGAAGACTTAGAGCTATCATTACCGTCGTCAGCTTCTATTCCAACCGCGGTGTTGGAAACAGCTATTGCGTCTAACAGAGCCAATTTAGATGCCTTATCTTACGCAGATCACCTTACTAAGGCGTTATCACTGCGCCTTCAAGGGGAAGAGTTTCAGGATATACAATCCTCTTTAAGACTTCTTTCAAGGGCAGTAGCTTATTCCACGTGTAACTCCGCCCTTTCAGTGGCAAATCTGGAGTTGGTTAGACGTGACGCAGCCCTAGCTACATCCACACTAGTGGATTCTAAGGTGAAGAACTCTCTTAGAGTCGCTTCGGTCTCAGGAGAACTTCTCTTTGACGCAAGCTTTCCGCTATTTATGATAAAATTAAAAAGAAAGCTAATGATTCTCTGTTGTTCAGATCCGCTCCTAAAAAGTCGGATACAGCAGACACGAATAAGACAGGCACTTCTGGGTCTAATGCGCCCAAGAGAGGTTCCTATAGAGGTTCCGGTGCGTCCTCTTGGTCTTATTCGAGAGACCGTCAGGATAGCGACTCTTGTTCGGGACGTCCTTCAGGCCGGGACAATCGGTCGGACGCCCGAGGTCGACGAGGTGAGGTGCGGGTCGTGGAAGACGTGGTTTCTCCTACCGCAGGCCTCGCAGGTGCAGGAGGTGATGGCTTAAACCTCTATCGCGTTCCGGTTGGCGGAAGGTTGTCGAGTTTTTCACAAGAGTGGGCGTCGATTACGGACGACCCTTGGGTGAGAGGAGTGACTTCGGAAGGTCTAAAGATATCCTTCAAACGAAAGCCTCCATAAACTCGAAGTCCAAAGTGGAGTCATCTTCCGTCAAATCCACAGAAAAGAGACGCTCTGTTATCAGAGGTGCAGTCTCTTTTAATGAAGAACGCGGTAGAGGTCGTAGAAAACCAGGAATCTCTGGGATTCTACAGCCATCTGTTTCTGGTTCCGAAACCAGACGGCTCGTTCCGTCCAGTCATAGATTTGAGCTGGATAAACAAGCTGATCGTCGCTCCGAAGTTTTATATGGAGACGATTCGATCGGTCAGAGCGAGTATTCGGGTGAACGATTATGCAACGAGCATAGATCTCAAAGATGCATACTTTCACGTCATGGTACATCCGACATTCCGAAAGTATCTACGCTTCGCAGTCCTAGGAGTGGTGTATCAGTTCTGGGCCATGTGCTTCGGATTGAATCTAGCACCCTGGGCTTTCACTCGGGTAATGAACTCTGTAATGATCTACTTCCGAGCTCATTCGTCTGCGGTAACGTCGGCCTACCTGGACGACATTCTTCAGAGGTACGGCAACGAGTTAACGCTTCAGAACGATGTTCAGAATCTTCTTCTATTGCTCCGACGTCTTGGTTTCATAGTAAACGAGGAGAAGTCGGATCTGGTGCCGTCCAAGTCATTCACTCATCTGGGAATGAGCTTCGAGACGCACAACAATCTCGTTCGTCTGCCGTTAACCAGAGCGAAATTAGTCAGTTGTTACGCTCGCTATTGTCTGCACGCAGACAAAGTCACGGCGAGAGAATTTATGAGACTGATAGGTCTGTGCGGAGCCGCCGCGGATCTCATTCCGATGGGGCGGCTACGCACACGTCCTCTTCAAATTTTCCTGACTCAGAATTGGAGTGTGAAAATTCATTCGCTCGATGTAGACGTTCTCTTGTCAGATCAAGTGAAACAAGAGATTCAGACTTGGGCAAACATTCAGTGGTTAACTCAAGGAGTTCCGCTGCAGTTGCCGGATCCGAGTTTTACCGTTATGACGGATGCCAGTCAAACAGGTTGGGGTGCATCATTAATCCCAACGGATTCGAGATGCCAGGGTCTTTGGGATCCGCAATTCCTGTGCAAGCACATAAACATCAAGGAAATGATGTCAATTTGGCTTGCGTTACGTCACTGGATGGACATTATTCACGATGCTCATGTCCAAATCCTATCCGACAATACGACAGTAGTGGCGTATATACGGAATCAGGGAGGCACTCATTCAGTTCCGTTGTTCAATCTAACGGAAAGAATCCTTCTGTTTGCGTTAGAACATCACGTTCTTCTTTCGGTCCGTCACATACCGGGTCGTCTGAATGTGCTAGCAGACTCCCTTTCACGAAAGGGTCGCTTGTTGCCGTCGGAGTGGACTCTCAACAAACAAGTATTCAATCAGATTTGCTACCAATGGGAACGGCCAATGATAGACTTATTTGCGACACATCTCAACAATCAGTTGCAGACGTATGTGTCCCCGTGTCCGGATCCAAGAGCATTTGCAGTAGACGCTCTGTCGATCCCTTGGGACGGAATGATAGGATATGCGTATCCTCCAGCGCCGTTGCACGGCAAGCACTTTACAGGACGAGCAGTGGACGCGATTTCTAACTGTAGGAGGACCTCCTCTTCGCTAAACTATGCGGCTAAGTGGAAGGTTTTTCGTCGTTGGTGTAGGGATCATTCTGTAGATATATTTGATCCCTCTATACCAGACATTGCAAACTTTCTAGTATACTTGTTTGACGAAATCAAACTGCAGCCTGTTACTATAAAGGGTTATAGATCTATGTTATCTGATACCTATGCACATCATGATAGTTTACAAATTGGATCTAATGTCTCTTTATCGAAATTGGTTAGAAACTTTTCGATAAATAGACCCAGAACTCTTAGATTAATTCCTAAGTGGAATTTAGCTTGGGTTCTCCTTAAATTGAAGGAAAAGCCATTTGAACCTCTTGGGACAGTAGATTTCAAATTCTTATCTTATAAGACAGCTTTTCTCTTAGCTTTCTCTTCTGCCAGAAGAGTCAGTGAGCTTCATGCACTATCGGTGGATGATTCTCATTATCGTAGTGTTGGGAACACTATCACCTTCACTACTAATGTGGGTTTTTTAGCTAAGAATCAGGCTCCTAATAAATATCCGGAACCTATTGTTATTAAGGCTCTTCCGTCTTCAGACGGGCGTAGGCCTTTACTCTGTCCTGTTAGAGCACTACGTATCTATAAACAGAGATCTCAGTTCATCAGAAAGGGACGGAAACGTTTCTTTCTGTCTTTGATGCCTAATAGAAAGGACATTTCAGTCCATTCTATTGCTAGATGGATTCAGTTAACTATCCGTACTGCTTATGAAGATTTATCTTCTTCTCAGCAGTCTGTGCTTAAGATTTCTGCTCATGAAGTAAGAGCTCTTTCTACTTCCTGGGCTTATGCTAATAGTGTTGCTATTACAGATTTAATGAAGGCTGCTTATTGGTCTCAGCCATCCACATTTACGAATTTTTATCTCAGAAATATTGAGTCCATTTCTGGAGACCTGCATTGTTTAGGTCCGTTATCTGTTGCTCAGAATGTCGTCCACTAAACAGTTGCAACTATAGTTATGCAGGCTTTCTGTTCCGGCAGTGACTCCGTCCGGCTGCCCTCTTCGCTCTGGGCTATTTGACCCAGGGCAAGGGGAAGGGGGGGGGGGGGGCGGGTGTTCCCTTAGGTCACCTGCTTTATAGTGAAAAGCAAGGGAATGCCTCCTCCAAGTCAGTATTTCTGAGTCGCTTCCGGGATGGTTTTAAAGTGTAATATTAATGTTTAATTTCATTCATGTCTTATTTTTAAAGTGTAGCTCGGTGTGAAGCATTTGTATATGTCAAGTGTCAAACGGGCTTTAATATACAATACTCGGACACTTTTAAATGATTATAAAGAGTCTCAATTCTCTGGACTACTTTATTTATTGGCTTGCTTTAAAAATAATTAGTATAAGGGTTATACTGGATGTTAATAGAGAACATGAATGTTATTGTGCTCAATTATTAAGGGTAGTGTATCTTTCTAATTTAATATTAAATAAGAAAGATACATGTAAAGCCTAATACTCCTTTTCTCCTTAAGGGGTTACCTCTTTACTATATAGTTGAGCTTATTGGATTTTCCTCTATGTCCTAGGCCCTCCAGCCTGTTTACTATTCAGCTAAGTCTGGGTCATTGGTACAGTATAAAAATGTTAAAAAATTTATAGTAATTTATATATTTTTTATACTTACCAATGACCCAGACGGGGATGGCCCTCCCTGGAGTTGGGAACTCTTGCCTCCCCGCTGAGTACATAGCGCTGACCAGGCACTGCCAGTAAGAATGATAATTGGCGCCAATTTCGGGACGACTGCGTCGCTGCGCATGCGCAGTAGAGGCGTACTATGGAGGTTCTTTAGGACATGATTTCTTTTTGTTTTGGATGCAAATTTTGGGGATTGGGGGGCAAAATTTGTGTTTGGCCCTGGTTTTGTTGGAGTTAGCACCAGCTAAGTCTGGGTCATTGGTAAGTATAAAAAATATATAAATTACTATAAATTTTTTAACTTTCTGGTGTTTTTACACTGTTTGTTTTCATTGGCAACAGCCTTTTTTGAGGGGGGCTGTTTGCCTTTGCTGTAGTTTATCTCACTATAAGATACATTTATATTATCCGAAAGTGTCTCATTAATTATTTAATATAAATTTAAAATTTTTGACCACACTTTGCCATCGGATCCATCGGGGCTCAACGTTACTTTTCAGCAACTTGGGCTTCGCTGAAAAAATATTTTTTCAAAATTATTTTGTTTTGCAATTGTTTTTTCATTTATTAATGGATCATGTTATTATGTATCTTTGTGTCAGGGGTTTTTGCAAGTAACTAGGACTTATTGTTGTTCTTTCACAATGAAGGGACGTTGTTCAAATTGTAATAGGAAGAAATCTTCCTCTGACTTTCATGATCATTGTATTAATTGTAGTCAGTGTTCTCGCATTAATCCCTGTCCTATATGTGAACATTGGGATGAGAAACATTGGAAACGTGTGTCACGATATGTTGTTTCTGGAGAAAGAGCGATTCCAGCTCTTTCTCCGCAGGTCACTCTACTCTCTCAGTTTCTATTTCAGAGGAACCAGAACAGGGTGATGTTTCCATGTTATCTTCTTCAAGTGTGCGTCCGTCGTCACAAATGAATTCAGAGCTAGCGGCAAAAGTGCTCATGGAGATTAGACAAATGTCGTCCGCTAGCTCGCCCGGTGTAGCGTCCATTCACCGAATGGTTCGGCAGCCGGGTTCGTCCGATGCGGTCCAAGAGGAAATTTTGGGTGATGCGAGCACTATAAACATAATAGATGCACACCCAGTGACGGCGGATAGTAAGCGAGAACGGAGGAAGCCTTTGAGTCCGGTTCCTAGCTCGTCCAGGTCCAGCCGGGCCGCGAGCGAGAGAGGCCCCTCTGTCGTACAACAACATCTGGGACCAGATGTTGTGGTACAAAATGTGTCTTTAGCGGAGCATACGTCCGTCGCTCGGGACGCTCCGTTGTATAAGCAGTCCGCAGAGACTGTTAAGGCTTCCTCTTCTCGTCAGCGCACACGACCGCACCTTGGCTGCGTGACTGCCGATATATTACCAGCTTTGCCGATGAAGGATTCTTCGGCGACCAGGTCACACCATCCGGCAGCCAGGGATTCGAGACCGATGGACTCTGGACGTTCGCATAGGAAAAGTATGCGGGAGCCATCTGATGCGGAGCTGCCCTCGGCAAAGCAGCGAAAGACTGCGCCTCCGCAGGTCTCGACGCCGGACATTCTAGTGCAGATAGCACAGCTTATCGCAGCATCCCAGCAGCCGACAGAAACGGTGTCGGATCGAGAATTATCCGACGGCGCTGGGTCGGTACGCTCCGCCGAAGCATCGGGGGCGGACGACCGGGAACATCATGAGGTCCGACCGGATGGTGAAAGGGATACGGATGACTTGGAGCTATCCCTTTCGGAACAACATAAAGCTGCCGTGGACTTCATCCGGCACTTTCTCCCTCAAGTTGTTCCGTCGGGCCAGACTGCTGCGCTTCCGGACAAGAGAATTATAGCGTCATTGGACTCTGAATTTTTTGAGCGGTTCAGGGACATCGCTCCCGAGTTTCCGTCGCAGTCCAATAATGTTGCAAGAACATTTGAATTATTGAACGACGCTATATTTAAACTTGCTTCCAGGGCGGGGAAAGCAGGTTTCTTGTCCGCTAATACTCTCAACCTGCCTTTCATTAATGCAAGGAATAAATTCGATACGGCAGGACAGGGTATACCGAGAGTTCCTCTGCGTATGGACGACGAGGTGGAAGACTTAGAGCTATCATTACCGTCGTCAGCTTCTATTCCAACCGCGGTGTTGGAAACAGCTATTGCGTCTAACAGAGCCAATTTAGATGCCTTATCTTACGCAGATCACCTTACTAAGGCGTTATCACTGCGCCTTCAGGGGAAAGAGTTTCAGGATATACAATCCTCTTTAAGACTTCTTTCTAGGGCAGTAGCTTATTCCACGTGTAACTCCGCCCTTTCAGTGGCAAATCTGGAGTTGGTTAGACGTGACGCAGCCCTAGCCACATCCACACTAGTGGATTCTAAGGTGAAGAACTCTCTTAGAGTCGCTTCGGTCTCAGGAGAACTTCTCTTTGACGGCAAGCTTTCCGTTATTTATGATAAAATTAAAAAGAAAGCTAATGATTCTCTGTTGTTCAGATCTGCTCCTAAGAAGTCGGATACAGCAGACACGAATAAGACAGGCACTTCTGGGTCTAATGCGCCCAAGAGAGGTTCCTATAGAGGTTCCGGTGCGTCCTCTTGGTCTTATTCGAGAGACCGTCAGAATAGCGACTCTCGTTCGGGACGTCCTTCAGGCCGGGACAATCGGTCGGACGCCCCGAGGTTGACGAGGCGAGGTGCGGGTCATGGAAGACGTGGTTTCTCCTACCGCAGGCCTCGCAGGTCCAGGAGGTGATGGCTTAAACCTCTATCGTGTTCCGGTTGGCGGAAGGTTGTCGAGTTTTTCACAAGAGTGGGAGTCGATTACGGACGACCCTTGGGTGAGAGGAGTGACTTCGGAAGGTCTAAAGATATCCTTCAAACGAAAGCCTCCATTAACTCGAAGTCCAAAGTGGACTCATCTTCCGTCAAATCCACAGAAAAGAGACGCTCTGTTATCAGAGGTGCAGTCTCTTTTAATGAAGAACGCGGTAGAGGTCGTAGAAAACCAGGAATCTCCGGGATTCTACAGCCATCTGTTTCTGGTTCCGAAACCAGACGGCTCGTTCCGTCCAGTCATAGATTTGAGCTGGATAAACAAGCTGATCGTCGCTCCGAAGTTTTATATGGAGACGATTCGATCGGTCAGAGCGAGTATTCGGGTGAACGATTATGCAACGAGCATAGATCTCAAAGATGCGTACTTTCACGTCATGGTACATCCGACATTCCGAAAGTATCTACGCTTCGCAGTCCTAGGAGTGGTGTATCAATTCCGGGCGATGTGCTTCAGATTGAATCTAGCACCCTGGGCTTTCACTCGGGTAATGAACTCTGTAATGATCTACTTCCGAGCTCATTCGTCTGCGGTAACGTCGGCCTACCTGGACGACATTCTTCATAGGTACGGCAACGAGTTAACGCTTCAGAACGATGTTCAGAATCTTCTTCTATTGCTCCGACGTCTCGGTTTTATAGTAAACGAGGAGAAGTCGGATCTGGTGACATCCAAGTCATTCACTCATCTGGGAATGAGCTTCGAGACGCACAACAATCTCGTTCGTCTGCCGTTAACCAGAGCGAAATTAGTCAGTTGTTACGCTCGCTATTGTCTGCACGCAGACAAAGTCACGGCGAGAGAATTTATGAGACTGATAGGTCTGTGCGGAGCCGCCGCGGATCTCATTCCGATGGGGCGGTTACGCACACATCCTCTTCAAATTTTCCTGACTCAGAATTGGAGTGTGAAAATTCATTCGCTCGATGTAGACGTTCTCTTGTCAGATCAAGTGAAACAAGAGATTCAGACTTGGGCAAACATTCAGTGGTTAACTCAAGGAGTTCCGCTGCAGTTGCCGGATCCGAGTTTTACCGTTATGACGGATGCCAGTCAAACAGGTTGGGGTGCATCATTAATCCCAACGGATTCGAGATGCCAGGGTTTTTGGGATCCGCAATTCCTGTGCAAGCACATAAACATCAAGGAAATGATGTCAATTTGGCTTGCGTTACGTCACTGGATGGACATTATTCACGATGCTCATGTCCAAATCCTATCCGACAATACGACAGTAGTGGCATATATACGGAATCAGGGAGGCACTCATTCAGTTCCGTTGTTCAATCTAACGGAAAGAATCCTTCTGTTTGCGTTAGAACATCACGTTCTTCTTTCGGTCCGTCACATACCGGGTCGTCTGAATGTGCTAGCAGACTCCCTTTCACAAAAAGGTCGCTTGTTGCCGTCGGAGTGGACTCTCAACAAACAAGTATTCAATCAGATTTGCTACCAATGGGAACGGCCAATGATAGACTTATTTGCGACACATCTCAACAATCAGTTGCAGACGTATGTGTCTCCGTGTCCAGATCCAAGAGCATTTGCAGTAGACGCTCTGTCGTTCCCTTGGGACGGAATGATAGGATATGCGTATCCTCCAGCGCCGTTAATTCAACAAGTATTGCTAAAGATAAAACAATCTCAATGCAAGATTCTGTTGGTAGCATCTCTGTCGCCACAGAGACCGTGGATAAATCTACTCAGGTGTCTGTTGTGGGACCTACCGCGGAAGCTTCCTCCACGGGAGGATCTTCTTTCGCAGGGGAAATCGCGCCAACTCCATCACAACCCGCAAGGTCTCAACCTTCACGTTTTTCCGTTGTGCGGTCCTTCTTGCATGGCAAGCACTTTACAGGACGAGCAGTGGACGCGATTTCTAACTGTAGGAGGACCTCCTCTTCGCTAAACTATGCGGCTAAGTGGAAGGTTTTTCGTCGTTGGTGTAGGGATCATTCTGTAGATATATTCGATCCCTCTATACCAGACATTGCAAACTTTCTAGTATACTTGTTTGACGAAATCAAACTGCAGCCTGTTACTATAAAGGGTTATAGATCTATGTTATCTGATACCTATGCACATCATGATAGTTTACAAATTGGATCTAATGTCTCTTTATCGAAGTTGGTTAGAAACTTTTCGATAAATAGACCCAGAACTCTTAGATTAATTCCTAAGTGGAATTTAGCTTGGGTTCTCCTTAAATTGAAGGAAAAGCCATTTGAACCTCTTGGGACAGTAGATTTCAAATTCTTATCTTATAAGACAGCTTTTCTCTTAGCTTTCTCTTCTGCTAGAAGAGTCAGTGAGCTTCATGCACTATCGGTGGATGATTCTCATTATCGTAGTGTTGGGAACACTATCACCTTCACTACTAATGTGGGTTTTTTAGCTAAGAATCAGGCTCCTAATAAATATCCGGAACCTATTGTTATTAAGGCTCTTCCGTCTTCAGACGGGCGTAGGCCTTTACTCTGTCCTGTTAGAGCACTACGTATCTATAAACAGAGATCTCAGTTTATCAGAAAGGGACGGAAACGTTTCTTTCTGTCTTTGATGCCTAATAGAAAGGACATTTCAGTCCATTCTATTGCTAGATGGATTCAGTTAACTATCTGTACTGCTTATGAAGATTTATCTTCTTCTCAGCAGTCTGTGCTTAAGATTTCTGCTCATGAAGTAAGAGCTCTTTCTACTTCCTGGGCTTATGCTAATAGTGTTGCTATTACAGATTTAATGAAGGCTGCTTATTGGTCTCAGCCATCCACATTTACGAATTTTTATCTCAGAAATATTGAGTCCATTTCTGGAGACCTGCATTGTTTAGGTCCGTTATCTGTTGCTCAGAATGTCGTCCACTAAACAGTTGCAACTATAGTTATGCAGGCTTTCTGTTCCGGCAGTGACTCCGTCCGGCTGCCCTCTTCGCTCTGGGCTATTTGACCCAGGGCAAGGGGAAGGGGGGGGGGGGGGCGGGTGTTCCCTTAGGTCACCTGCTTTATAGTGAAAAGCAAGGGAATGCCTCCTCCAAGTCAGTATTTCTGAGTCGCTTCCGGGATGGTTTTAAAGTGTAATATTAATGTTTAAATTCATTCATGTCTTATTTTTAAAGTGTAGCTCGGTGTGAAGCATTTGTATATGTCAAGTGTCAAACGGGCTTTAATATACAATACTCGGACACTTTTAAATGACTATAAAGAGTCTCAATTCTCTGGACTACTTTATTTATTGGCTTGCTTTAAAAATAATTAGTATAAGGGTTATACTGGATGTTAATAGAGAACATGAATGTTATTGTGCTCAATTATTAAGGGTAGTGTATCTTTCTTATTTAATATTAAATAAGAAAGATACATGTAAAGCCTAATACTCCTTTTCTCCTTAAGGGGTTACCTCTTTACTATATAGTTGAGCTTATTGGATTTTCCTCTATGTCCTAGGCCCTCCAGCCTGTTTACTATTCAGCTAAGTCTGGGTCATTGGTACAGTATAAAAATGTTAAAAAATTTATAGTAATTTATATATTTTTTATACTTACCAATGACCCAGACGGGGATGGCCCTCCCTGGAGTTGGGAACTCTTGCCTCCCCGCTGAGTACATAGCGCTGACCAGGCACTGCCAGTAAGAATGATAATTGGCGCCAATTTCGGGACGTCTGCGTCACTGCGCATACGCAGTAGAGGCGTAGTATGGAGGCCCTTTAGGACATGATTTCTTTTTGTTTTGGATGCAAATTTTGGGGATTGGGGGGCAAAATTTGTGTTTGGCCCTGGTTTTGTTAGAGTTAGCACCTGCTAAGTCTGGGTCATTGGTAAGTATAAAAAATATATAAATTACTATAAATTTTTTAACTTTTTTTCTAATTATGAATTAAGAAGTCTCATTGGAATGAGGTCAATGAACTTGTTCAAAAAGTAATTTTAAGCAAAGAAAAAACTGGAGAAATAAAATTAGAAATGATAATTTTGTGAAAACTTCTGGATAGATTTGGTCATTTTAGTGTGCAAAGATCAAATTGCACCTTTAACTCCTAAAGGCCTATTTCCAACTTTTACGACCTCAGAACAGGTGACCTTAACATCATGAGGAGGTCTTGTTGACAACCGACAAATTAAGTAGGCCGTGATTTCTAGTCAAGCCTTGGCTGCATGCCAAGGCAGCCAATACTTGACTAGAAATCTCTGCTAAGCCACTGGACTAGAGAGGCTGTGGCCTGGTGGGAATTCAAGCTACTTGTCCAACCCTTAAGGGTTAAGGCTAAGAAAGGGTCAGAGTTCACTGGCAATCCCTCACTGAAATTGAACCCCATCACTGAATGATTTTATTGGCTTGCAGTATCTTCCAAAATTACTATGGACTCATGAGACTTAAAATTTTACCTTTTTGAATTGATATATATATATTTAATTGCAACAAAGTATGATTGTAATATAGTCTGTTGTATTTTATATTTGTCTTGTAAACATCCAGTTTGCTCTGTTTTACAGAAAACAACTCAAATATTATGTGGATGCTAATTTATTCTCAAAAAGTTGTATTAATATAACAAACAAAAAGAGTGAAAAATAAAAATAAAAGCCTCTCTTCCGCATTGATTGCAAATTATTTGCCTGTGAACCAGATATAAATTTTTGTTTGGCCCAAAGTGTATATTGAATTCTGATTTGAGGTAGAACTCTTGAAGATAGATGAAAGGTTGTTGAATGTACTTGATCCTGCAATCTTGTTTGCTATGAGAACTCTTTTTACTTTATTTGTTCAGAAAATGTGAACTAGTATCTCAATAAGGTATGTTTTAATTTTACAGGTACCAAAGAGGTAGTCGTTCATTAGCAGATAATTTGAAGGTGAATAAATCAAGTATTGTTCAGCCTGAAGTGAAAAATGATGCTGATGATGAAGACTATGAGATTCCAGATGAGATAGAAGAGGTCATAGGTAATATTTTTCCCAAGACAATAAACTTATTATCAACTTTTGGCTTTCTGCATAACATACTCTTAATAGACCATTACTTGTGATAGAGTTGTGCAGAACTGAAATTTCAGGCTTGGTGTCAGTATCGATATTTCGGGTGTGATTTACCTCCTGATTGGTATAGTATTCAGTACTGACATGATACCAATATCGGCATTAATTATTGAATGGTATTTTGGTCGAGTTGTATTAATAATCGAGACCTATAGTTTGGCGATAGACAGTGCGCGTACAGGTGGATGGGCATCCGAGCGGGCAGGCAGGTGTCCAGGAGTCCTCACACTGCTAGCGCAATAACTTGAACAAATATTCTCTGATTTGACTAATATTAGTATTTGCCATTCTGTTTTTTTGCAATAATATCTCAACTGAGTTTGAAAACTGGCCTGGCACGATTTTTTGATACAGAGTTATGGGCCTTAATTACTTAATTTTTACGAATTTTGAGCTCGTTAGTGCAGTAACTTGAAGACACGTTCTCCGATTTGACTAATATTTGCCATGCAGGTATTTTGAAATAATATCTCAAGCGAGTTCAAAAACTTGCCAGACCATTTTTTTTGTTACAGAGTTATGGGCCTTAATTAGTCAATTTTTTGGAATTTTGAGCTTGTTAGTGCAATAAATTGAACAAACATTCTCCGATTTGACTAATATTTTCCATACAGGTCTTTTGCAATAATATCTCAAGCAAGTTTTATAACTAGCCTGGTCCGATATTTTGTTGCAGAGTTATGGGCCTTAATTAGTCAATTTTTACAAATTTTGAGCTCATTAGTGCAATAACTAGAACAAATGTTCTCCAATTTGACTAATATATGCCATACAGGTCTTTTGCAATAATATCTCAAGTGAGTTCGAAAACTGGCCCTGCCCCGATTTTTTGTTACAGAATTAAGGGTCTTAATTAAATTTTACGAATTTTGAACTTGTCAGCATTATAACTTGAACAAAGGTTCCATATTTGACAACACCCTCCAATTGCCACCACAACTCCGATGTGACCTCTTGTGTGTATACTATCCAGCTATAAGTCACTACTCTATAATCATCAGAGGCTCAGAATACTTAGAATTAAGTAATTAAAATTAATTAATTTCAACTGACGATGATGACAAGACATGGCATGTTTTACAAATAGTTAATTAATTTGTAGTTTACAATCTGTCTATCACTTCATCCCCATTGCCCATGTGGGGGCACAGAGGTGTTGTGTACTAAGGCTACTGCACGTCAATGGTTCACTTGTCTTCAACCAATACTAACCCTGCTTGTATGGAGTTAGTATGTTGGGGAGCTGACAGTTGCTTGCCATTCCTCCACCTGTAAAACTGTCAGGCCTGGCATTCTGAAAAATGCAGGAGGGCAAAAATTCACTCTCCTCGATCAGCTTAGGAGAGCAATTAGCTTTACACAGCATTTTAAGTATCCAGTTGGACGAACTCATTGAAACTGAAACCAACAGACTATTACATCAGTGATTTTATTAACTTTACTAAGGTAAAGCGAAATCTCTTAGACATCTAGATGTCTCACTCAACAACCAAACACACACTTGACAAGACCTGTGTGTGTGCTCAAGTTGGGGGGGGGGGGGTGGGTGGGTGGTTGGGTGGGTTGAAGGTGGTAGTTGTAGGCGTATGACTTTCTTGGACAACAAGTCTGCTTGAATCTACAGTCACATCCTGGTGCATGTGCTTCAAGTGACAGGATAGTAGTAATGGTAGTATATTATAGAGTCAATATTCCTTGAATAATTACCCTTCAAACTGTGATGTCAGTTGTTGAAACTGACAGAAAAAAATATTGCTGTGACCCATTTTGCTTCAAATGATTGCAATTGTGTTTGGGTATGTACAAAGTACATACCCAAACACAGTTGCAGCCATTACCTTTTACCACTAAACCAGTTTCAAAATGAAATTTCATGATGTTATGTGACTTCGAAGTTAAATTACATTTTTGCTTTACAACAAAAATTTAATGTGAGCATAATACATGTAATCTCAATCATCCCAGACCAAAATGTTTAGAAGGGCTATTTTTCGCTCTCCTTAATTCTTTCAGGAGGGCAGTAAGGAGAGCTAAAATATGTGACCTTAAACATCAATGAATAAATAAATAAATAAATAAATAAATAAATAAATAAATAAATAAATAAATAAATAAATAAATAAATAAATAATCTGTCTATAAACTGGAATGGGTTAAATAGGTATGCCTTCCTTTCAACACAAGTTCTGCAGTGGGTAATCAACTAATTCAAGTCACTGCTTTGCATGACTACAGATCAGACCACTTTGGCAGGATGAGCCATTTCAACTCCTATGAAGTCATATTCCATTTTGTGTAGGCCAGTGACCAGTCTAGAGGGTGAAGTGGGTGATATCTTCACCTTGGCAGGTGCATGGTGGCTCAGTAGGTAGAGGTGCAGACTGCAAGCCGAGAGGTCCTCGGTTCGAATCTTACCTGCAGCAACCACTTTGTGTCCTTGGGCAAGACACTTCACCCACATGGGGGCACAGTGACGTTGTGTACTAAGGCGTACTGCACGTCAATGGTGCACCTGTCTTCAACCAATGCTAACCCTGCTTGTGTGGAGTTAGTATGTTGAGCTGACAGTTGCTTGCCATTGCTCTGTGGTTCTCTCCAGGTACTTCCTCCACCCGTAAAACTGTTGAAGTCATGATTAGCCATTGTGCAGAAATATGTGACCTTAAACACCAATAAATAAATAAATACTCTTCACCTTTGCACAGCTCACTTTGCCTAATTTCCATGTTGAGGAAAAATAAAAGTTGCCATGTAATTTTTAGCTTAACTTGACAAAGTCAAAATAAGCTATTGCCATCACACATGCGGAAGTCTGTGAGTCTGTTAGTCTGTGAGTCGGTTCACATTTTCCTTTAGCACAGGCTACACACCGTAGTTTTTGTCTGATCGTCATGAAATTTCATATGCAGGTTTGCGATCATGTCTAGATGAGAATGTCCCCTTTTGGTTGCGATTGGTCAACCGTGATGGCTGCCCGAGCCCAAAACCCCAAAACCATTAGCAAAGTCTACAGGTTGTATTTATGAAGGGATTTTATTGTAACTTGGTAGGATGCCTCTGTATAATATCTAGATGAGAACGTCCCCTTTTGGTCATGATCTGTCAACTGTGACGGCTGCCCAAGCCCAAAACCCAAAAACTTTTAGCACAGTCTACAGGTCATATTTAATATGGAGGGATTTCATTGTAACTTGGTAGGATGACTCCGTATGATGTCAAGATGAGAACTTCCCCATTTGGTCGTGATCTGTCAACCGTGACGACTGCCCAAGCCTAAAACCTGAAAACCTTTAGCACGGTCTACAGGTTGTGTTTATGGAGGGATTTCATTATAACTTGGTAGGTTGACTCCATATAATATCTAGATGAGAACATCTTCTTTTGGTCGCGACAGTTCAACTGTGATGACTACAGAGGCCCGAAGCCCGAAAACCGTTAGCACATTCTACAGGTCATATTTATGAAGGGATTTCATTGTAACTTAGTAGGATGACTCCAGATAATGTCTAGATGAGAATGTCCCCATTTGGTCGTGATCATTTAGCCGTGGCGGCTGCCCAAGCATCAAACCTGAAAACCTTTAGCACAGTCTACAGATTGTATTTATGGGGGGATTTCATTGTAACTTGGTAGGTTGACTCCATATAATGCCAAGATGATAACGTCCCCTTTTAGTTGCAATTTGTCAACTGTGACGGCTACAGGGGCCCGAAGCCTGAAAACTTTTAGCACAGTCTACAGGTCATATTTATGAAGGGATTTCATTGTAACTTTGTAGGAGGACTCCATATAATACCTAGATGAGAACATCCCCTTTTGGTCATGATCATTCAACTATAACGGCTGCCCGAGCCCAAAACCCAAAAAACTTTAGCACAGACCACAGGTCATATTTATGAAGGGATTTCATTGTAACTTGGTGGGATGACTCAGTATAATGTCTAGAAGAGGACATCCCCTTTTGGTTGCGATCAGTCATCCGTGGTGGCTGCACATGGCCGAAGCCCAAAAATCTTTAGCAGATTCTACAGGCCGTATTTATGAAGGGATTTCATTGTAACTTGAAAGGATGACTCGTTTGGAATAATTACACTGTAACTTGGTAACTTTCATTGACATACATTAACTGTGAGTGCCACATACATTAACTGTGAGGGCCACATTAACCCACCCTCAATTCTTTAGTACAGTCTACACCTCATATTATTTTTATTGAAAACATCACATACAGGGAACAGAAATTAATGTATTCCCAATTATCACAATTCTTGTCTTAATTCATAATCCTTTCATAAACACTGAACATTATCCTTTTCATCAAGCACAACACACAGACAAGTTAAGCTCATTGACACTTTCATTGAGAAGTTGCCGTAAGAAAAGTGGTTTATCGTGAGTCATTTCAATGCAACCCTTATATTTACTGTTAGGTGACAAAGCAAAGGACATAAAAACTATTTGATACTTTAACTCTTGTTTTTAAATGAACAGATTATAAAGATAAAGAAATAAAACTGAAAAACATAATTCTGTAAAAAAAAATGAATGTCTACAGTCGAAATTAGGAGAGATATTGGTGAAAACATTGGAGTGAGTAACCAACAAAAGTGATTCGTATATCATGAATCACTTTGGTTGACATAGGATTTGTGTTGTGTTTCTTTTATTTCACTGGCATTCGAAGTGGGAACCATAAAGACACAGGCCCATTTTGGGTATATCTTGAAGCGATTCCTACCAACTGAAATAAGCATATTATCCTTCAAAACCATGGTAAGAGCTTAGTGACTCCTCAAAAAATAAAGAAATGTTAATTTCCGCTAAAATGTAGCTTTTCTTCTCAATTTTTCCATCGAACTTGATTGTTAGTTCTTAACAGGTCTGTTGACAAATTTTGAAATATTAAATTAAATTCTCTTCTCAGTATTTCTTTCTTAGAAATTTCACTTCTTCCTGAGGAGTTCTCACTTCTCCCTATTTTTTCTAAACTAAAATCACTCCTAGGCTGGGCACTTGTCAAGGCCAGCCATAGAATTTGGCAATTCAAAAAGTGACAGTTGGATCTTTTGACTTGAATTGAATTGGGCCCTCTCCTCTGGAGGTTCTTTCCAGTAGAGTTATGATGGTTTTTGTGCATCATTTCATAGTTAGCTGCACTAACTTCTGCAAAAAAAAACCCCCCAAACTGACTGGCACTCCAGTATGGAGATATGATTGTTCATCTGTAACAATTTGTATCTGAGGGTAAAGTTCAAGTAAAGTTGGGGGGTTTTTTGACTGGGTTGTATAATTATTCAAAATTTAATTTTGAGTAATTTTGTGTTCCACTTATTCAAAACATTTTATTTTGTTTGGCTGTTAAGTGGTCTTCTAATTCTCTGGTTAAAGTTTTGGGTTTCATTTTTTTGCAAAAGTTAAATACTTTTATTTTCAGATATTTGCTGTGTTGAAGCTCAGTTCAAGCTTTTGCTTATTAAGCCAATTGCATTTTGTTGTGGTTGATTTGTTTTTTTGAAAAAAAAAACATTCGTTGCTGCCACCTCCACTGCCAAATTTCTTAAGAAGACGCAAATAAAATGAGTAATAATACCAAAACCACTCAAAAACCAGAAAGTTTGCATGGTGTATTCTTAATTATTCACTTGTTAATTTTTTTCTCTCTTCAGAACAGTTATTGTCAAGTTTAAAGGATAAGGACACTATTGTGAGATGGTCGGCTGCAAAAGGGTATGTATGAGTATTTGACAATACTTTTTTTTATTACACCCCTGTTCCATGAAATCCCCATCTACAGCAACACTAAACCATGCGGAAAATGAAAATCTGTTCCACACATGTGCTGTACGGAAATCATTGACAGACTATTTTATAAATAAGCGAAATTTCACTAGAATTACAATTTGAATAGCTAGCAAGTGCTAAAAATCGTCTCCTGAGTTCCAGTGTGTTCTATGTACCAGTACGCACATAGAACACATTGCAACTCAGGGGACAAAATAGTAACACAGGTTCCCCTCACAAATTTGGTTGGCGATAAAATGTGTTCTTTTTGTGGATGGTTGTCAAATGATTTGCTGAGTGTCCTTCTAATAATTGTTTTTATATACATGAAGGCATGTAATAAACAAAGAATGAAACATGGATTAATTGATATGTCACTTGTGCCATCGCAAAGGATACAACTCGAGGCCTGCAGCCTCTCTTTTTATCCTCCCACACTGGCACTCATGCCATATCGATTAACCCATTCACATGCATATATCGTTCTGTGTATGTGTTTTGAGCTATTATTGGCATATATAATGTTCAGCAGGATTCATTGTGGTCCTTGAAACTCCTTGCATTGAAAAATTGTTCTTCAAGGCAAATTTATAGAACATTAAAAAGCATCAAGACTTATGATCTAGAAGTCATTTTGGACTTAAAATGACTGCTCGGGTTATACAAAAGTTTCTTATTCACTATTAGTCAGATTTCAGTATCAGTATGAGTCCCTGCTGTACAACATCAAAAGCTTCTAGATGTTAACTAGTATCTCAATTCTTAATCAGAAGTCTTCTTCAAAACTACATGCATACAGCTTGAAATAGTCTAAAAATGGTCTAGAAGGTCCTTGAAAATGGCTCAAAAGGGTCATTTGAAGTCCTTGAATTGACCTCATCCTTAACCCTTAAAGGTCTCATGCTGACTTTTATCACATTTTATTGCATCAAAACATGTGTCCCATCATGCAATGTTTAGGTAGATTTTCAAGTCACATTCCAAGAACCTTGGCAGTTGTTTCTGGGTAAGTATATTGGCTGCTTACATAGGCAGCCAGGACTTACTTTGAAACACCTGCAAAGCTACAAGGTGTTGATTATCAAACTGAAGCTAAAATGTATAAAAATCCTCAGGCCCTTAAGGGTTAAGACAGTGAATCCTGTTGTTCTTTATTTTGGCTTTACTACTGTAAACAGTTTTGTGTCAGTCCAGGCTTAGATCATACTCTTCATTAATTTGTACCACATGTACCACTGTAGGTATTTGTACAGGGAGAGCAAATTTGTACATTCCTCTATTCAAGAGCTCTTTTATGCATCTGTTTTTGAAAAAAACAACGAAACAGACCGGGTCATTAGAAAGAATTGACTTTAACTGTTCATTATCCTGCTCATAACCTTTTGGGGTATAAACCCGCAAGGCAGAATCTCCCAAAGACAAGACCACAGATAAAGGTTAAAAGAAGGGATCAGCATATACATTAACTATTCATGTCCACTTGGTAACTTTTCAGTGGAATTCAATATCAAGTCCCTGAGTCTGAGTCTGAACTTTTCACTGAAATTCAATATCAAGATAACACTTATGTTAAATTTATAACACCAGCAGGTGGTGTGTAGTTTATAAACCTCAAGATCAAGCCTCTAATGTTACAATCATAATTAAAAATCAAAAGAAGGAATCAACTTGCACAGTAACTTTTTTTTATGTCATGTCCATAAACTTGAATAAAATTGAGAATTGAGCCCCAAGGTCTGTTGGAAAAATTGTAGTTCAGTGATCCGAACGTAGTGGCTACCCCTCTACGTTCAGATTCTTACCATTCAATCCTATAGAAAAAGTTCCCATCAAGTTTTTATGGGAACTCAAAACTCGAAATAAGGAATATATATCAAGCTTTCGCTCATATTACCGGCTGCAATCAATAGTACACATATTTCCTTACATTTGGGCAGAGTTTATTGATCCAAACTATGTTTTATTCTTTCATTATCGTCATTTGAGTTACCTATATGAGTGCTCCTTATAAACTTGAAGAATACCGAGTCCAGGTTCCATCCACCCCCTCTGCTTGCCCCCCCCCCCTCCCCCACAAAAAAAAAATAAAAAATAAATAAATAAATAAATAAATAAATAAATAAATAAATAAATGAAAAATTTAAACCTCAAATCTCTTCGTCGTGATTGTGAAATTTGTAAAACTCGCACATTAAATTTAATCTATAACTAACTGGAGCACTTCCAAATCAAATTTTTTTACTTGTATATCAAACAATATGAGTTGAACTCAATTGAGATCTCTGTAAATCATCAAACTTGATGTTAGAGTAATATTCACACAGTGATTTTTGTGTCTCTTTGTTGCAGCATAGGAAGAATAACTGGAAGATTGCCAAAAGAATTGGCTGATGAAGTGGTTGGTTCTGTATTGGAGTTATTTACCTTACAAGAAGGTGATGGAGCTTGGCATGGTGGTAAGTTATATGTTTATGCTCTTTTTATGGAATGTTATATCAACGAACATGAATAGTCTAGAATTTATCAATCAGTAGTCTTTTCGATGCATCTACTACAGTATTGAAGTTTTATATATTTTTATACTGTACCAATGACCCAGACTTAGCTGGTGCTAACTCTAACAAAACCAGGGCCAAACACAAATTTTGCCCCCCAATCCCCAAAATTTGCATCCAAAACAAAAAGAAATCATGTCCTATAGGACCTCCATACTACGCCCCCACTGCGCATGCGGTGTCAAGGACGTCCCGAAATTGGCGCCAATTATCATTCTCTGTTTGGCCCTTCATCAGTCAACATCTCACTGATCTTTGTGCTTGTAAATCTCAGTTTAAAGGATGCCAGACACGTAATTTTTGGAGAAATGGTGATTCTAAGGAGGATATAGAAGGAGGAGAGGAAAAAGAAGTGACAAAAAATAATCAGGGCTGTACTTAAAATTTTTTGATGAAATTATGTTAAGTTGCCTATTTTCGAGGCATGGGCCTCTTGTTGTCATTCTTGCTAAATGTTGGACTGCTTATTCAGTGTTTCCTCTCCCCTAGCCTTCTAAAGTCCCCCCTTGCAATTCTCCCATCCTTTTGGCATATTTTTGAGAAAGTTCATTTCTAAATTTTCCTGGGAGAGTTGCTTGGATACAGAATGTTTTCTGTTATTTTCCCCATAGTTACGTTTTCACCCATGGGTGTATAAACGGTGTGTTCTGCATCTTCCATCTGATGTTCTGCAGATTCTCCCCTGGGAGTCTCTGTCTTGCATCAGATAGAGTGTAATTTTGATGACTGATTTCGGGCCAGTTTTTTCAGTGCCTGGAGTCATGTTTTCTGGTGTTTTACACTGTTTGTTTACATTGGCAACAGCCTTTTTTGAGGGGGGCTGTTTGCCTTTGGTGTGGTTTATCTCACTATAAGATACATTTATATTATCCGTAAGTGTCTCATTAATTATTTAATATAAATTTAAAATTTTTGACCACACTTTGCCATCGGATCCATCGGGGCTCAACGTTACTTTTCAGCAACTTGGGCTTCGCTAAAAAAATATTTTTTCAAAATTATTTTGATTTGCAATTGTTTTTTCATTTATTAATGGATCATGTTATTATGTATCTTTGTGTCAGGGGTTTGTGCGAGTAACTAGGACTTGTTGTTGACTTTTCACAATGAAAGGATATTGTTCAAATTGTAATGGGAAGAAATCTTCCTCTGACTTTCATGATCATTGTATTAATTGTAGTCAGTGTTCTAGCACTAATCCCTGTTCTATATGTCAATATTGGGATGACAAACATTGGAAACGTGTGTCACGGTATGTTACTGCCGGCTCTTTCTCCGCAAGGTCACTCTACTCTCTCAGTTTCTATTTCAGAGGAACAAGAACAGGGTGATGTTTCCATGTTATCTTCTGCAAGTGCACTTCCGTCGTCACAAATGAATTCAGAGCTAGCGGCAAAAGTGCTCATGGAGATTAGACAAATGTCGTCCGCTAGCTCGCCCGGTGTAGCGTCCATTCACCGAATGGTTCGGCAGCCGGGTTCGTACGATGCGGTCCAGGAGGAAATGTTGGGTGATGCGAGCACTATAAACATTCAATGTGCACACCCAGTGACGGCGGATAGTAAGCGAGATCGGAGGAAGCCTTTGAGTCCGGTTCCTAGCTCGTCCAGGTCCAGCCGGGCCGCGAGCGAGAGAGGCCCCTCTCTCGTACAACAACATCTGGGACCAGATGTTGTGGTACAAAATGTGTCGCAAGCGGAGCATACGTCCGTCGCTCGGGACGCTCCGTTGTATAGGCAGTCCGCGGAGACTGCTAAGGCTTCTTCTTCTCGTCAGCGCACACGACCGCACCTTGGCTGCGTGACCGCCGATATCTTACCAGCTTCGCCAATCAAAGATTCTTCGGCGACCAGGTCACACCATCTGGCAGCCAGGGATTCGAGACCGATGGACTCCGGACATTCGCATAGAAAAAGTATGCGGGAGCCATCTGATGCGGAGCTGCCCTCGGCGAAGCAGCGAAAGACTGCGCCTCCGCAGGTCTCGGATCGAGAATTATCCGACGGCGATGGGTCGGTACGCTCCGCCGAAGCATCGGGGGCGGATGACCGGGAGCATCATGAGGTCCGACCGGATGGTGAAAGGGATACGGATGATTTGGAGCTATCCCTTTCGGAACAACATAAAGCTGCGGTGGACTTCATCCGGCACTTTCTCCCTCAAGTTGTTCCGTCGGGCCAGACTGCTGCGGTTCCGCACAAGAGGATTATAGCGTCATTGGACTCTGAATTTTTTGAGCGGTTCAAGGACATCGCTCCCGAGTTTCCGTCGCAGTCCAATAATGTTGCAAGAACATTTGAATTATTGAACGACGCTATATTTAAACTTGCTTCCAAGACGGGGAAAGCAGGTTTCTTGTCCGCCAATACTCTCAACCTGCCTTTCATAAACGCAAGGAATAAATTCGACACGGCAGGACAGGGTATCCCGAGAGTTCCTCTGCGTATGGACGATGAGGCGGAAGACTTAGAGCTATCATTACCGTCGTCGGCTTCTATTCCAACCGCGGTGTTGGAAACAGCTATTTCGTCTAACAGAGCCAATTTAGATGCCTTATCTTACGCAGATCACCTTACTAAGGCGTTATCACTGCGCCTTCAAGGGAAAGAGTTTCAGGATATACAATCCTCTTTAAGACTTCTTTCAAGGGCAGTAGCTTATTCCACGTGTAACTCTGCCCTTTCTGTGGCAAACCTGGAGTTGGTTAGATGTGACGCAGCCCTAGCTACATCCACACTGGTGGATACTAAGGTGAAGAACTCTCTTAGAGTCGCTTCGGTCTCCGGAGAACTTCTCTTTGACTGCAAGCTTTCTGCTATTTATGATAAAATTACAAAGAAAGCTTCGGATTCTCTGTTGTTCAAATCTGCTTCTAAGAAGTCGGATACAGCAGACAAGAATAAGACAGGCACTTCTGGGTCTAATGCGCCCAAGAGAGGTTCCTATAGAGGTTCCGGTGCGTCCTCTTGGTCTTATTCGAGAGACCGTCAGGGTAGCGACTCTCGTTCGGGACGTCCTTTGGGCCGGGACAACCGGTCGGATGCCCCGAGGTCGACGGGACGAGGTGCGGGTCGTGGAGGACGTGGTTTCTCCTACCGCAGGCCTCGCAGGTCCAGGAGGTGATGGCTTAAACCTCTATCGCGTCCCGGTTGGCGGAAGGTTGTCGAGCTTTTCACAAGAATGGGCGCCGATTACGGACGACCCTTGGGTGAGAGGAGTGACTTCGGAAGGTCCAAAGATATCCTTCAAACGAAAGCCTCCATTAACTCGAAGTCCAAAGTGGACTCAACTTCCGTCAAATCCGCAGAAAAGAGACGCTCTGTTATCAGAGGTGCAGTCTCTTTTAATGAAGAACGCGGTAGAGGTCGTAGAAAACCAGGAGACTCCGGGATTCTACAGCCATCTGTTTCTGGTTCCGAAACCAGACGGCTCGTTCTGTCCAGTCATAGATTTGAGCTGGATAAACAAGCTGATCGTCGCTCCGAAATTTTATATGGAGACGATTCGGTCGGTCAGAGCGAGTATTCGGGTGAACGATTATGCAACAAGCATAGATCTCAAAGATGCGTACTTTCACGTCATGGTACATCCGACATTCAGAAACTATCTACGCTTCGCAGTCCTAGGAGTGGTGTATCAATTCCGGGCGATGTGCTTCGGATTGAATCTAGCACCCTGGGCTTTCACTCGGGTAATGAACTCGGTAATGATCTATTTCCGAGCTCATTCGTCTGCGGTAACGTCGGCCTACTTGGACGACATTCTTCAGAGGTACGGCAACGAGTTAACGCTTCAGAACGATGTTCAGAATCTACTTCTATTGCTCCGACGTCTCGGTTTTATAGTAAACGAGGAGAAGTCGGATCTGGTGCCGTCCAAGTCATTCACTCATCTGGGAATGAGCTTCGAGACGCACAACAATCTCGTTCGTCTGCCGTTAACCAGAGCGAAATTAGTCAGTTGTTACGCTCGCTATTGTCTGCACGCAGACAAAGTCACAGCGAGAGAATTTATGAGACTGATAGGTCTGTGCGGAGCCGCTGCGGATCTCATTCCGATGGGGCGGTTACGCACGCGTCCTCTCCAAATTTTCTTTACTCAGAACTGGAGTGTGAAAATTCATTCGCTCGACGTAGACGTTCTCTTGTCAGATCAAGTGAAACAAGAGATTCAGACTTGGGCAAACATTCAGTGGTTAACTCAGGGAGTTCTGCTGCAGTTGCCGGATCCGAGTTTTACCATTATGACGGATGCCAGTCAAACATGTTGGGGTGCATCATTGATCCCAACGGATTTGAGGTGCCAGAGTCTTTGGGATCCACAGTTTCTAAGCAAGCACATAAACATCAAGGAAATGATGTCAATTTGGCTTGCGTTACGTCATTGGATGGACATTATTCACAATGCTCATGTCCAAATCCTATCCGACAATACGACAGTAGTGGCGTATATACGGAATCAGGGAGGCACTCATTCAGTTCCGTTGTTCAATCTAACGGAAAGAATCCTTCTGTTTGCGCTAGAACATCAGGTTCTTCTTTCGGTCCGTCACATACCAGGTCGTCTGAATGTGCTAGCAGACTCCCTTTCACGAAAGGGTCGCTTGTTGCCGTCGGAGTGGACTCTCAACAAACAAGTATTCAATCAGATTTGCTACCAATGGGAACGGCCAATGATAGATTTATTTGCGACACATCTCAACAATCAGTTGCAGACGTATGTGTCTCCGTGTTCGGATCCAAGAGCATTTGCAGTAGATGCTCTGTCGATCCCTTGGGACGGAATGATAGGATATGCGTATCCTCCAGCGCCGTTAATTCAACAAGTATTGCTAAAGATAAACAATCTCAATGCAAGATTCTGTTGGTAGCATCTCTGTCGCCACAGAGACCGTGGATAAATCTACTCAGGTGTATGTTGTGGGACCTACCGCGAAAGCTTCCTCCACGGGAGGATCTTCTTTCGCAGGGGAAATCGCGCCAACTCCATCACAACCCGCAAGGTCTCAACCTTCACGTTTTTCCGTTGTGCGGTCCTTCTTGCATGGCAAGCACTTTACAGGACGAGCAGTGGACGCGATTTCTAACTAGGAGGACCTCCTCTTCGCTAAACTATGCGGCTAAGTGGAAGGTTTTTCGTTGTTGGTGTAGGGATCATTCTGTAGATATTTTTGATCCCTCTATACCAGACATTGCAAACTTTCTAGTATACTTGTTTGACGAAATCAAACTGCAGCCTGTTACTATTAAGGGTTATAGGTCTATGTTATCTGATACCTATGCACATCATGATAGTTTACAAATTGGATCTAATGTCTCTTTATCTAAGTTGGTTAGAAACTTCTCGATAAATAGACCCAGAACTCTTAGATTAATTCCTAAATGGAATTTAGCTTGGGTTCTTCTTAAATTGAAGGAAAAGCCATTTGAACCTCTTGGGACAGTAGATTTCAAATTCTTATCTTATAAGACAGCTTTTCTCTTAGCTTTCTCTTCTGCTAGAAGAGTCAGTGAGCTTCATGCACTGTCGGTGGATGATTCTCACTATCGTAGTGTCGGGAACACTATCACCTTCACTACTAATGTGGGTTTTTTAGCTAAGAATCAGGCTCCTAATAAATATCCGGAACCTATTGTTATTAAGGCTCTTCCGTCTTCAGACGGGCGTAGGCCTTTACTCTGTCCTGTTAGAGCGTTACGTATCTATAAACAGAGATCTCAGTTTATCAGAAAGGGACGGAAACGTTTCTTTCTGTCTTTGATGCCTAATAGAAGGGACATTTCGGTCCATTCTATTGCTAGATGGATTCAATTAACTATCCGTACTGCTTATGAGAGTTTATCTTCTTCTCAGCAGTCTGTGCTTAAGATTTCCGCTCATGAAGTAAGAGCTCTTGCTACTTCTTGGGCTTATGCTAATAGTGTTGCTATTACAGATTTAATGAAGGCTGCTTATTGGTCTCAGCCATCCACATTCACGAATTTTTATCTCAGAAATATTGAGTCCATTTCTGGAGACCTGCATTGTTTAGGTCCGTTATCTGTTGCTCAGAATGTCGTCCACTAAACAGTTGCAACTATAGTTATGCAGGCTTTCTCTTCCGGCAGTGACTCCGTCCGGCTGCCCTCTTCGCTCTGGGCTATTTGACCCAGGGCAAGGGGAAGGGGGGGGGGGTGGGTGTTCCCTTAGGTCACCTGCTTTATAGTGAAAAGCAAGGGAATGCCTCCTCCAAGTCAGTATTTCTGAGTCGCTTCCGGGATGGTTTTAAAGTGTAATATTAATGTTAAAATTCATTCATGTCTTATTTTTAAAGTGTAGCTCGGTGTGAAGCATTTGTATATGTCAAGTGTCAAACGGGCTTTAATATACAATACTCGGACACTTTTAAATGACTATAAAGAGTCTCAATTCTCTGGACTACTTTATTTATTGGCTTACTTTAAAAATAATTAGTATAAGGGTTATACTGGATGTTAATAGAGAACATGAATATTATTGTGCTCAATTATTAAGGGTATTGTATCTTTCTAATTTAATATTAAATAAGAAAGATACATGTAAAGCCTAATACTCCTTTTCTCCTTAAGGGGTTACCTCTTTATTATATAGTTGAGCTTATTGGATTTTCCTCTATGTCCTAGGCCCTCCAGCCTGTTTACTATTCAGCTAAGTCTGGGTCATTGGTACAGTATAAAAATGTTAAAAAATTTATAGTAATTTATATATTTTTTATACTTACCAATGACCCAGACGGGGATGGCCCTCCCTGGAGTTGGGAACTCTTGCCTCCCCGCTGAGTACATAGCGCTGACCAGGCACTGCCAGTAAGAATGATAATTGGCGCCATTTTCGGGACGTCCTTGACACTGCGCATGCGCAGTGGGGGCGTAGTATGGAGGTCCTATAGGACATGATTTCTTTTTGTTTTGGATGCAAATTTTGGGGATTGGGGGGCAAAATTTGTGTTTGGCCCTGGTTTTGTTAGAGTTAGCACCAGCTAAGTCTGGGTCATTGGTAAGTATAAAAAATATATAAATTACTATAAATTTTTTAACTTTTTGGCTAACATTTGAAGACTATTGAGATAGAAAAAGGGTCCACTGAGTCACTTTAGTATTTTGGTAAAAAAATATAGTAAAATTGTTGATTAATCCCTGTAAACATGTGAAAATAGTTTGAAATTTTTCTGAATTTCCCCAGATTTTATAAAAATCTTTGAAATCATGTTTGCTCATTTATACTCGGAGAATTATTTATTTGATTTATTCTTTTGATTCTACTTATGGGTTTATCCCCCCACATGGGATAATGCAGGAATGATTGATAATATGTGAGGGGTCACAGGCCTAGTAATTGTATAATATGTATATATGTGCAAGGAAATTAAATTTAGTGCAAGTGCTGTTAAGCCATTGTTAGAGAGTATGGGCATTCGAAACCATGGCATATTTGCTTGGTTACATGCTTGTGTTTTTGTATATTTTTATACTGTACCAATGACCCAGACATAGCTGGTGCTAACTCTTAAAATATAGGGCCAAACACAAATTTTGCCCCCCAATCCCCAAAATTTGCATCTAAAACTAAAGAAAACATGTCCTGAAAGGCCCTCCACACTTCGCCCCTACTGCGCATGTGCAGTGTCAAGGACGTTCCGAAATTGGTGCCATTTATCATTCTAAGTTTGGCCCTTCATCAGTTAACATCTGACTGATCTTTGTGCTTTTAAATCTCAGTTTAAATGATGCCAGACACATAAATATTAGTGAAATGGTGATTCTAAGGAGGATAGAAAAGGAGGAGAGGAAAAGAATGTGTGACAGAATATTATCAGGGCTGTAACTTAAAATTTTTTAATGAAATTATGTTAAGTTACCTATTTTCAAGGCAGCAGCCATTTTGTTGTCATTCTGATTATTTAGTTACACTGTTTTTTCAAGTGTTTTTCCTCTCTCCCTGTCCTTTAAGTTCCCCCTTGCTATTCTCCCATGCTTTTGGCATAATTTCTGTAATTATTATTACTAAAATTTCTTGGGAGTTTTAGCTGATTAACAGAATGAATTCTGTTCTTTCCCCATGTTTACGTCTTCACCTACGGGTGGTTAGGCGTTGTGTTCTGCATCTACCATCTGATGTTCTGCAGTTTCTTCCCTGGAAGTCTCTGTTTTGCATCAGATGGTGTATTTTTGGTAACTGATTTCGGGCCTGGGTGCCTGGAGTCTTATTTTAGTGTTTTTACACTCATTGTTTACATTTACAACAGCCCTCTGTGTGAGGGGGGGATTTCTAAATAATAATATCTTTATGTTATTTTAATCATAACTAGATGCATTATTATTGTTCGTAAGTGTTGAATAAATTGTTTAAAATATTTTTAAAATTTTTGTCCACACTTAGGCTTGGGATCCATTGGGGCTCAACGTTACTTTTCAGAAACTTGGGCTGTTCTGAAAAAATATTTTTTCAAAATATTTTGATTTCAATTATTTTTTCTATATTAATGGATCATATTATTATTATGTATTTTGATTGCCAGGGGTTAGTGCGAGTACCAGGACTTGTTTTCTTTTCACATTGAAAGGATATTGATCAATTGTTTTAAGAGGAAGTCTTCCTCTGACCTTATTATCATTCTATATGTGGTCAGTGTACTCGCATTAACTCCTGTTCTGTATCGTATGATTTCGATGACAATATGGGAAGCGTATGTCACGGTATGTTGTTGGGGATTTGGACACTCCGGTCCTTTCCCCGCAGGGTCACTCTACTTTATCAATTTCTATTTCAGACGATCAAGATTAGGGTGATGTATCTGTGATGTCTTCCAACAGTGTGCCTCCGTCGTCACAATTAATGAAGGGTTAGCGGAAAAGTGCTCATGTAATACGCCAATTGCCTAAGAGGACCCTAGTAGGTTCGACGGCCTTTGACGTCCGCTAGCTCGCCCGGTGTAGCGTCCATTCACCGAATGGTTCGGCAGCCGGGTTCGTCCGTTGCGGTCTAGAAGGAATTTTGGGGTGATGCGAGCACTATAAAATTAACTTAATGCACACCCAGTGACGGCGGATCGGAGGGAGAACGGAGGAAGCCTTTTAGTTCGGTTCATAGCTCGTTCCGGTCCATCCGGACGGCAAGCGAGAGAGGCCCCTCTCTCGTTCAACAACATCTGGCCCCAGATGTTGTGGTACAAATGTGTCGTTAGCGGAGCATACGTCCGTCGCTCGGGACGCTCCGTTGTATAGGCAGTCCGCTGAGACTGCTAAGGCTTCCTCTTCTCGTCAGCGCACACGACCGCACCTTGGCTGCGTGACCGCCGATATATTACCAGCTTCGCCGATCAAGGATTCTTCGGCGACCAGGTCACACCATCCGGCAGCCAGGGATTCGAGACCGATGGACTCCGGACGTTCGCATAGGAAAAGTATGCGGGAGCCATCTGATGCGGAGCTGCCCTCGGCGAAGCAGCGATAGACTGCGCCTCCGCAGGTCTCGACACCGGACATTCTTGTGCACATAGCACAGCTTATCGCAGCATCCCAGCAGCCGACAGAAACGGTGTCGGATCGAGAATTATCCGACAGCGCTGGGTCGGTAGCCGGGGACTCGAGGCCTGCAGACTCCGGACGTTCACATAGGAAGTGTGCGGGAGTCAACGTACACAGAGCTTCCAGCGGCAATGCATCGTAAGTCCGCTACTGCACAGGCCTCGGGAACGGACGTGCTTTCCTTAATAGCACAGTTTATCGCAGCATCCCAGCATCAACTGAATCTGTCGCATATATTTTATCCGACGATGCTGGGTCGGGACGCTCCGCGGAAGCGGGTACGGACGTCCGAAAGTTTCTTCCGGTCTGACGGGATACCGAAAGGGATTCGGTGGATTTCAAGCTTTCCCTTTCGGAACAACATATGCTGCGATGCCGGATAAGAAACTGATAGCGTCGGTGGACTTAGAAATTTTTTGGTTCGGTTCAGGGACATCGTCCCTCAGTTCCGACATAGTCCAATAATGTCACACAAACTTTCGAATTATTGAACGACGCTATATATATTATTATTTTATGCTTGCTATCCAAGCATTTCTGGTTTCTTGTTCGAAGAGTTATGAAGATGTCTTTCAAAAGTGTGCCTCTGTCGTCATAGTTAATGAGGAGTTAGCGGCAATAAGTGCTCATGGAATATATCTATCGCTTACGGAGTGACATTCGCTAGCTCACCCGGTGTAGCATACATTCATCGAATGGTTCGGCTGCCGGGTTCGTCCGTTGCGGTCTACGAAGGAGATTTGGGTGATGCGAGCACTTTAATTACTTTAGTACTCACCCAGTGACGGCAGATTGAGGACAGATCGGAGGAAGCCAACAACATAGGGGACCGCATGTTGTGGTTCAGATATTTTACATTCGGAGCATATGTCCGTTGCTCGGGACGCTCCGTTATATTGACAGTCCGAGAGACTGTCTTTAATGCTTCCTCATCCTCACAGCAGGGCACACGACCGCACATTGGCTACGTGACCTCGAGTATCCGATCAGTTTCGGCATTCAGTGATTCCACAGCGAATAGGTCGCGCCATCCGATAGCCAAGGGACACGATGCCTATACACTCCGTTCGCTCGCATATTGGAAGTATGCACGGGGTAACGATCTCGGAGCTTCCTGCGGCAATGCATCGTAAGACCGCTGCTCCTCAGGCCTCAGTGACGGACGTGCTATCCGAGTTAGCACAGTTGTTTCGCAGCATCCCAGCAATTGACGGTTTCTCGGTCGAATCAGGAATTATCCGACGGCGCTGGGTCGGTGCGGTCCGCGGTTGCATCAAGCTACGGACGACCGAACGCTTTATAGGGTCCGACAGGATGGCGAAAGGGATTCGAAAGATTTCGAGTTTTCCCTTTAGTAGTATCGGAAGATGCCTTTCATATCTTCTGGCATTTCTTCCAGTGATTATTTTTCGGACTTCATTGCTGCGATCTTGGATAAGAGACTTAGAGCGTCATTGGACTCGGATTTTTCGATCGGTACAGGGACTTTGTCCCTGACTTACCGACGCAGTCCAATATTGTCATTACAACATGTGTTTTATTTTTTGACGCTATATATTTATATATATATACAAGCCTGCTACTAAGCATGATAGTCTAGTTTCTTGTCCGCGTGGCTCATTTCTGCCATTTTATCTTTTTTACATATAGTTTATTTTGGCAGAGCAGGGCATACCGAGAGTTCATATGCGTCTAGACGGTGTGATTAAAGACTGCATATATTCTTTTTCGCCGTTTATGTCTTT
This sequence comes from Pictodentalium vernedei, assembly GCA_031216915.1. NCBI lineage: Eukaryota > Metazoa > Mollusca > Scaphopoda > Dentaliida > Dentaliidae > Pictodentalium > Pictodentalium vernedei. The sequence goes on along the minus strand of CM062297.1, from coordinate 401,602,911 downwards.
TCCAATTTCAATGTTGGGAACGACATTATGTATAGTAGACTTAACTTAGACGCTTTATTATACGTAATCCGCCTTACTGAGGCGTTATCATTACGTCTTCAAGAAAAGATTTACGGGATATTATTCTCAATGTAATTTCTTTTGAGGGCAGTAGTTTGTTCACGTATAACTCCGCCCTTCAGTGGCTGATTGGAGTTGGTTAGACGTGATGCAGCCCTAGCTACATCCACGCGTGGATAGTAGGTTAAGAACTCTCTCAGAGTCGCTTCGTTCTCGGAGGAGCTTCTCTTCGACGGCAACTTTCCGGCAATCCATGAATTGCTTGATTTATACATTCTCTTGTCTATCTAGTGTTACAAGAGATTCAGACTGGGGCAAACATTCGGTGGTTGACTCAGAGAGTGCCGCCGCAGTTGCCGGACCCGAGTGTGGCTGTTATGACGGTTTCCAGTCAAACAGATTGGGATATATACTGATCCCTACGGATTCGAAGTGCCAGGGTCTTTGGGTTCCGCAGTCTTTTAGCTATCAGTTTAACTTCCGCGGAATAATGTTTTTTAGGCTTGCTTTATGTCATTGCATGAACATTATTCAGAAACGCATGCCCAAATTCCTGTCCTTTAATTCGACAGTAGTGGCGTATCTCCGGAACCAGGGAGGCACTCTTTCGTTTCCGTTATTCAATTTAATGGAAAGAATCCGTCTGTTGGTTATAGTACACCAAGTTCTGTTTTGATCCGTCATATTCTGGGTCGTCTGATTGTTTTATCGCACTCCCGTTCTCTTACGGGTCGCTTGTTGCTGTCAGAATGGACTCTCAACAAACAAGTATTCAATCAGATTTGCTATCTATGGGAGCGCCCAATGATGTTTTATTTATGACACAGCTTGCTAATCATTTGCAGACGTATGTGTTGGCTTGTCCAGATCTCTGAGCTAATACTGTTAGCGCTCTATTGATCTATAGGACGGAATGATAGGATACGCGTATCCTCCGGCGCTGTTGTTTTAGCAGGTATTGCTAAGATAAACAACCACAATACATTTCTGTTGATAGCATCTCTATCTTCACAGAGATCATGAGTAATTTACTCTCTTGTCTACTGTGGATCTTAACGTGAAATCTTCCTCTATGTGAGGATCTTTTTTCACTGGGTAAATCGTGTCATCTTTATCACAACCAGCAAGGTCGCAACCTTCATGTATTCCGTTGTGTGGTCCGTATTGCATTGTAAGCACTGTACTGGACGAGCTTTGGACGCGATTTCTTACTATAGGAGATCCTCTTCTTCGCTATTCTATGCGACTAAAGTGGAGGCTCTTCCGTCGTGGTGTAGGGATCATTATGTTCATATGGTTGATCCCTCCATACTACTCATTGCTATTTTTTAGTATACTTGTTTCACAAGATCTACTGCAGCCTGTTGTTATTTAGGTTATAGGTTTATGTTACCTCATACCTATGCACTCTACGATAGTTTACAATTGAGTCTTTTGTCTCTTTATCTAAGTCAGTTAGTAACTTTTTGATAAATAGACTTAGAATCTTTAGATTAAATTCCTATACGGATTTTAACTTCAGGTTCTTATTTAGCTAAGTAATCATTTGAGCCTCTGGAAACAGTAGTTTTCAAATTCTGACCTTTTAGACAGTAATTCTGTTGATTTCTCTTTTACTGTAGAGTCAGTGAGTTTCATGCACTATCGATGGATGATTTTCACTTTCATAGTTTCGGAATCAATACTTCCGTTACTATTTAGGTTGGATTGTTGCATAAGAGTTAGGCTCCTATTATCCGGAACCTATTATTTTAAGGTCCTTCCGTCTTCGTATGGGCATAGGCCTTTACTCTTTCCGGGTACAGTTTATGTATTTATAAACAGATATCTGTTTATTACAAGGGCGTAAGCTTCTTCTGTCTTTGATGTCTAGTAGAAGGACGTTACGCTCCATTTTATTGTTAATGGATTCTATTAACTAGCGTACTGCTTATGGTATATCATTGGCTTAGCAGTTGTGCTTAAGATTTCGGCTCATGAAGTAAGAGTTCTTCTACTTCTTGGGCTTACATTAATAGTGTTGCTATTATAGATTTTTGAAGGCTGCTCATTCCGCTCAGCCATCCATTCATGAATTTTATCTCAGAAATATCGAGTCCATTTCTGGAGGCCTCTATTGTTAGGTCTATTATCTACTGCTCAGAATGTCATTCACTTAACAGTTGCTACTATAGCTAGGTAGGCTGTCTGTTTCGGCAGTGTCTCCGTTCGGCTGCCCTCTTCGCTCTGGGCTATTTGACCCAGGGCAAGAAAAAGGGGGGGGGGGGGGAGGGTGTTCCCTTGGGTCACCTGTTTTTACTATGAAAACAAGGGGATACCTCCTCCGGAGTTAGTAATTCTGAGCTGTTATTGGGATGGTTGTTTAGTGAGAAGTTTAAGTTTATAAAATTCATTCAAGTCTTAGTTTTTAAAGTATAGCTTTTGAATATTGCATATGTCAACGGACATGATTATGCAATTCTCACACACTTTTAGGAGTATAAGAGTCTCTATTCGCTAGACTTACTTTATTATTGGCTTACTTTAAAAATTATTAGTATAAGGATTATTGGATATTAATAGAGTACATGGATGTATGAAGCTCAATTTTTGGAAGGTGTTGTATCTTTCTAATTTATCATAAATAAGAAAGATACATGTAAGGCCTATTACTTCTTTTCCCTACAGAGGATGACTCTATTTTATTTTATTGAGCGTATTCCATTTTGCTCTATGTCCTTGGCCCTCCAGCCTTTTTACTATTCAGCTATGTCTGGGTCATTGGTACAGTATAAAAATGTTAAAAAATTTATAGTAATTTATATATTTTTTATACTTACCAATGACCCAGACGGGGATGGCCCTCCCAGGAGTTGGGAACTCTTGCCTCCCCGCTGAGTACATAGCGCTTACCAGGCACTGGTTATTAGAATGATAAATGGCGCCAATTTCGGAACGCCCTTGACACTGCGCATGCGCAGTAGGGGCGAAGTGTGGAGGGCCTTTCAGGACATGTTTTCTTTAGTTTTAGATGCAAATTTTGGGGATTGGGGGGCAAAATTTGTGTTTGGCCCTATATTTTAAGAGTTAGCACCAGCTATGTCTGGGTCATTGGTAAGTATAAAAAATATATAAATTACTATAAATTTTTTAACTTTTTTCAGCTTTTGGGGTGGCCTTAATCCATGACCTATGGTTCAGCTTCACAATGTTCTAGACATTTCCAAAAAATGACATAGCATAAACTCTCTTCAATGCAAGTATTGTTGAATTTAGCTGTCTGATCTGTGACATTTATTATATTTTCTAAATCCACTATACAAAAACAGCACAATCTGATGAAATAGAAACAAACAAACTTTATGTGAGAGAAATAATTCACTGCTAAATACAATGAATCAGCTGGGAATATTGCATGAGAAAATGCTGCATCTGAAATCAACGTATTGATATTTCAATCGAACTACACAATTTTCTGTTGAACACATATGCAGCTCCTCATTTTTACTATAAAAGCAGCCATTTATAGAAAATGGAAACTGTATATAAGTTCCTGTTATTTTTCTTTATTTATTATTCTCTGCTCATCCAACACTTTCCACACTGTACTGAACTGACATTAATCAAACTGAAATTTTGTGCTATTCTACTTCTGAAAGCTTTTGGTTAACTATCACATGGACTGAATGTGACCTGGGATACTTTGAACCTGGACAACTCGGTGGCCTTATCTGGAACGATGGTGGGTAATATCTCGATTGACGAGATCTAGATTAAGAAAGAGTACGATTTCTGGTACATTTATAACAATCCAAGTGACATGGATCCTGAGGAGGAAAAGTCCCCAGTTATTGAATTTTAGAGCAAATGCACATATTACTTACCAAAAGATGTCTCCCAAAAAGTTCACAATTCGCGAGTAGGGATATCGTTATTTCATCTTAATTGTCAGAGTCTTAAAGCTCATTGGGATTCTTTCAATGATCTCTTGTATGAGATACAAGGCTCTCAAAATATTTTTGATGTGACAGGGTTAACGGAGATATTCCGAATTCCTCCAAATACATGTTATACAATTGACGGTTATCACCCTCTTATTAAGAATACCAGACCTGACAAGGATGATGGACATGGTGGTGTTGGGATCTTCATTAAGGAGGACATAGCTTTTAAGATACGGCAAGACCTCTCTGTTTTTATTAGTCCCCTACCAGCATCGCCAGAGGGGACTATAGGTTTGCACTCAGTCCATCTGTCAGTCTGTAGGTCTGTCAGTCTGTAGGTCTGTCAGTTTGTCAGTCACACTTTAGTTTTCCGGAGTTTTTTTGGAAATGCTTCAACGGAATGATTTCATTTTTGGTAAACTACTATAAAACGATGACTTACAGATCAAGTTTGAGTTTCATGCTGATTGCATTATTCTTGTGTGAGTTACTGCCCTTGGAAATATGGGAAAAAGCACCAAAATATCAGTATTTTTATACTGTACCAATAACCCAGACATAGCTGGTGCTAACTCTTAAAAATCTAGGGCCAAACACAAATTTTGCCCCCCAATCCCCAAAATTTGCATCTAAAACCGAAAAAATCATGTCCTAAATGGTCCTCCATACTTTCCCTCCACTGCGCATGCTCAGTGTTAAGGAGGTCTCGAAATTGGTGCCAAATATCATTCTTTGTTTGGCCCTTCATCAGTTCACATCTGACTGATATTTGTACTTGTAAATCTCAGTTTAAATGATGCCAGAGACATAAATATTAGAGAAATGGTGGATCTAAAGAGGAAATAGAAGAAGGAGAGGAAAAATGAGTGACAGAAAATAATCAGGGCTGTAACTTAAAATTTTTTGATGAAATTATGTTAAGTTGCCTAATTTCGAGGCATGGGCCTGTTGTTGTCATTCTTGCTATAAAGTTACACTGCTTGTTCAGTGTTTCCTCTCTCCCTTTCCTTTAAGTCCCCCCTTGCTATTCTCCCATGCTTTTGGCATATTTTCTGTAATATTATTACTAAAATTTCTTGGGAGTTTTAGCTGGGTTACAGAATGAATTCTGTTCTTTTCCCCATGTTTACGTCCTCACCCATGGGTGTTTAGGCGTAGTGTTCTGCATCTACCATCTGATGTTCTGCAGTTTCTTCCCTGGAAGTCTCTGTTTTGCATCAGATAGTGTATTATTGGTAACTGATTTCGGGCCATGGTTATCAGTGCCTGGAGTCATGTTTCTGGTGTTTATACACTTCTTGTTTACATTGACAACAGTCTCTGTGGAGGGGGATTTCTTGTCTTTGTATTAGTTTAATCATAACAAGATACATTGTTATTATTCGTAAGTGTTGCATTAATATTTTAAAATTTAAAAAAAAATTTTTGTCCACACTTAGGCTTGGGATCCATTGGGGCTCAATGTTACTTTTCAGAAACTTGGGCTTTTCTGAAAAAATATTTTTTCCAAAAATTTTTTTGATTTCAATTATTTTTTCTATGTTAATGGATCATGTTATAATGTATCTTTGTTTTCAGGGGTTGGTGCGAGTACTAGGACTTTTTGTATTCTTTTCACAATGAAAGGATATTGTTCAAATTGTAATAAGAGGAAATCTTCCCCTGACTTTCATAATCATTGTATTAATTGTAGTCAGTGTACTCGCACTAACTCCTGTTCAGTATGTGTCAATTTGGATGACAAACATTGGAAACGGTATGTTGTTAGTGGGGAAAAGGCCATGCCGGTCCTTTCTCCGCAGGGTCACTCTAGTTTATCAATCTCTATTTCAGAGGAACAAGAACAGGGTGATGTTTCCGTGATGTCTTCCAAAAGTGTGCCTCCGTCGTCACAATTAAACGAAGAGCTAGCGGCAAAAGTGCTCATGGAAATACGTCAATTGCCTAAGAGGTCCCTAGTAGGATCGACGGCGTTGACGTCCGCTAGCTCGCCCAGTGTAGCGTCCATTCATCGAATGGTTCGGCAGCCGGGTTCGTCCGTTGCGGTCCAGGAAGGAGATTTGGGTGATGCAAGCACTATAAATAAACAAAGTGCGCACCCAGTGACGGCGGATCAGAGGAGAGAACGGAGAAAGCCTATTAGTCCGGTTCCTAGCTCGTCCAGGTCCATCCGGGCTGCGAGCGAGAGAGGCCCCTCTCTCGTACAACAACATCTGGGACCAGATGTTGTGGTACAAAACGTTTCTCATTCGGAGCATACGTCCGCCGCTCGGGACGCTCCATTATATAGACAGTCCGGAGAGACTGTCGAGAAGGCTTCCTCATCCTCACGGCAGCGCACACGACCGCACCTTGGCTACGTGACCACGGATATCCAGCCAGCTTCGCCAATCAGAGAATCCACGGCGACCAGGTCACACCATCCGGTAGCCAGGGACACGAGGCCTGTAGACTCCGGACGTTCGCATAAGAGAAGTATGCAGGAGTCAACGTACACGGAGCTACCAGCGGCAAAGCAACATAAGACCGCTACTCCACAGGCCTCAGTGACGGACGTGCTATCCCAAATAGTACAACTTATCGCAGCATCCCAGCAAACGACAGAATCTCTGTCGGATCAGGTAATATCCAACGTCGCTGGGTCAGTACGCTCCGCTGAAGCATCAGGTACGGACGACCGAGAACTTCATAGGGTCCGACAGGATGGCGAAAGGGATTCGGAGGATTTCGAGCTTTCCCTTTCGGAACAACATAAGCTGCTGTAGATTTCATTCGGCATTATCTTCCGGAGGTTGTTCCGTCAGACTAGAATGCTGCGATGCCGGATAAGAGACTGATAGCGTCATTGGACACAGAATTTGTTTTTGATCGGTTCAGGGACATCGTCCCTGAGTTTCCGACACAGTCCAATAATGTCACAAGAACATTCAAATTATTGAACGACGCTATATATAAGCTTGCTACCAAAACAGGCAAGTCTGGTTTCTTGTCCGCAAATGCTCTAAATCTGCCTTTCATCAATTCAAGGAATAAATTCGAAACGGCAGGACAGGGCATACCGAGAATTCCTCTGCGTCTAGACGACGAGGCTGAAGACTTGGAATTGTCTATACCGTCGTCTATGTCAATTCCAACCACGACGTTGGAAATGACAATAATATCTAACAGACTTAACTTAGATGCTTTATCATACACAGACCACCTTACTAAGGCGTTATCATTACGTCTTCAAGGGAAAGAATTCCAGGATACAATCCTCATTGAGACTTCTTTCAAGGGCAGTAGATTATTCCACGTATAACTCCGCCCTTTCAGTAGCAAACCTGGAGTTGGTTAGACATGACGCAGCCCTAGCTACATCCTCGCGCGTGGATAGTAAGGTGAAGAACTCTCTCAGAGTTGCTTCGGTCTACGGAGAAGCTTCTCTTCGACGGCAAGTTTCAGCAATCTATAGACGTTCTCTTGTCAAATCAAGTGTAACAAGAGATTCAGACTTGGGCAAACATTCAGTGGTTGACTCAGGGAGTTCCACTGCAGTTGCCGGACCCGAGTTTTACGATTATGACGGATGCCAGTCAAACAGGTTGGGGTACAACATTGATCCCAACGGATTCGAAGTGCCAGGGTCTTTGGGATCCGCAGTTTCTAGGCAAGCACATAAACATCCAAGAAATGATGTCAATTTGGCTTGCACTAAGTCATTGGATGAACATTATTCAGAAAGCACATGTCCAAATCCTGTCCAACAATACGACAGTAGTTGCATATATCCGGAACCAGGAAGGCACTCATTCCGTTCCGTTATTCAATTTAACGGAAAGAATCCTTCTGTTTGTTCTAGAACACCAAGTTCTGCTTTCGGTCCGTCATATTCCGGGTCGTCTGAATGTATTAGCAGACTCCCTTTTCACGGAAGGGTCGCTTGTTGCCGTCAGAATGGACTCTCAACAAACAGGTATTCAATCAGATTTGCTACCAATGGGAGTGGCCAATGATAGACTTATTTGCGACACAACTCAATAATCAGTTGCAGACGTATGTGTCACCATGTCCGGATCCCCGAGCATATGCAGTAGACGCTCTATCGATTTCGTGGGTCGGAATGATAGGATATGCGTATCATCCAGCGCCGTTGATTCAGCAAATATTGCTAAAGATAAAACAATCACAATGCAAAATTCTGTTGGTAGCATCTCTGTCTCCACGGAGACCGTGGATAAATCTACTCAGGTGTCTGCTGTGGGACTTACTGCGAAAACTTCCTCCACGAGAGGATCTTCTTTCGCAGGGGAAATCGCGTCAACTTGATCACAACCCGCAAGGTCTCAACCTTCACGTATTTCCGTTGTGCGGTCCTTCTTGCACCGTAAGCATTGTACAGGACGAGCAGTGGACGTGATTTCTAACTGTAGGAGGACCACCTCTTCGCTAAACTATGCGGCTAAGTGGAAGGTCTTTCGTCGTTCGTGTAGGGATCATTCTGTTGATATTTTTGATCCCTCCATACCAGACATTGCAAACTTTCTAGTATACTTGTTTGACGAGATCAACTGCAGCCTGTTATAGTTCTATGTTATCTGATACCTATGCACACCATGATAGTTTACAATTGGATCTGATGTCTCTTTATCTAAATTAGTTAGAAACTTCTCGATAAATAGACCTAGAACCCTTAGATGAATTCCTAAATGGAATTTAGCTTGGGTTCTTCTTAAACTAAAAGAAAAGCCATTTGAGCCTCTTGAGACAGTAGATTTCAAATTCTTGTCTTATAAGACAGCATTTCTCTTAGCTTTCTCTTCTGCTAGAAGAGTCAGTGAGCTTCATGCACTTTCGGTGGACGATTCTCACTATCGTAGTGTCGGGAACACTATTACCTTTACTACTAATGTTGGATTTTTGGCTAAGAATCAGGCTCCTAATAAATATCCGGAGCCTATTGTTATTAAGGCCCTTCCGTCTTCAGACGGGCATAGGCCTTTACTCTGTCCGGTTAGAGCTTTACGTATTTATAAACAAAGATCTCAGTTTATCAGAAAGGGACGAAAATGCTTCTTTCTGTCTCTGATGCCTAATAGAAAGGACATTACGGTCCATTCTTTTGCTAGATGGATTCAATTAACTATCCGTACTGCTTATGATAATCTATCTTCAACTCAGCAGTCTGTGCTTAAGATTTCGGCTCATGAAGTAAGAGCTCTTTCTACATCTTAGGCTTACGCAAATAATGTTGCTATTACAGATTTAATGAAGGCTGCATATTGGTCTCAGCCGTCCACATTCACAAATTTTTATCTCAGGAATATTGAGTCCATTTCTGGAGACCTGCATTGTTTAGGTCCGTTATCTGTTGCTCAGAATGTCATTCACTAAACAGTTGCAATTATAGTTATGCAGGCTTTCTGTTCAAGCAGTGACTCCGTCCTGCTGCCCTCTTCGCTCTGGGCTATTTGACCCAGGGCAAGGGGAAGGGGGGGGGGAGGGTGTACCCTTAGGTCACCTGCTTTATAGCGAAAAGCAAGGGGATACCTCCTCCGGAGTCAGTAATTCTGAGTTGTTACCGGGATGGTTTTAAAGTGTAAAGTTAATGTTTAAAAATTCATTCATGTCATATTTTTAAAGTGTAGCTCGGTGTGAAGCATTTGTATATGTCACGTGTCAAACGGGCGTTAATATACAATCCTCGGACACTTTTAAAAGAGTATAAAGAGTCTCAATTCTCTGGACTATCTTTATTTATTGGCTTACTTTAAAAATAATTAGTATAAGGATTATACTAGATGTTAATAGAGAACATGAATGTTATTATGCTCAATTATGGAGGGTGTTGTGTCTTTCTAATTTATCATAAAATAAGAAAGATACATGTAAAGCCTAATGCTCCTTTTCTCCTCGAGGGGATGACTCTATTTTATATAGTTGAGCTTATTGGATTTTCCTCTATGTCCTAGGCCCTCCAGCCTTTTTACTATTCAGCTATGTCTGGGTCATTGGTACAGTATAAAAATGTTAAAAAATTTATAGTAATTTATATATTTTTTTTACTTACCAATGACCCAGACAGGGATGGCCCTCCCAGGAGTTGGGAACTCATACCTCCCCGCTGAGTACATAGCGCTGACCAGGCACTGCTTGTAAGAATGATATTTGGCGCCAATTTCGAGACCTCCTTGACACTGCGCATGCGCAGTGGAGGGAAAGTATGGAGGACCATTTAGGACCTGATTTTTTCGGTTTTTGATGCAAATTTTTGGGATTGGGGGGCAAAATTTGTGTTTGGCCCTAGATTTTTAAGAGTTAGCACCAGCTATGTCTGGGTTATTGATAAGTATAAAAAATATATAAATTACTATAAATTTTTTAACTTTCCGGAGTTTTTTTGGAAACGCTTCAATGGAATGATTTCATTTTTGGTAAACTACTATAGAATGATGACTTACAGATCAAGTTTGAGTTTCATGCTGATTGCATTATTCTTCTGTGAGTTATGGCCCTTGGAAATATGGAAAAGCGCCAAAATATCAGTTTTCCGAACTTTTTAGCTTAACTTGACATAGTCAAGATAAGCTATTGCCATCACGCGTGCAGAAGTCTGTTAGTCTGTGAGTCTGTGACGTCTGTTCACATTTTCCTTTAGCACGGGCTACACCCCACAGTTCTTGTCTGATCGTCACGAAATTTCATATGCAGGTTTGGGGTCATGTCTAGATGAGAACGTCCCCTTTTGGTTGCAATCGGGCAACCGGTATGGCTGCCCGAGCCCAAAACCCGAAAACCATTAGCACAGTCTACAGGTCGTATTTATGAAGGGATTTCATTGTAACTTGGTAGGATGCCTCTGTATAATGCCTAGATGAGAACGTCCCCTTTTGGGCTTGATCTATCAACCGTGATGGCTGCCCAAGCCCGAAACCCAAAAACTTTTAGCACAGACTGCAGGTCATGTTTAATGTGGAGGGATTTCATTGTAACTTGGTAGGATGACTCCTTATGATGTCTTGAAGAGAATTTCCCCATTTGGGCATGATCTGCCAACCATGACGACTGCCCGAGCCCAAAACCCGAAAACCTTTAGCACAGTCTACAGGTCATATTTATTGATGAATTTCATTGTAACTTGATGGGTTGACTTCATACAATGTCTAGATGAGAAAGTCCCCTTTTGGACTTGATTGGGCAACTGTGATGGCTACATTGGCCCGAAGCCCGAAAACCTTTAGCACAGTCTAGAGGTCATATTTATGAAGGGATTTCATTGTAACTTGGTAGGATGACTCCAAATAATGTCTAGATGAGAACGTCCCATTTTGATCGCGATCATGCAGCCTTAATGGGTGCCCGAGCCCAAAAACCTTTAGCATAGGCAAAAGGTCATATTTATGGAAGGATTTCATTGTAACCTGTTAGGTTGACTCCATATAATGCCTAGATGATGACATCCCTTTTGGTCGTGATTGGTCAGTTGTGATGGCTACATGTGCCCGAAGCCCGAAAACCTTGAGCACAGTCCACAGGTCATATTTATGAAGGGATTTCATTGTAACTTCTTAGGATAACTCCAGATGGTGCCCAGATGAGATTGTCCCCTATGGTTGCGATCATTCAACCATGATGGCTGCCCGAGCCCAAAGCCTGAAAACCTTTAGCACAGTCTATAGGTCATATTTATGAAGGGATTTCATTGTAACTTCTTAGGATCACTCCAGATGATGCCCAGATGAGATTGTCCCCTATGGTTGCGATCATTCAACCATGATGGCTGCCCGAGCCCGAAGCCCGAAAACCTTTAGCACAGTCTACAGGTCATATTTATTAAGGGATTTCATAGTAACTTGGTAGGTTAACTTCATATAATGTCTAGATGAGAACGTCCCCTTTTGGACCTGATTGGGCAACTGTGGCGGCTAAAGGTGCCCAAAGCCCGAAAACCTTTAGCACAGTCTACAGGTCATATTTATGAGGGGATTTCAATATAACTTGTTAGGATGACTCCAAATAATGTCTAGATGAAAACGTCCCATTTTGATCGCAATCATTCAGCCTGTATGGGTGCCCGAGGCCAAAAACCTTTAGCATAGGTAAAAGGTCATATTTATTGAAGTATTCATTGTAACCTATTAGGCCATTGACTCCATATAATGCCTAGATGATGACATCCCCTTTTTGTCGTAATTGGTCAGCTGTGATGGCTACAAGTGCCCGAAGCCCGAAAACCTTGAGCACAGTCTACAGGTCATATTTATGAAGGTATTTATATTGTCCCCTTTGGTTGTGATCATTCAACCACTATGGCTGCCCGAGCCCGAAGCCCGAAAACCTAAAGCACAGTCTACAGGTCATATTTATGAAGGGATTTCATTGTAACTTGGTAGGTTGACTTCCTATAATGTCTAGATGAGAACGTCCCCTTTTGCACATGATTGGGCAACTTTGATGGCTAAAGGTGCCTGAAGCCCAAAAACCTTTAGCACAGTCTACAGGTCATATTTATGAAGGGATTTCATTGTAACTTGATAGATTGACTTCATATAATGTCTGTATGAGAATGTCCCATTTTGATCGCGATCATTCAGCCTTGATGGGTGCCCGAGCCTAAAAACCTTTAGCATAGGTAAAAGGTCATATTTATGGAAGGATTTCATTGTAACCTATTAGGTTAACTCCATATAACGCCTAAATGATGACATCCCCTTTTGGTCGTGATTGGTCAGCTGTGGTGGCTGCAAATGCCCGAAGCCCGAAAACCCTGAGCACAGTCCACAGGTCATATTTATGAAGGGATTTCATTGTAACTTTGTAGGATCACTCCAGATGATGCCCAGATGAGATTGTCTCCTTTGGTTGTGATCATTCAACCATTATGGCTGCCCGAGCCCAAAGCCTGAAAACTTTTAAGCACAGTCTACAGGTCATATTTATGAAGGGATTTCATTGTAACTTGGTAGGTTGACTTCATATAATGTCTAGATGAGAACGTCCCCTTTTGGACACGATTGGGCAACTGTTACGGCTTCAGGTGCCCAAAGCCCGAAAACCTTTAGCACAGTCTACAGGTCATATTTATTAAGGGATTTCATTGTAACTTGGTAGGATGACTCCAAATAATGTCTAGATGAGAACGTCCCCTTTTGGTCGCGATCATTCAGCCTTGATGGCTGCCCGAACCCAAAACCCCAAAACCTTTAGCATAGTCTATTGGTCATATTTATGGAAGGACTTCATTGTTACCCATAAGTTTGACTCCATATAATGCCTAGATGATGACATCCCCTTTTAGTCGTGATATTTATGAAGGGATTTCATTGTAACTTTGTAGGATCACTCCAGATGATGCCCAGATGAGAATGTCCCCTTTTGGTTGCGATCATTCAACCATGATGGCTGCCAGAGCCCAAATCCCAAAAACCTTTAGCACAGTCTACAGGTCATATTTATTAAGGGATTTCATTGTAACTTGGTAGGTTGACTTCATATAATGTCTAGATGAGAACGTCCCATTTTGATATATATATATATATATTTATGAAGGGATTCAATGTAACTTGATAGGATGACTCGTTTTGGAATAATTTCAGTGTAACTTGGTAACTTTTGTTGATATATGTTAACTGTGAGGGCCACATACATTAACTGTGAGGTCATATTAACCCACCCCTCAGCTCTTTAGTACAGTGTACACCTCATATTATTTTTATCATAAACATAGCATACAGGGAACAGAAATGAACATATTCCCAATTATCACAATTCTTGTCTTATTTCATAATCCTTTCATAAACATTGAACATTATCCTTTTCATCAAACACAACACACAAGTTAAGCTACAGAGTCATTGACACTTTCATTTTGGAAATGCTTCAACGGAATGATTTTATTTTTGGTAACCTACTATAGAACGATGACTTACAGATCAAGTTTCATTTACACTCTGTCCATCCATCCGTCAGTCTGTCAGTCAGTCTGTCGGTCATACCTTAGTTTTCTGGACCTTTTTTGGAAACGCTTCAACGGAATGATTTCATTTTTGGTAACCTACTATAGAACGATGACTTACAGATCAAGTTTCATTTACACTCTGTCCATCCGTCAGTCTGTCAGTCAGTCTGTCAGTCATACTTTAGTTTTTCGGACTTTTTTTGGAAATGCTTCAACCTAATGATTTCATTCTTGGTAACCTACTATAGAACGATGACTTACAGATCAAGTTTGAGTTTCATCCTGATTGCATTGTTCTTGTGTGACTTATGGCCCTTGGAAATATGGAAAAGCGCCAAAATATCAGTTTTCTGGACTTTTTTTGGAAATGCTTCAACGGAATTCATGCTGATCACATCTAGGTTATAACATTTGTATAATTATTAATGCTTATTAGTCCGGTAGGGGACATTGTATTGCTTCAGCGATACATGCGCTCTTGTTCCACATGTTTTTGAATCCCTCCTTATTGAAATTAAACGTAAAAAAGCTGCCAAGTTAGTTGGAGTAATATACAGACCTAATTCACAGCCAAAAGCATATATCGATCTTTTTCTGTTAAAAATTAACAGATAAAATAAACAATGAAAATAAAAAAATGCTACATTATGGGAGACTTTAACATTGATCTTCTCAAATCGGGTGTGCATCCTAAAACTGATAGCTTCATAGATATTATGTTTAGCCAGGGCTTTCTACCGTATATCACCAAACCAACTAGAGTAACTACTCACTCAGCCACATTAATTGACCATATCTTCTCTAATAATACTTCACCCACACACTTATCAGGTATAATTACCACGGATGTTTCCGATCATTTCGGAACTTTCTATGTAGATACCAGTTACGAAACTGAAGTAACTACAAGACACATTCTCAAGCGAAGGATAGACCAACAAAGCATTGAAACTTTTAAAGCACTTCTGTCCCAGATTGACTTTTCATTAGCCCTTGAAACAAATTGTCCTGATTTAGCATATAATACATTTTTAACTAACTTTTTACAAACATTTGAAATGGCCTTTCCATTGCAATGAACCGTAATGAGAAAAAAATTTATGAAACAAAATCCTTGGATGACTAAGGGGCTTTTAATTTAATCGCATAACAAATCAAAATTCTATAACAAAAAATTGAAAAGTCCTAGAGAACAAAATATTTTAAATTACAAAAACTACTGTAAAATTTTTAATAAAATAAAAAGACAAAGTAAAGTGATGTATTTTTAAAATATACTAATTGAAAATAAAGACAACCCTCGCGAAAACATGGCAAATTTTAAATGTTTTTTTTTTGTTTCCCGATGATAACTTTAGTTGTTGTTGACCGAATCAAAATAAAATTTGGTGTGTAGGTGTATCAACATAAAATACAGGTCAGGTTCAAATTGGGGTTTGGTCCGACATTTTTTGCCAGAGTTATGTCCCTTTTTTGACTTAAAAAAATTCAGTTTTTTTCAAATACCTCGAATTGCACACTTTTTTTTCGGGGGACATGTGGCCAAGCGGCATTTTATTTTAATTTTACTTCAGTGCAAATGTGCAAAACCGTGGAGTGGAAGAAACGAGTAGAAACTTCGCTTTTGTTTTTAGCTCCACATGACAAGTGCTAGCAGAGTTTTTCTGGTAATAATTTGTGTGTCGTTCGTCCATTATCTGTCTCGTCTTGTCTGTCATCAACATTTTGTTTGTTCTGGCCATAATTTCTTAACTACTAAATATTTTTTGACAAGAATTTATGACAATATGTACTATCAAAAGTCAGTGTGTTACGAATTATACCTTGGTATGTGCCCCTCAAGGTCAATGTCACAAGCCCTATGTTAATGTGACAGTTAGAAAAACTTTAACATTTCACTGTCACATTTGTCAGGTCCATATAACTTGGTATGATTGACAGATCTTATTCATACTTGACTGTCTCTGGCTGTAAGGCCTCTTGTCTTCCATAATAATGCACATCTTCACTTTTTTTTGCTTCAAAAAGGCAGGACAGGTTTTTTCAACAGTCAGTTGATCTGGGTTGTCATACTCTGTCGAGTTGATGAAATCAGATCAGCCAGTTTAAACAAAATGCATCAGGTGTCATGTTTGTTGTGGTCGCTTTCTTCAGTGGGACAAAATGTATTTTAGATATAGAATGTATCTATTGATTGACTGCAGTAATAACTGTTCATTACAAGACAGAAGTTATTTAAAAATTGTCATCTCCAAAACATTTGCACATCACTGACGTTATTTGAGCTTTGTTTGAGACAGAAATGATATGAATTTCAAACAATTAAGACTCTCATTTTCCAGCGAAACCAGATTTCATGCTGTTTGGTTTAGTCATTTAATAAGAATACCATGTTGCTAAAGTATTTTTAAGTTTGTCAATAAATATTAAAAGAATTTCAAAGTGCTATCATTGGGTCAAATGTTTTAAATACATCAGTGCCAACTTGTTTTCATATGGGGAATGATTTCTCTACAATAAATATCCCATGATTAACTCTCTTCACTGTGATGTCAAAATTGCAAAGTTTTCAGCAACAAATATTTCCCATAATGCAGTTTGACATTTAACCAAATATACATTGTTTGACAGAGCTCAGTGAGCTCTGTCAAACAAGATATATTTGGTGAAATTCATCGTTAATAAAGAGAAAAACAGAGTGATTGGCGAAAATTCTTTTGCACCACCAGAGTGCTTGGGACCATTCCGATATGAGGAAGACTTTTTCAAGGATATTTGGAAACAATTTTTTGTTATTTCAGGTTGTTTATCTCTTGCTGAGCTTGGTAGACGAGGGCTTCTTGTGCCATCAAGACTCCCTGATGGTGAGTTGCTACTTTTTATTAAATCCTTAACCCTTTAGCTAACATGAATAGAAGACAATACTTTTAAAAAACATTTCTTGAAAAACTAAAAATTTCCATTTTTTTCCTCACATAGTTTATGAACCCTCATTGAAACGAGCTCAGTGAGCTGATTTCAGTGTCAGATCAAAAGCTTTGTTTCAGAAGCCAAAATTGATAAAAAATAACATTTGAATCTGTTTGAATGGCACTTTTTGTGAAGAGAGCAGAATGGATAATCCAATTATGTTTGGTAAAGTGTTAACCTTTTTCATGTTAGCATTTCAAAAATATTTTAAAATAAGCCCTGCCCAACTCTCAAGGCAACATGATAGTGCAAGCTGGACAAATTACTGCTCTGTTGGCCTCAAAAGAGATATGTAGGGTTTGCATTATGCTTTGAAAATTTAGAAAAAAGGATGAAGATTGAAAAAAAAATTTGTGAGATCCTAAAAATGTAGAGAAATGTTGGGTTTTCACAAAAGTGGTGTGTAAAAAATACGAACTTTGCAAACACTGACACATATAAATCAAGCAAATAGTGTATGTTGCTTAAAAATGGGTAATATATATTTTTTTTATTAACCCTGAAGTCCCCAAACAGCCACAAGCTGCCACTTTTATATTACTTTGAAAAAATTGCCCCATCTATATTCTTTTTTGAGAACTCATCTGTTAGGCAGCCTTTATCATGGCCGTGTATTTGCATCATTGTTGGCTGCCTGTACAGGCAACCAACAATGATGTAGAAACACTGTTAAGTCATTTGCAGTTAAGTACATGTATATAAGATAGTACAGTGGAACCCTGTTAATTGAATAGCCACTTTTCCAAAGAAAATTATTCAATTAACAGGAGTATTCTAGAGATAAACTTAGCATTTATCCTATTATACCTTGTTTGTCAGAATTCCATGAGCTCTGTCAAACAAAATATAATAGATTAAATGCCTGTATTGGATGTACTGAGGACAAATAGGTCCATAAACAAAGGAAAACTGGGGAGAGTCAGGGTAATTTCTTGACAGGTTACAAGATTTTTTATTCAATTAACAGGAGTTTACTCTATAACCCATATTCAATTAACAGGTCAGATTTGTACTGGAGGTATGGTAAAAGGTTTCGTGGTGGGAAATTATATTCAATCAACAGGGTTATTGAATTAAGAGATATCCAATTAAGTGGACTCCACTGTAGATATCTTGCAGATTAATCTGAGGTTTTAAAGTTTGATGATTTAATTAGGTTTCATTTCTAATATGAAAGTTTAAGTGAATATCTTTATGACAGCCAAGTTTGATATGCTAACACAGGACAAAGATGACTGAACATTTCCTTAGATTTCCATGATACACTTACCTACTTGATTGACTAAGTGCAAAAATTGTTCCCTGTCAAATATAGAAACATGTTGTTCTGCCTTGATGATGACTTTCCAGTCTTATTGTTTACGTTTTGAACAAGATTTGCAAAAAGATATGGAGAAATGTGTATTTTGAGTAATTATGGCTACAAAATGAAAAACACAACCAGTAGATTGCATGTGGTGCAAAAACCAATCTAAAAGCTTGTTGTCGTCTTTGCTGTAAAATGTTTGACATCTCAAATGTTGCCAAAGAGGTTTTTTGAACCCCATGAGTAGAAAAAGACATGATATTCTTTTAAAATCATATTCGGAAAAAAATTTTCAACCTTGTCTTGTCAACATTTTAAAGACACAGATGTTCTTTGGGTATGGAAAAAGAAAAGAACTATTTTGAAAAGGTATGGATAAAATACTTTATGCTATGGTACACATGGCTCCCGAATAGGAGAGACTGATTTTTTATCCGCCTGTATTACAAGTCCTTGGACAAGTAGCGTTCAATCCAATTGTCATTCATTAACTTCTCCTGAACCAGTTGTTTTATAATGACAAAAATTTTTTTTATTCTTTAAGTTTGACGATAGTGCTGTGATGTAACAAACTTTTGGAAAGGGCTTTTTAACTGTGTGTTTCATGACATCAAATTAGTGGTGCAGTGAAAGAAAGTAAAGAATTAAGCTGCAGTTTTGTAGATTCCTCATTTAACTTTTGCACTAATATAGATAATCATATCTCTACTACTTTATGTTGATTGAAAAATTTTGAAAATGGATGACATAAAAAGAACAGTTGCTTAACCCTTTGAACATGAGCGGCCGCTTTTCTGGCCCAGAAGCATGTTAATTTCATTAAGAAGGATGGCGGCTCAGTGAATGTGTGGGGTAGACCAATTAATATTTTCAACGTGCCGCCCCCTGGCTGCACGTTGAAAATATTAATTGGTCTACCCCCAAATAGTGAATGTGGACTCTTCCAATGGCTGCCATTGAACTGACATGGAAGATATGACCAGCATTCAAAGGTTTAAAAAAGTTAGGTAAAGGGCTGTGAGAGTTTTTCACTTGGAAAGTAAGTTATTTAGTTCTACTTTAATATGAAAATTTTTTTTCTAATCCATTTTGAACACATTCATTTTGAAAAGTAGATATATTTTATGAATTATGGATGAGGCTAAAAAAACCAAACTTGTTTAACAGGCATCTTCCTCATCAGTAAAATTCTACATAAAAGGCTCTCTCATCTTTAAATTCTACCCCCCCCCCCCCAACTTCTTAATTCATTTTATGTTTAGCCGGTTGCAATCTACACTTGCTAAAGCTTATAACTTTCAAAGTTGATGTGTAATAATTGTGATGGAAATCTTATATATAAAATTCTGCCCCTTAAATTTCTTTTCCCATTTTATTTTTAGCAAGTCACAATCTATCAGGGTTTCCGCTAGGGTGACTTGGGATCCCCTGATTGGCCACATTCCCCTTGCCCTAAATTCCCCTAACCGTACATTCCATAGTTGATATAAATTGCTACAAGAAGTTTGACATCTGGGAAAACGTGAAATAAAACTCTCATGCTGCCAACACAATGCATTCGATAGTAATAATCACGGGTTACACCAAACAGGAGCAGGAAATGCAACAGTGTATGAGAGTGTTGTCAAACTTCAGGTCAATTAGGGACTGACATCATAACTGCATGCTTTTTGATTTCCATGTGATCGCTTCTGAGTAACCTGTTTCGACATATAACGGTTGTTGACACCCCAGTACACAAAATCGTTGTTGAACTGGATCATCCATGCCACCACGGACCAGTATTGCCAGAAAGTACTGTAATCTGTATGAATGATTTTTCACCTGAATTTCTCCTCATTGATCCTTATTCTTCTGCAATTACTGGCTCTCGGAATGTGAAAACCTACATAAATATTGCTGTGAAAAACCTCAAAATATCCCTCAGATGCAATGAAATGGAGGTTTTGGGACCCCGGAATTAAAACTTTTCCATCCATGGTGCCCCATTTACCTTTACCCTAGCGGGAACCCCTGAATCTACATTTGCTAAAGTCTGTTGCTTTCAAACTTTGATGTGTAATAAATGTGATTGAAATCCTGACTTGTGAAAAACAACTGCTGAATGACCAGTTATTCCCAAGTGAGAAAATATTTCAAATTTCAGAGACATTTCCAATTGTTTTCAGGAGTTAAAGTAGAAAACAAAGACTCTCTCCTTCATCAATAACTAAGAGAGAAATTGCCTGAAAAACAAAAAAAAATTTAATAGCCTTATTAACCCTTTACCCAACATAACGACCAAACCTGCCAGTGCTATTCTCAAAAATCACCAATTAATTTTCATTATTTTTTCATTTTTTGTCTCAAAAACATAGGTTATAACCCCTCATTGGAACAAGCTCAAAAACATAGTTTATGACCCCTCATTAGTAGAACTAAGGGCATACTATGACCCCTCATTGGAATGAGCTCGACGAGCTCATTCCAGTGAGGGGTCATAACCTATGTTTTTGAGACAAAAAATGAAACAAAAATTGGTCATTCAAGAATTGTTTTTGCAAGTGTCGTCGGCTATTCATGTTAGGTAAAGGGTTAAATGGAATCTTATGTACCTTACTGATTGTAATTCCCAGTTTAATTTAGAATGTGCCTTTGTTTCTCAACTAAGATCTTAACAGTACATTTGCCAAAAAAGAAAAGTGGTCCCAAACTAAATGGAAGCATGTCATGCATCTAAATGGTACATCCGCTGAAAGAAAACAAAGTGGGGGAATGGGAATTTTATGTTGCTGCAGGTCAGCATCTGAAAATATGTGGATGCCCAAAGTACATGAAAAAACTGTTGCAATAAACCTGGATCAGTCAGCTAGTTATTTTTTGTTGTCTTTAATATTTTAAACAGTTGTCCCAGTTGTTTTGAAATCACTACATTATGATGAGCAAAGAGGTAATTTTTCTGTTGGAGCCCATGTCAGAGATGCAGCCTGTTATGTTTGCTGGGCATTTGCACGAGCCTATGATCCAAAGGAGATAACTCCATATGTTAATCAAATATCCAGGTCAGTATGCAGAAATTCACTCACTCCTTCTACAGTATGGCCACTGTGGTCTGGTCACTACTTTACATGGGTGGGCAATATTTCTACAGATGCAATAACATTTCATCACAAACACTAATTATAGGAATAATCATCAAAAAGTTAATTAATGAAGCACTTGCTGCTGATGATTTTTATTACCTGGTAAATGCATGCATGGACATCACTGCCCACAGTGACTGTACTATATACTTGTACATTCTATGATTTCACACTCTTTTAAATTTTTCCTGAAAAAGTAAAATAGGTAATCTGAAAAATGATATTCGGTTATCATCCCCGAGCTAAGACTATAATTTTCTTCCACCTCTTAGGCTCCTACCTACTAAAAAATGTATGTTCTGGGTTGGATCCATATGTGAGACAGATATATCTTGCCAACAAATGTGACATAATGCCACTTGATGTAATGACAGTAATATAGTGTATTATGGTGTAGCTGCCCAGCCTACTGTTCACTGTTCTGTTACTGAGAGAACTGGCCTACACACCTGGCCCCTTCACATGACAAACACACACCAGACGCCATCCTCTCTCACGCTAATCATGAAGGAACTCATGGCTAACTGTTACCATTTTGGAGCTAACAGCTAACCATTATGGTACTAACCTACACCAAAACACCTCTTCCTCTTGTTTGTTTTTATTCTCCCAACCGAACCATTATAGATTTTGTTTTTTTACCATCCCAACTGTTACCGGGGCCAGATGTTATGCTACTTGGGGTAGAGTTGGAATAGGGCCTTCAGAACTCTGCTACAACTCTTTCTTTGTTTTTTTATATTAATTTAATTTTTGCCCTCATAACCGCTCCAGACTCTAAAAAGCAGGACCTCTGGTCAAAAGTCATCATAGTTTGACTCTTTTTTGTGACTGTGGAAGGGGTCATTATTTGTATAAATATTCTGTATCATTTTGGTTATTTGCTGGATGTGAACTTCCAAACCAACTCAGAGACAGACTATACTTACTGATGAAGGCTACCAACAATCAACTTCGCTGGTGGTAAACTTTACTTGCCTGAAAATCAGAACAAGAAACAACCTCCAAACAAACCAGAAAATAAGCAGACTGTCATCTGCAAAATGAGGTCCCCAGAGGGTGAATTTAGTGATGCTACCGTGCACAGCAGGGTAGCATCACTAAATTTACCTTCTGTGAACTTCAATCTGAATCAGAGTCTCAAAACTAAACAGAAAGAGGTACCCAGAGGATAAATTGGCCCACTGTATGGGATAGCATCATCAAATTCACCCTCTGGGGACCTCATTCTGCAAATGTCAGACTGCTTATTTTCAGGCCTGCCTCCAAAAAAGTCAGACAGACTGTACAGTCGATAACGACAATCAGTAACCATCACTTAACCACTAACTGACACAATGCTTGCGGCAGATTATACTTGCCCGAAAACAGAAGACAGAAAATAACTACTGAAACCCCTCAAAAAGGTGGTGGTGGATGGAGTGTCAGTGCTCAGATTGTTTTTTTTGATTCCTGTCTTTGTCCATGTATGTGAACTGATGTGCAGCTCAGACTGGCATTCTACAGCTACAGGATGCAAAAGGTTTAACCTACCCCACATCATCACAGAGCTCGGAAACCTTCCAGCAGATATCATGACAATGTCATGAGCTCTGTCACTGCACATCTCCTCGTTTTTCTCATAACTTCATTTCCTTCACCCTGCCTTTTTGCAGAGATTCATTTGTTTTCCAAGTGTAACCTACATTCTAAAATGTTTCATGACTCTTTTAGAATGTGATAAGTTTTAGTCAACAACCAAACCATCAGGTAGAACATGGGGTACATTACCTGTTTTTGATACCAAATGATGTCACAAAGCCATATTTGGGAGACAAAATCATCCATGTTTAAGTTTGGAATGAGGAAAGCACATCCTCCTGCAAGAGATTTGCACCAGCCCTTTGGCATGTCTGGCATCTGGCTGAAATATTTTGCCCCTCAGGTGAGGTTTTCTCCATCCCACCCTCATTAACTTGTTGAGAGCTGAATTTTTTCCAAAGGTGATTTGATACATGGGTATTTCTTTTAAAAAAATACCATGCCACAATCAAGAGTACCCTTAGTTTAGCAATATTTTGTTCATAAATAATTGTTTTGTAACAATTAATTTGAAAGTGCCAATTGCCACTTTCCAATAAATTGCAACCAAACAGTTTTATATAAAAAAAAATTTCTTCTACTGCTAAGCAAACATCAAGCTAATGCATACAGTGTAAAGCCACTAAAGGGGCTTCCAGCATTTTTCAGTAGAGCCATAATAGTGGCTTCTAACACCCAGCCGGTTAAGGATATTTTGTATAAGTCAACAGAATAACCTGATAACCATAATAACTTGAAAGACCTCTCTCATTAAAGTGGCAAACAGCATATAATATTTGATATTCTGCCAACAGAGTCTACCAAGATCTGACAAGAATTTACTGCTAAATCACTGCTGTTCGATGCCTTGTTAGTTTTGCCTATACAGCTTCTACAGTGTCAATCATCTGTAGTTTGTTGAGCTTCACATGAATTTATAATTAAATTAATTATATCTCCTGTCACATATCTAAAAGGTAATGCATACTCTTACTTATAATAACTTGAATATGTTATATGTAGTGGTATGCAGTTTTTTTTCAAAATCATAATATGGAACACTATGAACAAGAGGTTCCAAGATATAATGGACGAATCACAACATTTTAATTTGTACACTTTTATTGATTGATATCCAGCATCATGAAATGTGAGGACATTTTGATTTTCCTTATGGATGATTGGATGGGTGTTAAAATTATTACTGGCAATCACTCTTACTAACACAGCATTTATGGATTTTGTCAGCAAGGGTGATAGTGCACTTCAGAATCACAGGTCTACACCAAACTTATTGCAAAATTCCTTTCCAGACCACATTTCAAATACTAAAAGAGTGAAAGTATTCAGTAACATTAGTTAGGCCTAAAAAAGTTCAAAGTCTGTTTCTCAGGTGCTCCTGCATGGTCCTTTTGGCTGTCGCATGCTCTCTATTTATAACCAATGCAAACTTAAAAGAATAAAAATTGAATGGTTTATGTCTGATATTTTACTAAGTTAATAAAATTGATAAATTTGTCCATTGAGTGCAACAAGGTTTTGCAATGCTTTTGCATTGCAAAGCCTTCTTGCACTGAAGGTACGAAATACACCTCCACCCAGGCTATTCTGTAATTATGAGTCCTAAAACATAAAACAAACCAAGAACATGTACTTTTGATAGCAAAGAAATAATTACAAAAATAAAAAAATAAAATAAAAAACCACCAGCCCACATGCAATTTTACAAAAAAATGGCCTGAGAAACAAGATTTAATTTGTTGGGCCTTACCAATACCTGTAACTTCATTTAAAATATGCCATCCATGATATTGCTTGTTAAGTAAGATTGTTGAATAATCTGCTGTTGGAATATATGCATAAAATCATTAAGCCTTACCAGCTGGTTCAGTTTTGAATATTTCAACCACATCATGAAAAGCCCAGTTTTTTGGTTTTTCTGTGGTTTCTAGTCAAATTTGTTTGACTTGACTAGAAACTGCAGTAGTACTCTGGATGTTACCCACATGTTTGCTCTCAGATAACATGTTAGGAAAGCTTCCTAAGGCAGGAAATTCACCAAAGTTACAGATGAGCTCTGAAGGGTTAAATACCTAACTATAAATAAAACTTTGATCCCAGTTTTTGCAACAGAACAGGTGCCCCCAAAGCAGTCTTTTGGTTAACTCACAAGTTGCATTCTCAGCACCTTGGGAGTTGTTTTTGGCTCACCAACGATAGTTGTGTGAGCCTATGGCATAGCCCTCATGTCGGCGGCGTCTGCGTCGGCGTCCTGATTCATTCATTTTGAACTTTTGTGTGCAGGTTTTGATTTTTTTTTTTATTTTGCTTTTTTTTTTTATGTCAGCATGCTTTTCAGGGATAGTAATATTTTATTCAACCCTTTCCATGCTTAGTTACTTGAATTTTGGACTTTTGTGTACAGGTTTTTGACTTTTCTGTGCAGGTTTTTGACTTTTGTGTACAGGTTTTGAAATTTTGTCTTCAAGTGGAGTTTTACCTTACTGACATATTGCCATGGAGGTTACCTTAACATTTCAGGGTATTTTTCTCAATTTTAACCCTTTGAAACAAATGTGATACTTTTTTGACTTTTATTTGCAGGTTTTGAGGTTTGTCTTTCTTTTCTTCCAAGTGGACATTTTTCAAGTAGAGTTTCACCATACTGGCATATTGTCATTATGGTTACTGTGACATTTGCAGGGTATTTTTCTCAATTTTAACCATTTGAAACAAATGTGATTCTTTTTTTGACTTTTATGTGCAGGTTTTGAGGTTTGTCTTTCTTTTCTTCCAAGTGGCGACGTACTTGTAGCATATTTCCATGGTTCCTATTTTATGTTAGGATGCTTCTTGGGCCTAATGTTATATTATTTAACCCTTTAGCTGCTTATTTACCTTACTTTTGGACTTTTTGTCTGTAGGTTTTTGACTTTTGTGTACAGGTTTTGAATTTTTTTTTTAAGTTTTTTTAAGTGGAGTTTTACCTCACTGGCATATTGCCATAGTCGTTACTGTAACATTTTCAGGGTATTTTTCTAAATTTTAACCCTTTGAAACAAATGTGATACTTTTTGGACTTTTATGTGCAGGTTTTGAGGTTTTTCTTTCTTTTCTTCCAAGTGGATATTTTTCAGGTAGAGTTTCACCTTATTGGCATATTGCCATGGTGGTTACTGTGACATTATCCGGCTATTTTTCTCAATTTTAACCCATTGAAACAAATGTGATACTTTTTTTTTCACTTTTATGTTGTGCAGGTTTTGAGGTTTGTCTTTCTTTTCTTCAAAGTGGAGACTTCCCTTGTAGCATATTGCCATGGTTCCTATTTTATGTTAGCATGCTTCTTGTGGCTATTATTATATTATTTAACCCTTTAGCTGCTTATTTACTTTAATTTTGGACTTTTGTGTGCAGGTTTTGGACTTTTTGTTTTTTACTCCAGCCACCCCTGTACATTAGCCACCTGCTGGTGAGTGACGGGGTTCTGATACCCCCTCTAGTTAGGCAAGTCTTGGCTGTCTATACTGCCAAAAACAGCAGCAAAGTCACAGGATGTAGACTGTCAAAGTGTATCAAAAATATGTAAAAATCTCTAGGCCCTTAAGGGTTAATGTTTAACAGATTTTGGAATATCCCTCGTATCGAAATAAATGTTATTATGCCCCGACTTGAAAAGTTGAAGGGTTATCTAGTGGAGACATCCGTTCGTCCATCCATCCATTTGTCTGTCCATTCATCTGTCTGTTTGTCCATCCATCCATCCACCCATACCAACTTTTTCCCTTGTACCTCAGCTACTGCTACTCCATTTGAATGACATTCAGTGTTGTGATAGAGCATCATGGGGGAATGATACCTGCGTGGCATAAGTTTCTTCCACACATTTTTTTCCAGAGTTAGGGCCCTTTTTCACTTTCGACTAAGAAAATTCTTTGCTGTTGGGTGCATTAGCAGTGCATTGTGATGTGGGCCTCTTGTAAATAAAGTTGTGGGTTAGTGGTTAAAATCTTAACACGATTTCTTCTGCTTTTCTTGTTATATCACTAGTTAAAAATGTATTGCAGAAATAGACAAGTGAATGTTATTAAATTCTTATTACAGTGCATTGATAATAGTATCAATATATGATCGAGAGGTAAATGTAAGGAGAGCAGCAGCTGCAGCATTTCAAGAAAATGTTGGAAGACAGGTAACATCCTAGTAAAGTATACTCAAATTTAGTGGAAACTGATTTGTAAAATTCCTCACAATTTCTTATTTACTCGTGAATATTTTCCATTGCACATCCATTGTCCGGCCCTGTAAACTAAAATTTGATTTGGTTCAAAATTGCCCAGACGATTTGATTTGTCTCGAGTCGAGTCACAGGGATTTGCAAATTCTTTGATCATTAGGATGTTTTCAAAATCTTATCAAGTGTCTCCCCTTCAACTCTTCTTCTATCATCAGTTTTCCTGTACAGGAGACTAGGTGATACATAGATATCATCACCATTATGTATATGTACAAAATGTTTTATTTATTTATTATTTGTTTATTTATTGGGATTTATCAACACTTTTGACAGCCAGGGTCACCTCGTATCAGACAGTTTTTTGGGTGGAGGAAGCCAGAGTACCTGGAGAGAACCACCAAAAAATGGCAAGAAAATGTCAGACTCCCCAATGTACTAACTCCACACAAGCAGGGTTAGCATTGGTTGAAGACAAGCCCACCATCAACGTGCAGTACTTACGCCTTAGTACACAGCTTCATAGTACCCCCCATGTGGGCAATCAGGATGAAGTGGCTTGGCCTGTATCAGAGTTAAGCTCTTGTTTCTAAGGCAATATCTCAACGAGTCAGAGGCGAGTCGGGATATTGCTGTAGAAGCAAGACCTTGACTCTAATACAGCATTTTGATCATAAACATAATGGTGATGATACATTTATCTTCCCACTTTCAACTGTATTAACTTTTATTATCTTGCATTTTGACTTCATATTTTATTTTCAGACTCCAAAAATGCTTGTCTTTTCCACTGAAACTGTATGCGATCCTCAGATAAATTTTGTTAGTGTGTTTGTTCAACAGTCCAAAAAGACTGTATGCTGTAACAGTTTAACTGTGAGTTCTTTCAACTTGAATGCTTCCAGTGATTCAGATACAAAAGCACAAAAGCAATGAGGTTCTATAATTTAATAATTGTACTTTTGAGAAAGGTTTTTATCTTTTCGTGTATAGTAATGTAAACAAAAGCATAACTAAGCATGTGCTTGTATAACTGCAGTTGCAAGATACAGATTTTAAATTGGATACTCCTGATACACGCTGTATTTGGGGTAATTATGAATTCAGTACATACTTATTGTAAGATAAAAGAAACGTTCAGGGGAGTTCCATATCCAGAACTATCTTGATTCCATTTCTGAATATTCTGCATATTTGACTGACTGATCCAAACAAATATTTTTATACTGTACCAATGACCCAGACTTAGCTGGTGCTAACTCCACAAAAACCAGGGCCAAACACAAATTTTGCCCCCCAATCCCCAAAATTTGCATCCAAAACAAAAAGAAATAATGTCCTAAAGGACCTCCATAATACGACTCTACTGCGCATGCGCAGTGACGCAGTCGTCCCGAAATTGGCGCCAAATATCATTCTCTGTTTGGCCCTTCATCAGTCAACATCTCACTGATCTTTGTGCTTGTAAATCTCAGTTTAAAGGATGCCAGACACGTAATTCTTGGAGAAAATGTGATTCTAAGGAGGATAGAAGGAGGAGAGGAAAAAAGAAGTGGCAAAAAATAATCAGGGCTGTACTTAAAATTTTTTGTTAAAATTATGTTAAGTTGCCTATTTTCGAGGCAAACGCCTCTTGTTGTCATTCTTGCTAATTGTTGCACTGCTTATTCAGTGTTTCCTCTCCCCTAACCTTCTAAAGTCCCCCCTTGCAATTCTTCCATGCTTTTGGCATATTTTTGAGAAGTTTCATTTCTAAAATTTCCCTGGGAGAGTTGCTTGGTTACAGAATGTTTTCTGTTATTTTCCCCATAGTTACGTTTTCACCCATGGGTGTATAACGTTTGTGTTCTGCATCTTCCATCTGATGTTCTGCAGATTCTCCCCTGGGAGTCTCTGTTTTGCATCAGATAGAGTGTAATTGAGGACTGATTCCGGGCCAGTTTTTTCAGTGCCTGGAGTCATGTTTTCTTCTGTGTTTACACTGTTTGTTTTCATTGGCAACAGCCTTTTTTGAGGGGGGCTGTTTGTCTTTGAGGTAGTTTATCTCATTATAAGATACATTTATATTATCCGAAAGTGTCTCATTAATTATTTTATATAATTTTAAAATTTTTGACCACACTTTGCCATCGGATCCATCGGGGCTCAACGTTACTTTTCAGCAACTTGGGCTTCTCTGAAAAAATATTTTTTCAAAATTATTTTGTTTTGCAATTGTTTTTTCATTTATTAATGGATCATGTTATTATGTATCTTTGTGTCAGGGGTTTTTGCGAGTAACTAGGACTTATTGTTGTTCCTTCACAATGAAAGGAACTTGTTCAAATTGTAATAGGAAGAAATCTTCCTCTGACTTTCATGATTATTGCATAAATTGTAGTCAGTGTTCTCGCATTAATCCCTGTCCTGTATGTGAACATTGGGATGAGAAACATTGGAAACGTGTGTCACGATATGTTGTTTCTGGAGAAAGAGCGATGCCGGCTCTTTCTCCACAAGGTCACTCTACTCTCTCAGTTTCTATTTCAGAGGAACCAGAACAGGGTGATGTTTCCATGTTATCCTCTTCAAGTGTGCGTCCGTCGTCACAATTAAATACAGAGCTAGCGGCAAAAGTGCTCATGGAGATTAGACAAATGTCGTCCGCTAGCTCGCCCGGTGTAGCGTCCATTCACCGAATGGTTCGGCAGCCGGGTTCGTCCGATGCGGTCCAAGAGGAAATTTTGGGTGATGCGAGCACTATAAAAATAATAGATGCACACCCAGTGACGGCGGATAGTGAACGAGAACGGAGGAAGCCTTTTAGTCCGGTTCCTAGCTCGTCCAGGTCCAGCCGGGCCGCGAGCGAGAGAGGCCCCTCTCTCGTACAACAACATCTGGGACCAGATGTTGTGGTACAAAATGTGTCTTTAGCGGAGCATACGTCCGTCGCTCGGGACGCTCCGTTGTATAAGCAGTCCGCAGAGACTGTTAAGGCTTCCTCTTCTCGCCGGCGCACACGACCGCACCTTGGCTGCGTGACCTCCGATATCTTGCCAGCTTCGCCGAGGAAGGATTATTCGGCGACCAGGTCACACCATCCGGCAGCCAGGGACTCGAGACCGATGGACTCCGGACGTTCGCATAGGAAAAGTATGCGGGAGCCATCCGATGCGGAGCTGCCCTCGGCAAAGCAGCGAAAGACCGCTCCTCCGCAGGTCTCGACGTCGGACATTCTAGTGCAGATAGCACAGCTTATCGCAGCATCCCAGCAGCCGACAGAAACGGTGTCGGATCGAGAATTATCCGACGGCGCTGGGTCGGTACGCTCCGCCGAAGCATCGGGGGCGGACGACCGGGAACATCGGGAGGTCCGACCGGATGGTGAAAGGGATACGGATGAATTGGAGCTATCCCTTTCGGAACAACACAAAGCTGCCGTAGACTTCATCCGGCACTTTCTTCCTCAAGTTGTTCCGTCGGGCCAGACTGCTGCGCTTCCGGACAGGAGAATTATAGCGTCATTGGACTCTGATTTTTTCGAGCGGTTCAGGGACATCGCTCCCGAGTTTCCGTCGCAGTCCAATAATGTTGCAAGAACATTTGAATTATTGAACGACGCTATTTTTAAACTTGCTTCCAGGACAGGGAAAGCAGGCTTCTTGTCCGCAAATACTCTCAACCTGCCTTTCATTAATGCAAGGAATAAATTCGACACGGCAGGTCAGGGTATACCGAGAGTTCCTCTGCGTATGGACGACGAGGCGGAAGACTTAGAGCTATCATTACCGTCGTCAGCTTCTATTCCAACCGCAGTGTTGGAAACAGCTATTGCGTCTAACAGAGCCAATTTAGATGCCTTATCTTACGCAGATCACCTTACGAAGGCGTTATCACTGCGTCTTCAAGGGGAAGAGTTTCAGGATATACAATCCTCCTTAAGACTTCTTTCAAGGGCAGTAGCTTATTCCACGTGTAACTCCGCCCTTTCAGTGGCTAATCTGGAGTTGGTTAGACGTGACGCAGCCCTGTCTACATCCACACTAGTGGATTCTAAGGTGAAGAACTCTCTTAGAGTCGCTTCGGTCTCAGGAGATCTTCTCTTTGACGGCAAGCTTTCCGCTATTTATGATAATATTAAAAAGAAAGCTAGTGATTCTCTGTTGTTTAGATCCGCTCCTAAAAGGTCGGATTCAGCAGACACGAATAAGGCGGGCACTTCTGGGTCTTATCCGCCCAAGAGAGGTTCCTATAGAGGTTCCGGTGCGTCCTCTAGCTCTTATTCGAGAGACCGTCAGGATAGCGACTCTCGTTCGGGACGTCCTTCAGGCCGGGACAATCGGTCGGACGCCCCGAGGTCGACGAGGCGAGGTGCGGGTCGTGGAAGACGTGGTTTCTCCTACCGCAGGCCTCGCAGATCCAGGAGGTGATGGCTCAAACCTCTATCGCGTTCCGGTTGGCGGAAGGTTGTCGAGTTTTTCTCAAGAGTGGGCGTCGATTACGGACGACCCTTGGGTGAGAGGAGTGACTTCGGAAGGTCTAAAGATATCCTTCAAACGAAAGCCTCCATTAACTCGAAGTCCAAAGTGGACTCATCTTCCGTCAAACCCTCAGAAAAGAGACGCTCTGCTATCAGAGGTGCAGTCTCTTTTAATGAAGAACGCGGTAGAGGTCGTAGAAAACCAGGAATCGCTGGGATTCTACAGCCATCTGTTTCTGGTTCCGAAACCAGACGGCTCGTTCCGTCCAGTCATAGATTTGAGCTGGATAAACAAGCTGATCATCGCTCCGAAGTTTTATATGGAGACGATTCGATCGGTCAGAGCGAGTATTCGGGTGAACGATTATACAACGAGCATAGATCTCAAAGATGCGTACTTTCACGTCATGGTACATCCGACATTCCGAAAGTATCTACGCTTCGCAGTCCTAGGAGTGGTGTATCAGTTCCGGGCCATGTGCTTCGGATTGAATCTAGCACCCTGGGCTTTCACTCGAGTAATGAACTCGGTAATGATTTACTTCCGAGCTCATTCGTCTGCGGTAACGTCGGCCTACCTGGACGACATTCTTCAGAGGTACGGCAACGAGTTAACGCTTCAGAACGATGTTCAGAATCTTCTTCTATTGCTCCGACGTCTCGGTTTCATAGTAAACGAGGAGAAGTCGGATCTGGTGCCGTCCAAGTCATTCACTCATCTGGGAATGAGCTTCGAGACGCACAACAATCTCGTTCGTCTGCCGTTAACCAGAGCGAAATTAGTCAGTTGTTACGCTCGCTATTGTCTAAATACAGACAAAGTCACAGCGAGAGAATTTATGAGACTGATAGGTCTGTGCGGAGCCGCTGCGGATCTCATTCCGATGGGACGGCTACGCACACGGCCTCTTCAAATTTTCTTGACTCAGAATTGGAGTGTGAAAATTCATTCGCTCGATGTAGACGTTCTCTTGTCAGATCAAGTGAAACAAGAGATTCAGACTTGGGCAAACATTCAGTGGTTAACTCAAGGAGTTCCGCTGCAGTTGCCGGATCCGAGTTTTACCATTATGACGGATGCCAGTCAAACAGGTTGGGGTGCATCATTAATCCCAACGGATTCGAGATGCCAGGGTCTTTGGGATCCGCAATTCCTGTGCAAGCACATAAACATCAAGGAAATGATGTCAATTTGGCTTGCGTTACGTCACTGGATGGACATTATTCACGATGCTCATGTCCAAATCCTATCCGACAATACGACAGTAGTGGCGTATATACGGAATCAGGGAGGCACTCATTCAGTTCCGTTGTTCAATCTAACGGAAAGAATCCTTCTGTTTGCGTTGGAACATCACGTTCTTCTTTCGGTCCGTCACATACCGGGTCGTCTGAATGTGCTAGCAGACTCCCTTTCTCGAAAGGGTCGCTTGTTGCCGTCGGAGTGGACTCTCAACAAACAAGTATTCAATCAGATTTGCTACCAATGGGAACGGCCAATGATAGACTTATTTGCGACACATCTCAACAATCAGTTGCAAACGTATGTGTCCCCGTGTCCGGATCCAAGAGCATTTGCTGTAGACGCTCTATCGATCCCTTGGGACGGAATGATAGGATATGCGTATCCTCCAGCGCCGTTAATTCAACAAGTATTGCTAAAGATAAAACAATCTCAATGCAAGATTCTGTTGGTAGCATCTCTGTCGCCACAGAGACCGTGGATAAATCTACTCAGGTGTCTGTTGTGGGACCTACCGCGGAAGCTCCCTCCACGAGAGGATCTTCTTTGGCAGGGGAAATCGCGCCAACTGCATCACAACCCGCAAGGTCTCAACCTTCACGTTTTTCCGTTGTGCGGTCCTTCTTGCATGGCAAGCACTTTACAGGACGAGCAGTGGACGCGATTTCTAACTGTAGGAGGACCTCCTCTTCGCTAAACTATGCGGCTAAGTGGAAGGTTTTCCGTCGTTGGTGTAGGGATCATTCTGTTGATATATTTGATCCCTCTATACCAGACATTGCTAACTTTCTAGTATACTTGTTTGACGAAATCAAACTGCAACCGGTTACTATAAAGGGTTATAGATCTATGTTATCTGATACCTATGCACATCATGATAGTTTACAAATTGGATCTAATGTCTCTTTATCGAAATTGGTTAGAAACTTTTCGATAAATAGACCCAGAACTCTTGGATTAATTCCTAAGTGGAATTTAGCTTGGGTTCTCCTTAAATTGAAGGAAAAGCCATTTGAACCTCTTGGGACAGTAGATTTCAAATTCTTATCTTATAAGACAGCTTTTCTCTTAGCTTTCTCTTCTGCCAGAAGAGTCAGTGAGCTTCATGCACTATCGGTGGATGATTCTCATTATCGTAGTGTTGGGAACACTATCACCTTCACTACTAACGTCGGTTTTTTAGCTAAGAATCAGGCTCCTAATAAATATCCGGAACCTATTGTTATTAAGGCTCTTCCGTCTTCAGACGGGCGTAGGCCTTTACTCTGTCCTGTTAGAGCACTACGTATCTATAAACAGAGATCTCAGTTCATCAGAAAGGGACGGAAACGTTTCTTTCTGTCTTTGATGCCTAATAGAAAGGACATTTCAGTC
Source organism: Pictodentalium vernedei (assembly GCA_031216915.1). Taxonomy (NCBI): domain Eukaryota; kingdom Metazoa; phylum Mollusca; class Scaphopoda; order Dentaliida; family Dentaliidae; genus Pictodentalium; species Pictodentalium vernedei. The sequence goes on along the minus strand of CM062297.1, from coordinate 401,568,723 downwards.
CATTCTATTGCTAGATGGATTCAGTTAACTATCCGTACTGCGTATGAAGATTTATCTTCTTCTCAGCAGTCTGTGCTTAAGATTTCTGCTCATGAAGTAAGAGCTCTTTCTACTTCCTGGGCTTATGCTAATAGTGTTGCTATTACAGATTTAATGAAGGCTGCTTATTGGTCTCAGCCATCCACATTTACTAATTTTTATCTCAGAAATATTGAGTCCATTTCTGGAGACCTGCATTGTTTAGGTCCGTTATCTGTTGCTCAGAATGTCGTCCACTAAACAGTTGCAACTATAGTTATGCAGGCTTTCTGTTCCGGCAGTGACTCCGTCCGGCTGCCCTCTTCGCTCTGGGCTATTTGACCCAGGGCAAGGGGAAGGGGGGGGGGGGCGGGTGTTCCCTTAGGTCACCTGCTTTATAGTGAAAAGCAAGGGAATGCCTCCTCCAAGACAGTATTTCTGAGTCGCTTCCGGGATGGTTTTAAAGTGTAATATTAATGTTTAATTTCATTCATGTCTTATTTTTAAAGTGTAGCTCGGTGTGAAGCATTTGTATATGTCAAGTGTCAAACGGGCTTTAATATACAATACTCGGACACTTTTAAATGATTATAAAGAGTCTCAATTCTCTGGACTACTTTATTTATTGGCTTGTTTTAATAATAATTAGTATAAAGGTTATACTGGATATTAATAGAGAACATGAATGTTATTGTGCTCAATTATTAAGGGTAGTGTATCTTTCTAATTTAAATATTAAATAAGAAAGATACATGTAAAGCCTAATACTCCTTTTCTCCTTAAGGGGTTATCTCTTTATTTTATAATTGAGCTTATTGGATTTTCCTCTATGTCCTAGGCCCTCCAGCCTGTTTACTATTCAGCTAAGTCTGGGTCATTGGTACAGTATAAAAATGTTAAAAAATTTATAGTAATTTATATATTTTTTATACTTACCAATGACCCAGACGGGGATGGCCCTCCCTGAGTTGGGAACTCTTGCCTCCCCGCTGAGTACATAGCGCTGACCAGGCACTGCCAGTAAGAATGATATTTGGCGCCAATTTCGGGACGACTGCGTCACTGCGCATGCGCAGTAGAGTCGTATTATGGAGGTCCTTTAGGACATTATTTCTTTTTGTTTTGGATGCAAATTTTGGGGATTGGGGGGCAAAATTTGTGTTTGGCCCTGGTTTTTGTGGAGTTAGCACCAGCTAAGTCTGGGTCATTGGTAAGTATAAAAAATATATAAATTACTATAAATTTTTTAACTTTCTGTTAAATTTGTTAAGATCAGTTACGAGACTATTGCCGACAACAATACTTTGTCAGAGTCCACGCTTGTTTGAAGGTGCAATATCTACATATTAACATATTTGACTACTTGAAAAGTGTTGAGATTCAATTTGATTTGTTTTAAAATTCAGTTCATTCCAATATTTTAGTTCAGCCGGGCCCTGATCCATTGACCATATATTCCACAGAAATTTAACCGGGTTACCCTCTGCACATTGACATTGAAATAAAATTTTAAGCTGCCAATTTTTCCTGAAATGCTACTAGGAAGTTAACCAGTTTTATCTTGTTTGACAGACCTCAATTTGTGCAGAAAATAACAAATGCTTTGTTCATCTGCAACATCCTTTGGTATGAAGTGTGTGTGCAGAACCAAGGATGTTATACAATTGTTGACTTTTCTTGAGGTTGACACAAAAAATTGTCAACTCGAGAAAAGTACTATTCACTGAGGCTGTAATGTTTTATTATTATGACATAAAAAATTGTTTGCAAATTCCTTACTTCATTACATAGTTAAGCTCAACTTTGGCGAAGCCAAATTTGAGGTATTGTCATGGCCCGTCGTCCGTCCATCTGTCCATCTGTCTATCTGTCCGTCTGTCACGATGTCAACACAGCTCGGGCTAGAGGCCGTATTTATGAACCGATCTTTATGAAACTTCTTGGGTACCTGTGTTATCACTGTGGGACGAGAACAAGTGTTTTTGGGTGCGGTCTGAAATTCAAGATGGCCGCCAGCAGCCATTTTGTACTTTAGTTAGTGCAATCAGTTTTTTGTACAGAACTTCTGTAAGAAAGTTCTGATTTGAATAAATTTTTGTCTGAATGATTAGTAACATGGAATACATCATATATAATATGGGGTTTTTTCTCGCGCAGAAATTCTGCAAATTAGATGAACTTTGATTTTTAGCTCAACTTTGGCGAAGCCAAATTTGAGCTTATGCCATGGCCAGTTGTCCGTCTGTCCATCTGTCCATCAACAATTCAATATGGCTCAGGCTAGAGGCCGTATTTATGAACCGATCTTTACGAAACTTCTTGGGTACCTTTGTTATGACCGTGGGACGAGAACGAGTGTTTTTGGGTCCGATCCGAAATTCAAGTTGGCTGCTGGCAGCCATTTTGTACAAAATTAGGTTTAATCAGATTTTTGCACAGAACTTCCATATGAAAGCATCGATTTGAATAATTTTTTGTATGAATGTTTAGTACCATGGGATACATCACATATAATACAGGTTTTTTTCTCATGCGTAAATTATGCAAATTAGACTAACATTGATGTATTTAGTGTTAATTTCCTCACTGTAAGTGCAAATGCCAATACGGCTCAGGCTAGAGGCTGTATTTATGAAACGATCTTTACGAAACTTCTTGGGTACCTTTGGTATCACCGTGGGACGAGAACGAGTGTTTTGGGGTCCGGTCCAAAATTCAAGATGGCCGATGGCAGCCATTTTGTACAAAATTAGGTGCAATCAGATTTTTGCACAGAACTTCCATATGAAAGCGCTGATTTGAATAATTTTTTGTGCGAATGTTTAATACCATGGGATACATCACATATAGTTCGGGTTTTTTTCTCGTGCAGAAATTATGCAAATTAGATGAACTTTTTTTCAGTGCGAATTACACACAATAAGTACACATGTCAATACGGCTCGGGCTAGAGTCTGTATTTATGAACTGATCTTCACGAAATGTCTTGGGTACCTTTTTTATCACCTTGGGACGAGAACGAGTGTTTCTGGGTGCGGTCCAAAATTCAAGATGGCTACCAGTGGCCATTTTGTACCGAAATTAGGTCTAATCAGTTTTTTGTACACAGCTTCTATACAGCTCAGGCTGGAGGCCGTATTTATGAACCGATCTTTACGAAACGTCTTGGGTACCTTTGTTATCACCGTGGGATGAGAACAAGTGTTTTTGGGTGTGGTCCAAAATTCAAGATGGCCACCAGCAGCCATTTTGTACCAAAATTCGTGCAATCAGTCTTTTGTACAAAACTTCTTGGGTACCTTTGGTATCACCGTGTGACGAGAACGAGTGTTTTTGTGTGCGATCCGAAATTCAAGATGGCCGATGGCAGCCATTTTGTACAAAATTAGGTGCAATCAGATTTTTGCACAGAACTTCCATATGAAAGTGCTGATTTGAATAATTTTTTGTGTGAATGTTTAGTACCATGGGATACATCACTTATAATACGGGTTTTTTTCTCGTGCAGAAATTATGCAAATTAGATGAACTTTTTTTTCAGTGCTACTTACACACAGTAAGTGCACATGTCAATATGGCTTGGGCTAGAGGCTGTATTTATCAGCCGATCTTCACGAAACTTCTTGGGTACCTCTGTTATCACCTTGGGATGAGAACGAGTGTTTCTGAGTGCGGTCCAAAATTCAAGATGGCTGCCAGAGTGGCCATTTCGTACCGAAATTAGATCTAATCAGTTTTTTGTACACAACTTCTATACGGCTCAGGCTAGAGGCCGTATTTATGAACCGATCTTTACGAAACATCTTGGGTACCTTTGTTATCACCGTGGGATGAGAACGAGTGTTTTGGGGTGTGGTCCAAAATTCAAGATGGCCACCAGCAACCATTGTGTACCAAAATTAGTGCAATCAGTCTTTTGTACAGAACTTCTGTATGAAAGTTCTGATTTGAATAAATGTTTGTATGAATGTTTAGTAACATGGAATACATCACATATAGTACGAGTTTTTTTCTCGTGCAGAAATTATGCAAATTAGATGAATTTTGATTTATTTAGTGCTACTTATACACTGTAAGTGCACATGTCAATACGGCTCAGGCTAGAGGCTGTATTTATCAACCGATCTTCACGAAACTTCTTGGGTACCTTTGTTATCACCTTGGGGCGAGAACGAGTGTTTCTAAGTGTGGTCCAAAATTCAAGATGGCTGCCAGTGGCCATTTTGTACCGAAATTAGGTCCAATCAGTTTTTTGTCACAACTTCTATACAGCTTGTATTTATGAACTGATCTTCACGAAACTTCTTATGTACCTTTGTTTTCACCTTGGGACAGGAATGAGTGTGTTTTGGGGTGCCTTTGTTATCACTGTGCTATGAGAACAAATATTTTGAGGTTCAGTCAGACCCACTCTGGGACTCAAAGATTTCTTTTCTATTTAGCATCTGACTGTCACCCACCTTTACAATACTTTACCTATACATTTGTTACAGGCTAAGGCCAGTATTTATGTACAGACCATTACAATACTTTATATGTACATTTGTTATCAGGTCATTACCTAGATGTTTGTCATTGCTGTGTCTATACATGTACATGTCTTGACAAGTTGAGCTACAGTGTCATTGACACTTTCATTTGTACAGAACTTCTGTATGAAAGTTCTGATTTGAATAAATTTGTGTATGAATGTTTAGTAACATGGAATACATCACATATAATGCAGGGGTTTTTTTTCGTCCAGAAATTGTGCAAATTAGATGAACTTTGATTTATTCAGTGCTACTTATACACTGTAAGTGCACATGTCAATACGGCTAGGGCTGGAGGCTGTATTTATGAACCGATTTTCACGAAACTGCTTGGGTACCTTTGTTATCACCTTGGGATGAGAACGAGTTTTTGGGTGCAGTCCGAAATTCAAGATGGCTGCTGCCGGCCAATTTGTAACAAAATTAGGTACAATCAGTTTTTGGTACAGAACTTCTGTATGAAAGTTCTGATTTGAATAAATATTTGTGTGAATGTTTAGTAACCTGGAATACATCACATATAACACAGGTTTTTTTCTCGTGCAGAAATTATTCAAATTAGATGAACTTTGGCTCAGGCTAGCATCTGTATTTATAAACCGATCTTCACAAAACATCTCGGGTACCTTTGTTATCACCTTGGGACAGGAACGAGTGTTTTGGGGTGCCTTTGTTATCACTGTGCTGTGAGAACAAATATTTTTGGGTTCAGTCAGACCCACTCTGGGACTCACAAGATTTCTCTTCTAGTTTAGCATCTAACTGTCGCCCACCTTTACAATACTTTACCTATACACTTGTTACAGGCTACGGTCAGCATTTATGTACAGACTGTTACAATACTTTATATGTACCTTTGTTATCAGGTCATTACCTAGATGTTTGTCATTGCTGTGTCACATACTATACATGTACTTGTCTTACACAAGTTGAGCTACAGTGTCATTGACACTTTCATTTTTGAAGAAAAACAGCATATTCATATGCAACAAAATAAATTAATTTCAACATATATATATAGGAAGCAATGTGCATTAACTTATTTGTTCATATTGTAGTTAATTGTTATATTTGAACAGTTCTCAAACATCTGAACAGGAAATTAAAGGAAGGAGCAATCTGGAAATACCATTTCTATGTTTATTACAAACAGATATTTGGAATCATTGTATCAACCTACCTGTGTTATTTAAAGACAACAATGACAGAACGGTGAAATATCAACTCGATTTTGATAAATCAGCAATACTGGAGTATATCAACACTTCTGAGGAGTGTTTTTGCAAATAAAATTATCAGATTTTTTCTGTCATAAAATAATGTTCTTCATATCTTAAAATCAACAGAGCACTAAAAGCCCTGCCAAAACAAGATATAATAAATAATCAATTCCTAGCCAGTTATCAGAAGCAGAAAATTATTGACATTTTATGATTTGTAGAATATCTCTTTGACATTTTTGGCTCAAATTTGAACCTCTCATGTAGAAGAATGAGAATTATCAGTACTTCTCATGTTTAGCAATCTCTGCATCCACATCATTTCTGATAATCATAGTTGGTATAATGTGTCTTTGAACTTGCCTGTACATGATTTAAGTATGTATATAATTTTTAACATTAGCAGGAGAACATTTGATACAAACATGGAGCTGTCTGGATGTCATTTATTAACCTTTTACCCAATGCACACAGTATCAAAACTTTTTATTTTAATTATTTTTTTCACATTTATAAAACTTTTGTTAACAAAGCCATAACTTGACCTAAGTGTAACAAGCTTATTGAGCTCATTCTAAGGAGGAGGTTGCATGATATGGGTTTGTTGAAAGTTTTTGAAAAATAATTGTTCAGAGCAGGACTGCCCATCTAGTCCACCAGGAAATTTCCTGGTGGGCCTCCCTACTGGGCCCCAAAATTGGTGCAGTCCAACACCAGTCCTATAGGTGCATGAAATTTTGTAAAAAGAACCAAAAGGTGAAATAGATCTGATTTCATTGACTACCAGTGTATCGAAATGCCCGGTATGTGGACTGGCATCAGAGGACATTTCGATAAAACAGCAGCCTTGTCGGCTATTGATTGCTCAGATGCTAAAAACAGCATTCTGTTAGTTAAAAAAAATTAGATTTTCTACTATTGGTCCGAACTGTAGTCAGCCTGATGAATCGATTGAGCGGCAAAGATAATACAAAAATACCATTGAAATGCCTTTCACGTGGACTGCCACTGATCGCTCAGATGCAAGAAAGCCGTATTCTTTCAGTTTGAAAAATCCAATTTTTATGTTCAGTCCACCCCTGTAATTCTTTTCAGATGCTTAATTTGTAAATTTCATGGGTAGATTTGAGCTGATTCATTTGGTAAGGGGTTAATCTCTCTGTAAAACAATTTACTAAGCTGTTTTCACTCCATGTTACTATCTGAAATATTTATGGTCATAAGGAAACAAAAGTTCATCTCTGTTTATATTTATTTACAGGGCACCTTCCCCCATGGTATTGATATACTGACTACTGCAGATTACTTTGCTGTAGGTAACAGATCTCACTGCTACCTTGAATTGAGGTATCTCTCAGTTAACTTTAGTTTTCATTTTTTGAACTCTGTGTTTACTTTGCCAATATCCATAAGTCCCTGTTTTTATTTTTCAAGATTTGTTGTTTTGAATCCATTTGTCCATCCCTCCCTCCCATAATCCATGCTGATCCATCAGTATATTCCTCCCTCTGCCCATCCATCTCTCTGTTAGGCTGTTCCTCAGTCTGTGTCTGTCCCACCATGCGTTTTTCCTGGTACAGTTGAATCCTCTTAATTGAATATCCATTTTGCCAGTGAAAATTATTCAATTAGCAGGAGTATACAATTAACAGGGATTTGGTCAGTTTCCTGTGTTCTGGGGGTAAACTGAGCATTTATTCTATTATATCTTGTTTGATAGAGCTCATAGAGCTCTGTCAAACAAGATATAATAGAATAAATGCCTGTATTGGATGTAGTGAGGCCAAAAAGGTTGGTAAATAAGGGGAATTTGGTGCGTGTCACAGTAATTTTTTCGACATATTATAAAAATTTATATACAATTAACAGGAGTTTACTCTACAACCCATATGCAATTAACAGATCAGTCACCAAATTCACCCTCTGGGGTTCTCGTTCCGGAGATGACGGTCTGCTTATTTTCAGGCTTGATGTGGCTACTAAATGACAAAAAGTAGGTATTGTATTTCCAGGGATTTTATGTTAGGGTTGGGGTAAGGGCTAGGGTTAGGGTCAGTAAGCTGAAAGGGTTAGGCTTTGCTACCACCCATAAATTAGACTTAAAAATTTTATTTTATTTTAGTGGTTGACCATGCATTTTTTATTCCGCAAATGTTTTAGCCACATAAACCCCAATTTTAGTGGCGTCCATCCAACTGTCCGTCCGTCTGTCCATCCATCAATCTGACCATCCATCCATCTGTCCATCCGTCCAGAGTGATAACTAAAGTTTGCGTCATCGAATCAAAACCAATATATATGTATATGTCCCTTATCCCATTGATTAGGTGAATTCCGAATAATGGCTGGATCCGATAATTTTTGTTGGAGTTATGCCCCTTTTTTGATGCTTTTCCACCCTATTTCGCAACTTTGGAAATTTGGTGTCAGGATAACTTCTGTTTGAGTTATTGAATCAACACCAAATTTTGTACATATGTTTTTCTCAAGAATACGCAGGTCAAGTCTGAATTTGGGTTCAGTCCTTCTAATTTTGACACAGTTATGGCCCTTTTTGCATTTTTTCAACTTTGAAAATTTGTTGTTTGGAAATATGTCCAATGTAAGAACTTGCTGTTGGGGACATAGACCACACCTGGTGGTGGCCTTGTTTCTCTCTGCTATCACTTGTTGTACCCCTACTCTTGAAGAGATTAGGAGGTATACTGGATTATATGCATCTGTGTGTCTATTCATCCTTTTGTGAGCACAAACTTGAGTTGCATGTAAACTCACCTCACTGTTAACTGCACATGCATATAAATCCTGGCTTGGAATATTTTTAGTTGCACAGAGTTTCAGCAGAGTGTACGGGACTGTACTACCCTTCTGAGATCCATATTTCCTGAGGCTTAAACCCTGCTGAAACACTTATTGACAAATTTATTATCCTGCCCCTTCAGTGTGTCGAGTTTTGTTTTATTATATAATCCCAAACGGAATTCCATTGATGAAAACCTTGATAAAAGTAATAATTAAAGAAACTGAAAGAAAGATAACTTTCTTTCCTTATTATTGAACAAGAATGATTTGGAGTTATTTCCTTTGATTGAACTCAAAAATTTGGTAGACTTCAATTCAAGGACATTGGGAAATGGCACGTGATTAATACTGTTGGTCACAAGTTGACTTTATAAGTGTTTTGATAGAGTGGTGCGTTGTGTGTCTTGGAGAATCAGGGACACTATATTCAAGCTTGTACAAGTGCTTTAAGTCTGAAGAGACAATTCATGTAACGAGGAGATGTTGCATATTTCTCAAAACACCCCAACAGAATCCCTTTTCTCGATAGTAAAATCAGACATTGGTGGTATGTACACATGTTTTATTTATTAAAGTTTTCTGAATATTCTCATGAAACATTATTGTTCTCGGTATGTTTGTGAATCTGAATGTTTATTATTACTGACAAAAATGTTTGAGGCGATAGGTGAAAGGAAAATTGGAAAAGTGTACCATAGAATATCTGTACACCCCTTTTAGCTGTCATGTGATTTTCTCATACACCCCGTTGAACTTCATACACCTCATTGGAGTTGAATATATCATACTGGATGCATTAGTTACTGACCAATCAGGAAGCTTGTATAATTAAGGGTAATAAAGTTATGTATGTTGTATAAAGGAATATATTGTATTTTGAGGATTGATCTGGTATGCTACTGCATTAATGTAGCGCATCGTGCTTACTGTTACTAACATGAAAAATGTGGCACTAAAAATATCTGATATATTTTTGCAAGTAAGGATGGACTCATTCAAGTCTTGGTCATAAGCTTTGTTTTAAAAGCCAAAATTGCAAAAGTAAGAGGAGGGTGGCTTTTTCTTTCTTTTTATTTGTTAACACACAACAGACCTGTAACTAATTGGAATTACAAATTTTAAGAATTGCAATATTATCTGGAAAAAATCCACCAATCTTTTCAGTAGTGGAAATTTCCTATAATGCAGTTGCAAATTTAACCAACTATATCTTGTTTGACAGAGCTCTGTGAGCTCTATCAAACAAACAAAATATAGCTGGTTAAATTTTTCATCCCAGGTTTTCATTGATGAGGGAGGTGCCTGAGAAACAAGAATTTTTATTCTTTTTGGCACAGCTGTACAGGTTTTTTCTCCTGTCATTACTTCTGATTCGTTTTGGAATGATTTTACTGTAACTTGGTAACTTTTGTTGACATACATTAACTGTGAAGCTAACATCAACCCATGCCTCAGTACTGTAGTACAGTCTACTCCTCAAATTATTCTTGTTGAATACATTGCATGTAAGGAAGAGAAATTAATATATTTTCAATTATCACAATTCTTGTCTTATTTCATAATCCTTTCATAAACATTGAATATTATCCTATTTTTACACAATAACCAATGGCCCAGACATAGCTGGTGCTAACTCTAAATTATCCAGGGCCAAACACAAATTTTGCCTCCCAATCTCCCAAATTTGCATCAAAAACCGAAAATTCAATGTCTTATGTGGCCCTCCAGAATTTGACAACTGCGCATGCGCAATGTCCAGGAAGTGCCGAAATTGCCACCAAATATCATTCCTTGTTTGGCCCTCTGTCAGATAACAACAGACTGACTTTTGTGCTTTTAAATCTCTGTTTTGATGATGCCAGACACAGATCAAAGATAATTATGGTGGATCAGAGGATAGAATAGAACTAGTCCGGCCGCCGAGGCACTGAACCTGGTTTTGTTGTATTAAGTTTTTTTCTCGGCGGATTATTATTCTATAGGGTCTCCTTGGTGAGATTTTTCTTACTGGACAGCTGACAGTGTTGAGCAATTTTTTTTATTCGACAAAATCCAAGATGGCCACCAAGGTGGCCACTATGAAAAAATACAATATCACCATATAACTTGGATCGGAATTTTTGGTAAGATAATATGGAATTTTGAAGATTTTTCTTCTTGATTCATCGTACACATATATAATTGTTACTTATTGGCCAAAATAAGATAACCAAAATCCAATATGGCGGCCAAATTGGCCGCCAATGTGTCACACTTTTCTCATTTTTTTGAGATTTCACCACGTATCCTTCATATTGTTGCTAAGATGTTGACAAATATGCATGCTTATATAATTCTATTTACCAGAGGGGCCATTTCTGCACACACTGGCACTCTAATATCCACCAGAAGTGGATTGTTGCTCACTGTGTCACGTTATTTATATACGCCGGTATAACCTAGTCAATCCGAAAAAAGTGCGAATTATGTTATGTCTGTCGGAATTAACCGATATTATATGTATAAATAATGTAAGGTATATACACATATTGGCACATTTCATGAGCTACTGTTACTCTCGTGTGTCATATGAAATATATTCTCTCAAAACCCAAGATGGCGTCCACAATGGCCACAAATATGGCAAAAAATCATCATTTCTTACAATGCAGGCAGCTATTAGGCGCTTTTATTTTGAAATGTCCAACCATGATTACCGATATGAATTAGCCATATGGGGTGATGCTCTTTTGTTATATATGATCAAAGGAATTGTTTGAGAAACCCAATATGGCGTCCAAAATGCCCCCAAAATTGGAAAAGTAACAAAGCAATTACAGTCTACACTCATCTGCCCATAGTCCAGTCGCCAATACACTTAACCTGGTCTTTTCTCGGTGTATTATCGTATCACTATATCGTATAACTATATGGTCTTCTCGTGCGATTCCTTTTACTGGGCAGCTGACAGGGTTGATCAATTTCCTTATAACCGCCAAAACCTAAGATGGCCCCAAATTCAAGTTTCCACCGATACCACTGAAAATATTGAAATTGAAAGTCAAAAATCTTTATTAAATAATTCAGTACAGCAAGCTATTTCAAAACTGATTGTGTTGGTCACAAAGTGGGTCAGCTTTTCCCCAGATTTTCCAGAAAAAATCAAAATGGCTACCAAAATTAGTAACATTTTGCTATTTTCAGCAGTAGTGTTAAAGACTCCAAAACGGAGGTGGGAACTGAAATGTACGAGAAATTGTAACGAGAGATGTTTGCAAATATCATTGGTGAAGTACTTTATAAGGACCACACAAAATGCAGTGAATATCAAGTTGAATGACTGTGTAGTTCCTTAGATCGACTCATCACTACGCCTTACTGCCAGCGATGTCTGTTCATTGCAGCAGTCCTCTGAAACACTGCACGCACAGAAAATGGTACACGCCATGTTTGCTGCATTACACTTACACCTCGAATATTTGCATGGCGTTTTACTCGAACATGTGCACCTAATCATCTTCAGTATTTCATCAGGTGCTAGCTTGACGTTGGACGCGACTGTCACAGGGTTCAAAGATTTTGTATTCATGTCTTTCTCGAATCCAAATACAGTTGGGTCCATCTGCAGTGGGTTAGGTTGAAGGGCATGCTTCCATATACAAGTTTGCAAGTGGGCCCGTTTGACATTCTCAGTAAAAGCCTCTGTTGTGGGTTGTAGGCTGCACAATTTAGGAGCAGATGTTGCAGTCGGATTCCCAATTCGTGTTCTCCATATGCACAAACGAGCATCGAAATATTGATGTTGATTTAGGAGATCTATAGCATGATGCTATAAACTTGGTGGCTTGTTCTAGAACATCCGATATCTCCACATTATTGTCACCAAGTGATTCCCGTGTCCCACCAGTTTGCAGAACCTTCAGTACACGCCCTTTGCCGATACTAAAGTATCCCCCTACAGTATCGCACCCGGAAAGTGCTTGAGCAGCGAGCAATTGAGGAACAATTTTCTTGTGTGTATCAACTGCGGCAGGTATTTAGTCATTGCAACCATCAAGTGTTGTTCAAGGTAGTGATGCAGCAACAACAAATAGACGTCAGTGTCGTCAGCAACAATCACAAATTTATTACATTCAGCTGCAGCAAACAATATTGCCTGTAGAATGATAATGTTGTCAGCTTTCTCGTGACTAGTTGCCATATCTACTCTATCTGTCACCGATCCACAACTAACCTCAACCGGAACATCATGTTGGTCAGTAATTACAAGTTTGTAAGTTCGTGTGTTTTGCTCAGCAAAACTTTTGTCCGCGGTGAGTTGATCACATATAATGGAGATCAGTTGCTTTTTGTTCTCCACTATGGTCAGCACATGTTTTTGTGGTGGTAGCAGGGAGGTGGGTACAAGTTGAAACAGCTATTGGCCTTTCTGTGCGCCCTTGTCACGCAATTGGTGCTGTAGTCAACATATCTGTCAAATACCAAATACTCATCACTCGATCGCAACTTCTGTTTGATGTTGTCTTTAAACGCTGTAATGAAGTCTAGAACAGTTGCCGGTCTGGTTTTGGTAGACACGGGCCAATGGGGTATCCAGAGCAGCGCACAGCCATCGATAACAATTGCAGATTTCTTATCCACACCAGACATTCTTTTTGGTTTCTCAACAACTGTTTTGTTTTTCAATACTGATTTTGATGTGCACACGCGCATATCCCCGGATTCATCAAATATGGCGGTTGGTAGTGGTGATAGTTCAAAGGAAAGTATATGTTTGATTCCTAATTCACGTGAACTACATAAAAGTCCAATAACTGTGGAATAAATGAGATTAGTGTCATATATTTTGACCTCCCCAACCTTCAGCAACTTTTTCAAGATTGCCATAGTTCATACTGGTTTCGAAATTGACTCCTAAAATCCTCTCGGGAAGCCCTCTTCAAATTCCGTCATTTTCTGAACTCTGAGGCTGACAATCTTATCGACATTGACAGATGTTGGACCTATCCTACCAGTTGCGATGTTAATTATGGTCTCAGGGTGTCCGTTTGGATCCAATGGGTCGATACACATTCCTAGTTTAGTTCTCGGACCCATACGGTCGACAGAATCACTTGCAATTCTAGACTTGGCCTCTTCCTTATGTGCGATCTGTAATTTGTCACTATCTCGATCTTCTCGCAAATTTGATATACCGGTAGCTAACTTCCCACATGCATGCAAACTCAATGCCCACGTTTTTAGTGTTTCTGGCTTTAATGTATTCCCTATTATACCGGATTTGCCATGGCCATATCGCATGAAGGTAGTTTCGATATACATATCGCTCCATATGCCATTCCATAGACCAGGTATGTTTCTCATCACATGTTCACCCTTCAAGAAATGAGATAAAATATCTGGTGGCATATTTTGCATCTGCCGCAGATAGTAAAGCCCATATCTTGCGTAATTTGCATGACCAGAAGCAAAGAAATAAGGAAGCATGCTTTTCACAGCTTCGATGTGCAAAAGCCAGTCACCTTCTCTCTCCGCTCGTACGTACAACATCATCAGGAAGCATGGTTTCAAAAAAGCTTCAACCCACATTTTTGTTGTGCGACTTTTGCACGCGTTCTCTTCTAGCAATGCAAATAAATCTTCTGCACTTTTCAAATCATTATTCTCGAAAGCTGTTCGCAAAAGTTCTTCTGATAACAAACGCATGGCTCTCATATTCATTGGAAACTTTTTCCCAGTCAACATCTTTTCAACTCCACCGAATACTGACTCAAGTATATCTGAAAGTCCAGTATTGGCCATGAGCGTTCCAACTGAACCAATGAAACTCATGAGCAAATGCATACCACCCAATCGAGGAACAAATGTCGCGAATTTGTCTGGATAAGACCATAACACCTGAACTGCTATCTTGTATAACTGCTGATCAGCAGTTGATATAGTGAATGGCTGTCCTGAATCTGACGATAGTTGCTCTGCCTTTTCCATAGCAGTCATGATAGTGTCTGGATCAGCAGGTGTCATATCTATTAGAGGGAGGTACGCTGCGTTCGTTGATTGACCCGAGTCTCTCGTCATGCGGATATTATACCCATTGAACTCCGGACAGTTCTGGTCACTGACCATATCTTTCAAAAATGCGAAGTCAAGTTCTATCACTCTGCATAATGACATTGCACTGCGACACAATGTTGAAAGAAGGGGAACAGTGTTTCATACATGTGATGCGGGCATGTCGGGTCGTTTGGGTCCATTGAAACGCACAACATCCAGTTCGAACTCTGTTGGTTTTGTCATATCTGACTTTTTCAATCTTGGGATCGTCTGAGACTCAACAGAATCATTATTGTCCTTTTGAGCCATCGCGATTGCCAATGAATGGGTGCTTAGCTTCCCATTTTGAGAAGCATTTTCAGCATCAAAGTTGTCAACAACCACTTGTATGAGGCCATTGTTGGCATCCAAAATCGGTGTATCATTTGCATTCTTTGCAGCCAGAGCTGCCGCAGATTTTTTGAATCTCAATGGCTCGTCATATGAGCATGTAACACCAAAATCATGCATGGTTTTTACGAACTCTTTAGAATCTCTTAACAGCGTTGCCAATGAAATTTGAAGCGGTGTGTATTTTCCACACAATGCTGATGTCACTATGTTTCCTATCATCAGAGCAGGTAATGTGTGGTCCAACTGTGGAGCTAAACGACTTAGTAATGTGAGAAGTGTACCACTTACAAACAAGGATATGCTCTCGCTGTTAACATCAGTGGCGTAGTTATCTTTGTCATGATCCATATCTTTGATTTCTTTGCCAGTTGCTTTACTGAGAATCTTTATGGAACTGTCAATATTGTCATCATCCGAGTCTTTAACGTGCCTAAGTAAGGTGCCAGCTCTGGATTTGTCTGCCAAAACAGTGGCGATTCCCGAGGAAAAACAACACCAAAATGTCATCTCCGTAGCTATCGACTAGATCAGACACAAATGATTGATGGGAATTGTAATTCCCACCAGATTGCAGATAAAGATCAAATAATTCGACAGAACTCCACGTGGGGGATGTGTCATTTTTCATGTAAGCTATGACATTGTATAGCCTGACTATGTGGTGACGAATGATCAATTTTCTGTTTTGCAGCTGATTCTATCGATTTTGGATATATAAATTTCGACCTACGGTCAACATGGTACCGAGCGTCGGCAGCATGTATGTTGCTAACAGCACCACACACTCTAAGCTTTACTTCTTCGGACCATTTATCGTTCCTACGACAACAAATGCCAATTATTTCATCACTAACTGACATATGCAATGTAAGTGTGCCTATTTGCCGAAACAGGTAGGCGGGCCTCCACCTTGAAGGATTCTTCGTATCCTGGTCAACTATGCAGTCATTACCACAAAATAGGCGATGACACCTGAAAGTAAATTCATCATGTGAACGTTTGGGTCGTTTTTCGGGCGGAGCATCAGAATCTAGGGATGTGCTATGAGCAATGCTTGCTTGTTTCACATTCTTCGGGTGCAAATACTTCTCAACACAGTATTTATGGCAACTCAGAGTCAAATCTGGGTCTGCATCATACCCATGTTGCAAAGCTATATGTAAGTCATCGTTATAAATCCTACTACACCTGAGTATATTCTCAATTCGCTTTGCTTTCACGTTCATTAGAGGATCTTTGCTCCTCGATTCAGCACAACCAAACGTGGTTGAGAAAAAACAAGCATCTGACATGACGCGGAGTTAGTCTATGTCGTTTCTAAGCAAAGGTCGCCCGAACCTGATGCTATATCGAGTGAAGTTGAAGAAATAGAAACACTAGTGATAAAAGGCGAGACAAAATTGTAAGTTTATTAGGTGTGTAGTGAGACACAATTGCGCAGTTGCAATAATGCATCCTCACTCTAAGAAATCAAAGAGAAAGAACAGTTATATTACGTAATCTCCAAACGCGTTCACATATAAAGAGCATTGTTAGATATAAATAGTGTTGATAGATATAAATAGCAGTGTAATATCCGTTCAATTTCTACCAAATACCCAATGCGGATGTAGTTACTATATCGAAACACAATTACATCACGTTTTGTGCTTATATAGTGAGTTAAGATGAAATAATCATTCGGATCTGTAATTTCCACATTAATTTTCGACCCCTTCAACAGTACCTCACTTTAAGGCCCAATTTAAAAAAAATGCTCTATGCTGTCAGCTGTCCAGAAAGAAAAATTAGTAAGAGCGGTGTCTGAACTAATAAAAACCGTTGAGAAAAAAACTTAATACAACAAAACATGGTTTGGTGAAAAAATGGCGTTTGGCAGCCGGACTAAACCATGGAAGGAAGGAACAGTGCTTTTTTATGTTTCAGGGCTGTAACTTTATAATTTTTGAATGAAATTGTTTCTAGTTATCCATTTTCGTGGTATCGCCTGAATTATCATTTTTCCTAATGATTAAGCTACTGTTTGTTAAGTGTTCCTTCCCTATCCTTCTCTGTAGCCCTCCTGTTAAACTCCCAGGCTTTTTGGTATTTTTATTGAAATTTTTTATATGTTTATTCTGTTATCCCCATGGTTACGTCCTCACCCTAGGGGTGTTTAGGCGTTTGTAGTCATGCATCATCCATCTGATGTATTGCATTCTCTTCTGAGGAAGACCTTGCTTTGCATCGGATAGTGTCAAAACTGTTACTGACTTTGGGCCTTAATTTTTGGATGCCAGGAGTCTTGTTTCTGGTTTTTTGTGGCGTTGTTTACATTGACAACGCTTCCTTTACATGTAATTTTCCTATGAATAATTCATGTTAGGATAAGTGTAAGATACATTTCTTATTTCTATAGTGTAATTTTTGGCAGTGAAAAATATTTTTGGTCCACACTTGGGCTCTATCGGGATCCATTTGGGCTCAGGGTTCCCATTGGGAACTTGGGCACAAATCAAAACTTTTCAAAAAATTTTTTTTTGGAAAAATTTTTTCAAATCATTGATTCATTGATTGTTTAATGTATCTTTTTCAGTATATTGGGAGTTAAGTGCGAGTACTGTTGACTTTCATATTTTTCTATAATGAAAGCTTATTGTTCAAATTGTAATTCGAGGAAGTCTTCCTCAGATTCACATGTATTTTGTGTGTCTTGTGGTCATTGTACTCGCACTAATTCCTGTGCTGCTTGTGTCAACTGGGATGGCAAATGTTGACGATGTGTGTCACAGTATGTTGTTAGCGGTGAGAGGACTATGCCTGTCCTCTCGCCGCACAGTCACTCTAGTCTTTCAGTTTCCATTTCAGAGGAACAAGAACATGGTGATGGTTTTGTGACTCCATCCATTAGTGTGCGTCTGTCGTCGCAAAATGATAGTCAGTCAGAGCTAGCGGCTAAAGTGCTCTCAAATATTAGACAGGGCAAAAAACCACGCCCCCGTGGTCATAAGACCCTGTCGCCAGCTAGCTCGTCCAGTGAAGCAGTGGGCACCGTGACACCGGCTGTGTCTGTAGCGGTCGAGGATAGAAAAATGGGTAGAGCGAGCACTATAATCTCTTATCAGACTCACCCAGTGACGACAGAAAGGTAGAAGCAAGCAAGTTCGTCGCTTGGCTCGGCGAGGTCTAGCAAGACAGCGAGCGAGAGAGCCCCATCTCTCTACCAACAACATCTGGGGCCAGATGTTGTAGTCAGAAACTTGCTTCAGTCGGAGCTTACGTCCACGCAATCGGTCCGGGGCGCTCCATCATTTAGTCAGCCGGGGACGGCTGACAGTAGAGCTTCCTCCAAGTCAGTACAGCACAAAAGACCGCACCTTGGCTATGTGACGTCCGATATCCTACCGGAATCGCCGAGCAAGGACCGCTCATCTGTTAAAAAGTCACAGCACCAGTAGCCAAGAGACGAGGCCTCATTCGATGGGACGTCCGCAGAAGAGAGCCATTGCAGACACACAGTCCCAGGAGCAGCTGGCGGCCAAGCAACAGAAGACCGCTGCTCCTCAGGCCGCAGTTACAGACCTGTTGTCGCAGATTACGCAGCTCATTGCAGCATCCCAGCATAGTCAGGAGCAAGTTCCGGCAGTCTCGGAGCACGAGCTGTCCGAAGATGCTGGGTCAGTCCAGTCATCTGCCCACTCAGAGGCAGAGGACCGTGAGGAAATTCTGATTCAGTCAGATGCAGAAAGGGATTTGGAGGATCCGGACCCATCCCTTTTGGAACAACACATGGTAGCGATGGATTTTATCCATCAATACTTTCCGGAGATTGTTCCAGCGAATCAGACTGCTGCATATACACATAAAAAGCTGCTAGCATCGTTAGACGTGGACTATATCCGGTCAAGGGAGGATGTCCTTTCCTTCCCGGTACATTCGAAACTAGTGTCGAACACATTTGCTCTCCTAAACAACGCTATATTCAGTTATTCCAGTGGGAAGCAAAAAGGCAGCTTTCTTTCCTCATCTTCCGTTCGGATACCGTCTGTTAGACCATGTCCATTTAAAACGGTAGGGGAAGGTGTCAAGAGAGTACCTCTGTGTTTAAATGAGCAGGTTGAGGACCTAGATTTGGCCTTACCTCCTTCATTTACTATTCGCTCGGAAACAATTGAGACGGCAATTTCTACAAATAGAGCGAATTTAGACGCAATGTCGTATGCAGATCACCTGATGAGAGCTATGGCACAACGTCTCAATGGAAAGGAGTTTGAGGACGTTCATTCTTCCTTGAGGTTTCTTTCCAGGGCTATACTGTGTACCACGTATAACTCCACCCTTACAGTGACTAATTTAGAGTTAGACGTGATGGAGCCCTTGCGTCGTCATCTTTAATAGATGACAAGGTGAAAAACTCTCTTAGAGTCGCTCCTGTATCAGGACATGATATGTTTGACGATAAGCTTTCTCTGGTCTGTGACCAAGCTACAAAGAAAGCTTCAAATACTCTGCTTCTAAAGTCGGCATTGAATAAACCCACACAGACAGAGAAGAGTAAAGCAGGAGGCTCTGGACAAAAATCTTTCAGAGGAAACTCCTTGCGAGGATATAAAAAATCCTCTTACAATTACTCGCAGAATCGTCAGTTCAGCGACTCTGGTAAGGAGCGTGGGTCTGGCCGAAACAACCGATCAGGCGCCCCCAAGCCGACGGGCAGAGGCTCTTCACGGGGAGGACGTAGTTTCTCTTCCCGCAAGCCTTGCAGGTCCTACAGGTGAAGTTCGGGACCTCTGTTGTGTTCCAGTTGGCGGGAGGTTATCAAGATTCGTAACAAACTGGATAACCATTACGGATGATCTGTGATTGAGAAATGTAGTCTCGGAAGGACTAAGATTGTCGTTCCGAGCCAAACAACAGCTAACACAATGTCCACAGTGGACTCAACTTCCGTCAAAAAGAGAGTCTCTTCTACAAAAGAATGCAATAGAGGTCGTAGAAAACCACAAATCTTTAGGTTTCTACAGTCACCTGTTCCTCGTACCGAAGCCAGACGGCTCGTTCCGCCCAGTAATAGACTTGAGCTGGATAAACAAACTTATTGTAGCTCCAAAGTTCTGTATGGAAACCATTCGGTCGGTAAAAGCGAGCATACGAGTGAATGACTATGCGGCAAGCATAGATCTAAAAGATGCGTACTTTCATGTCATGGTGCATCCGGCCTGAATCTAGCTCCCTGGGCGTTCACTCGAATAATGAACTCGGTAATGTCTTATTTCCGAGCTGATTCAGCTGCGGTAACGTCGGCTTACTTGGACGACATTCTTCAGAGATACGGCAACAAAGATATTCTTCAGAACGATGTTCAGAGTCTGCTTCTACTGCTCCGACGTCTCAGTTTCATAGTAAACGAGAAGAAGTCGGATCTAGCTCCGTCCAAGTCGTTCATCCACTTGGGTATGAGCTTTGAGACTCACAACAATCTGATTCGTCTGCCGCTACCCAGAGCGAAATAAGTCAGTTGTTATGCTTGCTTTTGTCTACACTCAGACGCAGTAACAGCGAGGGAGTTCATGTGACTGATGGGTTTGTGCAGTGTGGCCGCGGAACTTATTCCGATGGGCCGTTTGCACACATATCCTCTCCAGATATTCTTTACTCAGAACTGGAGTGTGAAGACGCATTCGATCAAAACGAATATTGTTTTAACGGACCAAGTAAAACAAAAAGTTCAGATTTGGGCAGATATTCAGTGGTTAACTCAAGGAGTTCCGCTGCATTTGACAGATCTGGCTTTCACGATTATGACGGATGCGAGTCAGATCGGTTGGGGCGTGACCCTGACTCGAAATGCCAGGGTCTTTGGGACCCAGAGTTCCTAGTCAAGCACATAATCATCAAAGAAATGATGTCAATATGGCTAGCACTACAACAATGGATTCACATTATAGAGAACGCTCAGTGGTAGCGTACATAAGGAACCAGGGTGGCACGCATTCAATTCCATTATGTCAGTTAACGGAAAGAATCCTTCTCTTTGTCTTGAGTCATCAAGTTCAACTATCTATCCGTCATATTCCGGGTTGTCTGAAAGTGTTGGCAGACTCGCTCTCTCCGAAGGGCCGCTTATTGCCGTCAGAATGGACTCTCAAAAAGCGAGTGTTCAGACAGATTTGCTACCAGTGGGATCAACCAGTGATAGACTTATTTGCGACACATTTCAGCAATCAGTTGCAGACTTGCATTTCGCCATGTCCAGATCCCCGAGCTTATGCAGTAGACGCTCTCTCGATTTCATGGGATGGAATGATAGGATACGCATATCCTCCAACACTGTTAATTCAACAGATCTTGCTAAAGATCAAGCAATCCCATTGCAAGATTCTCTTAGTAGCATCTCTGTCGGCACAGAAACCTTTGGTCAATCTTCTCAGGTGTCTGTTATGGGACATTCCCCGGAAGCTTCCTCCACGGGAGGACCTTCTTTATCAGGGGAAGTCACGCACACTGCATCACAACCCGCAAGGTCTCAACCTTCACGTATTTCCATTGTGCTGTCCTTCTTGCACGGGAAGTGCTTTACAGGACGAGCAGTGGACGCAATTTCTAACTGTAGGAGGACCTCCTCTTCACTGAATTATTCAGCAAAGTGGAGGGTTTTCTTCCGTTGGTGTAAGGATCAGTCAATATACGTTTATGATCCTTCCATACCAGACATTGCAAATTTTTTGGTCTACTTGTTTGACTTTATCAAACTGCAGCCCGTCACTATTAAAGGCTATAGGTCTATGCTATCAGACACTTACGCTCATCACGATAGCTTGGATATTGGGTCTAATGTTTCTCTATCCAAATTGGTTAGAAATTTCTCGATTAATAGACCTAGAACTGGAATTTAGCCTGGGTTCTATTGAAGCTCAAAGAAGCTCCTTTTGAGCCGTTAGACGTTGTAGAGTTCAGATTTTTTACCTATAAAACTACATTTCTCTTAGCCTTTGCGTCCGCTAGAAGAGTTAGTGAACTTTAAGCGTTGTCTGTGGACGAATCTCACTATCGCAGTGTTGGAAATACCATCACTTTAACTACACAAGTTGGTTTTTTGGCTAAGAATCAAGTTCCTAATGTAAGGCCAGAGCCTATTATCATTAGGGCTCTGCCTTCTGTGGACAATTGTAGACCATTGCTGTGTCCAGTCAGGGCTATGTGTATTTATAAACGCCATTCTGATTTTATTAGGAAAGCAAGGAAACGCTTTTTTCTATCATTAGTTCCTAACAGAAAGGATATTTCTGTTCAATCTATAGCTAGATGGATCCAGTTAGCAATACGTATTGCTTATGATGATCTTTCTTCAGATCAGCGTTCTGTCAATAAGATTTCAGTGCACGAAGTCAGGGCACTGTCAACTTCTTGGGCTTACTCTCACTGTATAGCCATATCTGATCTCATGAAAGCTGCATACTGGACACAGCCTTCTACATTTACTAGGTTTTACCTTAGAGATATAGAGTCCATCTCCCGTGACCTTAGAAGTTTAGGTCCTCTTTCTTTTGCTCAGAATGTTGTCCATTAAAATGTTTACAGCTATAGTTATTTAGGTCCATTCCAGCATTGATGCTGTTGCACTGCCCTCTTTGAACTGTGGTTGTGTGACCCAGAACAAAGGGAGGGGGGGACGGTTTTTCCTTATCAACACCTGGCTTTATAGTGAAAAGCAAGGGAAGACCTCCTCCGATGGCAGCTCCGAGATGGTACTGGGATGGTTTTAATGTGTAGCTCAGTGGAACCAATTGTGATGACAATTATGTAATATTTTTTAAAGTGTAGCTCGGTGTGAAGTATTTTTATATGTCATATTGTCAAACGAGCATTTATATACAGTCCTCAGACACTTTTAATTTAATATAAAGAGTCTTATTCTCTGGACTTTCTTTATATTTTGTCTTCCCTTCACCGAATTAGCATAATGGGTCATGCTGGATATTAATAGAGTATTATATATGGAGTTATACTTAATTACTTTGTTGATGTTATGTCCTTCTTATTTTATTAAATATGAAGGACATATGTAATTCCGTGCTCTCCAATTCTCCTGTAGGAGATAATCTATTGGTAGTAGTTGAGTTATTTGATTTTCCTTTATGTCCTAGGCCCTCCAACCTATTTACCATTCAGCTATGTCTGGGCCATTGGTTACTGTGTAAAAATATGATAAATTCATAGTAATTTGTATATTTTTATACTTACCAATGGCCCAGACGGGGACGGCCCTCCCATGAGTGGGCACTCATACCTCCCCGGTGACTATAACATTCAGCAGACAATCTAGAAGGAATGACATTTGGTGGCAATTTCGGCACTTCCTGGACACTGTGCATGCGCAGTTGTCAAATGTATGGAGGGCCACATAGGACATTGAATTTTCGGTTTTTGATGCAAATTTGGGGGATTGGGGGGCAAAATTTGTGTTTGGCCCTGGATAATTTAGAGTTAGCACCAGCTATGTCTGGGCCATTGGTAAGTATAAAAATATACAAATTACTATGAATTTATCATTTTCATCAAACACTACACACAGTCAAGTTAAGCTACAGAGTCATTGACACTTTCATTTCATGCATTATTTGACCCCATTTTCCGACCATTAACTTCCTACTTTAAAAGTTATAAAGCCCAGTCATTCAATAACATTCTAGAGGTAGTCCCTGTATTCACCCTTATCCTCTTGCATTAAACTCAACCCTTAAGGGGCTGGAGATTTTTATACACTTTTGCTGGGTGCATAGTGACTCAGTTTTTACGGCATTCAACTTCAAACCAAATGGTCTATGGTTCGATCCCTACAAAAGGCAACTGCGTTGTGACCTTAGGCAAAGCACTTAATCCAAACTGACCCTGTGGGAGCATGGGGGGGGGGGGGCCTGCTAAGACATACTGCACATCAATGATACACTTGCCTTCAACCAATGGTAACCCTGCTTGTACGTTGAGGAGTCTGATAGTTGCTTGCTGCTGCTCAGTGGTTCTCTCAGGGTACTCCAGCTTCTTCCACCCATAAAATTGTCTGAGACAAGGTGACCCTGGCTGTCAAAAGTGTCGTTAAAATCACAATAATAAAAATACATTTTTTGCTGCGCTTTTGTCAATCCACATCCCGTGACTTTGCAGTTATTTCTTGGCAAGTCTTGGATTCCAATATAAGCAACCAAGACTTGCCTAAAAAAACTGCCAAGGTACTTTGTAATTTACTAGGTTATCTAAAGACTGCATGTTGGGGCACTTGTTTTGTTGAGCATAAAAAAGTGATTGAAGTCGGATTTAGGTACAAATGGTCAAAACTGACTGCAGATCATCTATTTACAGTTTGTAATAAACATGTCCAGTGACATCAGTTGATGAGTTTTGAACTGTTGTTTCACTGAAATTCTGTTTTTGAATTCTTCAAAGTATCTTCATCATAGGGGACTATTTTGCTGGAGTGATGCCAAACACCAATTTAATTTTCGCAGTGTAATTTAACCCTTAAGAGCCTGGACATTTTCTGTACATTTTTGCTCTGCTTTGACAATCCACATCCTATGACTTTTCAATTGTTTCTTGGCAAGTCTTGGTTGCCTATTTATGCAGCCAAAACCTGCTCAGACACAACTGCCATGGCACATTGAACGTAACTTGCAAGCTTACTCCAAAACGGCATGTTGGGCACCTGTTTTGTTTGTGGAAAAATCTGATTAAAGTCAGAATTGGGCCCTTAAGGGTTAAGTCCTTATAGTAAGTGCTAATTGTTTCTGGATGCAGTTCGGCATCTTTTATTGGGTTTTCGTTCCACTTTTAGCATTTATCAAATACTATTTTCTAGTAATCTCTGTTGGTTTTTTGTAGCGTTTATGTTTCACAGTTTTCTGAATACACACAAAGTATGATTGATCATCTAGCAGATGTGAAAATAAACCACTGGGACAGGTAAGAAGCTTTATTCATTGATTTAATGAAGAGTTAAATTCTGCTGTTAGACTAATTGATGATATCTGTTAAATAATTAAGGTAACTTTTGGAACTTGGTCAGCAAAACTTATTAACTGATCTTTGAACTCCCAGGTTGACTCTATTTAACACCTAATAGGTTGATGATTTTCAGATTATAACTCATCATAATAAATTTGTAAAACTCAGTCAGTATACTTGGTATATCTATCTGCAGAGTATGTTCCAAGATCATCTTCTTTTACACAGTTTTTGAAACATAAATGCTGTATTTTTTTTATGAAACTCTGTAACCCAAGATGTGGTTGGCATAATATTAATTTAGATTTTTTTAAGTTTGTTTCAAGGTGACACTTGTTGAAGATAATTAACCCAGCTGGATGTCAAAGAGCAGTTGAGTCTCTTCGGAGAAGGTTCTTTTCAGAAACTGTTATTAAGAATTTGTTTAACTTTTGTGAGAGTCGTCTAGTGAACAAGATGTCAGTATGACTGATAGTAGCAAGTTTAGAAATTATTGGAGGATTTTCAGTTTTACAGGCTTTGAATTGTAAAGTGATTTGCGGTTCTGTTTTCAGTGCCATCAGAGAACTGTCAGCCAAAGGATTACATAATTTGACAGCAAAAGACCCAAAATATATGTCACAGAAAGGTTTGTGTCTTATTCAAATAACTAAACACCTTTTTTCTCTCATTCTCGAGATATGTTATGAAAAGTCTTGGCTTAATTCTCCCTTTTTGCACCTAACTGCATTTCTTCTCCATATTTGACAAACAACAAATGTTTTGAGACTTTATGGAATTGAAAGGAGGATCGTCCTCAAATGTAAACTTGTTACCAATGATATGTGGTAAACCTTTTAATTACCTATAATATGCTTAGATGTTTGTGATCAAAATCAAGGGTGTTGGTACAGTTAGAGAGTGAAAAAGGACTAAGTCTATTTATATTACCTAAGAGAAACAGTAAGAACGTTTACATTTCGTCGAGTGGTCACCAATTCAGGATGCCTCAAAATTTATTTCCAGAATCTGTATTTGTATGAATTTTGGGCAAGTGGTTTTATGCATGTATTTTATCAATAGAAAACACAATTAAAATACTGTTGAATTGATTTCTGTTGGTTGAGTTGATTTCTGTTGTAGTTAGTTATAAATACACATTGTGATGAAAATAACAATTTATTTTTGTTAAAGTGCTATAAAAGTAAGGAAATTTAGTTTACTTTGAAATTCCCAAACCTGACATTCTTAAATATAAATTTAATATCCCCAATAATACTTCAAAATGAAGGTTATGACGTAAATATACAAAAAGATAAGCCTTAAATTCACAGTGTTGATAGCAGCCACATCGGTGATCCCTGGAGGTCTGCTATGATACTCATGCCAGAACTGATAATCAAATAATATTTCACAAGAACAACTCATTGTCAAATATGCTTCAGATATCCAAGACCAAAGCTTTGAAATCAAAATTCTTCAAAATGCAGTGACAGAGTTGTGTGAGGGTAAATTTGAAAACTGTGGCTTTGTTTTGTTTTCCATTTGTTTATATTTAGGTCAAGGTCAACAGGGGCAAAAAAGCACTGATTTTCAAGGCTATCTAAAATGAAATAGTGAGACTCATCACATCCACACTACAGACTGTCATTATATGGAAACAGCACTGTTGCCATATTACTTATAAGGTATTGTGACACCTGTTTAACCCTTTACCTAACATGAAAAGCAGACGACACTTGCAAACAAAATTCTTGAATAACAAATCTTTTTCATTTTTTGTCTCAAAAACACAGGTTATGACCCTCTCAAAAACACAGGTTATGACCCCTCTTTGGAACAAGCTTGTCAAGCTCATTCCAAAGAGGGGTCATAACCTATGTTTTTGAGACAAAATATGAAAAACATAATGAAAATTAATTGGAGATTTTTGTGAATAGCATTGGCCGTTACATTGGGTAAAGGGTTAAATTTACTAGAATTACACAATTACTCTTCTATTAAAATTTGGGGTATCACATGACATACTCATGTTCACTGGCCATGAAGCCCTTGAAGAAAAAATGCACACAGTGTTGGCATTTCCCCAAATGCAATCCTCTCGCTGGATCATGAAGTGTTTTGAATTCTTCCTTTGTAATTGGATATCAGAAGCATATTTGTCCATGAGTTGTTCTCATGAAATATTATTTGATTATCAGTTCAGGTACAAATACTGTAGCAGACTTCCAGAAACCACTGATGTCTGCTATCAACTCTGTGAGTTTAATGCATATATTTTTAGTGTTTTATACATCACAACTGTCATTTTGATGTATCATTTGTGTAGATTTAATTTAAATTTATGGAATATCAGACTTGTGAATTTCAGAGTTAACTATTTTTGCTCATTTATACCCCAACTCTACCCAAAATTAGGTAGCAGATGACAAAATTTTATGAATACTGACATTTGTCTATTTTTTATAACAATGACTTGAGTCAAAAAAAAGAAGAAAAAAATAGAAGATTTCAAGGGTAATTTTTAACCCTTTACCCCATAAAGCAGCCAAAACCAGTCAGCACTATTCGCAAAAATCACCATTCAATTTTCATGATTTTTTTTTCATTTTTTGTCTAGGGCTGTCACGATTTTTTAATTTAGGAATCGATTAATCGTCGCAAATAATCGACGATTAATCGTACCTAAATGTCCTCCCCTCCTCCTCTCCCTCTCTTTGAAGTCGATAAAAATGAAGTTCAAGTCAGTTGACCTACCTCAAGGAAACAACGAAGTCGATCCTTTTTAGGTGCATTCAAAGCTTTGATGTTCTGAACTTTTGAACTGTCAGTGTAATAATCAAGACCGGTCGGCAGTTGCGAACTTCGCAACTGCCGACCGGTCTTGATTATTACACCGACGGTTCAAAAGTTCAGAACATCAAAGTTTTGATGAATGTACCTGGAAGACTATTGCTTCCAACAGCGTCTTGGGGTTTAACATCGATGTTCTTAACTCTTTACCTTTAGAAACAATAGTTTTTTCATCAAATTTTCTTTTAATTATTAAACGTCTAAAACGGGATACAATTTACCGATTATTCGAAACGAAAAATACTAATCGATTTCACCGTGACCGATCAACAGTCGATTAATCGATTAATCGTGTCAGCCCTATTTTTGTCTCAAAAACACAGCTTATCACCACTCATTGAAATGAGCTCACTGAGTTCTTTCCAATAATGGGGCATAAGCTATGTTTTTGATTAAAGAAATGAAAAAATTTAGTTATTCAAGAGTTTTGTTTGCAAAGTGACGGATGCCTTTTGTGTTAGGTAAAAGATTAATAGCACTGGCTTGATATGCCAGTGGTGTTATTAGAAAGGTAACTCTATACAGTACTGCAATTGGAAAAACAGTGTCTTTCTAAGGTAGTTTATGATCGGCTAATCACACATTTACTCCAGTGATTTTACTGAATAATGGAAAACAAATGAAAATTGCATCCCAGGAATTACATTAGCATGCCTTAAAATTTATCTTGATTTGTGAGATTCAGTATCGATTCTCACAAATTCCAGCTGCAAGAATAGATTTTAAGTTCTCAATTAATTTAGAATTTGAGAGTACCATTAACCCTTATCAGATGCCAGTACATATTTCATAATGCAAAAATAGGTCACGAATGTTTAAACCAAAAGGGCCTTGTTTCAGTTGTGGTGAGTTTTTTGTCTTATTTATTCATATAGAACACAAATGTAGCAACATGTATAGGATTTGGGTATTCTCCCCCACTGCATGTGTAACATACGTGTGTCCTGGGTGAGATAGCAGGGAGAGACAGATGTATCCCACCCCACCCATGTGACGTTATACATTTATAACGTTATGACGTTATGCATATTGTATCAGTTTCTTGCTACCAACTAATTCATATTGACGTCATCGGAATGCAGTGTGATCAAAGATCGATGCTCTAAAACTCTTCAATCCTCAAGCTGCCACCGTTCCTAATCGATTTTGTGGTATATACCTTTGGTATATACATAACTTGTGCATGCTCTTTCCGATGGTGTCATCAGTTTCTCAAAACAACGAATACAAAATGAGATGATTGAATCAGCATGTGACTCCCGATTACCTCTGGCTAACATAATCGTTGCATGGTGGGGGAGAAAAATCATCCTCGATGAGTCGGAAGGTGGGAATGGGGAAATCTCACCCTCGGGGCAAGATATTTGAACCAGACCCTCGGCAAGCCTTGGGTCTGGTTCAAATATCTTGCCCCTCGGGTAAGATTTCCCCATCCCACCTCCAGACTCATCGGGGATCATAATAGTCTTACCAGTGGACAGTTGAGTACCTTGGCAGTAGTTTCTAGTGAAGTCTTGGCTGCCTAAGTAGGCAGCCAATACTTCACTTGACACCACTGCTACGTCAAAGTCTTATCTTATTATGAGGGAGCAAAAATAAGTAGAATTCTCTAGATCTTTAAGGATACTTTCAAAATCTATGATATTAATCACATGGACATTTTGCAAGAATCAAAGCTGAGTCTCATCGTTTTCTTTGTGAGAATTATTTGCAAGAATCAATTCTGAATCTTGTATGAAGTTTAAGCACTGGTTGTGGGTTGGAAAGCAGAGAATTTTGACGGGCTTCCACCCACTCACAATCTGGTCAAAATTCTATGTTTTTGTAAAGGAAGTACTGAACCTAATTAAGTTTCTCACCATAGCTCGGTTGTTCTCTCCAGGTATGCTGACGCACTCCACCCATAAAATTTTCGGACACGATATGACTTTGACTGTTGAAGGTTTCATTAAATCCCGATAAACAAACAGACAAACCTAGTAAATAACAACCTGGGTTGGCACAGCAATAGCAAATTCAGTATTATGGTTTCAGTGTGTTGACATTCATAGAGTAAAACCGCCGGTATGGCCATAGGGTTTATTTTTCATTGTTTCATTTTTTTGTCACTCTTTTCCAATAAGAAAGCGGGGTAAAATGTCTATTTTTCAGTGAGCAAGGATGCTGGAAGGTAGGAAAGGTAAGCCAACTTCGGAGGGAAACCTAGACAGAGGGTTAGAATGATTCAGTTGACTACATATAGAACTGTCTCTTCTGAACATGACTAATGGGACATACTATTGCATTTTTTGATTCCACTCTCAGAAAATGTTTTACATTTTAAGGACCTAACTCTGACCTTGTTCTTGTGTATGCCCAAACAGGAGAGCCCCTAACTTCCAATCATTAGGATATCTCACTTAACCCTTTACCTAACATGAAAAGCAGACGACACTTGCAAACAAAATTCTTTTTCATTTTTTGTCTCAAAAACATAGGTTACGACCCCTCTTTGGAACAAGCTTGACGAGTTCGTTCCAAAGAGGGGTCATAACCTATGTTTTTGAGACAAAAAATGAAAATATAATGAATATTAATTGGCAGTATTTGAGAATAGTGCTGGCCGGTTTTGGCCATTACATTGTGTAAAGGGTTAACAGTAGTCAGATGCCAGGCAGTGATTCCAGCAAACTCTTTTCCACCTTTAAAGACAGACAAGCCTTAACTAGAAACCACTGCTGAGCTAATAAAATTTGGAAACTGCTGAAAATTGTCTTGCTCCCCAAGGGTCAGTATGTGTCTCTCAAGTTTGAGCCCACTATGATAGTGTGCAAAATTTGAAAAATAACTCTAACCGACTGACCATTCACGTGGGTTGGAGATGGCTAACCGAACGCTCATCTATGTACAAATTCTTGGGAAACTGCTTTTTTATCATTAACAAGTATTCATATATTGCATGGAATTGAAATATATATAGCCACTTACGGCAAAAGCTTAAAAATCTATGATGACAAAAGAAAGTCTGCTTAACTAGTAGAGTGCTAGAAGCCCATATTTGGGCTTTATTCTGATCTGCAGGTACCTAAAGTTAAAGGCTTCATATTCTGTGATGTTCATCAAATTATCTTGTAAGTAAAATTACTTCATCTCCATCAATTGGCATTGTTACAATTCATGGGAGAGAGCCCATAGACACTCTCCCATGAATTGTAACAAGACAAAAATGTGTGAACAAATTTTGAGGCTGAGAAAATATTTGGCTCTCTACCAGTTAAGTGACTCAGACTTTACCATTCAAGATGCAACTTTTGGCTAACCGGTCATCCGTTCGCGTAGATTTAAATATGCGTAACCACCACGCGAACAAAATGAGTGTTCTCGTCAAATTTTGCACACTGCTATGAGCAAGTTCCAGTAAGGGAGTAGAAGATAACTGTCAGAAATATTCTCAAAAAGTACATAACTTTGCTGTCCTGTTCTATTTGGAGTTGAATATTGACCAAGGGAACTTATTGCTGTGTATTGTCCTAATGTAATGTATTAACATGACTCTTGATAAATCGGTGAACTATTACCTTTAGAGATAATACATTTTTCATTTTACTTTTAACAGTCCTTCCAAAATTAATACCAATGTGCACATGCATAGATCTTTATCAGAGGCATGGTGCAATATTAGCTGCTGCAGAAGTGACACATGCACTCGCTAATTTGGCACATGACCAATCAAAGTAAGTATCCATCATTTATAGAACTAGATGATAAAGATAGATTAGGAAAAGCATCATACCATCAACTGAGTGTTTTTAAAATATTTTTCATCATATCATCATGGCTGTTGTGAAGCAGCAATGACTCAGAGCTTGCACGATCTTGAAAAACCCTTGAATTCAGTACTATGCCCCAGTTTAAGTGACATGTCTGTATCTTCTATAAAAGACAATAAAAAAAAAAAAAAAAAAAAAATGAGATTAAAAACCGAGTTTAAAAAGTCGCAACGGTAGTTCGAGAATGTAAGCACAAGTTTGCTTGGTGTTGCTTAGCTTTCACTCTCAGTATTTTTGTTTTAAAATGCACTTCAAACAGG
This sequence comes from Pictodentalium vernedei, assembly GCA_031216915.1. Classification (NCBI taxonomy): domain Eukaryota; kingdom Metazoa; phylum Mollusca; class Scaphopoda; order Dentaliida; family Dentaliidae; genus Pictodentalium; species Pictodentalium vernedei. The sequence goes on along the minus strand of CM062297.1, from coordinate 401,536,843 downwards.
GACATCAGCTCTTTTGTTGAGTACACATGTTTACTGTTGTGAATTGGATGCTTCAGAGAATTTGAAAAAAGGATAATGTGTTTATAAAAGCTCGTTGACACACACACTTAAAACTGGGTCAAGAAGCACGAAAAGTAAATAGAAAGCCACCCCTGCAGGATCCTCAGAAAGTTAAGCGGTGCTTCTTTATTGTGGTAAACAGGCACCATTGTACTGGTAAAATAGGACCCAGCCACTAATGCTTGGGGTGCAAGTCCTCTAAAATATGCAGCATGGGGCATAAACGATTGATGGACCTTGACTTTATCTCCATGTTGTGGTCATGATTAGCCATTGTGCGGAAGTATGTGACCTTAACCCTTTACCCAACGTAACGGCCAAAACTAACAAGCGCTATTCTAAAAAATCGCCAATTAATTTTCATTTTTATAACCTATGTTTTTAAGAGAAAAAAAGAAAATGAAAGTGTCAATGACACTGTAGCTTAACTTGTGTGTTGTGTTTGATGAAAAGGATAATGTTCAATATTTATGAAAGAATTATGAAATAAGACAAGAATTGTGATAATTGGGAATATGTTCATTTCTGTTCCCTGTATGCTATGTTTTTGATAAAAATAATATGAGGTGTACACTGTACTAAAGAGCTGAGGGGTGGATTAATATGACCTCACAGTTAATGTATGTGGCCCTCACAGTTAACGTATATCAATGAAAGTTACCAAGTTACAGTGAAATTATTCCAAAACGAATCATCCTATCAAGTTACATTGAAATCCCTTCATAAATATGGCCTGTAAACTGTGCTAAAGGTTTTCGGGCTTCGGGCCCCTGTAGCCATCAGTTTCCCAATAGCGTCAAAAGGGGACGTTCTCAATGCATCTAGGTCATGTGCCTCTGCAGCTATCACGGATGACCGAACCTTGACCAGAATAGGACATTCTCATCTAGACATTATATGAAGTCAACCTACCAAGTTACAATGAAGTCCCTTCATAAATATGACCTGTAGACTGTGCTAAAGGTTTTTGGGCTTTGGGCTCTGGCAGCCATCATGGTTGAATGATTGCAACCAAAAGGGGACATTCTCATCTGGGCATCATCTGGAGTGATCCTACGAAGTAACAATGAAATCCCTTTATAAATATGACCTGTAGACTTTTCTGAAGGTTTTCGGGCGTCTGGTCCCTGTAGCCGTCACAGTTGCCCAATCGTGTCCAAAAGGGGACGTTCTCATCTAGACTGTGCTCAAGGTTTTCGGGCTTCGGGCACTTGTAGCCATCACAACTGACCAATCACGACCAAAAGGGGCTGTCATCATCTGGGCATTATATGGAGTCAACCTAACAAGTTACAATGAAATCCTATACTATCTGTAGACTATGCTAAAGGTCTTTGGGCTCGGGCACTGTAGCTTAACTTGTGTGTTGTGTTTGATGAAAAGGATAATGTTCAATGTTTATGAAAGAATTATGAAATAAGACAAGAATTGTGATAATTGGGAATATGTTCATTTCTGTTCCCTGTATGCTATGTTTTTGATAAAAATAATATGAGGTGTACACTGTACTAAAGAGCTGAGGGGTGGATTAATATGACCTCACAGTTAATGTATGTGGCCCTCACAGTTAACGTATATCAATGAAAGTTACCAAGTTACAGTGAAATTATTCCAAAACGAGTCATCCTATCAAGTTACATAGAAATCCCTTCATAAATATGGCCTGTAGACTGTGCTAAAGGTTTTCGGGCTTCGACCCCCTGTAGCCGTCAGTTTCCCAATTGCGTCCAAAGGGAACGTTCTCATCTAGACATTATATGAAGTCAACCTATCAAGTTACAATGAAATCCCACATAAATATGACCTCTTAGTCTAGACTGTGCTAAAGGGCTTCGGGCTCGGGCAGCCATCATGGTTGAATGATTGCAACCAAAGGGGACAATCTCTCACCTGGGCATCATCTGGAGTGATCCTACGACGTTACAATGAAATCCCTTCATACATATGACCTGTTGACTGTGCTCAAGGTTTTCGGGCTTTGGGCACCTGTAGCCATCACAGTTCACCAATCACAATCAAAAGGGGATGTCATCATCTAGGCATTATATGGAGTCAACCTAACAGGTTACAATGAAATCCTTCAATAAATATGACCTTTTGCCTATGCTGAAGGTTTTTGGGCTCGGGCACCTATCAAGGCTGAATGATCGCGATCAAAATGGGACATTCTCATCTAGACATTATTTGGAGTCATCCTACAAAGTTACAATGAAATCCCTTCATAAATATGACCTGTAGATTGTGCTAAAGGTTTTCAGGCTTCGGGCCCCTGTAGCCGTCACAGTTGCCCAATCTCGTCCAAAAGGGGACTTTCTCATCTAGACATTATATGAAGTCAACCCACCAAGTTACAATGAAATTCCTCAATAAATATGACCTGTAGACTGTGCTAAATGTTTTCGGGTTTTTGGCTCGGGCAGTCATCACGGTTGGCAGATCACACCCAAATGGGGAAATTCTCATCTAGACATCATAAGGAGTCATCCTACCAAGTTACAATGAAATCCCTCCATATTAAACATGACCTACAGACTGTGCTAAAAGTTTTTGGGTCTCGGGCTTGGGCAGCCATCAAGGTTGACAGATCATGCCCGAAAGGGGACGTTCTCATCTAGACATTATACATAGGCATCCTACCAAGTTACAATGAAATTCCTTCATAAATACGACCTGTAGACTGTGCTAATGGTTTTCGGGTTTTGGGTTCGCGCAGCCATGCCGGTTGATCGATCGCGACCAAAAGGGGACGTTCTCATCTAGACATGACCCCAAACCTGCATATGAAATTTCGTGATGATCAGCAAGAACTGCGAGGTGTAGCCCATGCTAAAGGAAAATGTGAACAGACTCACAGTCTAACAGACTTCCACACGCGTGATGGCAATAGCTTATCTTGACCTTGTCAAAAATTAGTTATTTAAGAATTTTTTTTTGCAAGTGTCCTCTGCTTTTCATGTTAGGTAAAGGGTTAAACACCAATAAATAATTAAATAATACAAAGCCATATGTTCTGTGTGCAAAAAGGATATCGGAAGTACCGAAAATGGGGGAAAGTGCACTGAAATCACATCATCGAAGTCAACATTGTGTTGACAGTTTGAGAAACTTGTTTTATTACCTCATTCAACTTTTTCCATTAATAAAGAGGGTGAAGTTGAGAATTTAAAAGAGGATTCTCTGATTGCACAGAGAATAGTGTGTGATTATCTACAATCATTTGGTGTAGTGATATATGGGCTCAATAAATCGTTTGTGTCTTCAGCCTCTTCATGTTCTAGTTATGAACATTACCTTGAACAGCAGCGTAAAGAACAAAAGTGTAAGGAACAAAAACATCAAAGAAAAAGTGTTTTGGAGGAATTAAAACAGCTTAAACAGAATAACCCGAGGCTTGATGTTGACATTGAGTCACTTGAAAAATTAGCTGATACCTTCAGTGAAAAAGCTGAAGCTACTGGTAATTTGATATTTGTATCCAAAAGCAGTGCCTTCAGGAGAAGTGCTGAACAAAAAGAATTCTTGGCACATGTTGAAGGGAAAATGCAGGCCCAAGTCCACTTAAACAGTGCTAATCATTTTGTTGGAAGTGTAAATAGGAAAAAAACAATTGCTTAGAAGAACATAAATTAATCCATTTGTTATTTGTTCAGAAGATAATCCATTTACATGAATAATTAATAGTGATGTCATCATGAATCAAAATTTTGTTGTCACGTGTACACTGTACAGCAAAACATGCATCTTACGGTACTGACAAATATGTTTCAAGATAAGATTTTGTTTATGTTTGTTACACTATATATATATTGTCACTAAAGCCTCCAAAAAACCTTGAATTTGCTCTTTACCTTGCTGTATGAACCCCATGACTAGATTTGATGCAAAAGCATGCCTTTCTTTCACTTGATAATTCTATAGATTGTGAAAATATTGAAATATTGACTTTCCCTGAGGAAACCCTATGAAGTGAAACAGTGTTTGCTATCTGTGGTAAACAAGCTCTTTTTATACCCCCCGACTTAAGTCTGAGCCAATAACTCAAAACGGTTAGGGCCACAGTCATCAAACTTCACACAATTATAAAGGACCATGGGAGGATGTGTCACCATAGCCGGGTTCGTACATTCAAGGTCAAGGTCACATTTCCAGGTCACACTAAAAATTGGTCAATATTCGTGTCTCAGCCATAACTCAGAAACGAATCATAGCACAATTGTTAAACTTTTTACAAATGTTATGGACAGTCAGAAGGTGTGTTGCGTATAATAGTTTCTGCCGCATCTGCAAGGTGGAGGTCACAATTGACCTTCATATGTTCAGGGTCACAAATCGTGTCTCAAGCATAACTCCAAAACTTTCTGGGCTACAATTATCTAACATCGCTCAATTATAAAGGACAACGGGTGGATGTGTCACACACCACAGCCATGTCCGTAAGGTCAAGGTCACATTTCAAGGTCACACTGAACACGGTTAGGGCCACAGTCATCAAACTTCGCACAATTATAAAGGACCATGGGAGAATGTGTCACACTCCATAGCTGGCTTCGTACCTTCAAGGTCAAGGTCACATTTCAAGGTCACACTAAAAATCAGTCAATATTCGTGTCTCAGCCATAACTCAGAAACGAATCATAGTACAATTGTTAAACTTTGTACAACTGTTAAGGACAGTCAGAAGGTGTGTCGCGTAGAATAGTTTCTGCCGCATCTGCAAGGTGAAGGTCACGGGGGTTACCTTAGTAACATTTTTCTTGTTTACTGGTAAAATAGGACCTGGTAACCCGGTTTGAGGCACCAACTCACGCTCTCACGGTCACATCCTATTTTCTCCCGATTTGACACTTTTCAAAAATAGTTGTCCTGTTCCTCTTTTGAAAATTAAACAAGTTGTCCAGTTGGTCATGATATATAAATTTATGATGCAGAATACTTGTTGGGAAACAATAATTTATGAAAATACACATTGAGTTCTACCAATTCTGAGTTCCGAGAATTGTGAGCATGAATTCCCATGTTGTTGATGGAAAAGTCATGGAAATCGAAAGTAGCATTTCGAAAACGAGTGTATTATAGTCTGTTTTTAAAGACGTTACTTTTGTAAAGCCATCCTGGACTGGGACGTTTTGTCCCAAAGTTTTTGGAGCAAGGAAGAAGACCCAATTATTATTATTACCTGATGTGATCCCTGGAAAAATAGCTGCTCAAAAATAAATATGAATTAATTCCCCCGAGTTGTAATATCCAGTTTGATCCATACTACATGATAGACTGTTTTGAAAACAAAACAAGGGAGAGCCATATTGTTTACAACAATGGGGACACATCATGTGCTCCAGGGCGGTCAGTTTAAATATAAGTTTGTTTATTTTTGAAACATGCCCACGTGTTTTTATCAAATGCAGCGAATGGAATGGTTTCACGTGCCAAAGGCACGATATGGGGAACAAGCCCCTTTCGACTCTCAGTGACTGTAAATGACTAAATTCTACATGTCTACTCGTGTTGAAGGAGGAACAGGTTCAGGTTTTCGGCAGGTGTCACCAGTTGTGGCATGATTGTCTCTTTGACTGATGTCGGTTGAACCCTCGGGTGAGGACCTGAGTGCTCAAATGCAGAAATGAAATGATTTTTGTGTGCCGAAGGCGCGCAGGGACGGTATGGGAAGCAAGCCCCTTTCGACCCTCGGTAACAGTATGTTAGATTTTTTTGTATGTTTGAGCGTGGCAAGGGAGGAGAGGGTTCAGGTACTCAGTTGCCGTTTCTGTTTCTTTTTCTTAGCTGGTGGTGGCTGTGTAGGAGAAGGCATTGCAGTTGTTGATTTTGCTGATCTTGCTGTCTTTAGTCGCAGCCATTTGTGGAAGTAGGGATTGTGCACCTTGGCTGCTTCCAAGTGCTCAGGTTTGTTTATGAGAAAGTCTTAAGCTCCATCCGCCCATCCTTCCTGAGTTCTTAGGTATTCCCAGAAGTCATCTGTGGTGCCGTCAAAATCCAACTTGAGCTCGCCGAAGCGCTCATTGGCTCGTTCATCCAGGCTTTCAATATACATCCCTATGGACATGTCTGCTGCCTTCACAGTTTCGTACTCGGAGTCCGAGGTCGAACTGGAATTGTGGTCCGGTTGGATAGAGTTGGTTGGAGATCCAGGTACAGTTTGAATAACTTCCATCACCTCCTCCTCCATCTCCTGCTTCTCCTCTCCCTCCGACCTCTTTGGTGTAGAGGTACGGTTTGGGATTGGTGATGCAGGTTTAGGAGGTGAGTCGACAGTCGTTACCCTCTCCGTTTCCTGTTCCTCGGTAGCAACCTTTTTCCGCTCGATCCACGCCTCCATTCGTCTGACATTCCGACATTTGGTGGCTGGTGACTTCTTCTTCGTCTTTGGCTTCTTTGCTTCCACGGGTGTCGAGGTGGTAGTCTCCTTTCCCTTCCTCTGAGGTGGACCAGTGCGGGTTGGCCCGCGAAAGGTGCTACCACTCCCCGAGGTGGGCTTTGTCTCGTACTTAATGGTAAGCTGGACGCAGTCACTCTCAGCTTGGACATTCCAGTTGAGAAGTGAGCTGGCATCCAGCACCAGCAAGGTGTTTTTGATTTTTTTCAGGCAGGAAATCCATGTCTAATTGGTAGTTCTCACTCTGAAGTCAGAGGTGTGAGTGAATGATGGATGAAATGCAGGGATCCCTCAAATGCATTGTATACCAAATATATTCTCATACTGTCGCGGTTACGTGAAATCAGAATTATATAAACTCAAAATATAAATTAAATAAAAACATAATCTCTCAAGTATAATTAACTTCAGCTGACCTTTTATATATACAATTGTTACGGTTCATACCAAATTTATCTGTTTTGTGTAAAAAAAAATTTAATTGAAAGTTTGTTGAAACTGAAAAAAATCTGTTGTGAGATATCACAAGATTTAAGTTACCTCCCCTTACTTATATACAAACAGATTCAGAACAATCATGTCTTGGCTCCAGCAGAGTATTTTGTCTTCATTTTGAACCAAGAGGATTATTTTGTTTGTTTTTTTCTGTTTAGGCTCCTAAACTTCATTTTAAAGTTTTCCCCTTTACCCCTTGCCTTACATGAATAGCAGACAACACTTGCAAAAATATGTCTTTATTGACATCAAATTTTCATTTTTAACTCAAAACATAGTTTATAGCTCCTCTTTGGAAGATGCTCAACAAGCTCATTCTAATCTGAATGGACTGAATTGAGGTCATAAGCGATATTTTTAGAGGAAAATTTGAAAAAAAAAGAATGAACTTTCAATGTAATTTTTAGCTTAACTTGACAAAGTTAAGATAAGCTATTGCCATCATGCATGTGGAAGTCTGTGAGTCTGTTCACATTTTATTTAGCACAGGCTATACCCCGTAGTTCTTGTCCGATCATCACTAAATTTCATGTGCAGGTTCAAGGTCATGTTTAGATGAGAACATCCCATTTTGGTCGCAATCGGTGAACCATAATGTTTGCACAAATTTGAAACTCAACAACCTTTAGCACAGATCATATTTATGAAGGGATTTCATTGTAACTTGGTAGGATGATTCATAGAATGCCTATATGAGAATGTCCTATTTTGGTCGGGTTTGGTCAACTGCGATGGCAACAGGGACACATGACCTACATTCCTTTAGCACAGTCAGGTTGTATTTATGAAGTGATTTCATTGTAACTTGGTAGAATGACTCCATATAAAATCTAGATGAGAATGTCGTATTCTGGTCAGGTTCGGTCGACCGTGATAGCTGCAGAGGCACATGACCTAGATGCATTTAGCACAGTCTGCAGGTTGCATTTATGAAGGGATTTCATTGTAACTTGGTAGGATAACTCTGTATAATGTCTTGATGAGAACGTCCTATTTTGGTCATGATCGGTCAACCATGATGGCCACAGGGGCATGTGACCTAGATTTGTTTATCACAGCCTGCAGTTCATATTTATGAAGTGATTTCATAGTAACTTGGTAGGATGACTCAGAATGATGTCTAGATGAGACTTTCCTATTTTGATCATGATCAGAAAGCCATTACTGCCACTTGGGCGCGTGACCTAGATTCCTTTAGCACTGTCTGCAGGTTGTATTTCATTGTAACTTGGTAGGATGACTCGGTATGATATCTAGCTATTTCGTCCTGTAGCCCTGTTTTAGGTGAGATTTGTCAACCATGAGGGCCACTTGAGGTCGAGTCAATAGTAACTTGGTAGGATGACTCAGAATGATGTCTAGATGAGACTTTCCTACTTTGATCATGATCAGAAAGCCATTACTGCCACTTGGGCGCGTGACCTAGATTCCTTTAGCACTGTCTGCAGGTTGTATTTCATTGTAACTTGGTAGGATGACTCGGTATGATATCTAGCTATTTCGTCCTGTAGCCCTGTTTTAGGTGAGATTTGTCAACCATGAGGGCCACTTGAGGTCGAGTCAAAATTCTTTTTTCACTGTCTACACCTCTTATTATTGTTGAATGCATAAACTATAAGGTACAGAACTTAATGTGTTGTCAATTGTCACAATTCTTGTCTTATTTAATAATCCTTTCATAAACATGGAACATCCTTTCTTTTTGTATGATGTCTAGATGAGACCATCCTAGTTTGGTCATGATCTGTAACTGTCAACTGGTCATATTAATGAATGGCGAGGCCTCACAAGGCCTCACAAGCCCTTGCTCTTAAAACCTTTGACACAGCCTACAGGCTGTATTTATGAGGTGATTTCATTACAGCTTGGTTAAGTGTCTTGGTGTTGTGATGTCCAGATGGGTTTCTGAATGAATATCCAGATGAATTTTCCTTTTTGGTTCAGATCGATCAACCATGAGAGCCGTACAGGGCCCCAGGCCTCAGACTTAATTCTTCTACCACACTCTACAGGTAGTTATTCGGAATGATTTTCCTGTAACTTGGTAACTTTGGTTGACATATGTTAACTGTGAGGACCACATCAACCCAGGCCTCAATTCTTTAGTACAGTCTACACCTCAAATTATTCCTGTTGAAAATATAGCATGTAGGGTACAGAACTTAACATATTTTCAATTATCACAATTCTTGTCTTATTTCATAATCTTGTCATAAACATTGAACATCATCCTTTTCATCAAACACTACACACAGTCAAGTTAAGCTGCAGTGTCATTGATGCTTTCATTTGTGAATGCTGCTGGTGAGTTTTGGCTGTTACATTAGATACAGAATTAAACATCATTGACAGAATGGGGATTATATATTCAAACTACGGCAAATAAAAAAAATTGTTTCTATGGCCTCCCCCAATCATTGAAAATCTGCCTCGTCATCCATTTTTTATCCCAAAATCTCTTCTGTGATACTATTTTGCACTTGTACTACTAAAAATATCATAAAATGATAAATTGCCCGAGAAGCAAGGACGCTTTTTTAATAGACCAAAAATTAAGGCGTTTTAAAATTGGGCTTTTTAATGAGCTGGAAATATTGGAGTGGTAACTTTTTTTTTTACTTCTGTACTGTGCTGAACAATAAATTTTCCATAAGGGTTTGATCTTTAGATCTTCTGCATGAGTTCATTTTTCTCTTTTGTAGGAAAATCACAGATTTTGTTTCAACCGATTGCATTGATGGACTGAAAAAAATTGTCAAGAAGGTAAATTTTGTTGTAGATTGTGTCTGAAAAAAAGGATGCATTCTTCTGCTCTTCTTGAAATACTGGCAATATGTCAACAATGTTTTCAATAGCATTACACTTTCTGATCCAATGTGCATTAGATATTCAGCAGGCTTACTGTCATAAATGATCTGAGTCCACTGCCAAGGTATCCTAATGTCTTATATTGCTTATCAGTGATGGACATCCGACATTGAGGTGTGATTTTCAAGAAAATCATTGCATTACTTCAGAGGAACCCTGTTAATTGCATATAACCCTCTTAATGACCTATCACTAACAAATATCAAAACATTTACCATACCTTCATTACAGATTTGATCCATTAGTTACGCATAAATTATAGAGTAAACGCCTGTTAATGGAATAAAAAAATCTTATGATCACTTGCACCATCACACAGACAGCCACTGAATTCTCCATGTCTAGATTTATTTGGGCTCAGTAGATCCAATATAAGCATTTAATCTATCATCTCTTGTTTGACAGAGCTCAATGAGCTCTGTCAAACAGGGGTCAGCCGAGTGGGCGACTAGGGCGAAGAAGTCGCCTTGTCATTCCAAAAGTTGCCTTGGCTTACATTGGGGGCAAAATTCAAGTCGCCCTCCCAAAATTCTTTGGGAGACATGGCAGTTTGGGGCATTTCTTATGTTTTGTTTCCAAATAGAATCACTTCCGCATTCTGACGGTCATGATAAAATGAACACGTTGTGGTTGCTGTTAAAATCTGTCATATGGCTCTGAAAATAGCCCAAACTAGCCCAATTTAATATTGCTCAAAAAAGTTGTAATGGTCTATTGTGGTGTTTAAACAATTCGGCCTTACTGGTAGCAACCAGCACAAAAATGGCTTTTTAAAAACAGAATGTCCATTCTGACTCTCCAGACTGATTATAAATCACAAATATTAGTGTAGATGAGAATGACAGGTCACCATAGCACCAATCGCATGTATCAATGTAGGATGGCCGTCTGAAACTGTCATTTTTCTGTACAGTGTATTGGAAAAATTCCCAGTGCAGAAGAAAAGGGAGACAACTGAAATATTTTGTCAGTTACCTCTGATTTGATCAGAAATAAAGTAACTCAAATTGTTAATAATGCTTAATTAACGAAGGATATTGAAAACATTTTTAACTACCCTTTTCAATTTAATTAAGACATTCAGAAACCATGGTAGACCCAGCTTTTTATATGAATTTGAAATTCATTTTGAATACTTTAAATATTTAAAAAAAACAAACCCTTCTGTGATGAAGAACTCTCTCAAAATATGTAGTGATAAATTTCACTTCTACTGCTCTTAGGTAAATTTAAAATCAACTTGAGTGCTTTTGAAGGTTAAATGTATAGATTTGTTACCTTAACTTGACGTAGTCAAGATAAGCTATTGCCATCACACGTGCGGAAGTCTGTTAGTCTGTGAGTCTGTTCACATTTTCATTTAGCACGGGCTACACCCTGCAGTTCTTGTCTGATCGTCACGAAATTTCATATGCAGGTTTGGGGTCATGTCTAGATGAGAACGTCCCCTTTTGGTCGCGATCGGGCAACCGGTATGGCTGCCCTAGCCCAAAACCCGAAAACCATTAGCACAGTCTACAGGTCGTATTTATGAAGGGATTTCATTGTAACTTGGTAGGATGCCTCCTTATGATGTCTAGATGAGAATTTCCCCATTTGGGCGCGATCTGCCAACCGTGACGACTGCCCGAGCCCAAAACTCGAAAACCTTTAGCACAGTCTACAGGTCATATTTATTGAGGAATTTCATTGTAACTTGGTGGGTTGACTTCATGTAATGTCTAGATGAGAAAGTCCCCTTTTGGACGTGATTGGGCAACTGTGATGGCTACAGGGGCCCAAAGCCCGAAAACCTTTAGCACAGTCTAGAGGTCACATTTATGAAGGGATTTCATTGTAATGTGGTAGGATGACTCCAAATAATGTCTAGATGAGAACGTCCCATTTTGATCGCGATCATTCAGCCTTAATGGGTGCCCAAGTCCAAAAACATTTAGCATAGGCAAAAGGTCATATTTATGGAAGGATTTCATTGTAACCTGTTAGGTTGACTCCATATAATGCCTAGATGATGACATCCCCTTTTGGTCGTGATTGGTCAGCTGTGATGGCTACAAGTGCCCGAAGCCCAAAAACCTTGAGCACAGTCTGCAGGTCATATTTATGAAGGGATTTCATTGTAACTTCGTAGGATCACTCCAGATGATGCCCAGATGAGATTGTCCCCATTTGGTTGCGATCATTCAACCATGATGGCTGCCAGAGCCCAAAGCCCAAAAACCTTTAGCACAGTCTACAGGTCATATTTATGAAGGGATTTCATTGTAACTTGGTAGGTTGACTTCATATAATGTCTAGATGAGAACGTTCCCTTTGGACGCAATTGGGAAACTGACGGCTACAGGGGGCCGAAGCCCGAAAACCTTTAGCACAGTCTACAGGCCATATTTATGAAGGGATTTCTATGTAACTTGATAGGATGACTCGTTTTGGAATAATTTCACTGTAACTTAGTAACTTTCGTTGATATACGTTAACTGTGAGGGCCACATACATTAACTGTGAGGTCATATTAACCCACCCCTCAGCTCTTTAGTACAGTGTACACCTCATATTATTTTTATCAAAAACATAGCAGAAATGAGCATATTCCCAATTATCACAATTCTTGTCTTATTTCATAATCCTTTCATAAACATTGAACATTATCCTTTTCATCAAACACAACACACAAGTTAAGCTACAGTGTCATTGACACTTTCATTTTTAGCTCAACTTTGGCGAAGCCAAATTTGAGCTTATGCCATGGCCAGTCGTCCGTCTGTCCATCAACAATTCAATACGGCTTGGGCTAGAGGCCGCATTTATGAACCGATCTTTACGTAACTTCTTGGGTACCTTTGTTATGATCGTGGGACGAGAACAAGTGTTTTTGGGTCCGATCCGGAATTCAAGTTTGCCCCTGGCAGCCATTTTGTACAAAATTAGGTGCAATCAGTTTTTTGCGCAGAACTTCCATATGAAAACACTGATTTGAATAATTTTTTGTATGAATGTTTAGTACCATGGGATACATCACATATAATACGGGTTTTTTTCTCGTGCGTAAATTATGCAAATTTGACTAACTTTGATGTTTTTTGGTGTTACTTTCAGCACTATAAGTGCAAATGCCAATACGGCTCGGGCTAGAGGCCCTATTTATGAACCGATCTTTACGAAACTTCTTGGGTACCTTTGGTATCACCGTGGGACGAGAACGAGTGTTTTGGGGTCCGGTCCGAAATTCAAGATGGCCGATGGCAACCATTTTGTACAAAATTAGGTGCAATCAGATTTTTGCACAGAACTTCCATATGAAAGCGCTGATTTGAATAATTTTTTGTGTGAATGTTTAGTACCATGGGGTACATCACATATAATACGGGTTTTTTTCTCGTGCAAAAATTATGCAAATTAGATGAACTTTGATTTTTTCAGTGCTACTTACACACAGTAAGTACACATGTCAATACGGCTCGGGCTAGAGTCTGTATTTATGAACCGATCTTCACGAAACGTCTTGGGTACCTTTGTTATCACCTTGGGACGAGAACGAGTGTTTCTGGGTGCGGTCTAAAATTCAAGATGGCTGCCAGTGGCCATTTTGTACCGACATTAGGTCCAATCAGTTTTTTGTACACAACTTCTATATGGCTCAGGCTATAGGTCGTATTTATGAACCGATCTTTACAAACCTTCTTGGGTACCTTTGTTATCACCGTGGGATGAGAACGAGTGTTTTTGGGTGATCTCCAAAATTCAAGATGGCCACCAGCAGCCATTTTGTACCAAAATTAGTGCAATCAGTCTTTTGTACAGAACTTCTGTATGAAAGTTCTGATTTGAATAAATTTTTGTATGAATGTTTAGTAACATGGAATACATCACATATAATACAGGGTTTTTTCTCATGCAGAAATTATGCCAATTAGATGAACTTTGATTTATTTAGTGCTACTTATACACTGTAAGTGCACATGTCAATACAGGTCGGGCTGGAGGCTGTATTTATGAACCGATCTTCACAAAACTTCTTGGGTACCTTTGTTATCACCTTGGGACGAGAACAAGTGTTTCTAGGTGCGGTCCAAAATTCAAAATTGCTGCCAGTGGCCATTTTGTACCGAAATTAAGTCCAATCAGTTTTTTGTCACAACTTCTATACAGCTCATATTTATGAACTGATCTTCACAAAACTTCTTGGGTCCCTTTGTTTTCACCTTGGGACAGGAACGAGTGTGTTTTGGGGTGCCTTTGTTATCTCTGTGCTATGAGAACAAATATTTTGGGGTTCAGTCAGACCCACTCTGGGACTCAAAGATTTCTTTTCTAGTTTAGCATCTGACTGTCACCCTCCTTTACAATACTTTACCTATACATTTGTTACAGGCTACGGTCAGTATTTATGTACAGACCGTTACAATACTTTATATGTACCTTTGTTATCAGGTCATTACCTAGATGTTTGTCATTGCTGTGTCACATACTATACATGTACATGTCTTAACAAGTTGAGCTACAGTGTCATTGACACTTTCATTCGTTAACTGGTTGAGTGCCAGAAGTCTCTATCGTGGCTCCATTGAAAAGTGCTGGAAGCCAATTTAGTGGCTCAATGCTATACATTAGCTTGATGTAGAAATTTTTTTTATATAAAGGTGATTGGTTGCAATTATTGGCGAGTGCCTATTTTCTCTCTCCAATAAATTGCAACATACAATAATTTATGAACAAAATCTTGCTACACTGTGCCCACCATTGGTGGTAGTGTAGTATCTTTGAAAAAAATACCCTTGTTTCAAATCACCTTTAACTGGTAGAGTGCTAAATTATTTTTGGTCCTTAAAATTTTTGTGTGCATCTTCGCCTTGTAACAATTTATGGGAGAGTGCCAGTGGGCACTCTCCCATAAATTGTAACAAGGCAAATCCCAACAGATAAAATAATATCATTTCAAAGACAATATGAAGCACATCCACAGAATATGAAGCCTTTAAATTGCGGTACCGGTACTTCAGAATAAAGCCCAAATATGGGCTTCCAGCACTCTACCAGTTAAAAAATAATTTAGAACTCAACCAATTAATAAAACTTACTTTTAAGTGGTCAGTTTATATTCACCACTACCACCTTGCCATAATATATGATATGTCCAGTTGAACACAATATGATTGAATGAGGACTCCCTTTAACTCTTTCCCTATCAGTGATTACAATAGTTACCATGCTTTGAATTAAACATGGTCTCAATTAGATAATGTGAAGGGTTGAGAACATTAAAATTTGAAATGTACTGCCTGGAGGCAACAGATTTCAAATTTTAGATTGCACATGTGACTGTCAATCTACTAATCTACTTCATAGTGCCATTAAATGTAATGGCAAACATTTTTTATGTTTTTTCTGAATTCTCCCTCATGTCTACTAACTTCTTCCTAGCCCCTGACTTCTCCCTAAAATCTCTGGAGGGAGAAGTCACATCTCTCTAAAATCAGCTGCCAGGCTGACCCCTGCTGTCAAACAATATAAAATAGAAGAAATGCTCAGATTATCACTGGAATGCAGGA
The DNA here is from genome assembly GCA_031216915.1 of Pictodentalium vernedei. Classification (NCBI taxonomy): domain Eukaryota; kingdom Metazoa; phylum Mollusca; class Scaphopoda; order Dentaliida; family Dentaliidae; genus Pictodentalium; species Pictodentalium vernedei. The sequence goes on along the minus strand of CM062297.1, from coordinate 401,521,480 downwards.
AAATAACCTAATTCCTGTTAATTAAATACTCTGTTTTTCAACAAGGTTCTACTATATTAATATCAAGAGCTTAGGACATTAAGCCTCAAATATTTTCTTCATATAGGTTATTGCACTCTTTATGCTTGCTTACCTTTTGAGCTCTATTTCTTTCAAAAGATTGTGGCATCTTTCAGTTGTTTCCTATGAATCTCTTGCCTCATAAACAAACAGAGAGAAGTTAAGGACACCACGCTGTTACCCCTGGCACGGATCAAACTGTGGACCTTCCGGTTTGAAGAACGATGCCATAAACACTGAGCCTCTGTTAGTTAATGTTTTTGCATCAATCATGAGCATTGATTTTAGGTATTCCTTCATTTTAGTTCATTATGGGCTCTGACACACTTTTTATCATAATGGTAATCATAAAAAACATGCTAGTAAAATGCATTGGTCACATGTGTTAGGGCTCTGCAAATATTTGGAATTCGAAATGATATTCAATTCAATCACAATATTTGATTTGACAAAAAGCACTGAATATCTATCGAATATCTTCTTCAATGTTTTTGTCATGGAACTGCGATGGATATTAATGTGAATGAGATAAATCCATGTTTAAATAATCTACAAACTTTTTAAAGTGGATCGCAAGTCGCAACATCAAAATGTAGTCTGCAGTATTACAACAATAGCCCAATTGAGCTACTAAAATGTCAAAAAAAATTTGACTAAGCTTAATTTCCCAGGATGGCAACACATTTTTAGATATGTTTTTGGGGGTACATTACACTGTAAAAGCAGAAAAGTTCGTTGGGGATTTAATTTCGTGGGTGAGAAAAGCCACAAAATTAAATCCCAACGAAATTTATGCCCACAAGACCTCCATCTATGACGAAAATATCTCAATCCACGGTGATGAAAAATGGTATTTCAGAATGATGAAATTGCTGACCAACTACAGTTTAATAGCCAGAACAAATTAATCGCACTAAAATTTTATTTATGAAAGAAAATGAACATATATACAAATAGTATTGCTAGTAAACTAAACACGATTCAATGAACACATGGACTACAGAATAGATTTCATTTTATGACAAACTGTCATCACATCATTTAATTAGCGTCAATGAGTCCAATGGAATATTTATTTATCTAAAACTTCCGCTATGCCTGCAAAGCGAAAGCCATTCATAATACAGTCTTTGTCTTTCGACACTTGATCAAAAGCCGATAATACCTAATTGTCATGAATAGGTTTTATGTGGTTTATACGTAAGTCTATTTTAACATCTTTGACTGGCTCTCCCTTTGACACATGCATTGACACTTCATTGGCATACCAGGTGATAAAGGTTTGTTTGACCATACCTTTTAATTTCCCGTTCACCATTCTGTCATAATGTTGAAGTTCATCTGTGCTGCATGCCGGAATGAAAACAGTTCTGACACGATTTTTGTGTAGCAGGGTCAAGAATTCTTCCCCCTGATGTGCCTTAAACACATCGAATATTGCAAGCACATATTCCTTCTTGCGACAGCCATCTTTATGTAATGTTTTCCGAATTTTGTCGCAGTATGGAATCAACACTTTGTTTGCATACTCAATCATTGTCCCTGCAGTCAACCAATGATTTTCCGAATGTGTTACATTCCAATCCTCAGGAAAGTTGAACTGTGGATGGCAGCGATTTGTAGTTCCCTTGTAGATTAACTGAGGTGGGAACATTTCACCGCTGGCAGAAATACCAAGAACGCCCGTAATTTCTCTTTTGTCGTCTAATGCCACCACACTAACATCCTTTGATCCCATTTCAGCCAATGTCCATTCACTTAATTGAACCATTTTTAGCCCTGTCTGATCAAAATTTACAGCTAGAGCTTTCGGAATATTGTAGTCGTGGACACATTTTTTTTATTTTATTTAGAAACTCAGACTTCACATTTTCGAAATCAGTCGGTAACTTTTTTGCAGTTTTGTCCCTTTTCATTTAACTAAATCCATACGGCGCATCAATGATCTGGCATAATCGTGGGTCAAGTTTATGCTGCCACCATTTCCAGCTAAAAGTGCACGGTTTTCAGCTATCAGAATTCCTCATGCTGTAGCAAGAATAATCGTGGAGTTCACTACACCTCCAGCTAATCTTAGATTTTTAATGTAACTCTGTACACTTAAATCCAGTTTTGCTCCTATCAGCAGAGGTCGCACACGTATCTCTGTTGGCATTCGGTTGACGGTAGTTGATGCCTTCTTATATACTAGTAAGTTGACTTTAAATTTACGCCGATATTCATCTCGCATGCTCCTCACGGTGGATTCAGAAATTTTTTGGCCGAAATCTTTTGTCAAAGAACGCGATGCCTTGGCAACACCACTTTCATTCGCCAACTTCGCAACTTTTGCTCGCTGTTCTGGAGAGTAGAATTCATAATCACCCTGTTTCTGTTTTCTGCTACTTGTTAGTGTTTTTGGCGATTGCATGACCTTCTCTATTTCATCATTTGCCGCTGTTACTTGTACAGCACTGGCTTCATCCAGTGATTGACTTGGTGACGGCAAACTGGGTGAAGACGGTTCATGTGTTTTAGTATTTGTTAACCATTTTAACAGAGCCATTCTAAAGTTTAGTTCTAACTGAAATGATACAGTGGTGACCACTTTATAATACTACTAATGTTCCTATTGTGTACGTTATTAATTAGGTTTCTCACCATTTAATAGAGGTTGACACTTAATAGAAGTCATTATAGGGCGTTAATCACACACAGGATAATATTGCTGGCTTCTTCCATTAATGGTGTTTTCATACTAGAGCACATTATGCTCAGAAGTGCCCCTCCATCATATTGATGTTTTCAAATTGGGTGACCACTAAATTAAATCCCCACGAAAATGACTGAATTCCCAAAACCACGAAAATTTAACCCCACGAAATGTTCTGCTTTTACAGTATATACTAAAATGTTATAAAAAAATTGACTAATTTTAATTTTTGTCCTTATAACCACCTATGACGTGACCTCAGCATTTGACCATAATGGCTTGAATTTCCTAGTTTTTAGATAAGGTTTTTTGCATAAATTATATAAACAAAATTTCCATAGGCTGAGGCTGAAAATGAAAGGTACAGAAAAAAGACGTAAAATCTGCATTGCTGATATGGGGTGCATAAATTTGAAATGAAAATATAATGTCACCCAATTTCAAATGACTGGAAAACAGTCTATGTAGTCTCCTGGCTGTCATGTATAAATAGGGGTATCTTCCCTTTTGGTCAATTCCCTTTTGGTCAATTACCACTTGGTCAATACCTTTTTGGTCAATTACCCTTTGGTCAGTTCCCTCTTGGTCAACACTTTTTGCAAATGGTAATTGACCAAAAGGGAATTGACCAAAGGGTAATAAACAATTTTTTTTTTTCAAAAGAAATTTGTTCTTTTTAGCCCGACTGTTTACAGTGAGGGCTATAGTCATGACTTTTGTCTGTCTGTCCATCCATCTGTCCATCTGTTAACATTTAGAGTTTGGGTTAAAGTTTGTGGTTAAAGTTTTTTATTGAAGGTTCAAGTGGTTTTGGGGTTTTTTTGTCCTGTTTAGTTAACATTTGGAGTTTTGGTTAAAGTTTGTGGTTAAAGTTTCAACCTTAAAGTTTTTTTTTTTTTTTTTTTTTTAAATTGATATTACTATTGATTGTATCATTCTCATTTTGTTTTTGTTTGTTTTATGTTTCATGTTATTTTGGGAAATATCCAACCCTTTTTGTATGGCAATTTAACTTACAACTTCCAGGTTAGAGTTTTTGGTTAAAGTTGTTTTTTTTTTGGGGGGGGGGGTAAAATTACACCTTTAATTCTTCAAACAGTTTAGTGGAATGGAACTGTTTCTTATTTGGGACAATGCCTACTATCTACTGAACATTTCTACAGTGATTTTCATTAATATCAGCATGATTTTAACCCCTTTTAAACATGTTTTCAGACTTACTTTCTTTGTATTTGAAATTAGACTTTGCCACATACTTTGTTACTCTAATTTTTGCATGGTCAATACAACTTAATGATTCCATCTACATCAATGATTTCTTTTATCGGTTTTAGGAAATATTTAACCCTTTTTTGCCAATCAATTTTACTTAGTATTCCCAGCTTAAAGTTTCGGATTAAAGTTCTGCTTTTCAAGGTTATACCTCTCATTCTCCAAACACTCTGTCACAACGTCATTTCTTTTTTTCATTTTGGGCAAGGTCTAGTGAAGCTGTACACAGTGGTTTCAAATAATATTGGCATTAATTTTCATAATGCTTTTCGAACTTAGTTTCTCTAAATTTCAAATTAGGCTTCTACCACATTCTTTGTTACTTTTTATCCACTCCCACAAGGGAGGGATATAGCACAGAGCTCGCTCCGTCTGTCTATCTGTCAGTCCATCCATCAGTCTATTCATCTGTCAGTCCATTCGTCCATCAGTCCATCCATCTGTCAGTCAATCCATCTGTCTGAACTTTTTTTATGCCATAACTTAAACAAAAGTTAAAGTATTTAAATTCTTTTCAGTACATGTCTCTAGGTCAAGTTTGATGAACACAATTATCCAATGAAAATTGTTGAAGTTATTGCCCTGTCCAGCCCCCCCCCCCCCCCCCCCAATTAAGCATTTTTTTTTCTTTCCTTCAATATACATTTTAAACTATTTACAGTCACTAAATGCGGAACTTATTTTAAACACATGTAAACCCCACTCCACCCCCCCACCCTCCTCCCCACCCCCACCCCACCCAAAGGCCAATTAGGCACTTTTTTTTCTTTCGTCAAAAATGTTTTTTTACAGTTTTGGTTAAAGTTTGTGGTTAAAAACCCAGACCACCCCCCCCCCCCCCACCCCAGTGCCAGTTAGGCATTTTTTTTTCTCTTTGCTCAAAATGCATTCTGAAGGATTTAGACTGACCACATGCTGAAAAAAAGGACTCCCCTAACACCCCCCCACCCCTCCCCCTCCCCCTCCCACCTCCTCCTCGCCCAGGGCCATTTAAGCAATATTTCTTCTTTGGTACAAAATGCATTTTATAGTCATATAGCTATAGTCATGACTTCGTCGGTCAAACCGTTGGTCCATCCGTCGGTCCATCCATCTGCCTGTAAACAATTGGTTTCTGACCGATAACTCCAGGTTGGATTATTTGATTTCAACCAAAGATGATATGTGTATTTTCCAGCTAGTAATACAGGCCAGGTTTGAATATAGGTTCCACAACTCCACATGCGGAAAAAAAAATGGACTCCCCTAACACCCCCGACCCCCCCGACCCCCCCGGGCCAATTAAGCACTTTTTTTTCTTCAAAAATGCTTTTTTACGTTTTGGTTAAAGTTTGTGGTTAAAAACCCAGACACTCTTGAATTCCAAGACATCAACGGTGCATGGACCTGATAAGTCTCTGGATGTCACCCTGTGGTATTGCGTTCCACTCCTGCCTTAGAGCATTACGTAAATCGCCTAACGTCTGAAGATCATGAAGTCGTAACCAACGGTCCAATTGATCCCAAAGTTGCTCGATTGGCGACAAATCTGGCAAATGTGGGGGCCAGGGAAGAAGTTCGATGCTCTGCTCCTCAAGAAAGTAATGACAAATACTTGCCACGTGACATCGGGCATTGTCTTGCTGGAATAACTGCAATCCGACGTTACCATTGAACAACGGGACAACAACAGCGTTTAGAATTTTGTCCCTATTTTGCTGTCCATTCATATTACCATTTCCTGCCCAAACCGTCACACTACCCCTGCCGAAATGGTCGCATTCCCACACGCAAGATCAGAAAACCGTTCTCCTTGTCGACGATACACTCTTGCCGTACCATCAGGGCACAGTAAACGAAATCGTGATTCATCACTAAAAAGAACTGTGCTCCAACACTGCTGAGTCCAGCAAACACGTCATCGTACCCATTCCATTCTGACGGTACGATGATGTGTAAGGATTGGTCCAGGGTATGGACGCCTACTTCAGATGCCGTGTTCAGCGGGTCTGTTGCGGACTGTTTGTGCACTAATTCTATTGTTAGTTCTACCAGGAGTAATTGCTGCTGTCCTTGTCACCAGAAGGAAGCGATCCCGCAAGTGAGATGTCCTGATGTGTCGGTCTTGTGCAGGAATCGTAACTCTTGGTCGACCTGAACGCGGTCGATCGTAAGTAGATCCAGCGGTTCTATACCTTCCAATGAGATGGTAAATAGTGGCCACAGTGACTCTGCACTCAGCAGTGAGCTCATCTGGAAGTATCCCAGCGTCATGCATACCAAAGGCACACCATCTATTGATTTTCAGTTAACCTTGACATTTTTATGCCCCCGAGAAATTTTCTCGAGGGCATTATGTTTTCACCATATCTGTCGTCCGGTGTCCATCATCCATCTGTTAAGTTTTCGCATTCCGTCAATTAACTAAAGCTCTGCCAACCAGATCTTTACCAAACTTCATATGTGGGTTAGGTATGATGAGTGGAAGAAACCTATATATTTTGACCATGATGTGCCAAAGATCAAGGTCACAGGGACCTCCAATGTTAAATACACTTGAAATTGGTTTCCGCTCTATAACTAAAGTTCTACCAACCGGATTTTTACCAAACTTCATATGTTGGTTGATGAGTGGAAGAAGCCTATTTATTTTGACTATGGTGTGCCAAAGGTCAAGGTCACAGTGACCTAGAGTGTTAAATACACTTGAAATTTGTTTCTGCTCTATAACTAAAGTTCTACCAACTGGATCTTTACCAAACTTCATATGTGGGTTAGGTATGATGAGTGGAAGATGCCTATTTATTTTGACCATGATGTGCCAAAGGTCAAGGTCACAGTGCCCTCCAATCTTAGATACACTTGAAATTGGTTTCCACTCTATGACTAAAGTTCTGCAAGACTAATCCTATTTTTGTTTTTTTTTATGTAATTCTATCCATGATACATATGCTGCGCTTCGCGTTGCTCTTGTTTAAAATGGCGGAAAACAAAAACTAGCATGTTTTCTCAATAACCCGGGCTCTCTTGCACAACATAACACAAAGAAAATCACCGGTCACCTATTCAATTTGACGTTCTCGGGTAGCACATGCTATTTTGAAATCCGTAGCAAAATTGTATACGGTTGGGTGGACAACAACAACATGTCATTGAGGGGACGTCCAACCTAACTTTGCTCAAATTTCATGTAATTTTCTTCCAAGTCTTAAAAAGACCCAGAATGAATAACCCCAATAAATTATATACTAAAATGCTTGGAATGAAACATAGAACATTTGGAAACTGGAATTTGCCATGAAACTGCCTGAAAGTCTGCTATGGTATAAGTAAGAGAACAAAATTTTTACAATAAAATACCTCAAAATAAAATAACAGCTGTATTCTATAAACATTTAAGTACATACTCGAAGAAATCTTTTCCTAATTCTTGAAAGTAATAAAGATTGAGACCAAATGTTATAAGTGGAGTGCTCACTGATTGAAGGCAGACATTTTCTTTTGTTTATGTTTTAATTTGGGGGAGTTCAACAAAGATCAACTTGAAGGAGTCCACTGGAAGAAGTATGGAAGGACAAAAGAGTGTCTCCCAATATAAAGATGTATGTGTCACTGTGGTGGTTTGGAAAGAAACTATGATATTCTCCAATGTAGAATGCACAGTACATTGTAGTTGAATAAATATATTTACAAACCTCTTGCACTGTAACCCCTTTTATCCCATGCATCAATTTGATAGTGATTAAATAGTTAAATTTGTCTGGTTTATCAATAAGTAACATAGCTTCGTTTACTCTTGGACACCAATACACTCATATCTGTTGGAGGGAGAAGAAATAAGAGTAACTGTAACCTGTCACCGCAATAAACCATCAAATGTACATAAAAGTACATTGTTATTCAAAACACATCAAATCAACCCTACATAACCATTATTGCATGTACTTTTCCAAAAGAGGCTTATTCACATACTGAGATCAGGAGGGCACATCCAGTAGGTCTCACATTCATAGGTGTTCACATATTTTTTCAAGAATGCAGTATGCAAAGTAATCCCCAAAAGGTGACAAGTGAGCTCCATTTGATAAAAAATAATTTCTTCGGGAGGGGGGTTGGGGGGGGGGGGGGGGGGTGCTCTCTTCCTTGTATGTCTCTACCTCCAGCACTCATGACATATGCCTTTTTTATCAAAGTTTAACTCTTTTTTCTTTTTGAAGATCCTGGCAACACACATGTTCCAAACACTATCAGACAGGTAACCCTCCAAATAAGTGTATCTGCAAAACTCATATTACATTGCAAAACATTCTTTTTAGACTTTAAGTTCTGGACCTTTCATGCTTCTTACTTCCAACTTTAACACTTAATTTATCGATTAATGGGTGAATAGAAAAACCCTGCCATAATCAACATGCTGAGTTCCAGAAGCCTCGATAACAGTTCCGATAAAAGTGTCAAACATCAGATTGGTGGCTTTACAGAATATTCATTAGCTTGTTAAGTAAGAGGAACAAAATATTCACAAAAAATGTTTTGTTGCAATTAATTTGAGGGTGTCAGCAGGCACTTTCCAACAAATTGTAACAAATCAACTAGTTATAAACAAAATTTTCTAACTCAAAAGAGTGAAAAAGGACCATAACTCGGGAAAAAATGTGTGGAAGAAACACATGCTATAGCAGCTACACAGACATCGTTTCCCCATGATGCTCGATCACAACACCAAATATCCTTCAAATTGGAGTAGCAGTGGTTGAGATACAAGGGAGAATGTTGGTATGGGTTAGAGGACAGAGGTCTCCACGGCACTAGATGTGCCTTCGAGTTTCCAACTTCCAAGTCTGGGGCATAATAATCACAACATGCCCACCTTATCAATTCATAATTTCAGTAAAATAAACAGAATTATCAATTTTAATTAATTTATAGATGATGAGAAAATATTTGGCTTCTTTCGCCTTCTCGAACTATTACCACAAACATCTACAGGCAGTATGATGCTGACAAACGAAACTAAACGAATGTGGTCTGGTGTGTCAGGTTAAAAAGTAACTCGGCACGGATAATGAAGAAATTGTGAATATTGTGTATTTCATTTGTTTAAATGCCAATTGCAACTAATTTTGACCATGGATCCATTAATTCATTTGTGTTTTGACCATCACGGTCACGCTTGCAGTGGTTATGTTTATTATGATATGCTAATTGGGAGATAGTTTCCGGTAAAGGAGATTTGTCACATTTGTCAGTGTAAAACGACAAAAGACACTGATCGACGCTTGTGTTGGTATGGTTGATTGCAAGAAAAAACTAAATTCTCAGCATCGTCCAATCGCACCTTATTTAAAAGCACGAATGCATCATTTTCAACCCTTCTTCAATCGGTCCTTTGCAGACATCAACACAGTCGCGGCAAAGATCCATGGTTACTAGGAAGTAAATAACTTCACAACATCAGGGGAAATCAACACGCTCAATATAGTTCCAGGTCACTTGGAATACACTTCGAGAAAAAAGTGATTTCTGAAGCATTCAGCTTACTTTTTTATGAATATTGCCTTATTTTATGTGTTTTGTCCCGATTTTATACACTTGGTTATTTTTTTTTTTTACAAGTAGTTCATGTTGTCTTTTTAATGCGCAATAATTCAGATTTTTTGTCAACAAAAAAGTTCAGAAGGCCTGTAAACACTGCATGTCACTGGAGGGAATTGCAAACCATATTTTGCAGTTACGACATTAACAGCTCAAGCATTTCCTGTAACCTGTTTGCAAATCCACTCATATATTGTCTCGAATAAATAAAGGGCGTGATCATGTCCTTTCATTCTTACAGTCGCCCAAAATTATATTCCTGCAAGAACCACATTGTAATCACATGACCGGAATAAACATCATTGAAACATGGCCATATCCGGAACATCCAAAATTTGTGTTGGTGGTATTACATTCCATCATCAAAACACACCAATGTGTGTGTCATAAAAATGCTTTCTCCGAGTCTGTAGTATGTTATCATTACATTGAGGACAAGGCTTTCGAATTACTGATCCTTTTGATGTTTTATGGGTTCGTTATTTATGCCATTGGCAAATTAATGTTCTTCAAAATCCTAAACACTTATTTTCCTGAAAAAAATTATATGTACCTTTTCTATGCATTTTACTTATTATTTTGCTATATAATTTGTCTTTCCTTCTCTTATCTGTTTCTGGGGCATTGGAAAAAATGTCAACAAACTGACCAAAGTTATGTTGGACGACCCCTTAAACTCTTTGCACGACTTCTTGTCCACAAACATGCAACATTAGAACTTATATTTCATTTATGCTATTTTTTCATATTTGTATATATCCAAAATTTCTTTTGGATGTTGCTGAAAATGAGGTTTAAAATGAAAGGTATGGAAAAAGATATGAAATCTGCATCCTTGGCATCAGGTTCATATATTTGAAATGAAAATATAAAATCACTCAATTTCAGTTAACTATAAAACACTGTGTGGAGTTTCCTAGCTGTGTCATTTCTAAATAGGAAGCTTGTGAATCACAAAAGTAGCACTTATTATGAAAATAGCCTAAAGTTTGAAGTGATGTGAAAATGTCAAAAATGGCGATAAATTGAAAAAAAAGAAAAACAGCTTTCTCTTAATGTTTGATATCTACAGCTCACTAAAATTTCTTGAACAATCCGCCGACATTTAATTTTTTATACCCCATTTTAAAAAAACGGTCATATTATGTTATAGCATAGGCGTCTATATTTTTATACTGTACCAATGACCCAGACTTAGCAGGTGCTAAACTCCTTAATTCAGGGCCAAACACAAATTTTGCCCCCCCCCCCCCCCAATCCCCCAAATTTGCATCAAAAACCGAAAAACACATGTCCTATATGGTCCTCCATACATTTACTCCTATGCGCATGCGCAGAGTCAAAGAGGTCCCGAAATTGGCGCCAATTATCATTCTTTGTTTGGCCCTCAAAACAGTTACACTTCACTGTTATTTGTACTTCCAAATCTCAGTTTTCATGATGCCAGGTACATTTTGATGAGAGAAATGGTGGAAATAAAGAGGAAATATAAGGAGGAGAGGAAAAATAGTGCAAGAAAATGTTCAGGGCTGTAACTTATAATTATTTTATGAAATTATTTCAAGTTGTCTTTTTTTAAGGCATAGCCCTGATGTTGTCATTCTTGCTATGAAGTACCATTGTTTGATCAGTGTTTCCTCTCTACCTTCCTTATTCCCCCCTAGCTATTCTCCCATGTTTTGGCTTATTTTTTGTAATGTTTATTACTAAAATTTCTTGGGAGTTTTGGCTTGGTAACAGAATTATTTCTGTTTTTTCCCCATGTTTACGTCCTCACCCTAGGAGTGTTTAGGCATTTTGGTCTGCATCTACTATCTGATGTTCTACAGTTTCTTCTCTGGAAGCCTCTGTTTTGCATCAGATAGTGTTTTAATTGGTATCTGATTTCGGGCCAGGTTTGTTCAGTGCCTGGAGTCATGTTTCCGGTTTGTTGACACTTGCTTTGGTTGACAACAGTTACTGCTGACAGTGATTATTTGTCTTTTGCATCTCTTATTCATAGCAAGATAAATTATTATTGTCCGTAAGTGTCTCATTAATTTTTTCAAAGTGAATTTAAATTTTTGTCCACACTTAGGCTTTTTGGGGATCCATTGGGCTCAGAGTTCCCTTTGGGAACTTGGGCTCTTCTGAAATTTTTTTTTTTTTTTAATTTTTTCTTTTCCAATCATTATTTCTTAATGACTATAATGGATTGTTGTATTATGTATCTTTATTTTCAAGGATTAGTGCGAGTACTATGATCGTTCACCTTTCACAATGAATGATTATTGTTCAAATTGTAATGGGAGGAAATCTTCCTATGATTCTCATGATTTCTGTCTTAATTGTACTCTCTGTACTCGCACTGATCTTTGTTCTGTGTGTTTCAAATGGGATGACAACGTTGGAAACGTGTGTCACGGTATGTTGTTACTGGAGAAAGGTCCATGGCAGTTCTCTCTCCGCAGAGTCACTCTAGTCTTTCACTCTCTTTTTCAGAGGAACAAGAACAGGGTGATATTTCTGTGATGTCGTCCAGAAGTGTGCCTCCGTCGTCACATACAAGCGAAGCGCTAGCGGCAAAAGTACTCATGGAGATTCGTCAATTTCCCGAAAGGAACCTGAAGGGGTTGATGTCTGCTAGCTTGACCGGGCTTGCATCCATTCACCGAATGGGGCAGCACCCGGGTTCATCCGTTGCGGTCCAGCAGAGAGAGTCGGGTAATATTGTCTGACAGAGCTAGTTTAGACACTCTTTCCTACACAGATCACCTTACTAGAGCATTGTCATTATGCTTTGAAGGACCAGAATTTCAAGACGTACAAACGTCATTAAGAGTTCTGTCCAGGGCCATAGCTTTTTCCACATATAACTCCGCCCTTTCAGTGGCAAATCTGGAGTTAGCTAGATGTGACGCGGCCAGCAGACAGGAGTAGGCCAGGCACTTCCGGGACGAGTTCGTCCAGGGGAAGTTCCTATAGATGTTCCTATCCCTCCTCTAGGTCTTACTCTAGAGACCGGCAGAGTAGCGACTCGAGTAGGGGCCATTACGCTGGCCGAAATAACCGGTCAGACGCCCCTAGGCCGACGTGGCGAGGTGCAGGTCGCGGAGGACGTAGTTCCGCAAGCCTCGCGGATCCAGGAGGTGATGGTTTAGACCTCTGTCGCGTTCCGGTGGGCGGAAGACTGTCGAGTTTCTCAAGCTATTGGGAATCAATTACAGAGGACCCTTGGGTTCGAGGGGTTATTTCGGAAGGACTAAAACTGTCCTTCAAAGGCAAACCTCCATTAACTCGAAGTCCAAGATGGACTCCGCTTCTGTCAAATTGTCAGAAAAGAAAGGCACTTCTATCAGAAGTCCAGTCTCTTTTAACGAAGAACGCGATAGAGGTCATTGAAAACCAGGAATCTCCAGGTTTCTACAGCCATCTCTTTCTGGTTCCGAAGCCAAATTGCTCGTTCCGTCCAGTGATCGACTTAAACTGGATAAACAAGCTGATCATGGCTCCAAAGTTTTATATGGAGACCATTCGATCGGTCAGAGTGAGCATTCGAGTGAACGACTATGCTGCGATCATGGACCTCAAGGATGAGGTACATCAGGCGTTCATGGTACATCAGGCGTTCAGAAAGTATCTTTGCTTCGCTGTCCTAGGTGTTGTTTATCAGTTCCGAGTGATGTGCTTTGGTCTGAATCTAGCACCCTGGGCTTTCACTCGAGTAATGAACTTGGTAATGACTCATTTCCGAGCTCATTCGTCTGCGGTAACGTCGGCTTACCTGGACGATATTCTTCAGAGATACGGCAATGAGTTAACGCTTCAGAACGACATGCAGAATCTGCTTCTTTTGCTCCGACGTCTCGGTTTCATAGTAAACGAAGAGAAGTCGGATCTGGTGCCTTCCAAGTCATTCACCCACCTAGGGATGAGCTTCGAGATGCACAACAATCTCGTTCGTCTGCCGTTAACCAGAGCGAAATTAGTCAGTTGTTACGCTCGCTATTGTCTTCACTGAGACAAAGTTTCAGCGAGAAAATTCATGAGACTAATAGGTCTCATTCCGATTGGGCGGCTATGCACTCGTCCTCTCCAGGTCTATCTGACTCAGAATTGGAGAGTGAAAATTCGTTTGCTCGAGACGGACATCCTCTTGTCAAGCCAAGTGAAACAAGAGATTCAGACTTGGGCACACATACAGTGGTTAACTCAGGGAGTTCCACTGCAGTTGCCAGATCCGAGTTTTACAATTATGACGGATGCCAGTCAAACAGGCTGGGGTGTGACACTGAGCCCATCGGATTTGAATTGCCAGGGTCTTTGGGATCCGCAGTTTCTAAGCAAGCACATCAGCATCAAAGAGATGACGTTGATTTGGCTTGCTCTACATCATTGGATAGACGTTATTCAGAATGCACACGTGCAAATTATGTCCGACAATACAACAGTAGTTGCGTATTTTCGGAACCAGGGTGGCACTCATTCCATTCCGTTGCTCAATCTAATGGAAAGAATTCTTCTGTTTGTACTAGAACATCAGATTCTTCTCTCCGTCCGTCATATTCCGGGTCGTCTGAACGTCTTAGCAGACTCCCTTTCACGGAGGAGTCGCCTGTTGCCATCAGAATGGACTCTCAACAAGCAAGTATTCAATCAGATTTGCTACCAATGGGAACGGCCAATGATAGATTTATTTGCGACACATCTCAACAATCAGTTGCAGACGTAGGTGTCACCTTGTCCGGATCCTCGAGCATTTGCAGTAGACGCTCTTTCGATCTCTTGGGATGGAATGATAGGATATGCGTATCCTTCAGCGCCGTTGATTCAGCAGATATTGCTCAAGATAAAACAATCGCAATGCAAGATTCTGTTGGTAGCATCCCTGTTTCCACAGAGACCGTGGATAAATCTTCCCCATATGTCTGTTGTGGGACATGCCGAGGAAGCTTCCTCAACGGGAAGATCTTCTTTCGCAAGGGAAATCGCACATCCTCCATCACAATCCGCAAGGTATAAACCTTCACGTATTTCCGTTGTGCGGTCCTTCATGCACGGAAAACATTTTACAGGACGAGCAGTGGATGCGATTTCTTCGCTAAACTATGCTGCTAAGTGGAGGGTCTTTTGTCAGTGGTGTGGGAATCATTCCGTAAATATTTATGATCCTTCCATTCCAGACATTGCAAACTTTCTAGTATACTTGTTTGATGAGATTAATCTGCAGCCTATCACCATTAAGGGTTATAGGTCTATGCTATCCGATACCTATGCTCATCATAATAGCTTGATGATTGGAACCAATGTCTCTTTATCTAAGTTAGTTAGAAATTTTTCGATAAATAGACCCAGATTAATTCCGAAGTGGAATTTGGCCTGGGTTCTTCTTAAGCTAAAAGAAGTGCCTTTTGAGCCTCTTGACACAGTGGACTTCAAATTCTTAACATATAAGACAGCTTTTCTCTTAGCTTTCTCTTCTGCTAGAAGAGTTAGTGAGCTTCATGCACTATCTGTGGAGGATTCTCACTACCGTAGTGTTGGTAATACTATTACCTTTACCACCAATGTTGGATTTTTGTCTAAGAATCAGGCTCCTAATCAGTATCCTGAACCTATTGTTATTAAGGCCCTTCCATCATCTGATGGGCGTAGGCCTTTACTGTGTCCTGTTAGAGCAATACGTATTTACAAACGTAGATCTGAGTTCATCAGAAAGGGACGTAAGCGTTTCTTTGGTGCCAATTATCATTCTTACAACCAGTGCCTGATGCCTTTGATGCCTAATAGAAAGGATATTATGGTTCATTCTATTTCTAGATGGATTCAATTAACTATTCGTACTGCTTATGAAAAATTATCTTCTCAGCAGTCGGCACTCAAGATCTCAGCTCATGAAGTAAGAGCTCTTTCTACTCCTTGGGCCTATGCTAATTGTATTGCTATTACTGATCTAATGAAGGCTGCATATTGGTCTCAACCTTCCACATTCACTAATTTTTATCTCAGAAATATTGAGTCCATTTCTGGAGACCTCCATTGTTTAGGTCCGTTATCAGTTGCTCAGAATATCGTCCACTAAACAGTTGCAACTATAGTTTTTTAGGCTTTCTGTTCCGGCAGTGACTCTGTCCTGCTGCCCTCTTCGCGCTGGGGTATTTGACCCAGGGCAAGGGGAAGGGGGGGGGGGGGGGGGGGGTGTTCCCTTAGGCCACCTGCTTTATAGTGAAAAGCAAGGGAATACCTCCCTAGAGTCAGTATTTCCGAGTCGGTACCGGGATGGTTTTAAAGTGTAAAGCTAATGTTTACTCATCCATGTAATATTTTTAAAGTGTAGCTCGGTGTGAAGCATTTGTATATGTCATGTGTCAAACGAGCGTTAATATACAATCCTCGGACACTTTTAATGAATAGAAAGAGTCTCATTTCTCTGGACTTCCTTTATTTATTGGCTTACCTTTAAAAATATTAGTATAAAGGATTATACTGGATGTTAATAGAGACCATTGATTATTATTATGCTCAATTACTGATCGGTATTGTGTCTTTCTTCTTTAATATAAATAAGAAAGATACATGTAAAGCCTATCTCTTCTTTTCTCCTGGAGAGGATATTCTATTATATATAATTGAGCTTATTGGATTTTCCTTTATGTCCTAGGCCCTCCAGCCTATTTACTATTCAGCTAAGTCTGGGTCATTGGTACAGTATAAAGATGTAAAAAAATTAATAGTAATTTATATATTTTTTATACTTAACAATGACCCAGACGGGGATATCCATCCCAGGAGCTGGGAACTCATACCTCCCCGCTGAGTACATAATGCTTATCAGGCACTGGTTGTAAGAATGATAATTGGCACCAATTTCGGGACCTCCTTGACACTGCGCATGCGCAGAGGAGTAAATATATGGAGGACCATATAGGACATGTATTTTTCTGTTTTTGATGCAAATTTTGGAGATGGGGGGGGGGGGGGCAAAATTTGTGTTTGGCCCTGAATTAAGGAGTTTAGCACCAGCTAAGTCTGGGTCATTGGTAAGTATAAAAAATATATAAATTACTATAAATTTTTTAACTTTCCAGACTTTTTTTGCTTATGGATGGACATATTGAGAAAATTTTTGATAGACAGCTTTGTTATGGATACTTACAGACCAAGTTCGAATTTCGTTCCGCTCAGTTGATTTTTGGTGGAGTTACTGCCCTTGAACTTAGTTACCGTTTTCCGGACTTTTTTTTAGCTCACCTGACTGAAAGTCAGGGTGAGCTTTTCTTATCACTCTCCGTCCGTTGTCCGTCATCCATCGTCCATCGTCTGTCGACGTCGTCTTGCGTGAAGGTGGTGTTGAGCCTCTTTCTCCTAAACCACTGGCCACATTTTAATTAAATTTCATGCAAGTAGTGGTTATATAGGGGCATTTTGATTTTTATGCAAATTAGGTTTCAGCTCATATTGAGCAGAAGGGTGTGGAAAAAATGGCCATATTTTTTGAAAATCTTCTAATGAACCACCAGTAGCAGAGACTTGATATATGGTATACAGAGTCCTTTTGAGGTTTAGAATCAAGTTTTTTCAAGAGAAGTTTGTTGGGCATTATTTGCCTTCGTTAGGGGAGGGGCAAAAATTTTGGCCACGCCTAAAATTTCTATTTTCAGAACCGTGAGGTCGATTTGAACCAAATTTGATATGAGATGATAATGGGTCATAAGTAGTTGACTGATGCAAAAAATGTTTTTCTCATTGCCCCGTGGGAACCTCGGGAGCTAAAAATAGGAAAAACCTTAAACCTGCCATATCTCCAAAACTACAAGGCACAGAGAATTCTTATTTTGTATAACGCTTACTTTTATCCAGTAGAATAGAATGGTTAAAAAAAATCCCTATCAGTTTGATCACAAGGTACTTTTTTCAGGACTTTGAAAAAGTGCTGAGTCAGCACTTTTGAACACTGTAGGCAATGGGAAAAACATTAAAAAATCTTCTTCTCCAGATCCAGCAGGCAGAATCTTTTGATATTTGGTATGCAACATTGTAGGGTGGATCTGATTCAAGTTTGTTCAAATCGCCCCCCTGGGTTCATATTTGGGCTCAGTATAGGAGCCCGATTTCGAACTTGGTGCATTTCATGCAAATTTCTTAAAAAATCTTCTTTTCCAGATCCAGCTGGCAGAATCTATTGATATTTGGTATGCAACATTGTGGGGTGGATCTGATTCAAGTTTGTTCAAATCGGCTCACTAGATTCATATTTGGGCTCACTATAGAAGCTCGAATTGGAACTTAGTGCATTTCAGGCAAATTTCTTCAAAAATCTTCTTCTCCAGATCCAGCAGGCAGAATCTTTTGATATTTGGTTTGCATCATTGTGAGGTGGATCTGATTCAAGTTTGTTCAAATTGGCCCCCTGGATTCATATTTGGGCTCACTATAGAAGCCCGAATTCAAACTTGGTGCATTTCAGGCAAATTTCTTAAAAAAATCTTCTTCTCCAGATCCAGCAGGCAGAATCTTTTGAAATTTGGTTTGCAACATTGTCGGGTGGATCTGATTCAAGTTTGTTCAAATCGGACCCCTGGGTTTATATTTGGGCTCAGTATAGGAGCCCAAATTTGAACTTAGTGCATTTCAGGCAAATTTCTTTGAAAATATTCTTCTCAAGATCCAGCTGGCAGAATCTTTTGATTTTGGGTATGCACCATGCATCCAGGGGGGTGGGATTCAAGTTTGTTCAAGCCAAGTTCCTGGGTTCATATTTGGGCTCACTGTGGTAGTCCGAATTATAACTTAGTTCAAAATGAGGAATTTTCTTTAAAAATCTTCTTCTTCAGATCCAGCAGTCGGAATGTTTTGATATTTCGTATGCAGCATCCGTAGGGGGGTGAGATTGAAGCTTGTTCGAGCCATGTCCCTAGGTCCATATTTGGGCTCACTGTGGGAGCCCGGATGATAACTTAGTACAAAATGAGGAATATTTTTATACTGTACCAATGACCCAGACTTAGATGGTGCTAACTCTAACAAAACCAGGGCCAAACACAAACTTTGCCCCCCAATCCCCAAAATTTGCATCCAAAACAAAAAGAAATCATGTCCTAAAGGACCTCCATACTACGCCTCTACTGCGCAGTGACGCAGTCGTCCCGAAATTGGCGCCAATTATCATTCTCTGTTTGGCCCTTCATCAGTCAACATCTCACTGATCTTTGTGCTTGTAAATCTCAGTTTAAAGGATGCCAGACACGTAATTTTTGGAGAAAATGTGATTCTAAGGAGGATAGAAGGAGGAGAGGAAAAAGAAGTGACAAAAAATAATCAGGGCTGTACTTAAAATTTTTTGATGAAATTATGTTAAGTTGCCTATTTTCGAGGCATGGGCCTCTTGTTGTCATTCTTGCTAATTGTTGCACTGCTTATTCAGTGTTTCCTCTCCCCTAGCCTTCTAAAGTCCCCCCTTGCAATTCTCCCATGCTTTTGGCATATTTTTGAGAAATTTCATTTCTAAAATTTCCTGGGAGAGTTGCTTGGTTACAGAATGTTTTCTGTTATTTTCCCCATAGTTACATTTTCACCCATGGGTGTATAACGTTTGTGTTCTGCATCTTCCATCTGATGTTCTACAGATTCTCCCCTGGGAGTCTCTGTTTTGCATCAGATAGAGTGTAATTGATGACTGATTCCGGGCCAGTTTTTTCAGTGCCTGGAGTCATGTTTTCTGGTGTTTTTACACTGTTTGTTTTCATTGGCAACAGCCTTTTTTGAGGGGGGCTGTTTGCCTTTGCTGTAGTTTATCTCATTATAAGATACATTTATATTATCCGAAAGTGTCTCATTAATTATTTTATATAAATTTAAAATTTTTGACCACACTTTGCCATCGGATCCATCGGGGCTCAACGTTACTTTTCAGCAACTTGGGCTTCGCTGAAAAAATATTTTTTCAAAATTATTTTGTTTTGCAATTGTTTTTTCATTTATTAATGGATCATGTTATTACGTATCTTTGTGTCAGGGGTTTTTGCGAGTAACTAGGACTTATTGTTGTTCTTTCACAATGAAGGGACGTTGTTCAAATTGTAATAGGAAGAAATCTTCCTCTGACTTTCATGATCATTGTATTAATTGTAGTCAGTGTTCTCGCATTAATCCCTGTCCTATATGTGAACATTGGGATGAGAAACATTGGAAACGTGTGTCACGATATGTTGTTTCTGGAGAAAGAGCGATGCCGGCTCTTTCTCCGCAAGGTCACTCTACTCTCTCAGTTTCTATTTCAGAGGAACCAGAACAGGGTGATGTTTCCATGTTATCTTCTTCAAGTGTGCGTCCGTCGTCACAAATGAATTCAGAGCTAGCGGCAAAAGTGCTCATGGAGATTAGACAAATGTCGTCCGCTAGCTCGCCCGGTGTAGCGTCCATTCACCGAATGGTTCGGCAGCCGGGTTCGTCCGATGCGGTCCAAGAGGAAATTTTGGGTGATGCGAGCACTATAAACATAATAGATGCACACCCAGTGACGGCGGATAGTAAGCGAGAACGGAGGAAGCCTTTTAGTCCGGTTCCTAGCTCGTCCAGGTCCAGCCGGGCCGCGAGCGAGAGAGGTCCCTCTCTCGTACAACAACATCTGGGACCAGATGTTGTGGTACAAAATGTGTCTTTAGCGGAGCATACGTCCGTCGCTCGGGACGCTCCGTTGTATAAGCAGTCCGCAGAGACTGTTAAGGCTTCCTCTTCTCGTCAGCGCACACGACCGCACCTTGGCTGCGTGACCGCCGATATATTACCAGCTTCGCCGATGAAGGATTCTTCGGCGACCAGGTCACACCATCCGGCAGCCAGGGATTCGAGACCGATGGACTCTGGACGTTCGCATAGGAAAAGTATGCGGGAGCCATCTGATGCGGAGCTGCCCTCGGCGAAGCAGCGAAAGACTGCACCTCCGCAGGTCTCGACGCCGGACATTCTTGTGCAGATAGCACAGCTTATCGCAGCATCCCAGCAGCCGACAGAAACGGTGTCGGATCGAGAATTATCCGACGGCGCTGGGTCGGTACGCTCCGCCGAAGCATCGGGGGCGGACGACCGGGAACATCATGAGGTCCGACCGGATGGTGAAAGGGATACGGATGACTTGGAGTTATCCCTTTCGGAACAACATAAAGCTGCCGTGGACTTCATCCGGCACTTTCTCCCTCAAGTTGTTCCGTCGGGCCAGACTGCTGCGCTTCCGGACAAAAGAATTATAGCGTCATTGGACTCTGAATTTTTTGAGCGGTTCAGGGACATCGCTCCCGAGTTTCCGTCGCAGTCCAATAATGTTGCTAGAACATTTGAATTATTGAAAGACGCTATATTTAAACAGGGAAAGCAGGTTTCTTGTCCGCTAATACTCTCAACCTGCCTTTCATTAATGCAAGGAATAAATTCGATACGGCAGGACAGGGTATACTGAGAGTTCCTCTGCGTATGGACGACGAGGCAGAAGACTTAGAGCTATCATTACCGTCGTCAGCTTCTATTCCAACCGCGGTGTTGGAAACAGCTATTGCGTCTAACAGAGCCAATTTAGATGCCTTATCTTACGCAGATCACCTTACTAAGGCGTTATCACTGCGCCTTCAAGGGGAAGAGTTTCAGGATATACAATCCTCTTTAAGACTTCTTTCAAGGGCAGTAGCTTATTCCACGTGTAACCCCGCCCTTTCAGTGGCAAATCTGGAGTTGGTTAGACGTGACGCAGCCCTAGCTACATCCACACTAGTGGATTCTAAGGTGAAGAACTCTCTTAGAGTCGCTTCGGTCTCAGGAGAACTTCTCTTTGACGGCAAGCTTTCCGCTATTTATGATAAAATTAAAAAGAAAGCTAATGATTCTCTGTTGTTCAGATCGGCTCCTAAGAAGTCGGATACAGCAGACACGAATAAGACAGGCACTTCTGGGTCTAATGCGCCCAAGAGAGGTTCCTATAGAGGTTCCGGTGCGTCCTCTTGGTCTTATTCGAGAGACCGCCAGGATAGCGACTCTCGTTCGGGACGTCCTTCAGGCCGGGACAATCGGTCGGACGCCCCGAGGTCGACGAGGCGAGGTGTGGGTTGTGGAAGACGTGGTTTCTCCTACCGCAGGCCTCGCAGGTCCAGGAGGTGATGGCTTAAACCTCTATCGCGTTCCGGTTGGCGGAAGGTTGTCGAGTTTTTCACAAGAGTGGGCGTCGATTACGGACGACCCTTGGGTGAGAGGAGTGACTTCGGAAGGTCTGAAGATATCCTTCAAACGAAAGCCTCCATTAACTTGAAGTCCAAAGTGGACTCATCTTCCGTCAAATCCACAGAAAAGAGACGCTCTGTTATCAGAGGTGCAGTCTCTTTTAATGAAGAACGCGGTAGAGGTCGTAGAAAACCAGGAATCTCTGGGATTCTACAGCCATCTGTTTCTGGTTCCGAAACCAGACGGCTCGTTCCGTCCAGTCATAGATTTGAGCTGGATAAACAAGCTGATCGTCGCTCCGAAGTTTTATATGGAGACGATTCGATCGGTCAGAGCGAGTATTCGGGTGAACGATTATGCAACGAGCATAGATCTCAAAGATGCGTACTTTCACGTCATGGTACATCCGACATTCCGAAAGTATCTACGCTTCTCAGTCCTTGGAGTGGTGTATCAATTCCGGGCGATGTGCTTCGGATTGAATCTAGCACCCTGGGCTTTCACTCGGGTAATGAACTCGGTAATGATCTACTTCCGAGCTCATTCGTCTGCGGTAACGTCGGCCTACCTGGACGACATTCTTCAGAGGTACGGCAACGAGTTAACGCTTCAGAACGATGTTCAGAATCTTTTTCTATTGCTCCGACGTCTCGGTTTTATAGTAAACGAGGAGAAGTCGGATCTGGTGCCGTCCAAGTCATTCACTCATCTGGGAATGAGCTTCGAGACGCACAACAATCTCGTTCGTCTGCCGTTAACCAGAGCGAAATTAGTCAGTTGTTACGCTCGCTATTGTCTGCACGCAGACAAAGACACGGCGAGAGAATTTATGAGACTGATAGGTCTGTGCGGAGCCGCCGCGGATCTCATTCCGATGGGGCGGTTACGCACACGTCCTCTTCAAATTTTCCTGACTCAGAATTGGAGTGTGAAAATTCATTCGCTCGATGTAGACGTTCTCTTGTCAGATCAAGTGAAACAAGAGATTCAGACTTGGGCAAACATTCAGTGGTTAACTCAAGGAGTTCCGCTGCAGTTGCCGGATCCGAGTTTTACCTTTATGACGGATGCCAGTCAAACAGGTTGGGGTGCATCATTAATCCCAACGGATTCGAGATGCCAGGGTCTTTGGGATCCGCAATTCCTGTGCAAGCACATAAACATCAAGGAAATGATGTCAATTTGGCTTGCGTTACGTCACTGCATGGACATTATTCACAATGCTCATGTCCAAATCCTATCCGACAATACGACAGTAGTGGCGTATATACGGAATCAGGGAGGCACTAATTCAGTTCCGTTGTTCAATCTAACGGAAAGAATCCTTCTGTTTGCGTTAGAACATCACGTTCTTCTTTCGGTCCGTCACATACCGGGTCGTCTGAATGAGCTAGCAGACTCCCTTTCACGAAAGGGTCGTTTGTTGCCGTCGGAGTGGACTCTCAACAAACAAGTATTCAATCAGATTTGCTACCAATGGGAACGGCCAATGAGAGACTTATTTGCGACACATCTCAACAATCAGTTGCAGACGTATGTGTCTCCGTGTCCGGATCCAAGAGCATTTGCAGTAGACGCTCTGTCGATCCCTTGGGACGGATTGATAGGATATGCGTATCCTCCAGCGCCGTTAATTCAACAAGTATTGCTAAAGATAAAACAATCTCAATGCAAGATTCTGTTGGTAGCATCTCTGTCGCCACAGAGACCGAGGATAAATCTACTCAGGTGTCTGTTGTGGGACCTACTGCGGAAGCTTCCTCCACGAGAGGATCTTCTTTCGCAGGGGAAATCGCGCCAACTCCATCACAACCCGCAAGGTCTCAACCTTCACGTTTTTCCGTTGTGCGGTCCTTCTTGCATGGCAAGCACTTTACAGGACGAGCAGTGGACGCGATTTCTAACTGTAGGAGGACCTCCTCTTCGCTAAACTATGCGGCTAAGTGGAAGGTTTTTCGTCGTTGGTGTAGGGATCATTCTGTAGATATATTTGATCCCTCTATACCAGACATTGCAAACTTTCTAGTATACTTGTTTGACGAAATCAAATTGCAGCCTGTTACTATAAAGGGTTATAGATCTATGTTATCTGATACCTATGCACATCATGATAGTTTACAAATTGGATCTAATGTCTCTTTATCGAAGTTGGTTAGAAACTTTTCGATAAATAGACCCAGAACTCTTAGATTAATTCCTAAGTGGAATTTAGCTTGGGTTCTCCTTAAATTGAAGGAAAAGCCATTTGAACCTCTTGGGACAGTAGATTTTAAATTCTTATCTTATAAGACAGCTTTTCTCTTAGCTTTCTCTTCTGCCAGAAGAGTCAGTGAGCTTCATGCACTATCGGTGGATGATTCTCATTATCGTAGTGTTGGGAACACTATCACCTTCACTACTAATGTGGGTTTTTTAGCTAAGAATCAGGCTCCTAATAAATATCCGGAACCTATTGTTATTAAGGCTCTTCCGTCTTCAGACGGGCGTAGGCCTTTACTCTGTCCTGTTAGAGCACTACGTATCTATAAACAGAGATCTCAGTTTATCAGAAAGGGACGGAAACGTTTCTTTCTGTCTTTGATGCCTAATAGAAAGGACATTTCAGTCCATTCTATTGCTAGATGGATTCAATTAACTATCCGTACTGCTTATGAAGATTTATCTTCTTCTCAGCAGTCTGTGCTTAAGATTTCTGCTCATGAAGTAAGAGCTCTTTCTACTTCCTGGGCTTATGCTAATAGTGTTGCTATTACAGATTTAATGAAGTCTGCTTATTGGTCTCAGCCATCCACATTTACGAATTTTTATCTCAGAAATATTGAGTCCATTTCTGGAGACCTGCATTGTTTAGGTCCGTTATCTGTTGCTCAGAATGTCGTCCACTAAACAGTTGCAACTATAGTTATGCAGGCTTTCTGTTCCGGCAGTGACTCCGTCCGGCTGCCCTCTTCGCTCTGGGCTATTTGACCCAGGGCAAGGGGGGGGGGGGGGGGGCGGGTGTTCCCTTAGGTCACCTGCTTTATAGTGAAAAGCAAGGGAATGCCTCCTCCAAGTCAGTATTTCTGAGTCGCTTCCGGGATGGTTTTAAAGTGTAATATTAATGTTTAAATTCATTCATGTCTTATTTTTAAAGTGTAGCTCGGTGTGAAGCATTTGTATATGTCAAGTGTCAAACGGGCTTTAATATACAATACTCGGACACTTTTAAATGAATATAAAGAGTCTCAATTCTCTGGACTACTTTATTTATTGGCTTGCTTTAAAAATAATTAGTATAAGGGTTATACTGGATGTTAATAGAGAACATGAATGTTATTGTGCTCAATTATTAAGGGTAGTGTATCTTTCTAATTTAATATTAAATAAGAAAGATACATGTAAAGCCTAATACTCCTTTTCTCCTTAAGGGGTTACCTCTTTACTATATAGTTGAGCTTATTGGATTTTCCTCTATGTCCTAGGCCCTCCAGCCTGTTTACTATTCAGCTAAGTCTGGGTCATTGGTACAGTATAAAAATGTTAAAAAATTTATAGTAATTTATATATTTTTTATACTTACCAATGACCCAGACGGGGATGGCCCTCCCTGGAGTTGGGAACTCTTGCCTCCCCGCTGAGTACATAGCGCTGACCAGGCACTGCCAGTAAGAATGATAATTGGCGCCAATTTCGGGACGACTGAGTCACTGCGCATGCGCAGTAGAGGCGTAGTATGGAGGTCCTTTAGGACATGATTTCTTTTTGTTTTGGATGCAAATTTTGGGGATTGGGGGGCAAAATTTGTGTTTGGCCCTGGTTTTGTTAGAGTTAGCACCAGCTAAGTCTGGGTCATTGGTAAGTATAAAAAATATATAAATTACTATAAATTTTTTAACTTTCTTTAAAAATCTTCTTCTTCAGATCCAGCAGTCTGAATGTTTTGATATTTGGTATGCAGCATCCTTAGGGGGGTGAGATTCCAGTTTATTCAAGCCATGTCCCTAGGTCCATATTTGGACTCACTGTGGGAGCTCAAATTGCAACTTACTTCAAAATGAGGAATTTTCTTTAAAAATCTTCTTCTTCAGATCCAGCAGTCGGAATGTTTTGATATATGGTTTGCAGCATCCTTGGGGGGGGGGGGGGGGGGGGGGGGGGGGGGGGGCCCGAATTATAACTTAGTTCAATATGAGGAATATTCTTTAAAAATCTTTTTTTTTTTCAGATCCACTGGTCAGAATCTTTGGATATTTGGTATAAGCTTTTCTTAGAAGGAGCAGATGCAACTTGTTGAAATCAATTCTCTGGGTTGATACTTAGGCTACCATGTCAGGTGAGTCCCCTCAGTCCCCCTGGGGCCTCTAGTTTCATTATGGATTGACATATTGAGAAAAATTTTTGTACATAGCTGTATTATGGATACTTACAGATCAAGGTCGAATTTCATTGCACTCAGTTTTAGTTACCGTTTTCCGGACTTTTTTTCATTATGGATTGACATATTAAGAAAATTTTTTATATGTAGCTGTATTATGGATACTTACAGATCAAGGTCGAATTTCGTTCCACTCGGTTGATTTTTGGAGGAGTTACTGCCCTTGAATTTAGAATTTTTAGAGTTTTCCAGATTTTTTTTCATTTTCTGGACTTTTTTTCACTATGGTTGGACATATCGAGAAAATTTTGGGTATATAGCTTTGTTGTGGATACTTACAGATCAAGTTCGAATTTCATTCCCCCATCTGTCCATCTGTCCGTCTGTCCAGAATTGTTTTCCAGACTTTCTTTCCTTATGGATGGACATATTGAGAAAATTTTTGATACTCAGCTTTGTTATGGATGCTTACAGACCAAGTACGAATTTCGTTTCGCTCAGTTGATTTTTGGTGGAGTTACTGCCATTGAACTTACTGTTTTCAGGACTTTTTTTCGTTATGGATTGACATATTGAGAAAATGTTTTATATATAGCTGTATTATAGATACTTACAGTTCAAGTTCGAACTTCATTCCACTTGGTTGATTTTTGGTGGAGTTACTGCACTGCCCTTGAACTTAGAATTTTTACCATATTCCAGACTTTTTTATATGCCTGCATAATGTGTTATAATTTCTGGAAATACGGGCGTATTATGAGCCATCGAACGGCGTCCTCTGGTTGTGACATTGATGTGAATTATGTTACCTGACAAATCAGCTATAACAATTGATAATTTGCCTCAATGGTACCACATTTTAGGTGTAGTTTTTAATGATGACAATATATTCAAAATATGAAGGAGGTAGGTTTGATACATGGGTTGAAATTAAAAAATTAAAAGTGACGTTTTTTGGGGAATATGTTGAGTATCAAGAAACTAATTGCTAATTGTATAACTAGAAGTCAGCCTTAACAAATGTGCCAGATTTGGTCACTATACCTTTAAAAATGTGACTGTAGTATGCTGAACAAAAAAAAAAGCTTAATGATCGCTATAAGTCAATCTAACTTCATTGGATGACTTAATTACTATGTACAAATTGTGACCTATTTTTAAACTGTAAGCTACATCGGGTTACACATCGATTGGAGAATTGAATGAGAAAAGGAGTCGATATTTGACCTTAATAAATACAGTTCAAAATGGAATTTAATAAAGCAGAACTTAAGTCAGTCTAATGCACAACATGAATACAAGAAAAATATTTTTATTAAAAAACTCTTTTATTAAATATATTTCACTTGTATCAATATTTGTTGGGCTTATTTGTTGTTAGTCACAGCTTAGAAAGCCTCTTATTTGACAATGAATATCTCAAAACAGGAAAAAAAATATATGGCCAATTTTCCAGGATTTTTGGCCCAAACTTATTCCTGTCTAAGCAGACCGGAACTGCACTAAATTTATAGTATTTTAACTGCAGAGTAAACAGTAGATCTGAATATGCTAGATCATTATTTTGATCTAAGCCAAATCTGAGTTGAAAATATGTTTTCAAAGTTGATGCTGTCAAAAGGTATAGCTTAGTGGAAATGTTGCAAGCTGAAATAAGGTGTGGTTTATATTTAACCCATATATGTGTGTGAATATTTATACATTTTTGCTACACTTTTACAGTCTACATCCTGTGGAATTTCAGTTGTTTTTAGGCAAGTCTTGGCTGTGTATATATGCAGTCAAGACTTCTTTAGAAACAATGTCGAAGGTATTTCAAATGTTGCTTGCATATTTACCAAAAGACGGTATGTTGGGGTACCTGTTCCTTTACAGTAAAAAGTTATCAAAGTTAGAACTGTACTTTAACCCTTTACCTAACATGAAAAGCAGACACCACTTGCAAAAAAAATTCTTGAATAACTAATTTTTTTAATTTTTTGTCTCAAAAACATAGGTTATGACCCCTCATTGGAACGAGCTCGTTGAGCTTGTTTCTATTCTCGTTGAGCTCATTCCAATGAGGGGTCATAACCTATGTTTTGGAGACAAAAAATGAAAAAAATAATAAAAATTAATTGGGGATGTTTGACAATCGTGCTGGCCGGTTTTGACCGTTATGTTGGGTAAAGGGTTAAGGGTTAAAATGATTTTGGAAAGCATCTGGTGTAGTAATTGTTCAGTTTAGCTTCAAAATGTGATTGAAATTTATGTTGTTTTTTCAGCTGAATGAAGGCAAACTCTTCCGAGGGTTAGGTGGTGAACTTATGAGGAAAGCAGGTTTGTATAATAGTTTGGTATTGCATTCCTGGTTACAGGACGTTTCTTAAACATGACCCGTAAGATGCCCCGCAGGATATTCCCTGCTCCCTCCCTCTATATGCTGCCCCTACATGCTATAACACACAGAAAGGGGTAGCAAAGAATTTGTACCAAAATGCATAACTCTTTCTCGCCTATTGGCCTGTTTGTGCATTGTGCCGACACCTTCCACGATGACTCAATTTGCGAGTGAATTGACTCATCAGTTACAAATTTTATGCTACACCTTTCTGTATGTTTTAGCATGAAGGGACAGCATATGGAAGGAGGGAGTGGGGAATATCATGGGGAATGCATTACCGTCTTCTAGGCAAAAACATAGACTCCCAAATTATGGTCAATTGTCATTATATGTCCAATCACATAGTTTACAAATTTAAAGCTTCAGAACATGACTTTGTTTGGAAAAACACGTGTCGCCCTTTTTTCTTTTCCAAGTATGAAATCTCTGTCCCTCCAGCAATAGAAATATGTATCCCGGTGAATCAGAGTCAGAAAACCATACAACATTTTTTGGCTTTGGCTGTGGCTGTGGATCATTTGGACACCATCTTACCCGGAGGATATTTGAGCCGACACAAGTTAGGTTCCCTGCCCTTGAAGTAACTACCATACTGACCCATGTTTAAGCCCAGGGGGTGCTTGCAGTAGGTTGAGAACAAATCGAAGGGTGGGCTTAAACATGAAGACTTGAGTCTGTAACTGGGTTTTTCTTGATAAACGATACTGAAAAAATGATGATCCCACTTCATTCACTTTATGAACAAAACACCAAATCAACATTGGTTTTCAGTATCGTTTTTCAAATCACCAATAAGTATGTAACATGTTTTACTTTCAGTGTTCAATTATTTAAATATATTTACTCATATTTCAGCTGATCCGTGAATAAAATTTTATTAAATCCACGTGTGTTGTTCGTATTTTTTTTCAGTAAACATTGCTGTTTCTAGTAATTGCATCACGTGCAAACAAGAACGAAAACCAGCAAATTAAACGCCCAAACAAGCCAACTATACAATCCCATCAGAGGGAATCCACTTGAAGTGACAAAATAACAATACAACAAACCCAGTTTTATCTTTTTTATTACTCAATAACACTAATTACTCAATAAAACATCAAATGAATAATGCAAATATATAATAAAACACATGATTAAAAAATCGCCCAAAATAGCACAAACCACAAAGATGTAATTTCGTTGGTGAGCCACACTCGCTCATGTCTACCCCCAAGGTGGTACCCTGGGGTACTCAGGAAATTTACTATAGAAAATGTATTGACGCTAATACTTCTATAGGAAATTACCACAGTACCCCAGGGTGCCAGCCCTAGAGTAGGCTTATGGGAATTCTCATCTAGTTTTAACTCTTTCTTTCCACATATTTACAATTAATTTACAAATGAACCTCTGGGGTATCCTCAAAACTTTCAAAGTCCAGCTCTTCATCAGAGTCATTCCCATCGTCGGGAAACAACACACCAAGCTGTGAGTCATTGTCATTATCACTATCATCATCGGGAAAATTTCCTTTGTCAACACCACAATTTTTTATTCGAGCACCCATCATATAGTCTTCACTTCCATCTAAATTGTTACTTATATACCACATAACAGAAAAGCTTTAATAATAGAAATGTCATCAAATTGTTGCCATGCTTTACTTATCCAATCAATCACATGCTATCTGGTTGGCTGAATATAGTTCCCACGTTCATTTCTAGTGGCTTCTTTTTCAAACCACTCTGTGCATTGCTCACAAAGTTTACTCTTTAAAACACAATTGACGTGTGTGTCCATTGGTTGAACAAGGGGAGTACAACCACCTGACACTAAAACAACATCAGTGTCCCTCCTATCAAACCGTTCAGTAGTTTCTTTTGTGTAATTTGGTTTGTATGTGTCTAAAATGACAAGCCTACGGATGTCATCTGTGTTTAGTCCCCACACTTTTCTCACCCACTGCTGCATTTCATTGGATGTCATCCATCCATTAAGTATTGTAGACACTTTCACATTTTTAGGAATATTTAAACTTCCCAACACTTTTGGTCCTAATATTCCTTTTCTCTCTTTAAAAATAACATATGCCGGTAGTTTCTCACCATTTACCCTGGCAGCCAGAGCCACTGTACATCCTTTTCTGGCTGCTCCGGTACTTGCAACTTGTCACTTTTTTCACCTTTAAAAGTATTGGTATAGTCAGGTACACTACCAAACCTGACCACAGTCTGATCCATATTTACTATGTTGTGAAATGTATAGTAATTTTTGGTTCTTAGTTCTTTTATACTGCATCTAAAAAGTTCGATTTTCTCCTTAAAATCAGTAGGCAGTTTCTGGGAATCGTTGGTACTCCTTCTGATGCCAATGCTGTAGCGTGTCTTCCATCTAACTAACCAACCGTTAGATGCTTTAAACCCATTGATATGGAGTTTTCCGGCAAACTCAAATGCTTTTGACTGAAGCATGAAGTTGGACACAAGTCGTCCTTCAGCTCGTTGCTCACACAACCACTGAAAGGTATTGTCATCAATCTCATATGATAGTGGCTCCTTCCCCTGATGTGTTGACATCTTCAAATCATTCCCACAGAAGTTCATTTGAAGCTTATCATAATCTCTGTCCCAAAGTCGTACTTGCTTTCTGTCGATGTTAAATTGCTTTTCGTTTTTTTGTTGATTTTTTCCATTCTTTCTGTGCCACTCAATAACTTTCAGTTTAGTACCTATGGTATAACGAGTTCGAATGCCTGATTTATTATTAGATTCCATTGCGATGACTGTTTGATTCAGTCACTGCCTGGCCCAAGTTTTATACATATTTTGGGAAAAGGCCTACTAATATCTTTGGCAGACTTTAAAAACATTTATTTTGTGTGTGACTGTGTTGTCAACACAGCCACATGCATTTATTATAATAAAGAAAACAAACAGAACCTCTGATCGATCGAGTGGTTGTTTCTAATTGTGTACACAAGAATTTGTAATTTCTGCATCTTATATAGATTCTTGTATGGATTCACCCCCCAAGCTGTCGTCAAAAATAACCTGTCACAATAGAAAGCAATTACAATTCAGTTGGTGAAAATATACATTTAACACGCCCTGCTTCATGTATAAATTATTCAGTTTGTTGTGGGCATGTTTGGGGAATAATTGACAAGTAAGGTGCATGTTGTCAAGTTTGTGGATATTATTCAGCAAAGTGAATTCGTGAAAATAAAAACATCATTTTTGCTTCGGAATGAATTTTTTTTAATAAAATAAAACAACTTACCTCATTTTGACATATCAAGGCATTCAACAATCAATTTCTTGAACGTTAGATGGAAAAGGAAATCTGCACTGTTTTCCAGCCTCCAGGCAATGACAACACATTGTTACTCACCTAATTTCATTTCAAATTCACCTGCAAACTGGCGGACTTTTACAGTTTTTGAAATTGGGGGAGTGGGCTTGAACACGGAGAGGGCACCTTGTTTTCGAAATGCAGAAAGTTGGCGGGTGGGCTAAATCACGAATATGGGCTTTGACACGGGTCCGTACGGTATCCCATCCATCTGATCCCCTTTTTGGAGACAAATGACCAATTTTTCACTCAATTTGACAAAGTCAAGCTAAGCTATTGCTGTCACTTCCTGTCCGTTGACGTACATCTGTACACAGTTTCCTTTGGCATACCGCACAGGTCGCATTTATGATCAGATCACTTTGAAACTTGGTATGCTTGTTTGGGGTGACCTCCAGATGGGAGCTATGAATGAATGAATGAATAACTTTATTTGCAGAAAACATTATAGTACAGGTATATGGTCATATAATTACACAATATTAAATATATTTTACATTTTATACCGCAGGTTTAAATAGCGTTGTCAAACTAAATACTTGTTTTCTGCAGGGGGGTGACTTAGCCAACTGGCTGTGTTATTGTCACCCACCTTAGTAAAGAAGAAAGGAAAGGAAAAAAAATGCGAGAGAGGAAAGTAGCAGAAGTAAGAAGTGAGAAACAAAGAGAGAAAGAGGGGGAGAAACAGAGAGAAGTGTTAGCTGGAGGATGAGGCAACTGAAAAAATATTTTAAAAGTATTTATTCTCAAAAATTGAAATCATTTCGGAACAGTTTTTGCTAAATTCGGGATATGTGGCGCATGCATTATGTCAGTTAAACTGTAATTAGGTTCTTGCACAGTGTACAGTTGATATATTAGATGTGAGGTGTTATCCAGAGCCAGTTTAGTATAGAAAATTAAATACGTTGTTAACAGTATATATTCTGGGCTAATTCCATAGTTAAAGAAATAAAACAAGAAAGTAACACCTACATTCATAATTATAAATAATTTGGTAATTTCGAACTCCTGGTAGCATAGCCCATGACACCCACTGGAGCATACTCAGGCTGTCAATCCCAATGATGGGTCATAGATTTTCTTTGGGAGAATGTGAGTGAGACAGTTGCATACTTTGAGAGATATGTAATAGTTACTAACCAAGCTGGGGGCACTCATGAACTTTAACAATCTACCAATCTGCGGTGACTGACAGCACCCTGGCAGGCTGTTCAAATTCAGGAATGCCGACAGCAAGGTCAGTACATTACTTGTACACCAATTGACAAAATGCACGGACCGGGTAAGTGAGTACAGGTATTCAAGTGTCGTGAACCTAATTCGGTGGGTCAGTTCTTGTTACAGAGCTATCGATTTTCTTCCATTTCCATCAAAAAATGTTGCCCTGTAGCAATGACCTTTGATGAATTTCATGCAGTTATGTATCAATATTTCCCTTTGGCACACACTGCAGCGCACATTTATGATTGGATCACTTTGAAACTTGGTATGCTTGTTTGGGGTGACCTCTACATTGTAGCAGTCGATTTTCTTCCATTTCTGTTGAAAAATGTTGCCATTGGCAATGACCATTGAACTTTGTTTAGTTAGGCATCAATATTTCCCTTTGGCACACCCTACAAGGCACATTTATGATCAGATCACTTTGAAACCAGGTATGCTTGTTTGGGGTGACCTCTAGATGAGAGTTATCAATTTTCTTCCTTTTCCATCAAAAAATGTTGGCATTGGCAATGACCTTTGAACTTAGTTTAGTTAGGCATCGATATTTCTCTTTGCAACACCCTACAGGGCACATTTGTGCTTGGATCACTTTGAAACTTGGTATGCTTGATTGGGGTGACCTGTAGATGGCAGCTATCAATTTTCTTCCATTTCCGTTGAAAAAAGTTGCCATTGGCAACGACCTTTGAACTTAGTTTAGTTAAGCATCAATATTTCCAGTTGGCACACCATACATGGCATATTTATGATCGGATTGCTTTGAAACTTGGTATGCTTGTTTAGGCTGACCTCTAGATGGGAACTTTCGATTTTCATCCATTTCTGTGTAAAAACGTTGCCGTTGGCATTAACTTGGCAACAACCTTTGATCTTAAGTCAGGATCAATATATTCCTCTGGCACACACTGAAGGGCAGATTTATGATTGGATCGCTTTGAAACTTGGAAGGCGTTTCAGGGTGACCTCTAGATGGGAGCCATATCCCTTTTGCACTCTCTACAGGGTATTTATGAATTTCCAGGAAAAAAAGCAAAAAAAATATTGCCACTAGCAATTACCTTCAAACATAGTGTATTTATGCATTGACATCTCCCTTTGGCACGCCTCGGAGGGTGCATTCATTATTGGGTTGTTTTGAAGCTTGGTATGCTTATTCTGGGTGACCAAGATAGGAGCTATCGATTTTCTTTTCATTTCCGTCAAAAACTGTTGCTGTTAGCAACAACCTTTGAATTTATTGCAATTGTGCATCAGCATTCTTCTTTAACATGGCCTACAGTGCACATTTATCATAGGATTGTTTTTGAACTTGGTGTGCTCATCAGGCGAGACCTCTAGATAAGAGCTATCAATTAGCATTCATTTCTGTGGAAAAAGTTGCTGTTTACAATGTCCTTTAAACTTAATGCATTTGTGTATCAATATTCTTCCTTAAGCCAGCCTTACAGTTTACATTTAAAAATGCATGGATTGCTCTGACGTTGTGCAGACACAGTGCTGTTATGTTGAAGTTTCACCAAATAACATTGAAATCAATGATCTTCAATTTTGCAATTTCACTTATAACTTAGCAAGTTCAAGTTTGTCAAGTTGAGCTACAGGGTCATTGACACTTTCATTACTAAAACTAGAGGTAGCCACCCAGGGTGGCCAATCCCCCCAGGGTGGCCAATCCCCCCAGAAAATCACTGTCCAAGGACACAATGTAGTTAACCCTGGCAGGGATCGAACCATGGAACTTTCAGTTTGAAGTTCAATGCTGTAACCACAAACAAATGCAAAATATTTTACATTCACATTATGGATGGTGGGATATTTTGAAAAGAACAATTTGTAATAAATTCAATTTCAGTTTCCTTTTGAATACTAAAACAAACTAGAAATGAAATATTTTCTTTGAAATCAGTGTGCAAATGTTATTTTAGAGGCCGGTTCTGGGGGTTTCTGGTATTTGCTTAATTTAGGAGAAAAATACTAAATACCAGAATTCCTCCACCGGAAGTTGGTCAGACAAAGAGGACTTTTGCTGGTTTGAAAATGAATTCAATTCTTTTCTGGTTGCAAAGCCTAAATCATCCCGGAAATAAAATATTTCCTACCAAAACACTGTGCAAGTGTAATTTAGAGGGGGTTTGGGGAGTTTCTGTGTGGTTCTGGTATTTAGGAGAACCTGTCGGATCACAAAATTAGCTGCTCACTAATTTTGGCCATCTTAAACTGACATTGTCTTGTGTAACTGGTAAAAATAGTTCAGAGACTGGAGCCATTGAACTTGTGAAGGTAAAATCTTGGAAATTAATGAATATCGCTGTTCATGTGCATATCTGTTTCTGTAAAACTTTACCATTGGTGTGCATGCTCGTGTAATTTGTAAACAAAGATTTCCCAGGAACGTCAACATAATTTGCATTTGAATTCATTCGAACCCTGGCTGGCGCTAAGGAAAATACGTTAAATTCAGCGAAATTAATTTGCCTCAAATGAAAAATGCACACTGAAAATGTCAATAAATCACTTGTTTTATTTTTATGTGTACCCATACTATGTATGGTACACATAATGCCGGATTCCGGGGTGGCCATCCGTCATTCGTCCATCCTTTGTCCATCCATCTGTCCGTCTGTTCATCTGTCTGTCTGTCCGTCCAGCATCCGTATCCATTTCTTTGGCATTCGATAACTTGAAAAATATTGCTTCGAATGTCAAGTTACTTTATATTTGTGTTCAGGTTACTGATGTGCCGAGCTGCATAGTTTTTGGTGTAAATCTGATAATTTTATCCTGAGATTTTAACCCTTTATCCTTCAAATTGAAAATTCCTCCAATCCCTTTGGCATTCGATAACTTGAAAAATATTGCTTGGATTGTCTAGTTACTTTATATTTGTGTTCAGGTTACTGATTTGCCGAGCTGTATAGTTTTTAGCTCACCTGAGCGAAGCTCAAGGGGAGCTTTACTAATCACTTTCTGTCCGTCGTCCGTCGTCGTCCATCCGGCGTTAACTTTACATTATCGACTTCTCCTCCTAAACCACTAGCCCAATTTTATTCAAATGTTGGCTAAATGTTTATTACCTAATGCCAATTCAGATTTGTTCAAATGAAGTTGCCCCTCCTCCTGGGTGGTGCCACGCCCCCAAGGGTCACCAAAATCTTTGTAAATCTTCTTCTCATGAACCAGCAGTAGCAGAGACTTGATATATGGTGTGCAGCTTCCTTTTGAGGTGTAGACTCAGATTTGTTCAAGAGAAGTTTGTGGGGCTATACTTGGCGTCGTTATGGGAGGGGCAAAATTTTTTGCCCCGCCCAAAATTTCTATTTAACAAACCAAGAGGCTGATTTGAACCAAATTTTATGTGAGGGCTTATTGGGTCATGAGTACTTGATTTATGCAAAAAAAAAATTTCCCGCAGCCCCGTGGGAACCGCAGGAGCTAAAAATAGAAAAAATTTTAAACGCCCATATCTCCAAAACTGCACGGCATTGAGAATTTTTATTTGGTGTGCAGCTTCCTTAGGACCAACAGAAAGGATTGGTAAAAAAAAATTGCCATCGGTTTTATCATAGGGTACAGTTTCGGGACTTTGAAAAAGTGCTGAGTCAACACTTTTTAACACTATAGGCAATGGGAAAACATTAAAAAATCTTCTTCTCCAGATCCAGCAGGCAGAATCTTTTGATATTTGGTATGCAACATTGTAGGGTGGATCTGATTCAAGTTTGTTCAAATCGGCCCCCTGGGTTCATATTTGGGCTCAGTATAGCAGCCCGATTTCGAACTTAGTGCATTTCAGGCAAATTTCTTAAAAAATCTTCTTCTCCAGATCCAGCAGGCAGAATCTTTTGATATTTGGTATGCAACATTGTGGGGTGGATCTGATTCAAGTTTGTTCAAATCGGCCCCCTGGGTTTATATTTGGGCTCAGTATAGGAGCCCAAATTTGAACTTACTGCATTTCAGGCAAATTTCTTTGAAAATCTTCTTCTCCAGATCCAGCAGGCAGAATTTTTTGATATTTGGCATGCAACATTGTAGGGTGGATCTGATTCAAGTTTGTTCAAATCGGCTCCCTGGGTTAATATTTGGGCTCACTATAGGAGCCCGATTTCGAACTTAGTGCATTTCAGGCAAATTTCTTAAAAAATCTTCTTCTCCAGATCCAGCAGGCAGAATCTTTTGATATTTGGTATGCAACATTGTAGGGTGGATCTGATTCAAGTTTGTTCAAATCGGCCCCCTGGGTTCATATTTGGGCTCAGTATAGGAGCTCGATTTCGAACTTAGTGCATTTCAGGCAAATTTCTTAAAAAATCTTCTTCTCCAGATCCAGCAGCCAGAATCTTTTGATATTTGGTATGCAACATTGTGGGGTGGATCTGATTCAAGTTTGTTCAAATCGGCTTCCTAGATTCATATTTGGGCTCACTATAGAAGCTCGAATTTGAACTTAGTGCATTTCATGCAAATTTCTTAAAAAATCTTCTTCTCCAGATCCAGCAGGCAGAATCTTTTGATATTTGGTATGCAACATTGTGGGGTGGATCTGATTCAAGTTTGTTCAAATCGGCCCCCTGGGTTTATATTTGGGCTCAGTATAGGAGCCCAAATTTGAACTTAGTGCATTTCAGGCAAATTTCTTTGAAAATCTTCTTCTCAAGATCCAGCAGGCAGAATCTTCTGATATTGGGTATGCACCATGCTTAGGGGTGAGATTCAAGTTTGTTCAAGCCAAGTCCCTGGGTTCATATTTGGGCTCACTGTGGTAGCCCGAATTATAACTTAGTTCAAAATGAGGAATTTTCTTTAAAAATCTTCTTCAGATCCAGCAGTCGGAATGTTTTGATATTTGGTATGCAACATTGTGGGATGGATCTGATTCAAGTTTGTTCAAATCGGCTTCCTAGATTCATATTTGGGCTCACTATAGAAGCTCGAATTCGAACTTAGTGCATTTCAGGCAAATTTCTTAAAAAATCATCTTCTCCAGATCCAGCAGGCAGAATCTTTTGATATTTGGTATGCAACATTGTGGGGTGGATCTGATTCAAGTTTGTTCAAATCGGCCCCCTGGATTCATATTTGGGCTCACTATAGAAGCTCGAATTCAAACTTAGTGCATTTCGGGCAAATTTCTTCAAAAATCTTCTTCTCCAGATCCAGCAGGCAGAATCTTTTGATATTTGGTATGCAACATTGTGGGGTGGATCTGATTCAAGTTTGTTCAAATCGGCTTCCTAGTTTCATATTTGGGCTCACTATAGAAGCTCGAATTCGAACTTAGTGCATTTCAGGCATATTTCTTAAAAAATCTTCTTCTCCAGATCCAGCAGGCAGAATCTTTTGATATTTGGTATGCAACATTGTGGGGTGGATCTGATTCAAGTTTGTTCAAATCGGCCCCCTGGGTTTATATTTGGGCTCAGTATAGGAGCCCAAATTTGAACTTAGTGCATTTCAGGCAAATTTCTTTGAAAATCTTCTTCTCAAGATCCAGCAGACAGAATCTTCTGATATTGGGTATGCACCATGCTTAGGGGTGAGATTCAAGTTTGTTCAAGCCAAGTCCCTGGGTTCATATTTGGGCTCACTGTGGTAGCCCGAATTATAACTTAGTTCAAAATGAGGAATTTTCTTTAAAAATCTTCTTCAGATCCAGCAGTCGGAATGTTTTGATATTTGGTATGCAGCATCCTTAGGGGGTGAGATTCAAGTTTGTTCAAGCCATGTCCCTAGGTCCATATTTGGACTCACTGTGGGAGCTCGAATTGTAACTTAGTTCAAAATGAGGACTTTTCTTTAAAAATCTTCTTCTTCAGCCATCTCCCTAGGTCCATATTTGGACTCACTGTGGGAGCTCGAATTGTAACTTAGTTCAAAATGAGGACTTTTCTTTAAAAATCTTCTTCTTCAGATCCAGCAGTCGGAATGTTTTGATATTTGGTGTGCAGCATCCTTAGGGGGGTGAGATTCAAGTTTGTTAAAGCCAAGTCCCTGGGTTCATATATGGGCTCCCTGTGGGAGCCTGAATTATAACTTAGTTCAATATGAGGAATATTCTTTAAAAATCTTTTTTTTTTTTAGATCCACTGGTCAGAATCTTTGGATATTTGGTATAAGCTTTTCTTAGGAGGAGCAGATGCAACTTGTTGAAATCAATTCTCTGGGTTGATATTTAGGCTACCATGTCAGGTGAGCGCCCTCAGGCCCCTTGGGGCCTCTTGTTTATGTTAATCTGATGATTTGATCCCGAGATATTAACCCTTTATCCTTCAAATTGAAAATTCCTCCAATCCCTTTGGCATTCGATAACTTGAAAAATATTGCTTGGATTGTCAAGTCACTTTATATTTGTGTTCAGGTTACTGATGTGCCGAGCAGTATAGTTTTTGGTGTAAATCTGTTATTTTGATCCTCAGATATTAACCCTTTATCCTTCAAATTGAACGTCCGGCGTCCGTATCCATTTCTTTGGCATTCGGTAACTTAAAAAATATTGCATGGATTGTCAAGTTACTTTATTTTTGGGTTCAGGTTACTGATGTGCCGAGCTGTATAGTTTTTGGTGTAAATCTGATAATTTGATCCTGAGATTTTAACCCTTTACCTTTCAAATTGAAAATTGCTCCAATCCCTTTGGCATTCGATAACTTGAAAAATATTGCTTGGATTGTCTAGTTACTTTATATTTGTGTTCAGGTTACTGATTTGCCGAGCTGTATAGTTTTTGATGTAAATCTGATGATTTGATCTCGAGATATTAACCCTTTATCCTTCAAATTGAAAATTCCTTCAATCCCTTTGGCATTCGAAAACTTGAAAAATATTGCTCAATCCCTTTGGCATTCGATAACTTGAAAAATATTGCTTGGATTGTCTAGTTACTTTATATTTGTGTTCAGGTTACTGATTTGCCGAGCTGTATAGTTTTTGATGTTAATCTGATGATTTGATCTTGAGATATTAACCCTTTATCCTTCAAATTGAAAATTCCTTCAATCCCTTTGGCATTCGATAACTTGAAAAATATTGCTCAATCCCTTTGGCATTCGATAACTTGAAAAATATTGCTTGGATTGTCTAGTTACTTTATATTTGTGTTCAGGTTACTGATTTGCCGAGCTGTATAGTTTTTGATGTTAATCTGATGATTTGATCCCGAGATATTAACCCTTTATCCTTCAAATTGAAAATTCCTCCAATCCCTTTGGCATTCGATAACTTGAAAAATATTGCTTGGATTGTCAAGTTACTTTATATTTGTGTTCAGGTTACTGATTTGCCGAGCTGTATAGTTTTTGATGTTAATCTGATGGTTTGATCCCGAGATATTAACCCTTTATCCTTCAAATTGAAAAATCCTCCAATCCCTTTGGCATTTGATAACTTGAAAAATATTGCTTGGATTGTCAAGTTACTTTATATTTGTGTTCAGGTTACTGATGTGCCGAGCTGTATAGTTTTTATTAACCCTTTATCCTTCAAATTGAAAATTCCTCCAATCCCTTTGGCATTCGATAACTTAAAAAATATTGCTTGGATTGTCAAGTTACTTTATATTTGTGTTCAGGTTACTGATGTGCCGAGCTCTATAGTTTTTGGTGTAAATCTGATAATTTAATCCTCAGATATTAACCCTTTATCCTTCAAATTGAAAATTCATCCAATCCCTTTGGCATTCGACAACTTGAAAAATATTGCTTGGATTGTCAAGTTACTTTATATTTGTGTTCAGGTTACTGATGTACCAAGCTGTATAGTTTTTGGTGTAAATCTGTTATTTTGATCCTGAGATATTAACCCTTTATCCTTCAAATTGAAAATTTCTCCAATCCCTTTGGTAACTCAAAAAATATCAATCCAATTGTCATGTTACTTTATATATGTATTCAGGTTACTGATGTGCTGTGCTGTATAGTTTTTTTATGTAAATCTGATAATTTGATCTGGAGATATTAACCCTTTAACCATCAAATTAGACACTCATCCAATCCATTTCTATATGTACCCATACCAGGTATGGTGTACATAATGTCGACATCTGTGGTGGCCCTCCGTCATACAGCTTTCTACTAGTTGCGCGTATGGGTACACATCTGACGATTTCATTGGCCTATTTTTTATTCTTTGTCGACAACTTGTAAATTGTACATTCTCAATTAAAAGTGAAAAGTGTTATCAACCTGGGCTTTGAATCTCACGAAACCGGCAACGGATGACATTGACACTGCAAAGTTTCAAACAATACCTAACCCAACACCAACTACCTAACTTCTGAAAGCACTTTATTTAATTAGTTATCATACTTTCCAGCATTCAGTGATGATATATTCTACATAATCTCTTTTGATAAGCCACAGACAATTTAATGTCTGTTATAATGATTCCGGATTATTTATCTGCAGGAGAGCCACGCTGCCATATGGCACCCCAAACTCTGTTCCATGGTTATAGAAAAACTAAAATCATGGTTACATACCTGCAGCCTATGTGCTCACATGCCACTCACGTGTGTCTGCTCTATAATACATTAAATTGATTTTAATTTATACCATGCTTCCCTACCAAACAAATGGGACCCAGAATATGTGCAACATTGACAGTCTTAATTGCCAGTGGATAAAAGCGTCGCCCCGTGTCTGTTCAAACAATACAGGTATTTTTATACTGTACCAATGACCCAGACTTAGCTGGTGCTAACTCTAACAAAACCAGGGCCAAACACAAATTTTGCCCCCCAATCCCCAAAATTTGCATCCAAAACAAAAAGAAATCATGTCCTAAAGGACCTCCATACTACGCCTCTACTGCGCATGCGCAGTGATGCAGTTGTCCCGAAATTGGCGCCAATTATCATTCTCTGTTTGGCCCTTCATCAGTCAACATCTCACTGATCTTTGTGCTTGTAAATCTCAGTTTAAAGGATGCCAGACACGTAATTTTTGGAGAAAATGTGATTCTAAGGAGGATAGAAGGAGGAGAGGAAAAAGAAGTGGCAAAAAAATAATCAGGGCTGTACTTAAAATTTTTTTGATGAAATTATGTTAAGTTGCCTATTTTCGAGGCATGGGCCTCTTGTTGTCATTCTTGCTAATTGTTGCACTGCTTATTCAGTGTTTCCTCTCCCCTAGCCTTCTAAAGTCCCCCCTTGCAATTCTCCCATGCTTTTGGCATATTTTTGAGAAATTTCATTTCTAAAATTTCCTGGGAGAGTTGCTTGGTTACAGAATGTTTTCTGTTATTTTCCCCATAGTTACGTTTTCACCCATGGGTGTATAACGTTTGTGTTCTGCATCTTCCATCTGATGTTCTACAGATTCTCCCCTGGGAGTCTCTGTTTTGCATCAGATAGAGTGTAATTGATGACTGATTCCGGGCCAGTTTTTTCAGTGCCTGGAGTCATGTTTTCTGGTGTTTTTACACTGTTTGTTTTCATTGGCAACAGCCTTTTTTGAGGGGGGGCTGTTTGCCTTTGTTGTAGTTTATCTCATTATAAGATACATTTATATTATCCGAAAGTGTCTCATTAATCATTTTATATAAATTTAAAATTTTTGACCACACTTTGCCATCGGATCCATCGGGGCTCAACGTTACTTTTCAGCAACTTGGGCTTCGCTGAAAAAATATTTTTTCAAAATTATTTTGTTTTGCAATTGTTTTTTCATTTATTAATGGATCATGTTATTATGTATCTTTGTGTCAGGGGTTTTTGCGAGTAACTAGGACTTATTGTTGTTCTTTCACAATGAAGGGACGTTGTTCAAATTGTAATAGGAAGAAATCTTCCTCTGACTTTCATGATCATTGTATTAATTGTAGTCAGTGTTCTCACATTAATCCCTGTCCTATATGTGAACATTGGGATGAGAAACATTGGAAACGTGTGTCACGATATGTTGTTTCTGGAGAAAGAGCGATGCCGGCTCTTTCTCCGCAAGGTCACTCTACTCTCTCAGTTTCTATTTCAGAGGAACCAGAACAGGGTGATGTTTCCATGTTATCTTCTTCAAGTGTGCGTCCGTCGTCACAAATGAATTCAGAGCTAGCGGCAAAAGTGCTCATGGAGATTAGACAAATGTCGTCCGCTAGCTCGCCCGGTGTAGCGTCCATTCACCGAATGGTTCAGCAGCCGGGTTCGTCCGATGCGGTCCAAGAGGAAATTTTGGGTGATGCGAGCACTATAAACATAATAGATGCACACCCAATGACGGCGGATAGTAAGCGAGAACGGAGGAAGCCTTTTAGTCCGGTTCCTAGCTCGTCCAGGTCCAGCCGGGCCGCGAGCGAGAGAGGTCCCTCTCTCGTA
The DNA here is from genome assembly GCA_031216915.1 of Pictodentalium vernedei. NCBI lineage: Eukaryota > Metazoa > Mollusca > Scaphopoda > Dentaliida > Dentaliidae > Pictodentalium > Pictodentalium vernedei. Next base: position 401,478,093 of record CM062297.1, on the reverse strand, counting down.
CAACAACATCTGGGACCAGATGTTGTGGTACAAAATGTGTCTTTAGCGGAGCATACGTCCGTCGCTCGGGACGCTCCGTTGTATAAGCAGTCCGCAGAGACTGTTAAGGCTTCCTCTTCTCGTCAGCGCACACGACCGCACCTTGGCTGCGTGACCGCCGATATATTACCAGCTTCGCCGATGAAGGATTCTTCGGCGACCAGGTCACACCATCCGGCAGCCAGGGATTCGAGACCGATGGACTCTGGACGTTCGCATAGGAAAAGTATGCGGGAGCCATCTGATGCGGAGCTGCCCTCGGCGAAGCAGCGAAAGACTGCGCCTCCGCAGGTCTCGACGCCGGACATTCTAGTGCAGATAGCACAGCTTATCGCAGCATCCCAGCAGCCGACAGAAACGGTGTCGGATCGAGAATTATCCGACGGCGCTGGGTCGGTACGCTCCGCCGAAGCATCGGGGGCGGACAACCGGGAACATCATGAGGTCCGACCGGATGGTGAAAGGGATACGGATGACTTGGAGCTATCCCTTTCGGAACAACATAAAGCTGCCGTGGACTTCATCCGGCACTTTCTCCCTCAAGTTGTTCCGTCGGGCCAGACTGCTGCGCTTCCGGACAAGAGAATTATAGCGTCATTGGACTCTGAATTTTTTGAGCGGTTCAGGGACATCGCTCCCGAGTTTCCGTCGCAGTCCAATAATGTTGCTAGAACATTTGAATTATTGAACGACGCTATATTTAAACTTGCTTCCAGGACGGGGAAAGCAGGTTTCTTGTCCGCTAATACTCTCAACCTGCCTTTCATTAATGCAAGGAATAAATTCGATACGGCAGGACAGGGTATACTGAGAGTTCCTCTGCGTATGGACGACAAGGCGGAAGACTTAGAGCTATCATTACCGTCGTCAGCTTCTATTCCAACCGCGGTGTTGGAAACAGCTATTGCGTCTAACAGAGCCAATTTAGATGCCTTATCTTACGCAGATCACCTTACTAAGGCGTTATCACTGCGCCTTCAAGGGGAAGAGTTTCAGGATATACAATCCTCTTTAAGACTTCTTTCAAGGGCAGTAGCTTATTCCACGTGTAACTCCGCCCTTTCAGTGGCAAATCTGGAGTTGGTTAGACGTGACACAGCCCTAGCTACATCCACACTAGTGGATTCTAAGGTGAAGAACTCTCTTAGAGTCGCTTCGGTCTCAGGAAAACTTCTCTTTGACGGCAAGCTTTCCGCTATTTATGATAAAATTAAAAAGAAAGCTAATGATTCTCTGTTGTTCAGATCGGCTCCTAAGAAGTCGGATACAGCAGACACGAATAAGACAGGCACTTCTGGGTCTAATGCGCCCAAGAGAGGTTCCTATAGAGGTTCCGGTGCATCCTCTTGGTCTTATTCGAGAGACCGTCAGGATAGCGACTCTCGTTCGGGACGTCCTTCAGGCCGGGACAATCGGTCGGACGCCCCGAGGTCGACGAGGCGAGGTGCGGGTCGTGGAAGACGTGGTTTCTCCTACCGCAGGCCTCGCAGGTCCAGGAGGTGATGGCTTAAACCTCTATCGCGTTCCGGTTGGCGGAAGGTTGTCGAGTTTTTCACAAGAGTGGGCGTCGATTACGGACGACCCTTGGGTGAGAGGAGTGACTTCGGAAGGTCTGAAGATATCCTTCAAACGAAAGCCTCCATTAACTCGAAGTCCAAAGTGGACTCATCTTCCGTCAAATCGACAGAAAAGAGACGCTCTGTTATCAGAGGTGCAGTCTCTTTTAATGAAGAACGCGGTAGAGGTCGAAGAAAACCAGGAATCTCTGGGATTCTACAGCCATCTGTTTCTGGTTCCGAAACCAGACGGCTCGTTCCGTCCAGTCATAGATTTGAGCTGGATAAACAAGCTGATCGTCGCTCCAAAGTTTTATATGGAGACGATTCGATCGGTCAGAGCGAGTATTCGGGTGAACGATTATGCAACGAGCATAGATCTCAAGATGCGTACTTTCACGTCATGGTACATCCGACATTCCGAAAGTATCTACGCTTCGCAGTCCTTGGAGTGGTGTATCAATTCTGGGCAATGTGCTTCGGATTGAATCTAGCACCCTGGGCTTTCACTCGGGTAATGAACTCGGTAATGATCTACTTCCGAGCTCATTCGTCTGCGGTAACGTCGGCCTACCTGGACGACATTCTTCAGAGGTACGGCAATGAGTTAACGCTTCAGAACGATGTTCAGAATCTTCTTCTATTGCTCCGACGTCTCGGTTTTATAGTAAACGAGGAGAAGTCGGATCTGGTGCCGTCCAAGTCATTCACTCATCTGGGAATGAGCTTCGAGACGCACAGCAATCTCGTTCGTCTGCCGTTAACCAGAGCGAAATTAGTCAGTTGTTACGCTCGCTATTGTCTGCACGCAGACAAAGTCACGGCGAGAGAATTTATGAGACTGATAGGTCTGTGCGGAGCCGCCGCGGATCTCATTCCGATGGGGCGGTTACGCACACGTCCTCTTCAAATTTTCCTGACTCAGAATTGGAGTGTGAAAATTCATTCGCTCGATGTAGACGTTCTCTTGTCAGATCAAGTGAAACAAGAGATTCAGACTTGGGCAAACATTCAGTGGTTAACTCAAGGAGTTCCGCTGCAGTTGCCGGATCCGAGTTTTACCGTTATGACGGATGCCAGTCAAACAGGTTGGGGTGCATCATTAATCCCAACGGATTCGAGATGCCAGGGTCTTTGGGATCCGCAATTCCTGTGCAAGCACATAAACATCAAGGAAATGATGTCAATTTGGCTTGCGTTACGTCACTGGATGGACATTATTCACGATGCTCATGTCCAAATCCTATCCGACAATACGACAGTAGTGGCATATATACGGAATCAGGGAGGCACTCATTCAGTTCCGTTGTTCAATCTAACGGAAAGAATCCTTCTGTTTGCGTTAGAACATCACGTTCTTCTTTCGGTCCGTCACATACCGGGTCGTCTGAATGTGCTAGCAGACTCCCTTTCACGAAAGGGTCGTTTGTTGCCGTCGGAGTGGACTCTCAACAAACAAGTATTCAATCAGATTTGCTACCAATGGGAACGGCCAATGATAGACTTATTTGCGACACATCTCAACAATCAGTTGCAGACGTATGTGTCTCCGTGTCCGGATCCAAGAGCATTCGCAGTAGACGCTCTGTCGATCCCTTGGGACGGAATGATAGGATATGCGTATCCTCCAGCGCCGTTAATTCAACAAGTATTGCTAAAGATAAAACAATCTCAATGCAAGATTCTGTTGGTAGCATCTCTGTCGCCACAGAGACCGTGGATAAATCTACTCAAGTGTCTGTTGTGGGACCTACCGCGGAAGCTTCCTCCACGAGAGGATCTTCTTTCGCAGGGGAAATCGCGCCAACTCCATCACAACCCGCAAGGTCTCAACCTTCACGTTTTTCCGTTGTGCGGTCCTTCTTGCATGGCAAGCTCTTTACAGGACGAGCAGTGGACGCGATTTCTAACTGTAGGAGAACCTCCTCTTCGCTAAACTATGCGGCTAAGTGGAAGGTTTTTCGTCGTTGGTGTAGGGATCATTCTGTAGATATATTTGATCCCTCTATACCAGACATTGCAAACTTTCTAGTATACTTGTTTGACGAAATCAAACTGCAGCCTGTTACTATAAAGGGTTATAGATCTATGTTATCTGATACCTATGCACATCATGATAGTTTACAAATTGGATCTAATGTCTCTTTATCGAAGTTGGTTAGAAACTTTTCGATAAATAGACCCAGAACTCTTAGATTAATTCCTAAGTGGAATTTAGCTTGGGTTCTCCTTAAATTGAAGGAAAAGCCATTTGAACCTCTTGGGACAGTAGATTTCAAATTCTTATCTTATAAGACAGCTTTTCTCTTAGCTTTCTCTTCTGCCAGAAGAGTCAGTGAGCTTCATGCACTATCGGTGGATGATTCTCATTATCGTAGTGTTGGGAACACTATCACCTTCACTACTAATGTGGGTTTTTTAGCTAAGAATCAGGCTCCTAATAAATATCCGGAACCTATTGTTATTAAGGCTCTTCCGTCTTCTGACGGGCGTAGGCCTTTACTCTGTCCTGTTAGAGCACTACGTATCTATAAACAGAGATCTCAGTTTATCAGAAAGGGACGGAAACATTTCTTTCTGTCTTTGATGCCTAATAGAAAGGACATTTCAGTCCATTCTATTGCTAGATGGATTCAGTTAACTATCCGTACTGCTTATGAAGATTTATCTTCTTCTCAGCAGTCTGTGCTTAAGATTTCTGCTCATGAAGTAAGAGCTCTTTCTACTTCCTGGGCTTATGCTAATAGTGTTGCTATTACAGATTTAATGAAGGCTGCTTATTGGTCTCAGCCATCCACATTTACGAATTTTTATCTCAGAAATATTGAGTCCATTTCTGGAGACCTGCATTGTTTAGGTCCGTTATCTGTTGCTCAGAATGTCGTCCACTAAACAGTTGCAACTATAGTTATGCAGGCTTTCTGTTCCGGCAGTGACTCGGTCCGGCTGCCCTCTTCGCTCTGGGCTATTTGACCCAGGGCAAGGGGAAGGGGGGGGGGGGGGGGTGTTCCCTTAGGTCACCTGCTTTATAGTGAAAAGCAAGGGAATGCCTCCTCCAAGTCAGTATTTCTGAGTCGCTTCCGGGATGGTTTTAAAGTGTAATATTAATGTTTAAATTCATTCATGTCTTATTTTTAAAGTGTAGCTCGGTGTGAAGCATTTGTATATGTCAAGTGTCAAACGGGCTTTAATATACAATACTCGGACACTTTTAAATGACTATAAAGAGTCTCAATTCTCTGGACTACTTTATTTATTGGCTTGCTTTAAAAATAATTAGTATAAGGGTTATACTGGATGTTAATAGAGAACATGAATGTTATTGTGCTCAATTATTAAGGGTAGTGTATCTTTCTAATTTAATATTAAATAAGAAAGATACATGTAAAGCCTAATACTCCTTTTCTCCTTAAGGGGTTACCTCTTTACTATATAGTTGAGCTTATTGGATTTTCCTCTATGTCCTAGGCCCTCCAGCCTGTTTACTATTCAGCTAAGTCTGGGTCATTGGTACAGTATAAAAATGTTAAAAAATTTATAGTAATTTATATATTTTTTATACTTACCAATGACCCAGACGGGGATGGCCCTCCCTGGAGTTGGGAACTCTTGCCTCCCCGCTGAGTACATAGCGCTGACCAGGCACTGCCAGTAAGAATGATAATTGGCGCCAATTTCGGGACGACTGCATCACTGCGCATGCGCAGTAGAGGCGTAGTATGGAGGTCCTTTAGGACATGATTTCTTTTTGTTTTGGATGCAAATTTTGGTGATTGGGGGGCAAAATTTGTGTTTGGCCCTGGTTTTGTTAGAGTTAGCACCAGCTAAGTCTGGGTCATTGGTAAGTATAAAAAATATATAAATTACTATAAATTTTTTAACTTTTACCTACCCTCAGCCAGCCATATCCCATGTGGCCTTCTGTACTACGTGAACAGACACAGGGTAACTAACAGTTTTGTAGATATTTCCATAATGGTCTGTCTGATTGTGATTATGAGATAAAATACCTTTTTGAATCAGTCAACAAAATACTTGTGTTCTTCCGAACTGTAGTTAAGGGGCACAGTGGTTCCTCTATTTAAATTTGCTACATATACTTATCTTATTACAATAGAATTTCTTTTTCTTCATTTTCAGTTTGCTGTCTTATTGAGAAATTATCCTTGTCCAAATTTCCATTCCATGATGATCCTGTGATAGGTAGGACTTCTAGTTGTATTTTTGTTTCTTCAATATAAGTAGTATGATCTATTAAATAATGATTTACATTGTAGAATTTCACCTCAGTGGTATGTGGTTTGTGTGTGGTGGACTTTGTAGCAAGGCAAATCCATGCAGATGAAATAATTTAATTCTGAAGATAATATGAAATCCAAGCCCAGAATATGAAGTCTTCAAGTTTTGGTACCATCATTTCAGGGTTGAGTCTAGATTTGGGCTTCAGACACACAACTAGTGAATTGGGCTGATAGCTAAAATTTTGAGAATTTTATTTGTTTCAGTACTTGCTTTCAGAACTGTTTTCCATAAATTTTACAACAGATAGATTCTACAAGATGATCCATTGGCATTCTTTTTTCCTGAATTGCAGACCTCATATATTTTTAGCATTGGTTTGAATCTAATCATCTACTCCTTCGAGGAAGGTTTATGGAAAGCCTCTTCACTGTATATTGGACAAACTCAGTGATATCTGATCACTGTAATATATTGAATTCATTCAAGAATCGAATTTGATTCTTTGAATGAATTGTTTCCTTGATTGTTATTATAATTCTATTCCTGTCATTTATGAAAATACTTTGCTGCAAATTGTTGGGAAGTGCTCTTTGAGAACTTTCCTGTAGTGCATCATTTACAGTTCTGTGATTACAAAAGCAAACAGAGAATTTTGAACAGATCGTAACTGATTTGTGTTCCAGTCAAATTTCCCTTGGTGGTTTTGTCCCCACAATATTTTAAATTTTTGCTTGTCAAAAGTGAAATTTGCAAATGTTTTGCATCAAATTATACTTTCTTGAATTTTTCTTAATTTTGCAATATTTTATTTATGAAGTCCCAACTCCCTGTGAAAGTAACTACATTGTGATCTGAACAAGAAAGATATCAATTTTGTGATTGTAGTACATTGGAGCCCTCTCAATTGTATATCTCTTTACTGAATAATTCTGTTAAGTGCATGTAACATGATGAAATGGTTTTTGCGCACCGAAGGCATGCAGGGACGGTGTCGGGGCAAGCCCCCTTTGACCCTCTTTAGCTGTAGGATAAGTTTTGATAGTATGTCTAGGGACGTCAAAGGAGAAAGGTGTTTGGGTTTAGTGGCGTTTGCTCCACTTGTGCTTCTTCTTTTTGGAAGGAGGTGGCTGGGGTGGAGAAGGCTTGGCAGCTGTTGTTTCCAAGTTTTTGCATTTTAGCCATCTGTGAAAGAATGGGTCGCGGATCCTTGCTGCTTCCAAGTGTCCTGGTTTGTTGATGAGGTCGTCGTAGGTTTCCTAAGCCCATTCCGTCTGGGTTGATTTAAGGTATTCCAAATAATCATCCCCAGTTCCATCAAACTCCAGCTTGAGTTCGCCGAAGTGCTCAATGGCACGTCCATCTAGGAGTTCAATATAGGCTGATAGGCTAGTATCTCCTTCATCGGAAGGTTCATGTGCTCGGACTCCGGGATTGAACTGGGTTTGAGGCCTGATTGGTTGAGGTTGATAGGAGAGTCAGGTACGGATTGGGCGACTTCCATCTCCGCTTCATCCTCTTCCTGCTTCTCCTCTCCCTCTGACCTCTTTGGTGAAGAGGTACGGCTTGGGAGTGGTGTTACAGGTCTTGGAGGTGAGTTGACAGTGTTCACCTTTTCCATCTCCTGATTCCCGGTCTCAGTCCTCTTCCTTTCGAGCCACACCCCCATATGCCTGGTGTCCCGGCATTTGGTTGACGGCGATTTCTTCTTCTTTCTCTGTTTCTTTATCTCTGCTTCTTTTGTTGTTTCAGTGGTGGTTGGTGAACTCAATCCCTTACCCTTCCTCTGGTGTGGACCAGTGCGAGCAGGCCCACGAACGTACTACCACTCCCAGAGGTGGGTTTCATCTCATACATTATGGTGAGCTGGACGCAGCCACTCTCAACATGGACATCCCAGTTAAGAAGTGAGCTAGCGTCCAGCACCGTCAAAGTGTCCTTAATTTTCCTTGGCAGGTAATCCATGGCTTCCAATCACCAAACCATTTATCATACTTACAGTACAAATTTGCTGTGTTAATTTTATATAGATTACAGAGTAAATGCCAGTTGACCCTTTACTCAACACAGACGATATCAAAATTTATTATTTTAAATATTATTTTTCAAATTTCTAAAAAATTTCATCAACACCATATCATGTGACCCCGCATTGAAAGGACTCAATGAGCTCGTTCCAATGAGGGTATCACATGATATGTTTTTATTGATATTTTTTTTAGCTCACTGAAGGGAGCTTAACTTATCACTTGCCATCCGTCGTCGTCCGTCATGAACTTTACATTATCGACTACTCCTCACCAACTACTGGATCAAATTGAACCAAATTTGGTGTGCATGTTCCCTATCATATGACAATTCAAACGTGTGCAAATAAACATGCCGCACTCACAGGGGGCACCACAAGGGTCATAACTCTGATAGCACCCATGAATTTCTTTCCAAAATTCAAAAAAATCTTCTTCAGAGCTACAAGGCAGAATTCTTTCCTATTTGGTATACATTATCTCGGGGGGGGGGGGGGGGGGGGGGGGGTGGGGGGTGGGGGTGGGGGGGGGAGTAGATTCAAGTTTGTTCAAATCGGCCCCCCTGGATTCATATATTCATATTTGGGCTCACTATAGAAGCCCAAATTTGAACTTAGTGCATTTCAGGCAAATTTCTTAAAAAATCTTCTTCTCCAGATCCAGCAGGCAGAATCTTTTGATATTTGGTATGCAACATTGTGGGGTGGATCTGATTCAAGTTTGTACAAATCGTTCCCCTGGGTTCATATTTGGGCTCAGTATAGGAGCCCGAATTTCAACTTAGTGCATTTCAGGCAAATTTCTTTAAAAATCTTCTTCTCAAGATTCAGCAGGCAGAATCTTTTGATATTAGGTATGCAGCATGCTTAGGGGGGTGAGATTCAAGTTTGATCAAGCCAAGTCCCTGGGTTCATATTTGGGCTCACTGTGGGAGCCCGAATTGTAACTTAGTTCAAACTGAGGAATTTTCTTTAAAAATCTTCTTCTTCAGATCCAGCAGTCGGAATGTTTTGATATTTGGTATGCAGCATCCTTAGGGGGGTGAGATTCAAGTTTGTTTAAGCCATGTCCCTAGGTACATATATAGGCTCACTGTGGGAGTTTGAATTCTAACTTAGTTCGAAATGAGAAATTTTCTTAAACAATCTTCTTCAGATCCACCAGTCAGAATCTTTGGATATTTGGTGTAAGCTTTTCTTAGGAGGGGCAGATGCAACTTGTTGAAATCAATTCCCTGGGTTGATATTTAGTCCACCTTGTCAGGTGAGCGCCCTCAGGCCCCCTGGGGCCTCTTGTTTAAATAATATTTTTTCAACTGCCGAATTTGCATATTATACCTGCTGATGTTGCCGATTCATTAGGTAAAGTGTTAATTGAATATAAAGATCTTATAATCTATCGCAAATACCCAATCTCCGTGTTTATAGACCTCTTTTGCCGCAGTGAATCCAATACCAACATATAATAGTCTATCTATTAGCTCCATGAGGTCTGTTAAACAATATATAATAGACTAAATGTCTAGTTTATCATTAGAATAATTAGACAAATGGTCCTATTCTTGTTAATTGAATAACCCCTATTTACTTGCAAAGTTGTTATTCAATCAACAGGGTTTCACTGTACTGTAATAGGCTTTTGACAACCTTGTGATAGGCTCTCCAGAGATGAGCGATAGTATGTTGAGCCTCCTAAATGGTCCACCCTATTTATGGAAAACTGACAGCTACTGTACGCATAGGGTAATTTAGTACTCTTCCACCTGGAAGGTGGATATCAATGCATAGCCTTATTTGTTGGAACCACAGAAACATGAAAACCTAATAAACATATTTGCACTTCATGGACCTCTGGAGAGTCTACATAGGTGGTCTGTGGTTTTCAAATTTGCTTTACCAAGCAAGCTCGTGCTCAGGCAGATGTCTTTCCGTCAGGTGGTCAATCACCAAATCCCTATGTGCGTTATGTAAAAACAAGGTTTTCTCAAAAGTTGTTTATTCCTTAAGAGCCTAATTTTGACTTTGATCATTTTTTACTCTAACAGTACAGGTGCTGCAATATGCTGTCTCTGCGGACACTGGCAAGTTACATTCCAAGTGCCTCAGAAGTTGTTTCTAGGCAGGTCTTGGCTGCTTAGGTAGATAGCCAAGACTTGCCTAAAATCAACTGCAAAGCCAAAAGTGTAGACAGTTAAAGCGTATAAAAAAGTATAAAACTCTTCAGGCCCTTAAGGATTATATTAATTTCATTTTTACATGATTCTTTTCAGAGTTATGGCAGGAGATAATTGATGATTGTTTACATCATGTAGAACCAGAAGTTCAGGTAACTATGAGAAAGCCTACTTTAGATCTACAAAAAACAACCTCTGTTTCTCAGAATTTCTTACATGCATTACGTGTACACTCCATACAAAAAAATTATCCAAAAATCGACTGAGTGTGTTATGTGTAATTACATAATGTCAGATGTCCACTCACTAATCAGTGTTGATTGGACTGTATTGGGAAAAGATTCGCCAATTAACATATTAATTTCTGTTCGCTAAATCTTTTTTTTCTACCTGATACATTTTGTTTGGGAATTTTCTATATCAAATAAAATCTTTAAAGGTGAAAATCGGTTCGGTAAATCCCGTTATTTTGTGTGATAAATTTGACCCCAAAAATGTGAATTTCGCCATCACGTGCAACAGTGTGGCTCTTCCGTCAATAGGATCTACATTGCATGAAATATTCTGAAGTCATTGGAGACCGGCGAACAAACTTAGTATTCAGTCTGTTTTTCAACAGACACGGAAAGTTATAGATTGCTTATACATTTTTATTTTTGAACATCAAGGGAATTTACCTGCTTTTGTCAGGGGAATAACATCATAATCCACCCAAATCTGAAATTATAACAAGATTTTTGTGACATATCTGGCAGCTATTTACAGCCTCAGAAATTCAGTGAAGTGGATTGTTGTCGAAACAAATCAGATCCACCCGCGTATGCCTTTTTCCGGAGCTATTTTAAAACACGGCATCCAAATTCAACACGGGACCCTTCTGATCGATAAAGCATGCCCCTACGAAAACGAAATGACGCCATACCAGGAATACATTACTTGAATTTATGGTTGCGAGAACAACACCGCAACACCTTATAGTAACTGGGGGAGGCGGTCATAGCAGCCTCGATCCAAATCATATATCAGCGAAAATTTTGTTTTAATATGAAAACAAATCGAAAATCTCACGAATTAACAAACAGATTTTTTCAATTCCTATATTAAACCGCTGTACAGAGTTCTGTAAATGAAAGATATGGCATTTGTATCTGAATATTTTATTAAATGTAGGTTTTAGAAATTTTCTGACTGAACAATATAATTGCTAATCAGGGACAGTCTCTGAAAGATTTTTCTCACAAAACATTAATTGGTTATGTAATCCTTTTCATGTGACCGCACTAAAACAGCTTTTCATACCCGGTCGTTTCTACACAAACGACGGGGTATTAACAAGTGCAGTTTTGTATGCAATGTACACGTAATGTTTTTTTGTTAGCTCACCTGACTGAAAGTAGAGGTGAGTTATAGTTTCAACTCAAGATCACTCTTCATCCAGTGTCTAGCATTTTTAGTTCACCTGACTGAATGTCAGGGTGATCTGTAGTGATAACTCGTCATTTTTTCACATCAACCATTTAAAATTTGTTGGTTTTTTTATGCAGCATCCTTTGGGGTTTCAGGTTCAAAATTGTTCATATAAATTCCTGGGTTCATATTTGGGTTCCCTATGGGAGCCCAAATTTCAACATAGTGAAGTTATGAGAAAGTTCTTTAAAAATCTTCTTCACGTCCGCCAGTCAAAATTTTGGGGTATTAATCATCATCCTTAGGGGCATCAGATTTAAAAGTGGCCAAATCAAGTCCCTGGTTTCATATTTGGGGTCCCTATTGGAGCCCAAATATTAAGTTGGTCGAATATGAGTAATATTGTTTGAAAATCTTCTTCTTCCAATCCACCAGTCAGAATCTTTCGATATTTAGTATACAGCATCCTGATCCGGTCATATTCAAATTTATTTGTGCAGTCTGTGGAAAACTCTTTAAAAATCTTCTTCTTTCGCTTCTGCAGTCAAAATCATTTGATATTTGGTATACAGCATCTTTAGTGGAGTGGAGTTGGGGGCAAATTCAAATAAAATTTATTCAAATCATTAACAAATTTATTCTGAGATCATATTTAGGCTCTGTATAGTCTGAATTTTAATTTCATGCAATATGAGTAAAGTTGTTTAAAAATCTTCTTATTCAGATTCACCAGTAAGAAACTGTTGATGTTTGGTATATGACATTCTCAGTGAGTCAAATTCAAGTTTGTTCAAATCAAGTGTTTGCTAATCAGTCCTCCAATCAATTTAAACGTTTCAACTTTATTACTTTGTATTCTGCTGCAAGTGTGTCAAGTCATACTCCTTAGTAAAGAGCACTATCGATTTATGGTTTTATTTCATTAACTGTATACCTAAAATGACCAGCAGACACGTAGCCCTTGACCTACCTCCTCATTTGATTCGGTGGGGGGCGCGGTGGCTCAGTAGGTAGAGGTGCAGGCTGCAACCTGAGAGGTCCTCGGTTCGAATCCCACTTGCGGCCACCACGTTGTGTCCTTGGGCAAGACATTTCACCCCTATTGCTCACGTGGGGGCACGGTGACGCTGTGTACTAAGGCGTACTGCACGTTGAAGGTGCACCTGTCTTCAACCAATGCTAACCCTGCTTGTGTGGAGTCAGTATGTTGGGGAACTGACAGTTGCTCGCTATTGCTCAGTGGTTCTCTCCGGGTACCCCGGCTTCCTCCACCGTAAAACTGTCGTGGTCATGATTAGCCATTGTGCAGAAATATGTGACCTTAAACACCAATAAATAAATAAATAAATTTGATTCGATGCATTGAGCTCACACCAATGAGGAGTCATTTGTTTTGTTTATTGGCGATTTTTGTGTATAGTGCTGCTTGGTGGTTACATTAGGTAAAGAGATAAATTACACATTATGTTATAAAAAGAATCTGAAATTTGTTAACCGAGTTCACTAAATTTATTCTCAACTGTGTCAAGATGGAATTGGTTAAATTCCTTTATGCATTATGGGAAGACTTTCTTGCTTCAAATTTCAATATTTTGACATCATTGTGTAGATGATTAAATTAATAGATAAGTATTTGATATTTGTTAGTTCTAGGCAGAAAGTTATGCTGTTGTTTCTTCTTTGTTTATATTTTGGAATTTTATCTGTTTCAGTTATGTGCTGTTAGTGCCATTCCAGCTTTCTTTACAGAATATTACAGTGATAGTAGTGGTAAAGTGAAGACAGAAAAACAAGGTAAATGCCTTAACTACAGTATTCTCCCTTTGTTTGGATACTGGTAAGGCCTAAAAAAGTTAGCAATCTGTTTTTCAGGCCCACATGCATGGTCATTTTGGATGCTGCATGCTCTCTTTTTATAACTAATGTAAACTTAAAAAAGTTAGAAATTAAATGTTTTATGTCAGATATTTTACCCAGGTTAATAAAATTGATGGGAGCGTCGTGGCCCAGTTGTAGACTGTTGGACTTCTATACTGAAGGTCCCAAGTTCGATCTCCGTCTGGGACGACCCACGTTGTGTCCTTGGGCAAGGCACTTTATCCCAGTTGTCTACATGGGGGCACGCTGACACCGTGTACTAAGGCATACTGCACGTTGATGGTGCACATGTCTTCAACCACTGTATCCCTGCTTGAGCAGAGCTTGCACAGAGTTAGAATGTTGAGGAGCTGACATTTGCTTGTCATTGCTTGGTGGTTCTCTCCAGGTAGTCCGACTTCCTCCACCCGTAAAACTTTCACAGTCACGATTAGCCATTGTGCATAAGTATGTGACTTTAAACCGTAATAAATAAATGAATAAAATTGGAAAATTTGTTCCTTGAGTGCAACAATACTTTGCAATACTTTTACTGACAATATAGTTTTATTTTTATGATTTGCAATAGGATTATATTTATTTACTTACAAAGGTCCTGTTCATTTGTAATCCATATTTTCGATAATTCATAATCTTATATATATTCACAGCTTTACTTTATGTGTTTTTCTCAACATTCAACACAAAGAAAAGTTTTCAACTTTTGCTTTGATTGTCAGAAACAAATGTACCTGTCTATTTATATTTGGAAGTGATTAATGATTGGCTGTGACAGCCGCATGTATGCTGGTAGCCAATAGCTAAATGCTTCCTACATGTGATTGCATATTTTTATACTGTACCAATGACCCAGACTTAGCTGGTGCTAACTCTAACAAAACCAGGGCCAAACACAAATTTTTCCCCCCAATCCCCAAAATTTGCATCCAAAACCAAAAGAAATGTCCTATAGGACCTCCATACTTCGCCCCTACTGCGCATGCGCAGTGTCAAGGACGTTCCAAAATTGGCGCCAATTATCATTCTCTGTTTGGCCCTTCATCAGTCAACATCTCACTGATCTTTGTGCTTGTAAATCTCAGTTTAAAGGATGCCAGACACGTAATTATTGGAGAAATGGTGATTCTAAGGAGGATATAGAAGGAGGAGAGGAAAAAGGAGTGACAAAAAATAATCAGGGCTGTACTTAGAATTTTTTATGAAATTATGTTGAGTTGCCTATTTTCGAGGCATGGGCCTCTTGTCATTCTTGCTAAAAAGTTGCACTGCTTATTCAGTGTTTCCTCTCCCCTGGCCTTCTAAGTCCCCCCTTGCAATTCTCCCATGCTTTTGGCATATTTTTGAGAAAGTTCATTTCTAAAATTCTCTTGGGAGAGTTGCTTGGTTACAGAATGTTTTCTGTTATTTTCCCCATAGTTACGTTTTCACCCATGGGTGTATAAACGTTGTGTTCTGCATCTTCCATCTGATGTTCTGCAGATTCTCCCCTGGGAGTCTCTGTCTTGCATCAGATAGAGTGTAATTTTGATGACTGATTTCGGGCCAGTTTTTTCAGTGCCTGGAGTCATGTTTTCTGGTGTTTTACACTGTTTGTTTACATTGGCAACAGTCTCTTTTGAGGGGGGCTGTTTGCCTTTGATGTAGTTTATCTCACTATAAGATACATTTTTATTATCCGTAAGTGTCGCATTAATTATTTAATATAAATTTAAAATTTTTGACCACACTTAGCCATCGGATCCATCGGGGCTCAACTTTACTTTTCAGAAACTTGGGCTTCGCTGAAAAAATATTTTTCAAAAATTATTTTGATTTGCAATTGTTTTTTCATTATTAATGGATCATGTTATTATGTATCTTTGTGTCAGGGGTTTGTGCGAGTAACTAGGACTTGTTGTTGACTTTTCACAATGAAAGGATATTGTTCAAATTGTAATAGGAAGAAATCTTCCTCTGACGTTCATGATCATTGTATTAATTGTAGTCAGTGTCCTCGCACTAATCCCTGTTCTATATGTCAATATTGGGATGACAAACATTGGAAACGTGTGTCACGGTATGTTGTTACTGGAGAAAGGGCTATGCCGGCTCTTTCTCCGCAAGGTCACTCTACTCTCTCAGTTTCTATTTCAGAGGAACAAGAACAGGGTGATGTTTCCATGTTATCTTCCGCAAGTGCGCTTCTGTCGTCACAAATGAATACAGAGCTAGCGGCAAAAGTGCTCATGGAGATTAAACAAATGTTGTCCTCTAGCTCGCCCGGTGTAGCGTCCATTCACCGAATGGTTCGGCAGCCAGGTTTGTCCGATGCGGTCCAGGAGGAAATGTTGGGTGATGCGAGCACTATAAACATTCAACGTGCACACCCAGTGACGGCGGATAGTAGGCGAGATCGGAGGAAGCCTTTGAGTCCGGTTCCTAGCTCGTCCAGGTCCAGCCGGGCCGCGAGCGAGAGAGGCCCCTCTCTCGTACAACAACATCTGGGACCAGATGTTGTGGTACAAAATGTGTCGCAAGCGGAGCATACGTCCGTCGCTCGGGACGCTCCGTTGTATAGGCAGTCCGCGCACACGACCGCACCTTGGCTGCGTGACCGCCGATATCTTACCAGCTTCGCCGATCAGGGATTCTTTGGCGACCAGGTCACACCATTCAGCAGCCAGGGACACGAGGCCGATGGACTCCGGACGTTCGCATAGAAAAAGTATGCGGGAGCCATCAGATGCGGAGCTGCCCTCGGCGAAGCAGCGAAAGACTGCGCCTCTGCAGGTCTCGATGCCGGACGTACTTGTGCAGATAGCACAACTTATCGCAGCATCCCAGCAGCCGACAGAAACGGTGTCGGATCGGGAATTATCCGACGGCGCTGGGTCGGTACACTCCGTCGAAGATCGGGGGCGGACGACCGGGAGCATCATGAGGTCTGCTGCGGTTCCGGACACGAGGATTATAGCGTCATTGGACTCTGAATTTTTTGAGCGGTTCAGGGACATCGCTCCCGAGTTTCCGTCGCAGTCCAATAATGTTGCAAGAACATTTGAATTATTGAACGACGCTATATTTAAACTTGCTTCCAAAACGGGGAAAGCAGGTTTCTTGTCCGCCAATACTCTCAACCTGCCTTTCATTAATGCAAGGAATAAATTCGACACGGCAGGACAGGGTATTCCGAGAGTTCCTCTGCGTATGGACGACGAGGCGGAAGACTTAGAGCTATCATTACCGTCGTCGGCTTCTATTCCAACCGCGGTGTTGGAAACAGCTATTTCGTCTAACAGAGCCAGTTTAGATGCCTTATCTTACGCAGATCACCTTACTAAGGCGTTATCACTGCGCCTTCAAGGGAAAGAATTTCAGGATATACAATCCTCTTTAAGACTTCTTTCAAGGGCAGTAGCTTATTCCACGTGTAACTCCGCCCTTTCAGTGGCAAACCTGGAGTTGGTTAGACATGACGCAGCCCTAGCTACATCCACACTCGTGGATACTAAGGTGAAGAACTCTCAGAGTCGCTTCGGTCTCCGGAGAACTTCTCTTTGACGGCAAGGTTTCTGCTATTTATGATAAAATTACAAAGAAAGCTTCGGATTCTCTGTTGTTTAAATCTGCTTATAAGAAGTCGGATACAGCAGACAAGAATAAGACAGGCACTTCTGGGTCTAATGCGCCCAAGAGAGGTTCCTATAGAGGTTCCGGTGCGTCCTCTTGGTCTTATTCGAGAGACTGTCAAGGTAGCGACTCGCGTTCGGGACGTCCTTCGGGCCGGGACAACCGGTCGGACGCCCCGAGGTCGACGGGACGAGGTGCGGGTCGTGAAGGACGTGGTTTCTCCTACCGCAGGCCTCGCAGGTCCAGGAGGTGATGGCTTAAACCTCTATCGCGTACCGGTTGGCGGAAGGTTGTCGAGCTTTTCACAAGAATGGGCGTCGATTACGGACGACCCTTGGGTGAGAGGAGTGACTTCGGAAGGTCTAAAGATATCCTTCAAACGAAAGCCTCCATTAACTCGAAGTCCAAAGTGGACTCAACTTCCGTCAAATCCGCAGAAAAGAGACGCTCTATTATCAGAGGTGCAGTCTCTTTTAATGAAGAACGCGGTAGAGGTCGTAGAAAACCAGGAGACTCCGGGATTCTACAGCCATCTGTTTCTGGTTCCGAAACCAGACGGCTTGTTCCGTCCAGTCATAGATTTGAGCTGGATAAACAAGCTGATCGTCGCTCCGAAGTTTTATATGGAGACGATTCGGTCGGTCAGAGCGAGTATTCGGGTGAACAATTATGCAACAAGCATAGATCTCAAAGATGCGTACTTTCACGTCATGGTACATCCGACATTCAGAAAGTATCTACGCTTCGCAGTCCTAGGAGTGGTGTATCAATTCCGGGCGACGTGCTTCGGATTGAATCTAGCACCCTGGGCTTTCACTCGGGTAATGAACTCGGTAATGATCTATTTCCGAGCTAATTCGTCTGCGGTAACGTCGGCCTACCTGGACGACATTCTTCAGAGGTACGGCAACGAGTTAACGCTTCAGAACGATGTTCAGAATCTTTTTCTATTGCTCCGACGTCTCGGTTTTATAGTGAACGAGGAGAAGTCGGATCTGGTGCCGTCCAAGTCATTCACACATCTGGGAATGAGCTTCGAGACGCACAACAATCTCGTTCGTCTGCCGTTAACCAGAGCGAAATTAGTCAGTTGTTACGCTCGCTATTGTCTGCACGCAGACAAAGTCACAGCGAGAGAATTTATGAGACTGATAGGTCTGTGCGGAGTCGCTGCGGATCTCATTCCGATGGGGCGGTTACGCACGCGTCCTCTCCAAATTTTCTTGACTCAGAATTGGAGTGTGAAAATTCATTCGCTCGACATAGACGTTCTCTTGTCAGATCAAGTGAAACAAGAGATTCAGACTTGGGCAAACATTCAGTGGTTAACTCAGGGAGTTCCGCTGCAGTTGCCGGATCCGAGTTTTACCAATATGACGGATGCCAGTCAAACAGGTTGGGGTGCATCATTGATCCCAACGGATTCGAGATGCCAGGGTCTTTGGGATCCGCAATTCCTGGGCAAGCACATAAACATCAAGGAAATGATGTCAATTTGGCTTGCGTTACGTAATTGGATGGACATTATTCACAATGCTCATGTCCAAATCCTATCCGACAATACGACAGTAGTGGCGTATATACGGAATCAGGGAGGCACTCATTCAGTTCCGTTGTTCAATCTAACGGAAAGAATCCTTCTGTTTGTGCAAGAACATCAAGTTCTTCTTTCGGTCCGTCACATACCGGGTCGTCGGAATGTGCTAGCAGACTCCCTTTCATGAAAGGGTCGCTTGTTGCCGTCGGAGTGGACTCTCAACAAACAAGTATTCAATCAGATTTGCTACCAATGGGAACGGCCAATGATAGATTTATTTGCGACACATCTCAACAATCAGTTGCAGACGTATGTGTCTCCGTGTCCGGATCCAAGAGCATTTGCAGTAGACGCTCTGTCGATCTCTTGGGACGGAATGATAGGATATGCGTATCCTCCAGCGCCGTTAATTCAGCAAGTATTGCTAAAGATAAAACAATCTCAATGCAAGATTCTGTTGGCAGCATCTCTGTCTCCACAGAGACCGTGGATAAATCTACTCAGGTGTCTGTTGTGGGACCTACCGCGGAAGCTTCCTCCACGGGAGGATCTTCTTTCGCAGGGGAAATCACGTCAACTCCATCACAACCCGCAAGGTCTCAACCTTCACGTTTTTCTGTTGTGCAGTCCTTCTTGCATGGCAAGCACTTTACAGGACGAGCAGTGGACGCGATTTCTAACTGTAGGAGGACCTCCTCTTCGCTAAACTATGCGGCTAAGTGGAAGGTTTTTCGTCGTTGGTGTAGGGATCATTCTGTAGATATTTTCGATCCCTCTATACCAGACATTGCAAACTTTCTAGTATACTTGTTTGACGAAATCAAACTGCAGCCTGTTACTATTAAGGGTTATAGGTCTATGTTATCTGATACCTATGCACATCATGATAGTTTACAAATTGGATCTAATGTTTCTTTATCTAAGTTGGTTAGAAACTTCTCGATAAATAGACCCAGAACTCTTAGGTTAATTCCTAAATGGAATTTAGCTTGGGTTCTTCTTAAATTGAAGGAAAAGCCATTTGAACCTCTTGGGACAGTAGATTTCAAATTCTTATCTTATAAGACAGCTTTTCTCTCAGCTTTCTCTTCTGCTAGAAGAGTCAGTGAGCTTCATGCACTGTCGGTGGATGATTCTCACTATCGTAGTGTCGGGAACACTATCACCTCCACTACTAATGTGGGTTTTTTAGCTAAGAATCAGGCTCCTAATAAATATCCGGAACCTATTGTCATTAAGGCTCTTCCGTCTTCAGACGGGCGTAGGCCTTTACTCTGTCCTGTTAGAGCGTTACGTATCTATAAACAGAGATCTCAGTTTATCAGAAAGGGACGGAAACGTTTCTTTCTGTCTTTGATGCCTAATAGAAGGGACATTTCGGTCCATTCTATTGCTAGATGGATTCAATTAACTATCCGTACTGCTTATGAGAGTTTATCTTCTTCTCAGCAGTCTGTGCTTAAGATTTCCGCTCATGAAGTAAGAGCTCTTGCTACTTCTTGGGCTTACGCTAATAGTATTGCTATTACAGATTTAATGAAGGCTGCTTATTGGTCTCAGCCATCCACATTCACGAATTTTTATCTCAGAAATATTGAATCCATTTCTGGAGACCTGCATTGTTTAGGTCCGTTATCTGTTGCTCAGAATGTCGTCCACTACACAGTTGCAACTATAGTTATGCAGGCTTTCTGTTCCAGCAGTGACTCCGTCCGGCTGCCCTCTTCGCTCTGGGCTATTTGACCCAGGGCAAGGGGAAGGGGGGGGGAGGGTGTTCCCTTAGGTCACCTGCTTTATAGTGAAAAGCAAAGGAATGCCTCCTCCAAAGTCAGTATTTCTGAGTCGCTTCCGGGATGGTTTTAAAGTGTAATATTAATGTTAAAATTCATTCATGTCATATTTTTAAAGTGTAGCTCGGTGTGAAGCATTTGTATATGTCAAGTGTCAAATGGGCGTTAATATACAATCCTCAGACACTTTTAAAAGAATATAAAGAGTCTCAATTCTCTGGACTAACTTTATTTATTGGCTTACTTTAAAAATAATTAGTATAAGGGTTATACTGGATGTTAATAGAGAACATGAATGTTATTGTGCTCAATTATGAAGGGTATTGTATCTTTCTAATTTAATATTAAATAAGAAAGATACATGTAAAGCCTAATACTCCGTTTCTCCTTAAGGGGTTGCCTCTATATTATATAGTAGAGCTTATTGGATTTTCCTCTATGTCCTAGGCCCTCCAGCCTTTTTACTATTCAGCTAAGTCTGGGTCATTGGTACAGTATTAAAATGTTAAAAAATTTATAGTAATTTATATATTTTTTATACTTACCAATGACCCAGACGGGGATGGCCCTCCCAGGAGTTGGGAACTCTTGCCTCCCCGCTGAGTACATAGCACTGACCAGGCACCGCCAGTAAGAATGATAATTGGCGCCAATTTCGGAACGTCCTTGACACTGCGCATGCGCAGTAGGGGCGAAGTATGGAGGTCCTATAGGACATGATTTCTTTTGGTTTTGGATGCAAATTTTGGGGATTGGGGGCAAAATTTGTGTTTGGCCCTGGTTTTGTTAGAGTTAGCACCAGCTAAGTCTGGGTCATTGGTAAGTATAAAAAATATATAAATTACTATAAATTTTTTAACTTTCAAAAATCTTCACATTCCACAGAATGATGAGGGTGTGCGGTGGCTCAGTGGTTAGGGCATTGAACTTCAAACCAAGAGGTTTAAAGTTTGATCCCCACCAGGGGTAACTGTGTTGTGTCCTTGGGCAAAGCTCTTAATCCCTAATGCCCACATGGGGGCACAGTAACGCTGTGTACAAAGGCGTAATGCACATCGATGGTGCACCTGTCTTCAACCAATGCTAACTCTACTTGTGTGGAACTTGGTATGTTGGGGAGTCGGACAGTTGCTCATCATTGCTTGGTGGTACTTTCTGAGTACTCCAACTTCCTGCACCCGTAAAACTGTCTGACACGAGGTCATCCTGGCTGTCGAAAGTGTCGTTAATTTCTCGTAAATAAATAAATAAATAAATAAATAAATAAATAAATAAATAAATAGATAAATAAATAAATAGAAAGAACACACACCAGTCCTCCTAAACACCAGAATGATACAAAGTGAACCACAGTGACAAAAAATATTACTAAATTCTGTATATTTAGTAATATAGGGAGGGTGTTTTTTTCTCAGCATTTTTATTTCATCAAATGGCCCTCACTATTGCCACTGAAAGGTTGGATTTCCCACCCCTGCGGGAAAACAAAGAAAATTCATGTAAATCTCCCCCAAATTGTGGCACTGTGTGTTTGTTCTATATCTCTTCCTAGGTGGATGGTCCAGTTGTCACCATACTTTTGTCACTGGTGTTTGTGGCCATCACATTTAGAGAGTTGAATTTCCCCTCTGTAAAACAAAGACAATAGTTCCGCATCCCCCATGTGGATGATCCAACCTTCATCTTCCTTTGGTCACAGGCATACCTTGATCTCATGATTGAAACTGGGTGCTGGACTCCTTGTCCTGCTGTAAAACAAAGACAGTAACCCGTCACATGTATGTGTCCAGTATTAAGAATATGTCCATATTGGCATTATGGGAGGGAGAGGTCATATGCCATACTTGGCATTGCTCTTGCTGAAATTCATGATAAAATTTTCCATGCCAAAAAACCAAGACAATAGTGCCACATCCACCATGTGGATGGTCCAATCTTTACCAACCTTTAGTAACAGATGTACATGGAGCTCACAGTTGACACTGAGAGTTGTAAAACAAAGACTATAATCCCCTCATATGTACATGCCAAGTATTAAAAATATATCCTTCTTTGCAGTATGGTAGGGGGCATACATACTGTTGGCATTGCTCGCTCTTGTTCAAATTCATGATACCTTTTTCCATGCCATAAAACCATGACCATAGTTCCACATCCCACGTGTGGATGGTTCAGTCATTACCAACCATTGGTAACAGCTTTCCTGAAATGTATTCAGTTAGTGGTGTGTTCCCACAAATCATACTAGAGCACATGCTAACTTGCACAAAAAACAAAGAACATATATTCTTCCCATAAATCAACTAGAAATTTTACAACTGAATCTTGGCAGACTCAATGAGAAATTTAAGCAGTTCAATGAGCTTATCAAACAAGATTGAATTGGTCAAATTTCTATTTGCATTATGGGGGGGAAAAAAACTTGCAGCTTGAAATTTTGATATCATTGTGCAGAGGGTTAAAGAAAATTTTAAAAAGATGCCATGCCTTTTGCAGGGATGAGAAATTTTAGCAAATTTCCTGATTTCATTTAAGTCCAAAATGCCTGAAAATGCTGAAATTTTTTTTCCTATAAATTTGCATGAAAATGGTCTTTAAGACCCCAAAAAGTTGATCTTTTGTTTCTTGGGCCATTTTTTGTAAAATTGCATGTGTGTGGGTGTTTTTTTATTTTTAGCTCACCTGACTGCAAATCAGTGTGAGCTATTGCCATCACTTGGCGTCCGTCGTCCGTCGTCTGTCGTCCATTAACTTTTGCAAACCTGGCTTCTTCTTCACACCTATTCAACCAAATTCAAACATATATTGCACAAACCATCCCTGGAGTATACCCTTTCTATTTTGTTCAAATGAAGTGTCTGCCTTCTTCGGGCTCTGGTCAATGATGCCAAAGCCTAAAAATCTTTTAAAATCTTCTTCTCATGAACCACCAGAGAGATTGCGTTGATATATGGTATGGAACTCTCTTTGGTGTTGAATATTAAAGTTTGTTCAAGGGAAGTTGGTAGATCTATATTTGGGCTCTCTGTGGGCACATACCCATTTTGGGCTCTGTCCAAAATTTCTATTTCAAGAACTGATGGGCCGAATTAAACCAAATTTGACATGTAGTATAAGTGGTTCCAAAGTACTTGATTGATGCCCCAATTTTTTTTTTTTGTAGTCTGTGGGTACCCCAGGGGCTTAAAATAGAAAAAAATTCAAATACCCATATTTCCCAAACTACACGGAACAGAGAACTGTTATATGGTATGAAGCATCCTTTTGACCAGTAGAATGGCTTAAAAAAAAATGGCCATCGGTTGTGTCCAGGTGTTCTGTTGGGGGTGTTTGAAAAAATGCTGAGTCAGCATATTTGCAAAAATTTGAAAAAAAATTTTGTCAGAACCGCTGATCATATTTGATATTTGGTATACGGCATCCATAGGATGGCCAAATACAAGTGTGTTTAAATCGAGCCCCTCAGTTCATATTTGGGCTGAACACAGGAGCCCCGCTAATTAACTTAGGGCACTATGGGGAATAAGCTTTAAAAATCTTCTTCTTCAGATCAAACAGTCAGATTCTTTTGATACTTAGTATACAACATCTCTGCAGGGAAAATGCTGAGTCAGCACATTTGCAAAAATTGGAAAAAAATTTTTTTCAGAACCGCTGATCATATTTGATATTTGGTATACGGCATCCATAGGATGGCCAAATACAAGTGTGTTTAAATTGAGCCCCTCAGTTCATATTTGGGCTGAACACAGGAGCCCCGCTAATTAACTTAGGGCACTATGGGGAATAAGCTTTAAAAATCTTCTTCTTCAGATCAAACAGTCAGATTCTTTTGATACCTAGTATACAACATCTCTACAGGGATCAGATCAAAGTGTGTTCAAATTCAGTCCCTGGGTTAATATTTGGGCTTCCTATGGGAGCCTGAATATTAACTTGGTGCAATTTGGGGAATAATCTTTAAAAATCTTCTTCAAATCCACCAGTCAGATTCTTTTGATATTTGGTATGCAGCATCTTTAAGGGGGTGGGGGGGGGGGGAGAGCGGAGGGTTAGATTCAAGCTTGTTCAAATGGGATCCCTGGATGAATATTTGGGCTCTTTATTGAAGCCCACATTTTAACTTAGTGCAATATGAGAAAATTTCTTAAAAATTCTTCTTTTTCAGACCTGCTACTGAGAATCCTTTCATATTTGGTAGGTGACATCTCTAGAGGTGTAAGATTCGAATTTGTTCAAATCGAGTCCCTCGGTTAATA
The DNA here is from genome assembly GCA_031216915.1 of Pictodentalium vernedei. Taxonomy (NCBI): domain Eukaryota; kingdom Metazoa; phylum Mollusca; class Scaphopoda; order Dentaliida; family Dentaliidae; genus Pictodentalium; species Pictodentalium vernedei. Next base: position 401,453,579 of record CM062297.1, on the reverse strand, counting down.
TTTGGACTTCCTGTGTGAGCCTGAATATTAACTTGGTGCAATATGGGGAATAACCTTTAAAAATCTTCTTCTTCAGACCCACCAGTCAGATTCTTTTGATATTTGGTATGCAGCATCTCTATGGGGGTGGGGGGGGGGGGAAGGAGGTGGGGGGGGGGGGTTAGATTCAAGTTTGTTCAAATGGGATCCCTGGATGAATATTTGGGCTCTTTATTGGAGTCCAAATTTCAACTTAGTGCAATATGAGAAAATTTCTTAAAAAATCTTCTTTTCAGAGCTGCTATTGAGAATCCTTTCATATTTAGAATGTGACATCTCTAGAGGTGTAAAATTTGAATTTGTTCAAATCGAGTTCCTGCGTTAATATTTGGGTTCCCCAAGGGAGCCCAAATATTTCCTTGGTGCTATATGGGGAATTATCATTTAAAATCATCTCCTTCAGATCCACCAATCAGATTCTTTTGATATTTGCTGTACAACACCTCTGGGAGGGTTAGATTGAAGGTTGTTCAAATCAGGTCCCTGGGTTAATATTTGGGCTTTTTATTGAAGCCCAAAGTTTAACTTAGTGCAATATGAGAAAATGTCTTGGAAATTCTTCTTCTTCAGGTCCACCAGTGAGAATCCTTTCATATTTGGTACATAACATCTCTAGAGGTGGCAAATTCAATTTTGTTCAAATCGAGTCACTTGTTTTTTCTTGTTTTTAAAAAAACAACAAAAAAAACCCCCATTTTTGGGTGTGGGGGGGGGGGGGGGGGGTGGGCTAGAGAAAAATAGAGAGAACCACATTAGTTGAAAACAAAACAAAAATTTTGTTCGGTTGTTGTTTTTTAATACTTCACAGAACAGAGCTTGCTAGGAAGGTTTCCTACGACCAGCAGAAATGAATGGCCAAAAAAGTTGCCTTTGGTTGTGTCATAGCAAATCAAAAAATTGCTCTTGCTGCTGATCACTTACTGATACGCTCATCAATTTTGACAATTTGAGCCAGGTGAGCATTTTAGGCTCACTTGAGTCTCTGATTTATTTTTGTAATTATTTCTTTAGCATCAAAAGTTCCTGTTCTTAGTTTGTTTTTAGCTCACCTGGGTGAAGCTCAAGGGGTGCTTTACTAATCACTTGCTGTCTGTTGTCCGTCCATCGTCCGGCATTAACTTTACATTATCGACTTCTTCTCACATACTACTCAACCAAATTGAACCAAATCTGGTGTGCATGTTCCCTATCATATGTCAATTCAAGTTTGTTCAAATCAAGTTGCCCTGCCCCTCAGTAGTCCCACGCTCAAAAAGTCTGCCTAAATCTTAAAAAATCTTCTCATGAACCTGCTTTAGCAGAGACTTGATATTTGGTGTGCAGCTTCCTTTCGAGGTGCAAACGCAGATTTGTTCAAGAGACATTCGAGAGGCTATATTTGCTGTCGTTATGGGAGGGGCAAGAATTTTAGCCTCTCCCAAAATTTATATTTTCCAGACTGAGAGGCTGATTTGAACCAAATTTGATATGAGGGCTTATTGAATCATAAGTTGTTAATTTATGCCAAAAACTTTTTCCCCTCGCCCCTTGGGAACAGCAGGAACTAAAAATAGAAAAAAATTAAAACGCCCATATCTCCAAAACTACACTGCACTGAGAATTTTTATATGGTGTGAAGCTTCCTTAGGACCAACAGAATGGAATGAACCCAAAAAATTGCTACCGGTTTTATCATAGGGTACTTTTTCGGGACTTTCAAAAAGTGCTGAGTCAGCATTTTTAACACTTGTGGGTAATGGAGAAAACATTAAAGAATCTTCTTCTCCCATACCACTGCTCCAAAAGCTTTCATATTTCACATATAACATCTTTGGATGATTGATTCACATATTTGTTGAAATCAATTCCCTGGGTCCATATTTGGGCTCTCTATGGGAGCCCAAATTTTCAAATTAGTGCAGTATGAGGAATATTTTTAAAAAATCTTCTTCTTCAGATCCACCAAACAAACTCTTTTGATATGTAGTATGCAGCATCCTTAGGTGGGTGAGATTTAACTTTGTTCAAGCCAAGTCCCTGGGTTCATATTTGGTCTCACTGTGGGAGCCCGAATTATAACTTAGTTCCATATGAGTAATATTCTTCAAAATGAGGAATTTTCTTTAAAAATCTTCTTCAGATCCAGCAGTCGGAATGTTTTGATATTTGGTATGCTTGGGGGGTTGGATTCAAGTTTGTTCAAGCCAAGTCCCAGGGTTCATATTTGGGCTCATTGTGGGAGCCTGAATTATAACTTAGTTCCATATGAGTAATATTCTTCAAAATGAGGAATTTTCTTTAAAAATCTTCTTCAGATCCAGCAGTCGGAATGTTTTGATATTTGGTATACAGCATCCTTAGAGGGGCGAGATTCAAGTTTGTTCAAGCCAAGTCCCTGGCTTCATATTTGGGTGCCTTGTGGGAGCCCGAATTATAACTTAGTTCCATATGAGTAATATTCTTCAAAAATCTTCTTCTTCACATCCACCAGTCAGAATCTTTTGATATTTAGTATACAGTATCCTTAGGGAGGTGAAATATAAGTTTGTTAAAGCCAAGTCTCTGGGTTCATATTTGGGCTTCCTGTAGGAGCCAGAATTGTACCAGAATTTGTATTTTCTGAACTGAGAGGCCAATTTAAAAGACATTCGATATGAGGGCTTATTGGGTCATACGTACCTAATTTATGCCAAAAAGAACCTTTCCCGTCGCCCCATGGGAACCGCAGGAGATAAAAATAGAAAAAATTTAAAATGCCCATATATCCAAAACTACACGGCACTGAGAATTTTTATTTTGTGTGAAGCTTCCTTAGGAACAGCAGAAAGGAATGGTCCAAACAGAAATTGCCATTGTTTTTATTATAGGGTACTTTTCCATGACTTTGAAAAAATGCTGAGTCATCATTTTTTAACACTGTGAGTAATGGGAAAAACATTAAAGAATCAATCTTCTTCCCCCATACCACTGCTCCAAAAGCTTTCATATTTCACAAATAACATCTTTGGAAGATTCATTCACTTGTTTGTTGAAATCAAATCCCTGGGTCCATATTTGGGCTCTAAAATGTTCAGATTAGTTCAATATGAGAAATATTCTTTAAAAATCTTCTTCTGATCCACCAATCAGAATCTTTTGATATTTGGTATGCAGCATTCATAGGGGACTGGGGGGGAAGGTGAGATTCAAGTTTGTTCAATTTGAGTCCCTGCCTTAATATTTGGGCTTTCTATGGGTGGAGTGAGGGGGTGGCAGGGGGTGCATGTTAGAGTCAGGTTTGTTCAAATCCATTCCTTAGTGTTTTTCCATAAAATTGACCTTTTATGACTTCATTCCTTTCTAGTGTTGATGAACCATGTCTAACTGAATGTGACCCCAGATACTTCTTTGAACCACTTTGGCAGGTGAGCGATTAAGGCCACTTGGGGCCTCTTGTTTATGTTTTAGGCCTCATAATCTATGGAATGGCATGGGTGGTGGTGCATTTTGTCCCATGAGTGCAAGAAGACTTTGCAATGCTAAAGCATTGCAAAACCTTTTTGTACTCTACGGACAAATTTATCAATTTTATTAACTTGGGTAAAATATCAGACATAAGCCGTTTAATATTTTTATACTAATAACCGATGGCCCAGACTTAGCTGGTGCAAACTCTTTAATTTCCAAGGCCAAACACAAATTTTGAACCCCCTAATCCCCAAAATTTTCTTACAAAACCGAAAAAGAAAAAACTGGTCCTCCATACTTTAGCTTACTGCGCATGCGCAGTAACAGGGAAGTAACAAAAACTTCTATTTGGCCCAATGTCAGCAACATCTGAACTGACATCTGTGCTTCAAATACTCTTTTCTGAAGATGCCAGACACAAATCAATCATGATTATGGTGGATTCAAGGAACTGAAAGGATGCTGGAAGTGAACTTTGGAGGTTTTGGACGTTCAGGGCTGTAATTTATTAATAATTTTATAAAATTTTTCATGTTTCCCATTTTCGGGACAGGGGCCTGAACGTCATCATTCTTACTAATGATAAACCTACTGTTTGTTAAATGTTCCTTCCCTCTCTTCCCATGAACCCTCCTTTTTTTTATTAAATTTCTTGGGAGTTTAACGAGATCTACAGGATGTTTATTCCGTTTATCCCCATGGTTACGTGCTCATCCTGGGGGTGTTGGGACGTATGTTGTCTTGCATCTTCTACCAGATGTATTGTTTTTTCTTCTCACGAAGATCTAGCTTTGCATCAGGTAGTTATTGACTGGTTTCTGACTTTGGGCTTATTGTATAGCCTGTTGTTTAGTTTCCGGTTTTTCCTGTTGACGTTTTTCACTTTGACAACGCTTTAAATTGGTGTATTATTATTAGTGTAGCACAGTTATCATATTTGTAGTAGGATACATGTATTTATGATGCCGAAATTGTAGCTTAATTTTTTTGGTGTTTGTCCACACTTAGGCTCTATTGGGATGCCCTTTGGCTCATGAGGTTCCCTTTGGGAACTTAGGCATTTTCAAAATGTTTTCGAAATTTTTTTTTTCAGTTTTGTTATTTTTTTTTTCGAAACGATTTTGATTGCCGTATATTTTCGGTATCCTTAATATGTATAATTATTGTTTGTTTAGGAGTGCAGTGGACTTAGTCTTTGGCTAAATATCATTATGAAATCTTTTTGCACTAAGTGAAAGGTGAGGAAATCTGCCTCGGATTTACCCGCTTGCTGTCTTACTTGTAGTCGCTGCACTCCTTCTGCTACCTGTGTCATTTGGGATGCCAAATGTTGGAGAAGGGTGTCGTGTTATGTATGCGGCGAAGTTCCGATGCCGGAGCTGTTGCCGCACGCTAATTCTAGTTTTTCAATCTCTCTTTCAGAGGAACAAGAATATGGTGATTGTTCAGCGACACCCATCCAAAATATGCTGCCATCGTCGTGCTCAGATGAGCAATCAGAGCTAGCTGCAAAGGTGCTCTTGAATATAAAACAAGGAATAAGGCCTCTTGTTCCATTAAAAGCAGCTAACTCAACCGGTGAAGTGGTAACCCTGCCAGCGGGGCCCATATCACCGGATAAGTCCGTAGCGGTCAAGGAGAGTGTAGAATTGGGTAGAGCGAGCACCTTAAAATCAAAAGCTCACTCAGTGACAACTTCAAAAGGGAAGAAGCCAGCAAGTTTCTTAATGGGACTCTCGGCGAGATCTGGGGTCAGATTGCAAGCGGGAGAGCCTTCTCCGCCCTGACTGTTGACGGGATGTCCTCGTTGGCCGCTCGAGGCACTCTGTCCACACTGCAGCCGGTGTCAGCGACAGTTACGGCTTCTTCCTCATCAAGTACCAAGCGCATTAGACCGCTCACTAGCTATCCCACTTTGGAAATTCAAGCAGTTATGCATAGACGCTCCCAGTCTTCCCTTCCGAAGTCGGGTCATCTGGTAGCTAGTACATCGAGGCATGAATATGCAGAGCATTCGGGACATCCGACGAAAAGATCTAGGGGCAGATCGTCGTCCCGAGAACATCATGCAGCAAAGAAACATAAGACCTCTGCTCCCCAAGCCTCAGTTACGGACTTGCTGTCACAGATAGCGCAGCTTATCGCAGCTTCCCAGCCAACGCAAGTGAGACCCATCAACAGACTCCGGGAGTGAGCTGTCGGACAGTGCTGGGTCGGTATGGTCATCCATTCACTCAGAGGGAGCCAATCGAATTTCACAGCCTGACCAAGCAGATGATGATAGGTGGTTGAAGATTCTCCAACCTATACGGAACAACATATGGAAACAATGAATTTTATTCATCAATTTTTTCCTGAATTAGTTCCCTCTGGTCAGCAAGCTGCATCTGCTAGGCAGAGATCACTTTCATCCCTAGATAGGGATACCCTGTGGAGGAAAGAGAATGTTCTTTCCTTCCCAGGTCAGTCGGTCCATGTGTCGGAGGTTTTCAACCATGTTGACGACGCATTATTTAACCTAGCAAGTTCAAGAAAAAAATATCCTTTCTTAACAGCATCTTCCATTCCATACCGTTTCCTGGACCTAGCAAATTAAAAACGGTTGGAGATGATGTACAGAGAGCTCCTCTGCATTTGCATGATCTGGCTACGGATATGGACATATCGTTACCCGCATCATTCAATGTCCACTCAGATGTGATCGAATCTACAATTGATTCTAGTCAGGCAGTTTTGGACGCTATGTCTTACGCAGATCATATCACCAGGGCTTTGGACCATCGTCTTGTGGGGAACGAATTTGACAATATTAATGCGTCGCTCAGAGTTCTTTCTAGGGCAGTTATATATGCCACACATCATTCCGCCCTTACAGTGGCAAATATGGAATTATTAAGATGTGATGGAGCCTTGACATCGTTTTCTTTTATTTACGATCGGGTGAAGAGCTCTCTTAGAGTCGCTCCGGTTTCAGGACATACTTGTTTGATGACAAGTTGTTCTTGGTGTACTATGAAGCTACCAAGAAAGCTACCAGCACTTTTTTGCTGAGGTCAGTTTCCCAGCATCATCCATATGCTGGACATGGTAGGCGAGGGGGCTTCAGTTCGCAGCCAGCGAAGAAAAGCTCCTTGTGGGGTTCTAGTAAACCCTTGTACAGTTATTCTGGAAACCGGCAGTACAGCGACTCTGGAAATTTACAGAGACTATAAATCAGACGCCCTAGGCCAAGAGCATGAGGTGGTTCTCGGGGAGGACATGGTTTCTCCTCCCGAAGGCCTCGCAGGTCTTACAGGTGATGGTCAAAACCTCTAGTTGGTGGAAGATTGTCAAACTTCATGAAAAACTGGGTGGATATAATGGAAGATCAGTGGGTCAGAAATGTAGTCAGATCGGGACTCCGCCTATCATTCAGATCAAAGCTTCCACTTACAAGAAGTCTGCGTTGGACAGTTCTTCCGGCAAATCCTTCAAAAAGAGTCTCTTCTTGCAGAAGTTCAGTCTCTCCTGCTAAAAGATGCAATACAGGTTGTAGAAAATTCCAACTCACCAGGATTTTACAGTCATCTATTCCTTGTGCCGAAACCAGATGGCTCGTTTTGACCGGTCATAGACTTGAGCTGGATAAACAAACAGATTGTCGCTCCAAAGTTCTATATGGAAACCATTCGGTCAGTAAGAGCGAGCATTCAAGTGAACGACTTTGCGGCAAGCATAGATCTAAAAGACACGTACTTTCATGTCATGGTTCATCCGGCCTTCAGAAAGTACCTGCGCTTTGCCATCCAAGGGAAGGTTTACCAATTCAGAGCGATGTGTTTCGGTCTGAACCTAGCACCTTGGGTGTTCACTCGGATAATGAACTCGGTAATGTACTTCCGAGCTCATTCAGTCATGGTTACGTCGGCTTATCTGGATGACATTCTTCAGAAATACGGCGACTTATTCCGACATCTCTGTTTCATAGTAAACGAAAAGAAATCGGATTTAGCTCCGCCCAAGTCATTTATTCACTTGGGAATGAGCTTCGAGACTCATTGTAATCTGGTTTACCTTCCGATAAACCGAGCAAGATTGGTCAGTTACAGTATCGGCGAGAGAGTTCATGTGACTAATGGATCTGTGCAGAGCAGCGGTGGACTTGATTCCCCTGGGGCGCTTACGTACACGTCCTCTCCAGATATTCTTTACTCAGAACTGGAATGTCAAGACGCATTCGTAAAACCACCAGATTGTTTTAACAGATCTGATAAAACAAAAAGTTCAGATTTGGGTGGATCTCGATTGGTTAACTCAAGGAGTTCCACTTCAAGTACCGGATCCAGTCTTTACTATTATGACGGATGCGAGTCGGACAGGTTGGGGTGTGTCCCTGATTCCTACAGACCTGAAGTGCCAGGGTCTTTGGGATTCTTTGTTCCTGCAAAAGCACATAAACATCAAAGAGATGATGTCTATTTGGCTTGCACTGATAGAATGGATTACTCGCATAGCCAACATACATGTGCAGATTCTGTTAGACAATTCGACAGTAGTGGCGTATCTCAGGAACCAGTGCGGCACTCATTCAATTCCTGTATGCAAAAATTCTCCTATTTGCTCTGACTCATCATGTTCATCTCTCAATCCATCATATTCAGGGTCGTCTGAACGTAGTAGCAGACTCACTCTCAAGGAAGGATCACCTGTTTCCATCGGAGTGGACTCTCAACAAACGAATATTCCGGCAGATTTGCTACCAGTGGGATCGTCCCATGATAGATCTCTTTGCCACGAACCTAAACAATCAGCTACCAATGTTTGTGTCACCTTGTCCAGATACGCAGTAGACGCTCTATCGATCTCATGGAACGGAATAATAGGATATGCATATCCTCAAACTCCACTGATTCAGCAGATTCTGTTAAAAATCAAACAGTCTCACAGCAAAATCTTGCCAGTAGCACCTCTTTCGTCTCAGAAACCCTGGATCATCCTGATCAGGTGACTGTTATGGGACATTCCTCAGAAGCTTCCTCCTCTCAAGGACCTTCTGTAGCAGGGGAAGTCCCACACACTGCATCACAACCTGGAAGGTCTCAAACTTCACGTATTTCCGTTGTGCGGTCCTTCTTGCACAGGAAGCAATTTACAGGGTGTGCAGTGGACGCAGTTTCCAACTATATGAGGACCTCCTCTTTGATGAATTATGCAGCGACATGGAGGGTTTTCTTTCGTTGGTGTACAGACCAGCTGGTGGATATTTTTACGCAGTAACCAATGTCCCAGACATAGCTGGTGCTAACTCTAAATTATCCAGGCCCAAACACAAATTTTGCCCCCCAATCCCCCAAATTTGCATCAAAAAACGAAAATTTAATGTCCTATGTGGCCCTTCATTCATTTGACAGCTGCACATGCACAGTGTCCAGGAAGTGCCGAAATAACCGCCAAATATCATTTCTTGTTTGGCCCTCTGTCAGGTAACAACAGTCTGACTTTTGTGCTTTGAAATCTCTGTTTTGATGATGCCAGACACAGATCAAAGATAATTATGGTGGATCAGAGGATAGAATAGAACCATGGAAGGAAGGAACAGTGCTTTTTTATGTTCAGGGCTGTAACTTTATAATTTTTGAACGAAATTATTCCTAGTTACCCATTTTTGTGGTATCGTCTGAATTATCATTCTTCCTAATGATTAAGCTACTGTTTGTTAAGTGTTCCTTCCCTATCCTTCTCTGAAGCCCTCCTGTTAAACTCCCAGGTTTTTTGGTGTTTTTATTGAAATTTTTTTATATGAAAATTTCTTGGGAGTTTAACTTTTACAGAATGTTTATTCTGTTTTTACCCATGGTTACGTCTCACCCTAGGGGTGTTTAGGCATTTGTAGTCATGCATCATCCATCCGATGTATTTCATTCTCTTGACCTTGCTTTGCATCGGATAGTGTCAAATCTGTTACTGACTTCAGGCCTTAATTTTTGGAAGCCTGGAGTCTTGTTTCTGGGGGGTTCTTTTTGTAATTTTTGTCTACATTGACAATGCTTCCTTGACATGTAATTTTCCTATGAATAATTCATGTTTGGATAAGTGTAAGATACATTTCTTATTCCGATAGTGTAGCCTTAAGTTTTGGCAGTGAAAACAATTTTTGGTCCACTCTTGGGCTCGATCGGGATCCATTTGGGCTCAGGGTTCTCATTGGGAAGTTGGGCTGAAATCAAAGTTTTAAAAAAATTTTTTTTTTTGGAAAATTTTTTTCGAATCATTGTTTCATTGATTGTTTAATGTATCTTTTTATACCCCCCACAAACAAAGTTTGGGGGGGGGGGTATATAGGAATCACCCTGTCCGTCCATCCATCTGTCCGTCTCTCCATCCTTATAAGCACAACTCCTCCTAAACCGTTTGAAGAATTTTCATGAAACTTTACACAATGGAAGAACTCCATATGAAGATGTGCATGAAGCAATATAATTCCGTTCTTACATTTCCAAGGGGAGATAATCTAACTTATACATTTCAATTGCTACATCATATGGTTGTGTCCTCGTAAGCGCAACAACTGAGGCGCGGGGGGTATCACTTTGTGAGCTTGCTCACAGTACCTCTAGTTCAGTATATTGGGAGTTAAGTGCGAGTAGTGTTGACATATTTTCTATAATGAAAGTTTATTGTTCAAACTGTAGTTCGAGGAAGTCTTCCTCAGATACACACAAATTTTGTGTGTCTTGTAGTCATTGTACTCGCACTAATTCCTGTGCTGCTTGTGTCAACTGGGATGACAAATGTTGGCGAAGTGTGTCATGGTATGTTGTTAGCGGTGAGAGGATTATGCCTGTCCTCTCGTCCACAGTCACTCTAGTCTTTCAGTTTCCATTTCAGAGGAACAAGAACATGGTGATGGTTTTGTGACTCCATCCATTAGTGTTCGTCCGTTGTCGCAAAATGATAGTCAATCAGTGCTAGCGACTAAAGTGCTCTCAAATATTAGACAGGGCAATAAACCACTCCCCCGGGGTCATAAGCCCCTGTCGCCAGGTAGCTCGTCCGGTGAACCGGTGGGCACCGAGACACCGGCTGTGTCTGTAGCGGTCGAGGATAGAAATATGGGTAGAGCGAGCACTATAATATCTTATCAGGCTCACCCAGCGACGACAGAAAAGAGGAGGCAAGCAAGTTCGGCAGTTGGCTCGGCGAGGTCTAGCAAGACCGCGAGTGAGAGAGCCTCTTCTCTCTACCAACAACATCTGGGGCCAGATGTTGTGGTGAGAAACTTGCTTCTGTCAGAGCTTACATCCATGCAATCGGTCCGGGACGCTCCGTCATTTAGCCAGCCGGGGACGGCTGACAGTAGAGCTTCCTCCAAGTCAGTACAACACAACACATGATCGCACCTTGGCTATGTGACATCCGATATCCTACCGGAATCGCTGAGCAAGGACCGCACATCTATTAAAAAGTCACAGCATCCGGTAGCCAAGGAGACGAGGCCTCGTTCGATGGGACGTCCGCACAAAAGAGACATTGTGGACACACAGTCCCAGGAGCAGCCGGCGGCCAAGCAACAGAAGACTGCTGCTCCTCAGGCCTCGGTTACAGACCTGCTGTCACAGATTGCGCAGCTCATTGCAGCATTCCAGCATAGTCAGGAGCAAATTCCGGCAGTCTCGGAGTACGAGCTGTCCGAAGATACTGGGTCGGTCCAGTCATCTGCCCACTCAGACGCAGAGGACTGTGAGGAAATTCTGATTCAATCGGGTGCAGAAAGGGAAACAATTGAGACGGCAATTTCTAAAAATAGAGCGAATTTAGACGCTATGTCGTACGCAGATCACCTGACGAGAGCTATGGCGCAGCGTCTCAATGAAAAGGAGTTTGAGGATGTTCATTCTTCCTTGAGGGTTCTTTCCAGGACTATACTGTTTATCACGTATAACTCCGCCCTTACAGTGGCTAATTTGGAGTTAGGTAGACGTGATGGAGCCCTTGTGTCGTCATCTTTAAAAGATGACAAGGTGAAAAACTCTCTTAGGGTCGCTCCTGTATCAGGACGTGATATGTTCGACAATAAGCTTTCTCTGGTCTATGACCAAGCTACAAAGAAAGTGTCAAATACTCTGCTTTTAATGTCGGCGTCAAATAAACCCGCACATGCAAAGAAGAGTAAAGCAGGAGGCTCTGGACAAAAATCGTTAAGAGGAAACTCATCGCAAGGATATAAGAAATCCTCTTACAATTACTTGCAAAATCGTCAGTTCAGCGACTCTGGTCGGGGGCGTGGGTCTGGCCGAAACCACCGGTCAGAAGCCTCCAAGCCAGTGGGCAGAGGCTCTTCACGGGGACGTAGTTTCTCTTCCCGCAAGCCTCGCAGGTCCTACAGGTGAAGGTCAGGACCTCTGTTCTGTTCCAGTTGGCGGGAGGTTATCAAGATTCGTAACAAACTGGATAACCTAAACGGAAGATTGGTAGGTGAGAAATGTAGTCTCAGAAGGACTAAGATTGTCGTTCCGAGCCAAACCATTGCTAACACAATATCCACAGTGGACTCAACTTCCGTCAAACCCGTCAAAAAGAGAATCTCTCCTTTTGGAGGTAAGCTCTCTTCTACAAAAGAACGCAATAGAGGTCGTAGAAAACCACAAATCTTTAGGTTTCTACAGTCACCTGTTCCTTGTACCGAAGCCAGACGGCTCGTTCTGGCTCAGTAATAGACTGGTTAAACAAACTTATCATAGCTCCAGAGATATATATGGAAACAATTCGGTCGGTAAAAGCGAGCATATGAGTGAACGACTATGCGGCAAGCATAGATCTAAAAGATGCGTACTTTCATGTCATGGTACATCCGCCATTCAGAAAGTACCTACGGTTTGCCGTTCAGGGGACAGTATATCAATTCCGAGCAATGTGCTTCGGTCTGAATCTAGCTCCCTCTGCGTTCACTCGAATAATGAACTCGGTAATGTCTTATTTCCGAGCTCATTCGTCTGCGGTAACGTCGGCTTACTTGGACAACATTCTTCAGAGATACGGCAACAAAGATATTCTTCAGAACGATGTTCAGAGTCTGCTTCTACTGCTCCGACGTCTCGGTTTCATAGTAAATGAGAAGAAGTCAGATCTAGCTCCGTCCAAGTCGTTCATCCACTTGGGTATGAGCTTCGAGACTCACAACAATCTGGTTTGTCTGCCGTTACCCAGAGACGTGGCTGTTATATTGGCTTCCTCATCCTCGTCAACACACACGACCGCACCTTGGCTATGTGACCACAGATTTCCAGGGGACGTTCGCATATTATATAAATGCAGGATTGAACATCCCTGGTGCTCCTGCTTCGCCGACCAAGGAATACACGTCGACCAGGTCACTCCATCTGCTAGCCAAGGACACGAGGCCTTTCCAGTTGGGACGTTCACATATTATATAAATGCAGGAATGAACGTCCCTCGAGCTTCCAGCGGATAATTACGTAGGACCACGGCTCCACAGGTCTCATTGGGTAACATGAACAAGGTGTTGTTACCGTGGTGTCTTCGTAAAGTGTGCTTCCGTCGTCACAGTCAAATGAAGAGTTAGCGGCAAAAGTGCTCATGTAGATACGTCATTTGCCTGGAGTTCCCTTGTAGGATCGATGGCTTTGGCGTCCGCTAGCTCGCCCGGTGTCGCGACCATTCACCGAATGGCTCAGCACCCGGGTCTGTCCGTTGCAGTCCAGGTAGGCGATTTGGGTGATGCGAGCACTATAAAATACAATGTGCACACCCAGTGACGACGGATACGAGGATGGTATGGAGAAAGCCTATTAGTCCGGTTCCTAGCTAATCCAGGTCTATCCGAGCTGCGAGCGAGAGAGGTCCCTCTCTCGTACTACAACATCTGGGCCCAGATGTTGTGGTACAAAACGTTCCTCAGTCTGAGCATACGTCCACCGCTCAAGACGCTTCGTTATATAGATAGTCCGGAGAGACTCCTCTTTCGGCTTCCTCATCCTCACGGCAGCACACGCGACCACACCTTGGCTACGTGACCAGTCATATTCAACCAACATCGCTGACCAGGGATTCTACGGCAACCAGGTCACGCCATCCGGTAGCCTAGGATACGAGGCCTTCATATTCTGGACGTTCGTATATAAGAAATATGCAGGAGTCAACGTCCAAGGAGCTTCCAGTGGCTGAATCCTGTAAGACCGCAGCTCCACAGGCCTCCGTTACGGACGTGCTATTGCAGATAGCACAAATTATCGCAGCATCCCAGCAACCGACAGTAACTCTGTCAAATCAAGAATTATCCGAGGAAGCTGGGTTGGTACGTTCCGTTGCCGGTTCAGGGACGGATGACCAAAAATTACAAGTGGTCCGACAGGATGGTGAAAGGGATACGGATGAGTTGTATTTTTCCCTTTCGGAACAACATAATTGCCGTAGAGTGCATCCGGCATTATCTTCTGACGTTGTTCCTCCGGACCAAAAATGCTGTGTTGTCGGGTAAGAGACTGGTAGCACCACTCTACTCAGAATTCTTATCGGTTTAGGGACATTCCCTCAGTTTCCGACATAGTCCAGAAATGTCTCACGGACATTTGAACTATTGAATGCCGGTATATATATAACTTGCTACCTAAACGGGCAGGTCAGGTTTCTTATCGGCAAATGCTCTACATCTGCCTTTCATCAATTCAAGGATTTTCGAAACGGCAGGACAGAGCATTCCGAGAGTTTCTCTGCGTCTAGACGACCAGGCCGAAGACCTAGTATTGTTTATAACGTCGTCTATGTCAATTCCAACCACGATGTTGGAAATGACAATATCGTCTAGCAATGTTAGCTTACACGCATTATCGTACGCAGATCACCTTACCAGAGCGTTATCATTACATCTCAAAGGAAAAGAATTCCAGGATGTACAACCTCTTTAAGAGTTCTTTCAAGGGCCTTAGCATTCTCCATGTATAACTCCGCCCTTTTAGTGGCGATATGGAGTTGATTAGACGTGACGTGGCCCTGGCTACATCCACACGTGTGGATAGTAAGATGAAAAACTCTCTCAAAGTCGCTCCGGTCTCCAGAGAGTTTCTCTTCGATGGCAAGCTTTCCGCATTCTATGATCAGATAACTAAGAAAGCTTCAGACTCTCTGCTATTTAAATCCGCTTCCATACAGTCAGATTCAGCGGAGAAAAGTAGGACAGGCATTTCTGGGGCAAATACGTCCAAGGGAAGTTCCTATAGAGGTTCCTATGTGTCCTCTACGTCTTACTCTAGAGACCGTCAGGGTAGTGAATCAGGTAGGGGCCGTATTACTGGCCGAGTCATCTGGTCAGACGCCCCTAGGTCGACAGGGCGTGGAGGACATGGTTTCTCCTTCCGCAAGCCTCGCAGGACCAGGAGGTAATGGTATTATCCTCTATTGTGTTCCAGTGAGCAGAAGCCGGTCGAGTTTCTCAATCAATTGGGAGTAGATTACGGACGTCCTTTGGATTCAAGGGGTGATTTCGGAAGGACTAAATTGTTCTTCAAACGAAAACCTCCGTTAACTCGAAGTCTAAGATGGACTCAGCTTCCGTCAAGTCTGCAAGAAGAGGCTCGCTTCCATCAAAAGTCCAGTCTCTTCTGGAATGATCGCGATAGAGATCGTAGAAATTCAGGAATTTCCAGGTTTCTACAACCATCCTTTTCTGGTTCCAAAACCAGATGGCTCGTTCCGTCCACTCATAAATCTGAGCTGGATAAACAAGCTGATCGTGGCCCCAAGTTTCTATATGAAGAGCATCCGATCGGTCAGAGCGAGTATTCGGGTGTACGACTGTGCTACATGCATAGATCTTAAGATGGGTACTTTCACGTCATGGTACATCAGGCGTTCAGAAAGTATCTTCGCTTCCTCATCATAGGAGTCGTGTATCAGCTCTGAGCAGTGTGCTTCGGTCTGAATCTAGCCTCCTGGGCTTTCACTTGAATAATGAACTCGGTAATGACTCATTTCCGAGCTCATTTGTCTACGATAACGTCGACCTACCTGGACAACATTCTTCAGAGGTACGGCAATGAGTTAACGCTTCAGAACGATGTGCAGAATCTGCTTCTATTGATCCGACGCCTCGGTTTGATAAGTAAACGAGGAGAAGTCGGATCTGGTATCGTCCAAGTCACTCACCCACTGGGGGATGAGCTTCGAGATGCACAGCATTCTCGTTCGTCTGCCGTTAACCAGAGCAAAATTAATCAGTTGTTATGCTTGCTATTGTCTTCACTCAGACAAGGTCTCGGCGAGAGATCTCATGAGACTGATACGTTTGTGCGGAGCTGCCACGATTTTATTCCGATGGGGCAGTTATGCACTTGTCCTCTCTAAATTTCTTCTGATCCAGAATTGGAGGGTGACGATTCTTTCGCTCGATATGGACATCTTCTTGTCAAATCAAGTGAATAAGAGATTCAGACTTGGGCAGGTTTTCAGTGGTTAACTCAGGGAGTTCCACTGCATTTGCCAGATTCGAGTTTTACAGTTTTGACGGATACCAGTCAAACAGGTTGGGACGTATCATTGAGCCCAACGGATTTGAAGTGCTAGGGTCTTTGGGATCCGTAGTTCCTAATCAAGCACATAAACATCAAGAATGATGTTATTTTGGCTTGCGCTACGTTATTGAATGAACGTTATTCAGAATGCTCACGTGCTAATTCTGTCCGACAATTCAACGTTATTAGCGTATTTTCGGAACTAGGGAGGCACTCATTCCATTCTGTTATTCATGTTAACGGAATGAATCCTTCTGCTTGTACTAGAACATCAAGTTCTCCTATCGGTCCGTCATATTCCGGGTCATCTGAACGGTATTAGCGGACTCCCTTTCACGGAGGGGCCGCTTTTTGCCGTCAGAATGGACTTTCCACAAACGAGTATTCAATCAGATTTGCTACCAAGGAGAGCGCCTAATGATCGACTTATTTACGATGCATCTCAACAATCAGTTGCAGATGTATGCGTCACCATGTTCGGATCTTCGAGCATTTGCAGTAGATGCTCTATTGATCTCGTGAAACGGATTAATAGGATATGCGTATCTTCCAGCGCCGTTGATTCAGCAGATATTGCTCAAGTTAAATAATCTCAATGCAAAATTCTGTTGGTAGCATCTCTTTCTCCACAAAGACCGTGGATTAATCTACTCAGGAGTCTGTTGTGGGACATGCCGTGGAAGCTTCCTCCACATTTTGGTCCATTCTATGGTCAGATGGATTCAATTAACTATCAGTACTGCTTATGATAATATCTTCAATCAGCAGTCTGTGCTTTAGATTTAAGCTCATGAAGTAAGAGTTCTTTCTACATCATGGGCTTACGCTAATAATGTTGCTATTACAGATCTAATGAGGGCTGCATATTGGTCTTAGCCCTCCACTTTCATGAATTTGTATCTGAGAAATATTGAGTCCATTTCTGCAGATCTGCATTGTTTAGATCCGTTATCTTTCACTCAGAATGTCGTCCACTAAACAGTTGCAACTATATGTGTGTAGGCTTTCGGTTCCAGCAGTGACTCTGTCCTGCTGCCCTCTTCGCTCTGGAGTATTTGATCCAGGGCAAGGGGAAGGGGGGGGGGGGGGGCAGTTGGTCCCTTAGGTTACCTGCTTTATAGTGTAAAGCAAGGGAATACCTCCCTTGGAGTCAGTAATTCCGAGTTGGTCCGGGATGGTTTTAAAGTGTAAAGCTAATGTTTACTCATCCATGTAATATTTTTAAAGTGTTGCTCGGTGTGAAGCATTTGTATATGTCACGTGTTAATCGGGCGTTAATATACAATCCTCGGACACTTTTAAATGAGTATATAGAGTCTCATTTCTTTGGACTTCCGTTATTTATTGGCTTTCCTTTAAAAAATATTAGTATAAAGGGTTATACTGGATGTTAATAGAGATCATTGATGTTATTGTGCTCAATTACAAAATGGTGTTGTGTCTTTCTTTTTTGATACAAATAAGAAAGATACATGTAAAGCCTATCTCTCATTTTCTCCTTGAGGGGATAGTTCTGTTACATGTAATTGAGTCTATTGGATTTTCCTTTATGTCCTAGGCCCTCCAACCTTTTTACTATTCAGCTAAGTCTGGGTCATTGGTACAGTATAAAAATGTTAAAAAATATATAGTAATTTATATATTTTTTATACTTACCAATGACCCAGACTGGGATGGCCCTCCCATGAGTTGGGAACTCAAACCTCCCCACTGAGTACATAACGCTTACCAGGCACTGGTTGTAAGAATGACATTTGGCGCCAATTTCGAGACCTCCTTGATACTTCGCATGCTCAGCAGAGTAAAAGTATGGAGGACCATATAGGACATGTAATTTTCGGTTTTAGATGCAAATTTTTGGGATTGGGGGGTAAAATTTGCGTTTGGCCCTAGATATTTTAGAGTTAGCACCAGGTAAGTCTAGGTCATTGGTAAGTATAAAAAATATATAAATTAATATAAATTTTTTAACTTTTTCAAGTTTGCATTGTTTATAAAAAGAGAGCATGCAACAACCAAAAGGACCATGCGGCAGGGCCTGAGAAACAGATTTTTAACTTTTTTAGGTCTAAAAGACCATTTTTATGCAAATTTTTAAAAATAAAATACCTGTCAATCAACAGGTTTATTCTGTGTTCTTTTATTCATTGAAGAAACATAAATTTCACAAATTTATCCTAAAAATTGTGAGAATTTGGGGCGAATTTAGTTACATGACATTCTCATCCCTGCTTTAGCATTCAGTTCATTAATTAGTACTCCTGAATGTTAAGACCTGGAAGCCTGAAGTGTAGACTCCCAGCCTCCAGTGTTGGACAGCAGGTGCTGTGATACTGAAGTTATGGATAAAAATGAGAAGACAACCTTAGCAATTGTTCCAAGGCATTGAGCAGATAACTCTTGACAAGAAACAACTCATTGGTCGTATGTCTTCAAAATTCTTTATGTTAAAAAATTCTAGTCTTTTTTTTTCCCAGGTTTGCGGGGCATAAAATCCATTCAGTTTTGCTTTACGAGAATCCAAATGAGAATCTTCCTATACATCACTATGGGATGTTCCAATTGCTTGCAGAATCTTTTCAAAAATCAGATTCTGGTTTCTTGCTGAACTTTTAGCCCTGGGTTTGTGAAAGTTAACCTAGTTATCTCAATTAGTTGTAACATTTTTATGTCTTGATTCAAGTTTCCCATTATTTTTCATTCTTTTCTATTTCAGAAAAAGTTTTAGAGAAATATTTGAAAGAATTAAAAAATAACTTAGAGACCACAAGGTACATTAATATACATTTTGTCTCCACACCAATTTATTGACTCACTATCATCAGTTGTGGGTTTGATGTCATTATTGCTTCCATTGACAGGGATAACAAAATTGTTGTTCACAGCATAAAAACATTATTCTGTGAAATTGAGGGATTTGTTGCCTCCACGTGGATTTCTTTAGCACACATAACATGTCAGGACAAAACAGGATTCCTGTGACACTTTGCATTCTGTGAAATTCCTAAAATTTAGAAGTTTCTTTCCAAAGATATGGAGAGTCCTTGAATATTGAAACCATCCATGAAAAGAGATACAAGGCCATCAAATGGCATTCATTCCAGCAATATTCCGTTCGCCTCAATGTGATTCTCTGCTTTATAGATT
The DNA here is from genome assembly GCA_031216915.1 of Pictodentalium vernedei. Lineage (NCBI taxonomy): Eukaryota > Metazoa > Mollusca > Scaphopoda > Dentaliida > Dentaliidae > Pictodentalium > Pictodentalium vernedei. Next base: position 401,434,461 of record CM062297.1, on the reverse strand, counting down.
GACTGCCTAATAGAATGAGAATCTTGCATTAGATTGTAGATAATACTGTGCATGATACACGACTTCAAAACTGAATATTGGGTACAAACTTCCTCATCTCACATATGCAAGTAACTGTGTAGCTTTTGGTATAAAGCACCCTCGTTCTTTACCTCAGAACAGTTTTCAAAGTCCCTGAATATCTTATCTCTAACTCTTTGTAAGCTCTTGAAAATGCACTGTTTGGCCTAAAAAAAGTTAAAAGTCTCTTTCTCAGGCTCTTCCACATGGTCCTTTGGGCAGCCACATTCTCTCTTTTTATAACCAATGCAAACTTGAAAAAATTAAAATTAAATGGTTTATGTCTGATATTTTACCCTAGTTAATAAATGCTTTAGCATTGCAAAGCCTTCTTGCACTCAAGTGACGAAATACACCAACCATGCTATTCTGTAGATTATGAGACCTAAAACATAAAACAAACCAAGAACATGAACTTTTGGTGACAAAAGTAGTAATTACAAACATAAAAAAAGAAAATTATAAAAAAATGCCTGCCCACATGCAATTTTACAAAAAGTGGCCTGAGAAACAAGATCTGCTTTGTAGGACCTTCAGTTCCTTGCTTGAATCCTGTAGGAATTAACCCTTAAGCGCTTAATTCTGACTTTGATCACATTTACTGCAAAAGAACAGATGCCTCAACATGTGTCTCTGGGTTAACTCATGACTTGAAGTGTAAGCATCTTGGTAGTTGTTTTTAAGCAAATCTTGGCTGCCTATATAAGCAGCCAAGACTTGCCCCAAAACATCATGATGGAAAATGTCAAAGTGTAACAAAAATGTATAAAAACCTCCAGGCTTTCAAGGGTTAAGCTCGACCTATGATCAATTTACATACTTGTTTAATTCTTTATTTTAACTGTATGTAAATATTGTGTGCTCCTTTGTCAGGCTGGGTATTTTTTGCATGCACTTAAACAATCCTACCTGCCCTATCCAGCCAGCACTGTTCTCAAACATTTACATTCAAATTTTAATATTCTTTCAATCTCTTGCCTTCAAAACATATCTTAAGACACCTCATTGGAATGATCTGTTTGGGCTCATTCCAACGATGTGTTTATAAGCTGGGTTTTGAATGCAAAATATAAAAAATTGTAGTTTTAAAATAAAATTGGCATTTCAACAAACCAATCAAAATTTTGGTAAGATTTCCAGTTTCTGCTGCTTTGGTGCCCAAAAATGGTTAGTTATAGAAACTTCTATCTAAGCATATAAATTCTAGCCTCAATATTTAACCCTCTCCACTCTGATGTCAAAATATCAAAGTTTTCAGCAGCAAATTTTTCCCACAGTACAACTGGGAATTTAATAAATTATATCTTGTTTGACAGAGCTCATTGAGCTCTGTCAAACAAAAAATAATTTGGTAAATTGTTCATGATGCATGGGCATTATGGGGTCAATTACGAAACTTTTAAAATACTACCAGAGTGCTAGGAGTTAAATTGCAAGTGTCATGTGGGGCATTTTCAATGCTTGTTTTTTCTACAGAATAGTGTACAGAGTTTAAATAATTCCAAGTACGACCATTTTCAGGACTGCTTTGTAGATTTAGCAAAAAAGAAAATAAAAAATCCTCTCCCCTCATCACAACATTGAGTGAAAATTGCCTCAGAGCCAAGAATTCTTGCTAACTGGTAGAGCACTGGAAGCCCATATTTGGACTTTACAATGAAGTGCAGGTGCCACAGTTTGTAAGCTGCATATTCACTGGATGTGTATAATATATCTTTGAAATGAAATTATTTAGTCTACAAGGATTCGCCTTGTTACTGTTTATGGGAGAGTGCCCATAGGCACTTTCCCATAAACTGTAATGAAGCAAGGACATGTGAACAAACTTTGACAGGACAAAAATAATTTAGCACTCTACCAGTTAACAGGCCTTAATATCATTTATTCACATAAATCACTTCAAGTGTTTTTCAAATTTTTTTTCAGAATGGGTTACTCATTAGCTATTGGATCCTTTCCTAAATGCTTCATATTAGGAAAGCTGAAGATGATTTTATCAAGCTTAACTACTGCCACCCAGAAAACAGAGAAAGAAGATAAGTGGTCAGAGTTTAGAAGAGATGCAGTGAAGGCAATAAACAAGTGAATAACTTTCACTATACTTGAATCCCTGTTGTCTATTTCGTTATTGTGTGGCCACCCCACGAGGTGGGGAGCGACATATAGGGATTACTTTTGTCATCTTGCGTCGTCCGCGTCGCTTTAACCTATGAATGGATTTTGATGAAACTTTCAGTGATTCTTTATCACATCATGGCATTGTGCACCTCCTATTTTATTTTTTGATCCGCTGTATTTTTTCCAGAGTTATGCTCCTTTTCCACTTAGAATTCTGTCTGAAACGCAAGGCTTCTCTTATCCGCCACTCCTCTTTAACCTATGAATGGATTTTGATGAAACTTTCAGTGATTCTTTATCACATCATGGCATTGTGCACCTCCTATTTTATTTTTTGATCCGCTGTATTTTTTCCAGAGTTATGCCCCTTTTCCACTTAGAATTCTGTCTGAAATGCCAGGCTTCTCTTATCTGCCACTCCTCTTTAACCTATGAATGGATTTTGATGAAACTTTCAGTGATTCTTTATCACATCATGGCATTGTGCACCTCCTATTTTATTTTTTGATCTGCTGTATTTTTTTCAGAGTTATGCCCCTTTTCCACTTAGAATTCTGTCTGAAATGCCAGGCGACACACGTCTTCCATGGAAGACTCACATCTAAGTTTTTTTTAAAAATTATCCAAACATTTTTAAATAAAATTTCCTGCAAATAAGGTGAAATTTTAACAAGGGAGAAAAAAATTGTATACTCACTGGTGAAAGCTTTATCTTCATTGCACTTTTTCAGTGGATACCGAAATCATTTCACTCGTGGAGATTTACTCATGGGGACTTGAAAATAACATTATGTCCCTTTTCCATCCAAAGTAGCATGCATCAATTGGTCCATGCCCTTTTGACTTTTCATTATATTCCTGGGCATGTGCCTATGTCTACAGTCCGTTATTCATAGTAAATCCTATGTTTACATCTTGGACATCAGGTATTTGAATTATGTTTAGTGATTTATTTACCCTTATTATGCCCTTGACCTCCTATGGAGCATTCAGGGGTATCTAGTGAACCCCTCCGTCCATCTGTCCATCCATCTGTCCGTACAAATGTTTTGCATTGTAATTTCAAAGCCATCACTCGGATTTGGACCTCCTTTGGTATGCTGATAGACTTGCATTAGAGTTTCACCTCCTGTATAGTACATGGTTTGTGTGTTGTAGACTTTGCATGGGAATCATATATGTCTTACAGACACAGCTGATATATGAGTAACAAATCACAGTTTGCTCTTCAACCTCCTGTGTCCATGTGCTGTGCTGGGGCATGCTTCAGTCTGGGTTTATTTTTTGTTGTTTATATTAGTCCTACTGAAAAAATGTTAACAGATTTGTTTCCTGTTCTGGTTGTAATTGATAATAATAAACAATCGTGCAGTTTGTCCATACTGTAAGTGAAACACATTAAACAGCAACACATCAGTTAAGCACCTCTTCTATCCTCCCCCCTCTCCACATCCCTCTCCCCCCTCCACCCCCCCCCCCCCCCCCAAAAAAAAAAATGGGGGTGAGAGAGTCTGAAGGCATAAGTTGATTTACAATTTAAAGTAAAAGTATGGAGATCTGTGACAAATCCAGTGTAGGCCCATGGTCAGCATGGTTAAGAGCCTGGACAAGTGTCCTGAATTTCCACCTGCCCACAGCCTCTCTACATCCATTGGCTTAGCAGTGATTTCTAATCAAGTCTTGACTGCCTCTACAGGCAGCCAAGTCTTGACTACAAACCACTGCCTACCTAATTTGTCTGTTGTCAACAGGACCTCCTCATGATGGCATGTTAAGGGCACCTGTTCCGAGGTCATAAAAATAGGAAATAGTCTTTTAAAGGTTAAAGTAACATTACCAAATGACAAGACATGACCCTATTTCATAGATTGTTCTGAGGGGTTTGTCCATATCCCATATCATTTTGTCATAAGCCTTTGGACACATGCTGATGCATTTTATTGAAACTCACATGTTGGAGTTCATATCACAAGAAAAAGATTACCACCAAACCACCTTGGAGAGAGTTCTCATCACAAATATTTACAAATTTAGGGGATTAGCAGAAGCTCTAGCGGCAGTCTTTTAAAAATTGTCAGTGGTTCCTGAGCTTTTTATGTGTGGTTACGCTATTCTAAGCACTTTTATTCCAGGGTGTGTGTGGGGGGTGGGGGGAGGGGGATATGATCTCCATGAGGATGGGGGTACATTACCAGAGAAATACAATACAACTTGTTTTCCACAGTAAAGCAGGCCTTGCATAATGACTCAACTTCCATAGGACATTTGGTCTAACAAAATTAAAATATTACCAGACCAGTGGAGGACAGGTGTTGGTCAATTGCCCCCTTCCTGGATAATTGCCCCTAGAAGTTGCCACCCAGATAATTGCTCCCTCGCCCCCTCAGTCAATGCCTCCCTCGGATAATTGCTCAGGGTATTTTACCCACTTGCCATTGAACTGCAGTTTTAACAAAATTATAGACAAAATGATACAAATGGAAATAATAAAATAGATATATAAAACTGCAATGAAATATTTTTTCAAACTCCCATTTGAAAAAAAATAGTTGTATTATGTAAATGGGTTGTCCATCCATTGTCTGTCATCCACCTGTCCGTCTGTCCATTTTTTTTTGTCAGGAGATTTTCTTGGCTGTTCAAGAGCCCCTTTCAACTTGGTATGCTTGTTCACCACCATGGGAACCTACGCATATGCGATTATAGTTCCAGTGGAACAATTTTTGCCAGAGATATACCTCTTTTCGATACAGAATAATTTCCCTCATTGGTCTGAATTTGTTCTGAGATTTTCACGGAGGTTTACAAACCAATTCTTTTGAAACTTGGTTTGCATATTCACCACCATATGAACCTGTGCACCTGCAATTATAGTTCTGGCCGGACTATTTTTGCCAGAATTATGCCCCTTTTCGACTTAGAATAATTTACCACATTGGTTGACTTTTGTCCGGCGGTTTCCCAGGAGATTTATAGACTATTTCTTTTGAAACTTGGTAAGCATGATCACCATTATGGCAACCCTTGCACCTGTGATTATCTTTGCCATAGTTATGCACCTCTTTGACTTGGAATAATCTGCCGCATAAGTCTGAGTTTTGTAAGGAAGGTTTTTCGGAGGCTTGTGGACCAATTCTTTCGAAACTCGGTATGCATGTTCACCATCATTGGAACCTGCGGACCTGTGATTATAATTTGGTCGGACTATTGTTTCCAGCATTATGCCCCTTTTTGTCTTTAGAAATTTCACATTTTTGTCAGTATTTTCGTTTTTGGACAGAACTTGAGTTTTGATTCAGCATTTTTTTTATTACACTGTTGGAAGAGTTTGCAGTTGGAAAAAGTCTTGAGATTGATAATATTTCTTGAGGAACAAATAGTTTCTTCTTACTCTGGAATGAAGTCATGTCAACATACATGCAATTCTGCCATTACAGGGGTATCTGAAAAATAACTTTTCACTCATTTCTTTGTAAAAAAATAGTATAAGGTTCACTCGGATGGGGAATAAAAAAAAATAACAGTCACTTACATCAATTGTATGCACATGTTAATTTTGGGGACCAAAAATAATATAGGTATCAGCTTTAAAGGGCTAACTCAAACATCATACAGTGCCTGGGTGATTAATTAATAACAATAGACAAGATAACCTGGTTTGCTCAATGCACTGATGTTTACATTTGTTGATTGGTGGTCTTATTACTCTATAATACTGCCCACTTTGTATTCCGGTGGTAGAGATTACTTCTGGCAGAGCCTCGACAGACTTTTAATCCCCTCCACTTGATGTCCACCGATACTGCGTCCGGTGACAGAATACCAAATCACTCAGTGCATACTGTATTCTTTCTTGGTATCGATTCCTATTTTTATTCCCCCGAAAAAAATTTGGGGGAATCTATCCGTGACATCGTCCATCTGTCCATCTGTCCGTCCGGGCATAGACGGAATTCGGGTCCGCTCCATAACTTCTTACAGCCTTCAAGGATATTAATGATACTTGGTATTATTATTGCCCACAACCAGAGGGTGTGTCGCGAATAAGGTTGGAATGGCTATCAAGGCTTTTTTCGGGGGAATCAGCCACCCTTTGGTGGCCATCCTCTAGTGTTAGATTATGATGTATATAAAAATGAAACAAGCCTTGCATAGGAACCTCGAAGGGAAAATAAATGAAAAGAAATACCTGCTCGCAAGAGTTTGGGGAAAAAAAAGTTCCTCAGAAACAGAAAATCTTGTTTGTGTGCCCTTTTTATATGCCTGTTTTGAAAAAAAGTGGATGTATTATGAGATTGGTCTGTCTGTCTGTCCATCTGTCTGTCTGTCCATAAACTTTTCTGTTTCCGGATGATAACTTGAGTTTGGATTTATGGATCAGGACCAAACTTGGTTTGTGCCTCAGTTATATCAAAATAAAGGTTAAATTTGAATTGGGGTTGGTCCGGTGATTTTTACAAGAGTTATGAGCCCTTTCAACGCAGAAATTGCTTATTTCCATCAATTTTCCGGTTATCAGGCAATAACTTTAGCTCTGCTTATTTGACCTCAACCAAATTTAGCATATGACTCAATTATACCAAACTACAGGTCAGGTTTGAATTGGGGTATGGACCTTTTCTGACTTGGAGCATTTTCATAATTTTTAAAGCATTTTTTTTGTTTCTGATTTTTGCTCTGGTTAACATTAGATTGATGTGTACAAATAGAAGTTATTTGTTGGATGAAAACAGTGGTTATGTACAATTCGAAAAAGCCTACCGAGCATATTATGCAATACCAGGCACTGTTCTTATTTCAAACTGTATCAAGTTTTTTGATATTTTCTTTTCTTTCAGTGTATGTTGTACGGTGGGAGTAGAGAAAGAAGGTACACCATCTAACTGTGTTTGTAAAAGTAATATTAATGAAGTGTATGACTGTCTTTTCAACTCCATGAAGGATTATACTCTAGATAGCAGAGGAGATGTCGGAGCATGGTGAGTACAACTTGTTCAATTATCAAAGTTGTACATTGGAATGCTGTTAATTCAATAGCCGCTTTCCAGTGTAATTTATTTTGGAGATAACCTGATCATTTAATCTATTATATCTTGCTTGACAGAGCTCACGGAGCTCTGTGAAGCAAGGTATAATAGATTAAATGCCTGTATTGGATATTCTGAGGCAAAATGACAGGACTGGAAAAATGAGGCGGACAATTTTATTTCCCACTTACCGCTCACACAAAATTGACCCAACACAGATGAAAATTTCATCTGTGCATATATTCTGATGCGACAGTCTTGACACACAGTTACTCCACCATGATAGTAGTATAATAACAACATAATTCAATCTGCAATAGTGAAATTAGGATTAAATTTGTGTAGAAAAATGTTCTGACGTCGGGAAAACATCAAACACCAAAGCTCAATAATCATTTAGAATGTGCAATATCAGCACAGTTTCCCAGCTGATCAAAGTCACGGATCTTTGACCATGATGCAACATTGCATTGAGTACATAACATTAAATAATAAATACAAAGTGTTCAGCTAGGGATCTGCTGTATTTCATGAGGCAAACATCACAACACAGTGGGAGAATAAAATGGGAAAAAAAACCCTCAAATACAATATTTTTTTCAATAGCAGATGATTGTTACCCAGCATGTGTGTCGTATTTCTGTCACAACCACGTTTTTAGTTTGTAAAGTTCATTGTTCAATTCAGTTACCTCCCTTGATGTGTCTCCAATGTTGACTGCAAAGTGAATATTGGAGAAACACATCAAGAGAGGTAAAAGGTTAAAAAGTAAACATAATATTCTGAAACCTCCCATGACTGTCTATCTGTAGATCATGCATGGACACAAGCTCACAACACACATTTTACATCAAAGTTATAATTAAATAGAGACACAAAGTATATGTACTCAGTATATTTCTGGTTAATCCAGCTGAGTGTATTGTACTCATAAATTAAAACTGTATTTACACTATTTACCAGAATAAACACAACCCTTACAAGAGAACAATATTGTGATTATATCATTAATCATGATTTTTCCAGAAAAAAACTTGAATACTATTTTGGCTAATATTGCCCAGTATTAAACATGCATGGTCTGAGAACTTTTTGTGTTACTAAATGTTTGTAATTGGTGATTTATCAATGAAATATAGTGCGGCAACAGATTTTTCTTTATGTCCTATTCAGACCATTGGAACTGGCATAGGAATCGCCAGAATGGTCCTAGAACAGTGATCTTATAGTTCATGCTAATGTTTCCAAAAAGCCAGTGGGTGAAATGGGTGTGTGAACAAGGTGAATTTGGTGTTAATCGGGGTAATGTCTTGACATATAATCAACAACATTTTATTCATTAACAGGAGTTTACTTTATAACCGACATGCAATTAACAAGTCAAATTTGTACTGAAGATATGAAAAATGGATTTGTGTTTGGAAGTTATACTCAATTAGGAGGGTTATTCGGTTAAGAGATATCCATTGCAGTGGGCTCCTGTCCATGTACCAGCTTGAGAAGGCTTCATGGGGATTTCGAGGATCCTAAAATTTCTCTGTGTCTGGAATATTTATGGGTTTTGGCTCTTCAGAGGTTTCCATTATGGAATTCATGCATAACAAATTTTTGGAGGGAAGTGTAACTGCTTTGTGGCTCACATTTATTTTCTAAATGTGAAATGAACTGTTTCAAAACTGCAATATGCAGTCACATGTCATTGACAAGTTGCTATAAATATACAGTGCTAAGCAGCAACAACAACATTTCTCGGAAGGTTTTCAAGTATGTGATGCCATGCAATCTCTGATCGCTTTTCAAAGAATATACTTTAGTGTCTGCAAAAAATGAATATGTTGCTGATATGTACATTTTTCGTGGCAATACAAATTGAATATTTACAACATAAAAAAATATGAATTCTGAGATTGGAAAGTTGATACAGTGTTATTAGCTCACCTGACTGAAAGTCAGGGAGAGCTTTTCTGATCACTTTTTGTCCGTCGGCCGTCGTCTGTCGTCCGGCCGTCGTCCGGCATCCGTCGTGAAGGTGGTGTTTGGGCCTTTTTCTGCCAAACCACTGGCCGCATATTAATGAAATTTCATGTGAGTAGGGGTTATATAAGGGCATTTTGATTTTTTGTCAAATTAGGTTTTGGCTCATATTGAGCAGAGGGATGGGACAAAAATGCTCCAATTCTTAAAAAATCTTCTTCTCAAGAACCAGCAATAGCAGAGACTTGATATTTAGTATGCAGCTTCCTTTAGAGGTGTAGACTCAAGTTTGTTCAAGAGAAGTTTGTCGGGCATTATTTGCCTTCGTTATGGGAGGGGCAAACATTTTGGCCATGCCTAAAATTTCTATTTTCAGAACCGTCAGGTCGATTTGAATCAAATTTGATATGAGATGATAATGGGTCATAAGTAGTTGATTGATACAAAAAAAAATTTTCTCATTGCCCCGTGGGAACCTCGGGAGCTAAAAATAGGAAAAACCTTAAAACTGCCATATCTCCAAAGCTACACGGCACAGAGAATTCTTATTTTGTATAAAGCTTACTTTTATCCAGTAGAATAGAATGGTTAAAAAAAATTCCTATCGGTTTGATCACAAGGTACTTTTTTCAGGACTTTGAAAAAGTGCTGTGTCAGCACTTTTTAACACTGTAGGCAATGGGAAAAAGATTAAAAAATCTTCTTCTCCAGATCCAGCAGGCAGAATCTTTTGATATTTGGTATGCAACATTGTGGGGTGGATCTGATTGAAGTTTGTTCAAATCGGCTCCCTGGATTTATATTTGGGCTCACTATAGAAGCCCGAATTCGAACTTAGTGCATTTCAGGCAAATTTCTTAAAAAATCTTCTTCTCCAGATCCAGCAGGCAGAATCTTGTGATATTTGGCATGCAACATTGTGGGGTGGATCTGATTCAAGTTTGTTCAAATCGGCCCCCTGGGTTCATATTTGGGCTCAGTATAGAAGCTCGAATTCGAACTTGGTGCATTTCACGGAAATTTCTTAAAAAATCTTCTTCTCCAGATCCAGCAGGCAGAATCTTTTGATATTTGGTATGCAACATTGTGGGGTGGATCTGATTCAAGTTTGTCCAATTCGGCCCCCTGGATTCATATTTGGGCTCACTATAGAAGCCCAAATTCGAACTTGGTGCATTTCAGGCAAATTTCTTAAAAAATCTTCTTCTCCAGATCCAGCAGGCAGAATCTTGTGATATTTGGCATGCAACATTGTGGGGTGGATCTGATTCAAGTTTGTTCAAATCGGCCCCCTGGATTCATATTTGGGCTCAGTATAGAAGCTCGAATTCGAACTTAGTGCATTTCAGGCAAATTTCTTAAAAAATCTTCTTCTCCAGATCCAGCAGGCAGAATCTTTTGATATTTGGTATGCAACATTGTGGGGTGGATCTGATTCAAGTTTGTCCAATTCGGCCCCCTGGATTCATATTTGGGCTCACTATAGAAGCCTGAATTCGAACTTGGTGCATTTCAGGCAAATTTCTTAAAAAATCTTCTTCTCCAGATCCAGCAGGCAGAATCTTTTGATATTTGGTATGCAACATTGTGGGGTGGATCTGATTCAAGTTTGTTCAAATCGGCCCCCTGGATTCATATTTAGGCTCACTATAGAAGCCCGAATTCGAACTTAGTGCATTTCAGGCAAATTTCTTAAAAAATCTTCTCCAGATCCAGCAGGCAGAATCTTTTGATATTTGGTATGCAACATTGGATCTGATTCAAGTTTATTCAAATCGGCCCACTGGGTTTATATTTGAGCTCAGCATAGACGCTCGAATTCCAACTTAGTGCATTTCAGGCAAATTTCTTAAAAAATCTTCTTCTCCAGATCCAGCAGGTAGAATCTTTTGATATTTGGTATGCAACATTGAGGGGTGGATGATGGATCTGATTCAAGTTTGTTCAAATCGGCCCCCTGGATTCATATTTGGGCTCACTATAGAAGCTCGAATTCGAACTTAGTGCATTTCAGTCAAATTTCTTAAAAAATCTTCTTCTCCAGATTCAGCAGGCAGAATCTTTTGATATTTGGTATGCAGCATTGTGGGGTGGATCTGATTCAAGTTTGTTCAAATCGGCTCCCTAGATTCATATTTGGGCTCACTATAGAAGCTCAAATTCAAACTTAGTGCATTTCAGGCAAATTTCTTTGAAAATCTTCTTATCAAGATCCAGCAGGCAGAATCTTTTGATATTGGGTATGCACCATGCTTACAGGGGTGAGATTCAAGTTTGTTCAAGCCAAGTCCCTAGGTCCATATTTGGACTCACTGTGGGAGCTTGAATTCTAACTTAGTTCAAAATGAGGAATTTTCTTTAAAAATCTTCTTCTTCAGATCCAGCAGTCGGAATGTTTTGATATTTGGTGTGCAGCATCCTTAGGGGGGTGAGATTCAAGTTTGTTAAAGCCAAGTCCCTGTGGGAGCCCGAATTATAACTTAGTTCAATATGAGGAATATTCTTTAAAAATCTTCTTTTTTTTTAGATCCACTGGTCAGAATCTTTGGATATTTGGTATAAGCTTTTCTTAGGAGGAGCAGATGCAACTTGTTGAAATCAATTCTCTGGGTTGATATTTAGGCTACCATGTCAGGTGAGCGCCCTCAGGCCCCTTGGGTCCTCTTGTTAGTTTTTGTGCAAGTTAAGCACCATGGCCTCTGATGTCAAAGTTGTTACGCTCTGCCGTAACCGCTTTCATGTCATCAAATGTCATGGATTGGGAGGAGTTACCTCGTTGATTGACTTTCTGTCCTCTTGGGGGGTGGGGGAGGTTAAATCCCAATATTTTTTTCTGATGTACCAGCAATCCAGTTGGAAAGAGATTAGCAGTTTGGATCCTATCGAAATTTGAAGTCCCCTTCACTCCTCAGCCCTTAAGGGCCCAGAGATTTTTATATATTTTTGCTACACTTTGACAGTCTCCATCCTGTGATTTTGCTGCTGTTTCTTGGAAAGTCTTGGCTGCCTATATAGAATGTAACTTGTGAGTTAACCCAAAGACTGCATGTAGGGGCACCTGTTCTGTTGCAAAAAATGTGACCAAAGTCGGAATTAGGCCTTCAAGAGTTAAAACATTGTAGGATCTCACCTGTCAAAAAACATATTCAGCAGTCTTGAATGTCCGATATTATTTTTACAAAAAAAATTTTTGGCAATCTTGAATTTCAAATGTTATTTTTACTTGTTTTTCTCCTCCAGGCTTCTATCTGAAATGTTTTATTCGTGTAACCTGAAACAATTGATGTAAGCATTACATGACTGGATCACAATGTGATGAAGAAATAGATGACTTTTGTTATCACAGTTCTGTATGCACCCACTCTCCCCCCCTCCCCCCCCCCCCCCCCCCCCCCCCCCACACACACACACACACACACACACTCATCAGAGCAATGTCATTGGGCTTGTTCCAATGCAAAGTCCTAAGTCACTTTTTTAGGCGAAAAATGAAAATATTTTGTTATTCGGAAATATTTTGTTCGAGTGTCATCCTTTTGTTGTGTTATGTCAAGGGTTAAAGCTGGCGTTGTGTTCATATAAACCAGAAAGTTGGGAAAAGTCTGTAGAATTGTTTTTGATGCTTCAGGATGAATGTGATAATAAGTTGACTAAACTGAATTTGATATTGTATTATTTTCAGGGTAAGGGAAGCAAGTATGACAGCTCTGCATGATATTACTTCTATGATTGTTAGTAAAGATTCTTCTTTGATATCTGAACACCTGTAAGTTTTGCTTTCTTAATTTATTTATTTTTAGCTTAACTTGACAGAGTCAAGATAAGCTATTGCCATCATGTGTGCGGAAGTCTGTTAGTCTGTGAGTCTGTTCACATTTTCCTTTAGCATGGGCTACACCTTGCAGTTCTTGTCTGATCGTCACGAAATTTCATATGCAGGTTTGAGGGTCATGTCTAGATGAGAACGTCCCCTTTTGGTCGCGATCGGTCAACCAGTATGGCTGCCTCAGTATAATGCCTAGATGAGAACACCCCCTTTTGGGCATGATCTGTCAACCGTGATGGCTGCCCAAGCCCGAAACCCCAAAACTTTTAGCACAGTCTGCAGGTCATGTTTAATATGGAGGGATTTCCTTATGATGTCGAGATGAGAATTTCCCCATTTGGGCATGATCTGCCAACCGTGATGACTGCCCGAGCCCAAAACCCGAAAACCTTTAGCACAGTCTACAGGTCATATTTATTGGGGAATTTCATTGCAACTTGGTGGGTTGACTTCATATAAAGTCTAGATGAGAAAGTCCCTTTTTGGGCGTGATTGGTCAACTGTGACGGCTTCAGCGGCCCGAAGCCCGAAAACCTTTAGCACAGTCTACAGGTCATATTTATGAAGGGATTTCATGGTAACTTGGTGAGATGACTCCAAATAATGTCTAGATGAGAACGTCCCATTTTGATCGTGATCATTCAGCCTTGATGGGTGCCCGAGCCCAAAAACCTTTAGCATAGGCAAAAGGTCATATTTATGGAAGGCTTTCATTGTAACCTGTTAGGTTGACTCCATATAATGCCTAGATGATGACATTCCCTTTTGGACGTGATTGGTCAACTGTGATGGTTACAGGTGCCCGAAACCTGAAAACTTTGAGCACAGTCTACAGGTCATATTTATGAAGGGATTTCATTGTAACTTCGTAGGATCACTCCAGATGATGCCCAGATGAGATTGTTCCCGTTGGTTGCGATCATTCAACCATGATGGCTGCCTGAGCCCGAAGCCCGAAAACCTTTAGAACAGTCTACAGGTCATAATTATGAAGGGATTTCATTGTAGCTTGGTAGGATGACTCCAAATAATGTCTAGATGAGAACATCCCCTTTTGGTCGCGATCATTCAGCCTTTATGGCTGCCCGAGCCCAAAGACCTTTAGCATAGTCTATAGGTTGTATTTATGGAAGAATTTCATTGTAACTTGTTAGGTTGACTCCATATAATGCCTAGATGATGGCATCCCCATTTGGTCATGATTGGTCAACTGTGATGGCTACAGGTGCCCGAAGCCCGAAAATCTTGAGCACAGTCTACAGGTCATATTTATGAAGGGATTTCATTGTAACTTCGTAGGATCATTCCAGATGATGCCCAGATGAGAATGTCCCCTTTTGGTTGCGATCATTCAACCATGATGGCTTCCCAAGCCCTATGCCCGAAAACCTTTAGCACAGTCTTCTGTTCATATTTATGAAGGGATTTCATTGTAACATGGTAGGTTGACTTCATATAATGTCTAGATGAGAACAGCCCCTTTTGGACACCATTGGGAAACTGAAGGCTACAGGGGCCTGTAGCCCAAAAACCTTTAGCACAGGTAGGTTGACTTCATATAATGTCTATATGAGAACAGCCCCTTTTGGACACCATTGGGAAACTGACGGCTACAGGGGCCCAAAGCCCGAAAACCTTTAGCACAGTCCACAGGTCATATTTATGAAGGGATTTCAATGTAACTTGATAGGATGACTCATTTTGGAATAATTTCAATAATTTCACTGTGCTCAGATGAGAATGTCCCCTTTTGGTTGCGATCATTCAACCATTATGGCTGCCTGAGCCCAAAACCCAAATACCTTTAGCACTGTCTACAGGTCATATTTATGAAGGGATTTCATTGTAACTTGGTAGGTTTGACTTCATATAATGTCTAGATGAGAACGTCCCCTTTTGGACACGATTGGGCAACTGTGACAGCTACAGGGGCCCGAAGCCCGAAAGCCTTTAGAATAGTCTACAGGTCATAATTATGAAGGGATTTCATTGTAGCTTGGTAGGATGACTCCAAATAATGTCTAGATGAGAACATCCCCTTTTGGTCGCAATCATTCAGCCTTGATGGCTGCCCGAGCCCAAAAACCTTTAGCATAGTCTATAGGTCGTATTTATGGAAGGATTTCATTGTAACTTGTTAGGTTGACTCCATATAATGCCTAGAAGATGATATCCCCTTTTGGTCGTGATTGGTCAACTGTGATGGCTACAGGTGCCCGGAGCCCGAAAATCTTGAGCACAGTCTCCAGGTCATATTTATGAAGGGATTTCATTGTAACTTAGTAGGATCACTCCAGATGATGCCCAGATGAGAATGTCCCCTTTTGGTTGCGATCATTCAACCATGATGGCTTCCCAAGCCCTAAGCCCGAAAACCTTTAGCACAGTCTTCAGTTCATATTTATGAAGGGATTTCATTGTAACATGGTAGGTTGACTTCATATAATGTCTAGATGAGAACAGCCCCTTTTGGACACCATTGGGAAACTGAAGGCTACAGGGGCCTGTAGCCCAAAAACCTTTAGCACAGTCTACAGGCCATATTTATGAAGGGATTTCAATGTAACTTGATAGGATGACTCATTTTGGAATAATTTCAATAATTTCACTGTAACTTGGTAACTTTCGTTGATATACGTGAGGGCCACATACATTAACTGCGAGGTCATATTAACCCACCCCTCAGCTCTTTAGTACAGTGTACACCTCATATTATTTTTATCAAAAACATAGCATACAGGGAACAGAAATGAACATATTCCCAATTATCACAATTCTTGTCTTATTTCATAATCCTTTCATAAACATTGAACATTATCCTTTTCATCAAACACAACACACAAGTTAAGCTACAGTGTCATTGACACTTTTATTTCTGCTTCCTGAGAAAAATTTTGGGGATCATATAGTTGCTGCCCTGTCTGTCTGTCCCCATCCATCTGTCTGTCCAACCATCTGTCCTTCCGTCCGTCCAGGCTTATCAGAGGTACATTGTGGGCTTTACAATTTAGGGTCAGTGGTAGTTGTGGGGTTGGATTAGTACAGTGGCCACTTGTGGGGTTATTTTTTGCACTGTGGGGTTAATTTTTTGACCTTGTGGGATTAGGGTTTAACATGGGAAAAACCCCACAAGTAAGAACGTGTAAGAACATCCATCCATCTGTCCGTCCATCCAGATGTCCATCTGTCCATCCATCCCAAACAAATGGTTACTGGACGATAACTTTAGTTTGACTGAACAAAATGAAATAAAATTTTATACCTAGGTTTATAATTACATAATACAGGTTGGGATTGATATTGGGCTTGGTCCAGTATCTTTGGGGGAGCACTGTGGCTCAGTGGTAGACTGTTGAACTTCCATGCTAGAGGTCCAGAGTTCGATCCTCGTCCGTTGTGTCCTTAGGCAAGGCACTTTATCCTGGTTGCCTACATGGGGGCACGATGACTCCGTGTACTAAGGCGTACTGCACGTCAGTGGTGCACATGTCTTCAACTGCTGTAACACTGCTTGAGTGGAGCTTGAACAGAGTTAGAATGTTGAGGAGCTGACAGTTGCTCGTCCATGCATGGTAGTTCTCTCAGGGTACTCTGGCTTCCTCCACCTGTAAAACTGTTTCATCACGATATTGGTTTCCGGGTGATAACTTTAGTTTGCGTGAACAAAGTGAAACAAAATTTTATTCATATGTTTATAACCACATTATGCAGGTTGGGATTGATAGTGGGCTTGCTCCGATATTTTTTGGTAGAGGTGTGGCCCTTTTCCGACATCGAAGACATGTTGATATTGATTTCCAGATGGTAACTTGAGTTATAGGTGTCTGATTTCAATCAAACTTGGAATGTAGATTAGTGTAGACAAAATACCGGATGGGTTTGATTTTGAGTGTGTTGTGATAATTTTTATCTGAGTTATGGCCCCTTTTTGGACTTCGTTAACCACTAAAATATAGTATTGTTATACTGCAACCAATGGCCCAGACTTAGCTGGTGCTAACTCTAAAATATTCAGGGCCAAACACAAATTTTGCCCCCCAAATCCCCCAAATTTGCATCCAAAACCCAAAAACTAATGTCCTATATGGTCCTCCATACTTTTGTCTACTGCGCATGCACAGTGTCAAGGAAGTACCGAAATTGGTGCCAAGCCTCATTCTTTGTTTGGCCCTTCTGTCAGAAACAACTAACTGACTTCTGTGCTTGTAAATCTCAGTTTTTATGATGCCAGACACAAAGTAATGGTGATTTTAGTGGATCAAAGGATGCATTTAGAGGATGAGAGGAAAAAAACAGTGGTTTGATGTGTTCAGGGCTGTAACTTATAATTTTTGTTGAAAATTATTTCATGTTCCCTAATTTCGGGACATGGGCCTGATGTTATCATTGTTGCTATGAAATTGCCACTGTTTGTTAAGTGTTTCCTCCCTCTCCTTCCTAGATAACCCCCTGTTAAGCTCCCATATTTTTTGGACCTTTTTGGAACATTTTTTATTGAAAATTTCATGGGAGTTTAACTTGGTTACAGAATGTTTATTCTGTATATCCCCATGGTTACGTCCTCACCCTTTGGGTGTTTAGGAGTTTTTGGTCTTGCATCTACCATCTGATGTATCGCAGTTTCTTCTGATGAAGATTCTGTCTTACATCGGATAGTTTAAAAATCTGTTACTGACTTCAGCCATGTTGTTCAGTGCCTGGAGTCTTGTTTCCGGTTTTTATTGCATTTTGTTTACATTGACAACGGTTACTTCTATAAGTAATTGTCTTGTCATTATGATGTTAGGTCTTTAATCAGATACATTATATACTCCGGAAGTGTAGCATTAATTTAAAATTTTGTCCACACTTCAGCTTTTTTGTGATCCATTTGGGCGCATCGTTCCCTTTGGGAACTTGGGCTCATATCAAAATTTTTCGAAAATTCTTTTATGAATTATTTTTCGAAATGTTTGTATTGGATTGTGTTATGTATCTTTGTCATATTATTATGAGGGTTAATGCGTGAACTATGGACTTGTAATTTTTGGCATAATGAAAGAATATTGCTCAAATTGTAAGTCGAGGAAGTCTTCCTCCGACTCTCATGTTTATTGTGTTTGCTGTAGTCATTGTCCTCGCACTCTTGTTCTGTTTGTGCCAATTGAGATGACAAAAGTTGGAGATGTGTGTCATGATATGTTGTTAGTGGTGAGAGATCGATGTCTGCTCTCTCACCACAAAGGTCACTCTAGTTTTTCAGTTTCTTTTTCAGAGGAACAAGAACATGGTGATGTGTCCGTGATACCATCAGGAAGTGTGCTACCATCGTCGCAATCTAACACAGAGCTAGCAGCAAAAGTGCTCAAGGAAATTAGAATTAGACAAGGGCCTCGATCACTGATCATGGGATTTACGTCCTTGTTGCCAGCTAGCTCAACCAGTGCTTCTATCACTCAGAATATGGGTGTTATGACACCGGGTAAGTCCGTAGCGGTCGAGGAAAGGAAAAAGGGTGTTGAGAGCACTATAATATCGGAACATGCTCACACTGCGACAACGGAACAGAGGAAGCCAGCTAGTTCTGCGGTCGTCTCGATCAGATCTTCCCGGACTGCAAGCAAGAGAGGTCCATCTCTCTTACAACAACATCTGGGACCAGATGTTGTTGTTTAGAACGTTCGTCAGTCGGAGCATACATCCACGCCTCCTGTCTGGGATGCTCCGTCAAATAGGCTGCTGGGGTCAGCTCGTCTATCATCTTCCAGTTCGTCTTCAAAGTACACACGACCGCACCTTGGCTATGTGACTACGGAGATACACGGAGTCACGCCGTCTTTTAGCCAAGGAAACGAGGCGACATGAATTGGGACGTCTGCATAAGAGGAGTATGTCGGATATGCCGTCCCAGGAGCATCCAGCGGCTAAGCTTCAAAGAACTGCTGCTCCAAAGGCCTCGGGTCGCAAATAGCACAGCTTATTGCAGCATCTCAGCAGGCTACGGAACATCCTATGACAGTTTCCCATGTAGAATTGTCGGATGAAGCTGGGTTGGTTCATTCCTCTGCCCGTTCAGATAGGGATGACTGAGACTCTAATCTGGTCCAATCGGATGGTGAAAGGGAATTGAGTGAATTAGATTTTTCCCTTTTGGAGAAACACAAGGTAGCGATGAATTTTATTCAGCAATACCTTCCAGATGTTGTTCCTCCAGATCAGAATGCTGTGACAAAGAATAAAAAACTGCTAGCATTATTGGATTCCGATTTTTTCGACCGGGTTAAAGAAGATACTCCAGTTTACCCGGTGCTGACCAGTAATGTGTCTTAGACTTTTGAACTGAATAATGACGCTATACTCAATCTATCCTCGGGACCGAGGAAAAGCAGTTTTTTATCTTCATGTGCTCTAGCTCTGCCATTTATTAATAATAGAAATAGATTTAAAATGGCAGGTCAATGTATTTCGAGAGTTCCTCTGCGTTTGGACAAACAGGCTGAGGACTTAGATTTGTCCTTACCTTCGTCCTTTTCTATTCTCTCGGATACAATGGATACGATATTTTCCAATCGAGCGAATCTAGATGCTTTATCTTACGCAGATCACCTTACTAGAGCCTTAGAGCAACGGCTCAGTGGAGTAGAATTTGAAGACGTTCGTACCTCATTAAGAGTTCTTTCTGGGGCTATTGCTTATTCCACATATAACTCTGCCTTATCAGTGGCTAATTTAGAGTTAATTAGACGTGATGCAGCCCTAGCATCATCACCCCTAGTGGACGTTAAGGGGAAAAACTATCTTCAAGTCGCTCCGGTATCCGGTGACTATCTCTTTGATGGCAAGCTTTCGTTGATCTATGATCAGGTTACTAAGAAAGCATCTGATACACTGCTTTTGAAGTCAGTTTCAAAGAAAACTGATACAGCAGAAAAGGGTAAAGTAGGAGCTTCTGGACAAAGTTTGTCCAAAGGAAGCTTCTATAGAGGATACAAGAAATCCCCAGGTAGTTACCCTAGAGATCGTCAATATAGCGACTAAGGTAGGGGACGTGGGTCTGGCCGAGACTACCGGTCGGACATCCCCAGGTCAGCGGGCTGAGGTGCTGCACCGGGAGGATGTAGTTTCTCTTCCTGTAGGCCTTGCAGGTCCAGGAGGTGATGGTCAGGATCTCTATTGCGGTCCTGTTGGCGGAAGACTGTCAAGGTTTCTGGAAAATTGGATTCCAATTACAGACGACCTCTGGGTCAGAGGGGTTATCCCAGAAGGCCTAAGGCTATCATTCCGAGAGAAAGCTCCATTAACACGAAGTTCACGCTGGACTCAAGCTTCCAACCAACCCTCTAAAAAGAGATTCTTTTCTATCCGAGGTAAAATCTCTTTTGGAGAAAGACGCAATAGAGGTCGTAGAAAACCAGGAATCACTGGGTTTTTACAGTCACCTGTTCTCGGTTCCGAAGCTAGACGGCTCGTTCCATCCAGTAATAGATTTGAGGTGGATAAACAAACTGATCGTGGCTCCAAAGTTTGGAGACCATTCGATCAGTAAGGGCAAGCATTCGGGTGAACGACTATGCATCAAGCATAGATCTAAAGGATGCGTACTTTCATGTCATGGTGAATCCAGCATTCAGAAAGTACCTACGGTTTGCCGTCCTAGGGGTTTATCAGTTCTGAGCAATGTGCTTTGGACTCGCAATCTAGCACCCTGGGAATTCACTTGGATAATGAATTTGGTAATGGCATATTTCCTGACTCATTCATCTGCAGTAACGTCTGCCTATTTGGACGACATTCTTCAGAGATAGGCAACAAAATGGTTCTTCAGAACGATGCTCAGAGTCTGCTTCAGTTGCTCCGACGCCTCGGTTTCATTGTAAATGAAAAGAAGTCGGATCTAGCTCCATCCAAGTTGTTCATTCACTTGGGAATGAGCTTCGAGACTCACAACAATGTGGTTCGTCTTCCGTTACCCAGAGCAAAATTAGTTAGTTGTTATGCTTGCTTTTGTCTACACTCAGACATATTAACAGCAAGGGAGTTCATGCGACTGATGGGGCTGTGCGGAGTGGCGGCAGATCTCATTCCGATGGGCTGCTTGCACACACGTCCACTCCAGATATTTTTCACTCAAATATGGAGTGTGAAGACGCATTCACTCGAAACAAATATTGTTTTATCAGACCAAGTGAAACAAAGGATTCAGATTTTGGCAGACATTCAGTGGTTAACTCAGGGAGTTCCACTTCAGCTGCCAGATCCGGCTTTTACGATTATGACGGATGCAAGTCAAGCAGGTTGGGGCGTGACCCTGAGCCCAACAGACTCAAAGTGTCAGGGTCTTTTTGACCCTGTGTTCCAGGACAAACATATAAACATCAAAGAAATGATGTCAATATGGCTAGCGCTACATCATTGGATGAACATAATTCAGAATTCACATGTTCAAATACTGTCGGACAACTCGACAGTAGTAGCGTATATTCAAAACCAAGGAGGCATACATTCGAACTAACAGAGAGAATTATTCTATATGTCTTGGAACATCACGTTCATCTATCGGTCTGTCATATACCAGGTCGTCTGAATGTTCTAGCAGACTCGCTCTCTTGGAAAGGTCGCATGTTGCCTTCGGAATAGACTCTCAGCAAGCGTGTATTCAAGCACATTTGCTACCAATGGGATCGACCAATGATAGACTTATTCGCGACTCATCTCAACAATCAATTGCAGACATATGTTCGCCATGCCCAGATCCTCGAGCATACGCAGTAGACGCTCTCTCAATTTCTTGGGACGGAATAATAGGATATGCATATCCTCCAACTCCGTTGATTCAACAGATCTTGTTAAAGATCAAGCAATGGCAGTGCACGATACTGCTGGTAGCATCTTGGTAAAGCTACTCAGGTGTCTGTTATGGGACGTTCCCCGGAAGCTTCCTCCACGGGAGGACCTTCTCTTTCAGGGGAAACCTCGCACACTGAATCACAACCTGCAAGGTCTCAACCTTCACGTATTTCTGTTGTGCGGTCCTTCTTGCACGAAAGGTGCTTTACAGGACGAGCAGTGGACGCAATTTCTAACTGTAGGAAGGCTTCCTCTTTACTAAATTATGCGGCAAAGTGGAGGGTTTTCTCTGGATGGTGTAAGGATCAGTCGATAGATGTTTATAATCCATCCATTCCAGACATTGCAAACTTTCTGGTCTACTTGTTTGATGTTCTCAAACTGCAGCCAGTCACTATTAAGGGTTATTAAGGGTTATAGGTCTGTGCTATCGGACACTTATGCTCAACATGATAGCTTAGAAATTGGATCTAATGTTTCTTTATCTAAGTTAGTTAAAAAAATTTCGATCAATAGGCCTAGAACCCTTAGGTTTGCAAGTCAAACAGGGTGGGGCGGGACATTGAGCCCAACAGATTTGTGGTGCCAGGGTCTTTGGGATCCGCAGTTCCTGAACATGCACATAAACATCAAAGAGATGATGTCAGTTTGGCTTGCGCTACGTCATTGGATGAACATAATTCAGAATTCACATGTTCAAATTCTGTCCGACTATTCGACAGTAGTAGCGTACATTCAGAACCAGGGAGGCACTCATTCCATTCCGTTATTCAACTTAATGGAAAGAATCCTTCTGTTTGTCCTAGAGCATCATGTTCTTCTGTCGGTCTGTCATATTCTGGGTCGTCTGAACATTCTAGCAGACTCTCTCTCTTAGAAAGGTCGCATGTTGCCATCAGAATGGACTCTCAACAAGGAGTATTCAATCAGATCTGCTACCAATGGGATCGAACAATGATAGACTTGTTTGCGACGCATCTCAACAATCAGTTGCAGACGTATGTGTCACCATGTCCAGATCCTCGAGCGTTCGCAGTAGACACTCTCTCGATTTCTTGGGACGGAATGATAGGATACGCGTATCCTCCATATCCATTGATTCAACAGACATTGCTAAAAATCAAGCAATCTCACTGCAAGATTCTGTTGGTAGCATCTCTGTCGCCCCAGAGACCATGGATAAATCTACTCAGGTGTCTGTTATGGGACATTCCTTGGAAGTTTCCTCCATGGGAGGACCTTCTTTCGCAGGGGAAATCGCGCACACTGCATCACAACCCGTAAGGTCTCAACCTTCAATCAAGCTCCTAATAAGTACCCGGAGCCGATTATTATTAGGGCTCTTCCGTCCTCATTTGGCCAAAGGCCTTTGTTGTGTCCACTCAGAGCTATGCATATTTACAAATGCAGATCTGAGTTTATCAGAAAGGGAAGAATACTTTTCTTTCTGTCTCTGCCTCCAAATAGAAGGAACATCACAGTCCATTCTATTTCTAGGTGGATTCAGTTGACTATTCGTACAGCTTATGAAAGATTATCTTCAACTCAGCGGTCAGTGCTTAAGATTTCAGCGGACGAAGTTAGAGCACTGTCTACATCTTGGGCTTATGCTAATAGTATTGCTATTACGGATCTGATGAAGGCTGCATAATGGTCTCAGCCTTCTACCTTCACAAATTTTTACCTTAGAAATAATGAGTCTATTTCTGGCGACCTTAGATGTTTAGGTCTGTTATCTGTTGCTCAGAATGTCGTCCACTAAACAGTTGCAACTATAGTTATGCAGGCTTTCTGTTCCAGCAGTGACTCTGTCCTGCTGCCCTCTTTCGTTCTGGGGTGATTGACCCAGAGGAAGGGAGGGGGGATGGTGTTCCCTTATATCACCGGCTTTGTAGTGAAAAGCAAGGGAATACCTCCTCCTGAGTCGGTAATTCCGAGTCGGTGCTAGGATGGTTTTAAAGTGTAAAGCTAATGTCTATCTCATTTATGTAATATTTTTAAAGTGTAGCTCGGTGTGAAGCATTTGTATATGTCACGTGTCATACGAGCGTTAATACAAATCCTCGGACACTTTTAAATGAGTATAAAGAGTCTCATTCTCTGGACTATCTGTATTTATTGGTTATCCTTTAAGAAATTAGCATAATGAGTTATACTGGATGTTAATAGAGATCATTGATATTATTGTGCTCAATTACGGATTGGTAATGTGTCTTTTATATTTTGTATAAACAAGAAAGATATATGTAAATCCTGTTTCTCCTTTTCTCCTTAAGGGGATAATTCTGTATATGTAATTGAGCCTATTGGATTTTCCTTTATGTCCTAGGCCCTCCAGCCTTTTTTCTATTCAGCTCAGTCTGGGTCATTGGTACAGTATAAAAATATGAACAAAATTTATAGTAAGTTATATATTTTTTATACTTACCAATGACCCAGATACTTATGCTCATCATGATAGCTTACAAATAAAATATATTTTTTATACTTACCAATGACCCAGACGGGGATGGCCCTCCCATTAGTTGGGAACTCATACCTCCCCGCTGATCATATAACATTTACCAGGCACTGGTTGTAAGAATGAGGATTTGGCACCAATTTAGGTTCTTCCTTGACACTGCGCATGCGCAGTGGACAAAAGTATGGAGGACCATATAGGACATTGGATTTTTTGATTTGGATGCAAATTTTGGGGATTGGGGGGGCAAAATTTGTGTTTGGCCCTGAATAATTTAGAGTTAGCACCAGCTAAGTCTGGGTCATTGGTAAGTATCAAAAATATATAAATTCCTATAAATTTTTTCATTTTTGGTATTCTTTTCAAATTTTGGAGATTGGGGGTTCACAAAATTTGTGTTTGGCTTTTAATAATATTGAGGTTGCACCTGCTAAGTCTGGGCCATTGATAAGTATTAAAAATATACAATTTACTTTAAATTTATCATAACTTGGTCATGGAAATGTCATGAAATTTGATATTCAGAAATGTGTACAAACCCTGATAGGAACATAGTGGAAACAAATTTGTGGACATATTTCTCATGCTATGTAATCAGTTGGACCAAACACGTGAATAGGGCCTAATTGTATTGTTTTTACAAATCCAAAAGACAACAGATAGAGTATCACTTTTCTTTGGAAACGCGTAAACATATCGGCTATTTTGTTATCAGATTTGCTCTTATTTTATTTTTCTCAAGTTGTTTGATTTAATTATTCGACTATTTAATTTATAACAGCAAAATATGATCAAATTGTTGGAAATCTGATGATATTTGACTATTTTCAGGTTTTTTTGTTCTATTTTTATATCGAGTGAGCAAAAAAGAAAAGCTTTCATTTAAACCATATACCCCCAATGTTTCACGTGCTCATATACCCTGGATGGTACACGCTCTCATATACCTTGAACGTTGGGTGCACCCTTTGCCATGGCTATTTGTCCAAGGCATTCTGACCAATCAAAAGACATAATTTATTGGGATATAAGGACAAGTATATTTAGTTTGTTCATGCTTCCTGGCTTTTTTGTACATGCTTACATCTTTTTTTCATGATTTTGTTCTTTCTTTCTTGTCCTTGAAGACAGGTAATGCCTTCCATTTCAGTTCAGAATAATTGTTATTTGGAATTTTTGTGTGGTTTCTCTGAACTGTGGCTTATTGTGCTACCATCCAGTACAGTAGAATCCTCTTAATTGAATATCCATTTTGCCAGTGAAAATTATTCAATTAACAGGAGTATACAATTAACAGGGATTTGGTCAGTTTCCTGTGTTCTGGAGGTAAACTGAGCATTTATTCTATTATATCTTGTTTGACAGAGCTCATAGAGCTCTGTCAAACAAAATATAATAGAATAAATGCCTGTATTGGATGTAGTGAGGCCAAAAAGGTTGATAAATGAGGGGAATTTGGAGCGTGTCACAGTGATGTTTTCGACATATTACAAAAATTTATATACAATTAACAGGAGTTTACTCTACAACCCATATGCAATTAACAGATCAAATTTGTACTGAAGGTATGGTAAATGGTTTTGTGTTTGAAAATTATATTCAATTAACAGGGATATACAATTAAGAGATATCCAATTAAGTGGGCTCCACAGTGTTTCTAAAACTATATAATTAGAACTCTTCCTTGCTGTGAATCTGCTGTAGTGGATTGTAGAATTGCCAAAATTAGGAATGGTTCCCATGCTTTACTAGCCATAATATTAGTAGATTTTAAAATTATGTAATATATTCTTTCAGATGCCAAACATTATTTTGTTGTATAGTTCAGCAGGCCTGTGAGAAAATAGATAGAACAAGGAGTCATTCAGGCTCTATATTCTATAAACTTCTATACCATAGGTAAGTTTCTTTAATACAGAGTAATTTTCTTTTTTTCTCTATTAGAGGCTCTGAAATGGTTATTCTAACACACCATTAAAATATCCTTAAATAATTCTAAAAAATCACCGGAACTCTCATTAAATGAACTGTGAATTTTGTGTAATATCCTAAAAATTCTATTAAATACCATTAATTGATTATTGGCATCCACATTTCTAAATAAATAAAATTGAATACATATTTCTAACATGATTCAATAAAGTTAATGCCATGAAATATATTTAAAGTTGGTACATACCTGTATATCTTTTGAAATGTTTTATCAGGAGCTTAAATTTGGTCTGGTGTGGGTGGATCACCATCCTTAATTTACCTTACTGCAGTAAAGTAGAAACTTCAGTAAATAGCTTCTTTAAGAAGACATATTTCATCCATGACTGCATTTTATACAGTGGGCTATGCCTCAGAGATTCTGAAGTGCAGGATCTGCAATTTGAAGGTTTCATATTCTGCAGATGTGCTTCATATTATTTATGAAGTGAAATTAGTAAATCTATGGATTTGCCTTGTAACCATTTATGGGAGAGTGGCTATATGTAACAAAGCAATGATATGTGAGAACTATTGATGACCAAAAATAGCTGAGTATTCTGCCAGTTAAGAGACAGCTGTTTCTTCTATAGATTATAACTTGTGCTTTGCCATCCTGACTATTTGTGTGGTTTTATGTTTGAAAAATTAAATTTATAGTTCACTAGGTCTAATTTGACAGAGCTGTATAAGACTTTTGCTGAACAAGATATAAAGAATTAAATTTTTAATATATTTTTGCATCCGTGCAGCTGAGGCATATTGAGGTGGTGACCCACTGAAAATAGAGTATTTTAGTATTGAATTTGACCTCTTTCCCTCCCCAGAAGCCACCATATGTAATCGGAGGGTGTGGGTGAAATATTTTCAATATTTCTAGGGGCCCCATAGAACTCCATTTAGTCGTAAGTTGATACCCCTTTCTGTCCATATTCGGCTTTGACTAGTCCCTAAGTCCCTCCAGTTAATTTCCCTCCTCCCACATTCCCTTCCAGAGAGGAGTTGATAACCTGAAGAGCCTAGTCAGGATTAGGTGAAGCTGAGCAGGAGTCTTGCTGCCATGTGATTCCTTAAGCCCACTCACTCACCCCCCCCCCCCCCCCCTCAAAAAAAAAAAAAAACATTTCTAGGTTACATAATGTCCCTGTTATTTGACTTTTTTGAGTGATGAAATGAATATCCATTTCACAGATTCTTGTTTTATAAAAATATTAGCAAATTATTTCCAAAGCATATTATGTACATATTGATGGAAACAAGAAACCATAATATCATCCAAAAATATATTGGAAAATCGCTGGGAATACAGAACACGGCCCAAACAAAGGAGGCCCATAGGAGAAGTTGGTCCACAATAAAAGTCAGCCTGCAGGAGAAGTTGGCCCCAAACAAAGTCAGCCCATAGGAGAAGTCCCAAATGAAGTTGGCCCACAGGAGAAGAAAGCTGACAGGAGAAGATGGTGCACAGAAGATGTAGGCCCCAAATAAGGCTGGTCCATTTTAGTGAAAGAGTCGCATTATGCCAGTGGTACAAAAAAGTTATGAACTGTATTTTACTACGTAATTGTACTTACTTAATAATGAGACATCTTTTGAACTTCCAGTACCATACCATAGCTCGTGGAAACAAAATACATCTGACACAATATTCAACAACTGCTCAGTTCCATTTGATTACAAATGATAATACAGATATCTTACTAGAATGTGATTAATTTACTGGGTTTTCTTTTAAAAAATTGTGATAAAATGGGCACACAAATGCAGTTTTAACTTCTACACAACTACTGAATTAATCACTTGATCATCCTTTCAGTCAATATGCTAGAGGGATTTTAAAAATATAGCCATTGGCTATATTTTTAAGCTAAAGCAAGAGATGGTGCCAATCAACTGTGGGGTAGATAAAACAGTTGATCAGTACCGGAAACTGAAAGAGGGTCATATAACTTTACAATGGGCATGCAAACAGTGTACGCTTACAGAACTGGCCTCTGATGACCCTTCTCTACCAATCAATCAACAAGACTGTCAACAGATCTAATGGCACGTACCCATTGACATGATGAGGCTTTCATTATGAATAAAGTATCTGGGCTGACTTCTCCTAGGGGCTGATTTCTCTTACCTATTTCTGACCAGCTTCTCCATGGGCCAAGTTCTCCTATATTATTTGGGGCCAACTTCTTGGGTCAATTTCTCGCAAATTGTGTGGACGAACTTCTCTCCCAGGGGCCAAGTTCTCCAGTAGCATTTTGGGCTGATTTCTTATTGGGGCAAAGTTCTGAATTCTTTGGATGAGTTCTCAGAGGGTCTGATTTCTCCGGGGCCGAGTTCCCTGCGGCCTCCCCTCCACT
Organism: Pictodentalium vernedei; assembly: GCA_031216915.1. NCBI lineage: Eukaryota > Metazoa > Mollusca > Scaphopoda > Dentaliida > Dentaliidae > Pictodentalium > Pictodentalium vernedei. The sequence continues at coordinate 401,405,841 of CM062297.1, read as the reverse complement.
TGTGGACTTTAATTGCTGGAGGCCTATAATTGTCATTAGCACCATTTCTGAAAGGTTGAGGCTCGTTTCTCTTGACCCAGAATGTGTGGGCAAAATAGAGTTGAGATGAGGGACAATTTGCCGTGGTCATATATCTGAAAGACAGGAAAAATAATAGGGTTCCCCTTCTTTATCTCTACATGTATTTCTGTCACAGATGTTTTACAGCAAATCAAAGTGACAATTATTATATTTCATTATAATATAAAAGTATTGACTTTCCTTGAGGTTGATACAAAGAATTATCAACCTAAGAAAAGTAATATTCACTGAGGCCATAGGCCAAGGTGAATATTACTTTTCAAGGGTTGATAATTCCTTGTATCAGTCACAAGGAAAGTCAGTTATTATACCCCACGCAACAAAGTTGTGGGGATATAATGTTTTTGACTGGTCTGTCTGTCAGTCAGTCATACTTGTTTTCCGGACTTTTTTTCTACACGCTTCCGGATATTGAGCTGATTTTTGGTATGTGAGTCTAACATGGTGGCCTACAGATCAAGTTTGCATTTTGTTCCACTCCACTGATTTTTACCAAAATTACAGCCCTTGGACTCCGAAAAATTCATCAAAATTACAGTTTTCCGGACTTTTTTTCTGCACGCTTCCAGATATTGAGCTGATTTTTGGTTTGTTAGTCTGACATGGTGGCCTACAAATCAAGTTTGCATTTTGTTCTGCTCCACTGATTTTTACCGAAATTACAGCCCTTGAACTTTGAAAAGTTCATCAAAATTACAGTTTTGCGGACTTTTTTCCTACATGCTTCCAGATATTGAGCTGATTTTTGGTATGTTAGTCTAACATGGTGGCCTACAGAACAAGTTTGGGTTTTGTTCCGCTCCACTGATTTTTACCAAAATTACAGCCCAATAGACTTTGAAAAGTTCATCAAAATTACAGTTTTCCGGGCTTTTTCTCTACATGCTTACAGATATTGAGCTGATTTTTGGTATGTTTGTCTAACATGGCGGCCTACAGATCAAGTTTGCATTTTGTTCTGCTCCACTGATTTTTACCTAAATTACGGCCCTTCGACTTTGAAAAGTTCATCAAAATTACAGTTTTCCACATTTTTTTTCTACACGCTTTCAGATATTATCGAAATTACAGCCATTTTAGTATGTGAGTCTACCGCAATGACTTATAGATCAAGTTTGCATTTCGTTCTGTTCGGCTGATTTTTGCGGAAATTACGGTCCCTGGACTCTGAAAAATACAAGTAACAGATTTCTGGGTCATTTTCCTAAAAATTACACTTTTCCGAGCTTGAAATATCGGGGCGCGTGGGGTATGTGAGCGTGCTCACTAAGGTTCAATATTTGTTTTATTATTATGACAGAAAAAATTGTTTACAAATTCCTTGCCTCTGTTACGGATTTTTCGAAGAAAAACATTGTATTAATGTGCAACAAAATAAATTTAATTTCAACACATATATACAAGGAGAAATGTGCATTAACTTATTTGAACAGTCCCTAAACATTGGAACAGGGAAATTAAAGGAAAGAGCAAGTTGAAAATACCATTTCTATTTTTATCGCAAACAGGTATTTGGAATCATTATATCAACCTACCTGTGCTATTTATAGACAACAATGAGAGAGTTGTGAAATATCAACTCAGTTTTGATAAAAATAGAATAGATCAGCAATACTGGAGTGTATCAACACTTCTGATGTGTATTTTGCTAATAATTACTGATATATGTATTTTTATCTTTAAAAATCTTTACATCCTCCAATTGTTTTCAGTCCAGAGATACCACACATTCCAAATAGAGATGATTTACAAAGAATATTTCCAAGGTAATCACTTTGACATATTTTATTTTATACCATTGAAAGCTGTTCATTATCATACTACTGTATATCCTCACATCTGTTGACATGCGTGAAAAAATTGTTTTGTGTAGAAAAGGTGAGACTTTCTGACAAATTCTCCAGTTCCCTTAACCGAGTACATAAAATATGTGACTGTTAATCGCTAACACCAAACAAATTCAACATGTTATTTGCATCAGAGTTGTTTAGGTTATACCACTCTGGAATTAGATGTAAACCTATTTATTTACCCCAAAATCATTGGATTATTTTAACCCTCAAAGGCTTAGTTCCTCATTTTGATCCCCTTTTCTACAAGAAATCAGGTGCACCAATAGGCTGTATTTAGCTAAACTTGCCACAATCTAAGTACCATGGCAGTAGTTTCTAGACATGTTTTGGCTGCCAAGATAGGCATCCAAGACTTGGCGAGAAACAACTGTGAAGCTTCAGGATGTAGACTTTCAAGGTTTTGCAAAAACTGTATCATATAAACGACATGCAGACCTTTGAGAATAAATGCTTAACATGCTAAATTATTATTTGTGTTTCATATTTAGAATCGATAGTGACTTTGACCATACCATTTTTGTTCATAGGAATTTTGTCTAATAGGTAAGGATGTGGGAAGCATCCGGGAGCGTGGTGGCTCAGTGGTAGACTGTTGAACTTCTATGCTAGAGGTCCTGAGTTTGATTCCTGTCCAGGACGACCCATGTTGTGTCCTGGGCAAGGCACTTTATCTTGGTTTCCAACATGGGGGCATGATGACGCCCCATATACTAAGGCATACTGCACGTCAATGGTGCACATGTCTTCAACTGCTGTAACCCTGCTTGAGTGGAGATTGATTAGAATGTTGAGGAGCTGACAGTTGCTCATCGATACTTGGTGGTTCTATCCAGGTACACCAGCTTCCTCCACCCGTAAAACTGTCACGGTCACGATTAGCCATTGTACATGAGTATGTGACCTTAAACACCAATAAATAAATAAATAGTAGGAAGCATCCACGAGCAAGTAGGGCTTGTGTATCAAAAAGGGCAGTCATCTCTGAAAATGAGTTATTTATTATTTATTTATTATTTTAAATATCATTTTTTAAATTTAAAAAAAAAACTTAAACAAAACCATATCATGTGACCCCTCATTGGAACAAGCTTGATGAGCCCGTTCCAAAGAGGGGTCACATGATATGGTTTTGTAGAAATTTTTTGGAAAATAATATTTTTTCAGCTGATGAATTTGCATATTACACGGGCGGATGTGGTCGATTCGTTGGGTAAAGGTTTATGACAAGGAGTTTACATCCAAGGGCAAATGCGGCTTAGGTATCAAAAAGGGCAGTAATCTCTGTATATGAGTTAAGACAAGGAGTTTACAATGTATCATAAATTGTAATTTGACACTCACTAGTATTGACATTAGAAATATATAAAGCTTTAGAACTTACCCTGTTGATTGTATAACTTCTTCTTTTGGCGATGGTTGACAAGGCTTCTCCATATAGCAACCCTGGAAATTGAAGTGGTCGTATCGTAATCCGTTGGCAGGTTATGCTATGTAGCATGGTGGTAACCCCAAGGAAAAAGGGTGTTATGATTCTTCTTCGCCTTCATTTTACTACGTCATTGATGCTTTTTTACGTCTAAAACAGGATTTCCTCCTCAATAAATATCAACAACTAATGCACAGTCTCGCCGAAGCCAGATCTCATGTTACTTTTTGCTATTTATTTTGGTGGAAATTCTTTAAAATGGAAATAGCATGCCATTCTATTTATAGGTGAGTGCGGTACTCAGCCTTTGAATTGAGATAGTTCCAAAAGATTGAAAAGACTTTATGGTAAAACATATGAGATTAGTAATTGATTTATGTTGTATTACTTTGTCATAACGTGTAGTTCATTCGTGTATTTTACAGTTTACTTAACCCACTCTTAACCTAAATGATCGTTCACAGGTTATTTCCAGGCCTGTATTTGTGCTGACAGGGATTTCGTCCACAGGGATATCGCACAGACTAAGTAATTTCACTCCAATGATAACACATCAGCAGAAATGAAGCCTTTAAATTATTTCCTTCAGTAAGAAAATTAAGTTTTCTTACTGAAGGAAATAATTGTCTTTATGCTTAGATAGAAGAGGAAATGAGTGATTGCAGGGTCAACACATGTACTCTTCAAATTTCCCCAAGTGATTGAAGGCTCATGAAAATAATGAAAAATATTTTTTATATCACTGGACTGACTGCAATTTAACTGGTTTAGTGCTAGAAGCAACTATCATGGCTCTATTGAAACGTGCTGGAAGCCACCTTAGTGGCTTTACTCTATGCATTAGCTTGATGTTTGCTCAGCAGCAGAAGAAAGTATTTTATATATATATATATATGTTTTGCTGCACTCTCCAATAAATTGTAAAAAAACAACAATTATTTATAAACAAAATCTCGCAAAACTAAGGCGACACTTGCTGGTAGCATGTATCTTTGAAAAAAAATACACATACCAGTTAGACATCTGATGAGAGTGTCCTATGAAGCATGACAGAGCAAAACAATATTCAGCGACATAGACCTCCCCATTACTGACTGGAATACTTGATGATTCCTATACATTCATTCCAACCAGAGATCATAAGATATGGTAATGAATAGAAGAATGAAAATAGTAAAATGTCTGTTGCAGTTTTCTGAAAAGTATTTGGTGGTTTTCTCTGAATTGTAAGGTTATTTTGGACGCTGCACACACTTTATGTTTTCTGGAGTATGGCCAGTTTTTGTTCTTTAATTTACAAGCATTATGGTGTCATACAGTGAAAACTAGAAGTCCTGTCATGAAATATGCACAAATAGCATGCCGATCTGCACGTCAATCTACGCGTTATGACCATAGTAAGTCTATCAAGTCTCTACATACGGCCTGTACACAAGCATTGTTTCAGACATTGGACCTCCGGGTAACCCGGAGGTCCATTGGCAGAAACATTGCCTGTGTTTGCAATGAGTAACCAGGAGAACCTGTCGTGCTTTGGATGCCATTCGATATGGCAATTGCATGCAATTCCTACATGCAATTAAGCCTAGATAAGTGCACAGTTCTTGACAGGACTTATAGTTTTAACCGTAGCTGAAATGAAAAAGGTCATTACTTGCATTCAATGATAATGCTGTAAATTCTACTTTTATGACTGGTTTTCTTTTGCCATTCCATTTATATTTTGTATTTTCATGTATTCTTTGCCTCAACATTGCAAAATCATCTTTAGGGAATGAGATGTCAGATGTTACTCGCAAAACAGGAATTCTGAACATTTTTAACATGTTTCTTTTTATTTTCAGGGAAGAATGTAAGAATATAAATTGGGGTGCCCCTGCTGATACATTCTACAGATTTACTAAACTTATAGAATATCCATTCTATATATATAGTGTGTTACTTGGTCTTACTGTAAGTGTTGGAGGTCTCACAGAATCACTGGTAAGTAACATTTAACTCTTTTAGTCACAAGATCACACTTGGTCTTACTGTAAGTGTTGGAGGTCTCACAGAATCACTGGTAAGTAACATTTAACTCTTTTAGTCACAAGATCACACAAACAGTTGACTGGTTCAGTGCTAGAAGCACATATTTGGTCTCCATTCATGAGTGCAGGCACCACTCACTACTCTCTGGTTGGGCTTCATATTATCTTTGAAGTGAAATTATTTAGCTATGGATTTGTATGTATGGATTTATGTATATATATTTATGTATGGATTTGCTTTACAGTTCAGTTGGCACTTTCCCATAATTTGTAACAAAGCAAAGGCATGTGGACGAATTTTGTTCATCAAAAATTATTTATCACTCCACCAATTAAAGTACTGTGATCACAAAAGCAGACACACTTTTGATCAGATCGTGACAGCATCGTCATCTGGTTGAATTTTTCTTTCCGTTTTTTTACTCCATTGTAGAATTTCACCAGTCAGAAATGCATTGTGAGGACATTGAATCTGAGATGCTATTTTCATTTACTTTTCTTGATTCACTATTGATTTTGCCATATTTAATTTTGCAACCTTGAGTGTGCATGAGTGTGGTCACTGGATTGCGATCTGATTGAGAAAGCAGCAGATTTTTGTGAGCACAGTACTGTATAACTGCATAATATTCGATGTCTTGGAACTATTGACTGGTAGAGTGCAAGAAGCCACTATCAAGGCTCTGCTGAAAAGTGTTGAAAGCCACTTTAGTGACTGACTTTACACTGTGTACCTTAGCTTGTTTGTGTAGTAATAGAAAAAAAAAAACATGTCCATATAAATTATTTTGTTCCAGTTTATGGGAGAGTGCCAATATGCACTCCAAGGTGCAAAAAACTAAAAAATTCCAGGTGCAAAAAACTAAAAAATTCCAGGTGCGATGCAGTGCAAAAGAGATTACTTGCCTCAAAATTTAAAGACTAGCATGTGTGCATTTGTATTTACTTACCAACATTCTTGATTTATTTTTAGGTGAAGTATTCGAGCACCTCACTCTATACTTATATGAGAAATGTCAGCAAGAAGGAATCAGAATTAAACAAGTTCACAGATACTTTACTTCAAATATTCAAAGATCATCAAAAAGTTGACAGGTGAGTGATAGTTCATCTGTCTCATGACAGTTCTTCTATTATGGTTTCACTCAAACAGGTCACATAACTTTCATAATTCAGTTTCCCCTTGAAAGCTTTCATTGAGTGGACATACAGATGGCCTCACTCAACTTTTCACAGTCATGGGGATCTAATATCCAGCTTTTGTACACACATATTTGCACAGTTACAAATGCCTCAGATTTGCGCTTAGAGCACTAAATTTTGCAAAATTTTCTCTTGATGGGGGTGGAGAGGGGGGGTGGGGTGGGGGTTGCTAATTGTAACTAGGACTTTCCAGTTGTTGTCCTTCCTTCCACTTCCCTTTAGGGGAGGCCCCCAAAACCCCACACAATGACCTTTCAGATGCTTTCAGTGCCACCCACACACCCATGTCCCCCCCCCCCCCCCCAAAAAAAAAAGACTAGTTAAGGCACCCCTCATTATAGATTCCTGGCTATGTTCCTGCTGTCTTTAACCCCTTACCTAACGTGACTAGAGGGAGGACACTTGGGGGTGTGGGTGGGGTGGGAAATTTCTTGAAGAGCAAAACAAACTGTATTTGTACCTCAAAAACATAGTTTATGCCCCTCATTGGAATGAGCTCAAAAAGCTTGTTCCAACTAGAAGTAAGCTTTATGCGGAGGCAAAAAGTAATAAAATTTGAATGGCGATTTTTATGAAGAGTGCTGACAGATATGTTGGTTAAATTAGGTGATGGTATAACTGTTTTATTGTGGTGATTCATTCTAGAATGAGAGAAACTTTTAATATCTCTTATCTTACTGATTAAATGATACTATGTCTAACACTTTTAGAGACCTCTCCATTAGTGTAACGCTTAACAGCATATCATAAGTTTAGCCGTGGAAACTCAAGCAGTGATATCAGTGATTTGTTGATCTCTCAACTCAACCGTCCTCAGTACTAAAACAGTCAAACCTAATTATACCCCCACAAAACGAAGTTCTGAGGTACGCTCGGCTAGGTCTCCCTGGACCGGGTGCAAGAGGGAGACCCCTCTCTCTTTTAACAACATCTGGGGCCAGATGCTTTTGGTAGGAACTTGCATCATTCGAAGCTTAAGTATATGCCTTTTGTCCGGGATACTCTGTTTAATTATCAGCCGGGGTTGGCTACAATTCGGCTTCTTCAGCATCTACTAAGCACTCACGACCGCACCTTGGCTACATGACTTCGGATATCTAGTCTGCATCTTCAATAGGCCCACTCTTTGTCAAGGAAGTCACACCATCTAGTAGCAAAGGAGACGAGGCCTCATTCATCTGGACGTCCACTGTTAAGAGCCATCTCCGACACACTGTCCCAGGAGCAGCCGGCGGATAAGCAATACATGACAGCTGCTCCTCAGGCCTCCGTAACGGACTTGCTGTTGCAGATTGCGCACCTCATCACAATATTCCTGCAAATGCAGAAGCACTCAATGTCAATCTCAAAACTTGAGCTGTCAGATGGTGCTTGGTCGGTCCAATCATCTGCCTGTTCAGATGCCGTTGACCGTGATTCTAAAACTGATTTAGACGGATGATGAAAGGGATACGGAGGAGGATTAACCTTCCCTTTCGTATGAACTCATGGATGATATGGATACTATCCATATATCGTTTCCTTGAACTTGTTCCAGTGAATCACAATGCTGCGAGTAATTGTGAGAAACCGCTAGCGTTGTTAGACGCTGACTTCATCCAGACAAAGAGGAGGATATCTCTTTTCCAGGTAAGTCTACACAGGTGTCACAGGTCTTCGATTATTTAGACAATGCCATATTCAACCTTCTGTGGGAAGAAGTAATACAGTTTCTTATCATGATCTTCTGTATTTTTAACCGTTTTTTTGAACATATTCATTTAAAAAATGACCGGGGAAGATGTGTTGAGAGTTTCTCTGCGTTGAATAAGCAGGCTAAGGTCTTAGCTGTGGCCTTACCTTCATTATTTCGCTGTTTGCTCAGACACAATTGAGAAGATAATTTCTTATTCAGAGCGAATTTAGACTCACTGTCTTATGTACTTCACTTTTAAGTTCGCTGTTTGCTCAGACACAATTGAGAAGATAATTTCTTATTCAGAGCGAATTTAGACTCACTGTCTTATGTACTTCACTTTTAAGTACTGTGACACAACGTCTATATGGAAAAGAATTTTGTGGACGTTTGTACCTCTTTAAAAATTCTTTCCAAGCCTATTTATCACATATATCTCTGTCTTAACAGTTGTTAAGTGGGAGTTACTCTGATGTGACAAGCCTTGCGTCGTCATCTTTAATATTTGATAAGGTGGAAAACTTGCTACAGGTCACTTTAGTTTTCCAGACACTAATTAATGTAGGATTAAGCTACAAGAAAGCATCAATACTCTGCTCTTTAAGTTGGGGTCTAATCGACCATCAACAGTAGAAAAGAGTAGGAGAGGTTGTCCTAGACTCAGATCGTCTATAAGGACTCATAGCGAAGGTATAGGTATCCCTGCTATATTTACTTTAGGGATTGACTATACAGCCACTTGGATAGGGGGTTTAGGTCTGTTTGAGTTTACTGATCAGACACCCCTGAGCTGGTGGCTCGAGGCTCTTCTAGAGCTCTGTCCGACCAATAATTAACTGGAACTGGATAACGTGTTTGTCATGGCTCTAAAAGGTTATTTAGGATAATCATTCAGTCGAAAAAGCGACCATTCGAATGTTCGACTGTGCGGCAATTATAGTTCTTAAGATCACTTGAAGAATGAACTAGATAATGTCTCATGGGATGATTGATAGGATACACATATCCTACAATTCATTTTCAACAAGCTGGTTCATTTGTTTTTTCACAGAGCGAATTAGCCAGTTGTTAGGCTCGCTTTTGTCTTCTTTCGGATACATTAACAGCGAAAGATTTTATGCATCAGATGGGATTGTGCGGAGCGGCTACGAATATTATTTTGATGGATCTCTTTCGCAAATGTGTCCTCCAGTTATTCTTAACTGGAGTGGGAAGATGTTTTTTGTTCAAGACCTGTATTGTTTTAGCGGATCTAGTAAACATAAGGTCAAGTTTGGGCAGATATTCAGTGGTTTAACAGCTGCCAGATTCGGTTTTCTCAATTATGACGGGACGTGAGTTCATAAATTGGGTTAAAACCCTGAGTCAGACGGACTCGATATGCAGGGTTCTTTGGACCCTCAGTTCTTGGAGATCACATATTCATCAAGAATAATGTCTTATTGTTTACACTACATCATTGGATTTATATTATTAGCAAACATGCATGTGGGATCGCTCCAGGATAGTTAAGTTTGTGACACACAGGAACAGTAGTTTCCATCTTTGTGTCGCCAGACATTTGAGAGCATACAGTTGATTCTCAGCCGTATTCAGGGGAATGAATGGTAGGATATGTGTATCCTTCAATTCATTTGATTCAGTAGATTACGTTAAGATTTAATAATCTCAGTGTGATTCCTACTAATAATATATCTGTCGTCACAATATCCTTCTATCAATTTTCTCAAGTGCCTGTCCTTGAACATTCGCCAGAAGCTTCTTCCACGAGAGGACCTTCTTCTTCAGGGGAAGTTTTGTACTTCACGTCATTCTCCACCCATATCTGGACCAGCAATGATTAAGTAATGTGGGTGAGGAGGGTGAGGAGGTTTCGACATGACTTTGAACCCCCCCCCCCCCCCTCCCCATACTCACACTCTGTCTTGTATATATATCTTAATACATACATATTATGCATTTGGGGTCATGTTGGATGGCGCCCTCATAGGTATATATGCAGTTTTTGTTGCATTAGTTTCCGGTGTTTATTTTCTGATTTCTGATATACAAGCGCTTATTAAAATCATCATAACTGCTGCTATTTGAGAACATAGGTGGATGCATAACCTGTTGGTGGTTTTTAGATGATTATATGCTGGATTTTAATTAATGCACTCACGCAATATTTTATTAGGCTATCGCTGTGGTGGACCTTGAAATTATTATGTATTTCGGGGGCGGTCCGTGTTGGAGCATGTTAATCATACCTACCTCCATTTCTAGATACTGGTCTCTATTTTTTCGGTTCTCAAATCGCATATTCTCACGTGTTTATGGTTGTAGATATCCGATAGTGCATGTTGGAGAGTGTCCTTACTGGATTTTATTGTACAGAGGCCGCCTGTGGATGATCTTTGAAGTGTGTTTTCTCTGCAGAGATTGTTCAATGTATCTCGTTTTAATATGTGTATGTGCATATTTTGTAGCGGACAATATTATTTACCAAAATCTTCGCTACAGCCTTGGCTTGTGAAGTGGCATTAAGCACCATTTATTATTCATGAATTAATTCCTGAGTGCCTGATCGATATTTATTTATATTGTTTCTTGGTACCGCTTTTATTGATTCCAGAGCTCTCTCCTCTTTCTTTTGAAGGTATGTTCAAAAAGGGGGGTGGGGGGGGGGGGGGGGGGCATTTTCTCCACTTCTCTGGCTTATTGGGTTTGTAACTATGAAGGAAGCTGTTTTATCCGTAATTATATTCGGCATTCAGCTGTAGTGTTATTATATGGCGTAGGTTTATGGGCAATTTTCTCTCATTCTCAAATATGCCATCCTAATTTTTGGGGCTTAGTCCAGACTAGCCTTAAAAACTGGGAACTCGTTACATCCTAATTAGCATGGTTTCATGCTCAGATTTAGGATTTACATAATTGGGATCCATATTAGGATATGTCTTCTCTATTTTGGTATAGAGAAACATACATGTAAATTCTAATTATTCTAAATTCCTTCATCATGAATTGAAGGATTTGATCTATTTTGATCAGCTATTTCAGAAGTTCTAGACCCTCCACCTTTTTACGATTCAGCTAAGTCTGGGCCATTGGTTTTAGTATAAAAATATGAAAATATTTAAAGTAATTTATATATTTTTTACACTTACCAATGGCCCAGACGGGAATGGCCCTCCCATGAGTGGGCAGTACTGGGTACTCATACCTCCCTGCTGAATTATTATATTATAATCTTTTTTACAAAGAATGATGTTGGCACCAGTTTCGGTGACTTCCTGGCGTCTGCGCATGCGCAGAGAGTAAATGTATGGAGGGCCAGATAGGACTTCTAATTTTCGGTTTTGCATGCAAATTTTGGGGATTGGGGGGCAAAATTTGTGTTTGGCCCTAGATAATTTTGAGTTAGCACCAGATAAGTCTGGGCCATTTCTAAGTATAGAAAATATATAAATTACTTTAAATTTTTTCATTTTTTTCCACTTGGTTTCAAGATGGCTGACTGGTGGCCATATTGGATTTTTTATTATGTAAACTTGTGGCGTGAACTACTTCCATAGTTTAGCCTCATTTTCATGAAACTTCACAAAAATGATCAACGTAATGAGGGGAAGTGTGTGAAATAATTTTTTTATGCTGTACCAATGACCCAGACATAGCTGGTGCTAACTCTTAAAATATTGGGCCAAACACAAATTTTGCCCCCCAATCCCCAAAATTTGCATCTAAAACTAAAGAAAACATGTCCTGAAAGGCCCTCCACACTTCGCCCCTACTGCGCATGCGCAGTGTCAAGGACGTTCCGAAATTGGCGCCATTTATCATTCTAAGTTTGGCCCTTCATCAGTTAACATCTGACTGATCTTTGTGCTTTTAAATCTCAGTTTAAATGATGCCAGACACATAAATATTAGTGAAATGGTGATTCTAAGGAGGATAGAAAAGGAGGAGAGGAAAAGAATGTGTGACAGAATATTATCAGGGCTGTAACTTAAAATTTTTTAATGAAATTATGTTAAGTTACCTATTTTCAAGGCAGCAGCCATTTTGTTGTCATTCTGATTATTTAGTTACACTGTTTTTTCAAGTGTTTTTCCTCTCTCCCTGTCCTTTAAGTTCCCCCTTGCTATTCTCCCATGCTTTTGGCATAGTTTCTGTAATTATTATTACTAAAATTTCTTGGGAGTTTTAGCTGAATAACAGAATGAATTCTGTTCTTTCCCCATGTTTACGTCTTCACCTACGGGTGGTTAGGCGTTGTGTTCTGCATCTACCATCTGATGTTCTGCAGTTTCTTCCCTGGAAGTCTCTGTTTTGCATCAGATGGTGTATTTTGGTAACTGATTTCGGGCATGGGTGCCTGGAGTCTTATTTTAGTGTTTTTACACTCATTGTTTACATTTACAACAGCCCTCTGTGTGAGGGGGGGATTTCTAAATAATAATATCTTTATGTTATTTTAATCATAACTAGATACATTATTATTGTTCGTAAGTGTTGAATAAATTGTTTAAAATATTTTTAAAATTTTTGTCCACACTTAGGCTTGGGATCCATTGGGGCTCAACGTTACTTTTCAGAAACTTGGGCTGTTCTGAAAAAATATTTTTTCAAAATATTTTGATTTCAATTATTTTTTTCTTTATTAATGGATCATATTATTATTATGTATTTTGATTGCCAGGGGTTAGTGCGAGTACCAGGACTTGTTTTCTTTTCACATTGAAAGGATATTGATCAATTGTTTTAAGAGGAAGTCTTCCTCTGACCTTATTATCATTCTATATGTGGTCAGTGTACTCGCATTAACTCCTGTTCTGTATCCTATGATTTCGATGACAATATGGGAAGCGTATGTCACGGTATGTTGTTGGGGATTTGGACACTCCGGTCCTTTCCCCGCAGGGTCACTCTACTTTATCAATTTCTATTTCAGACGATCAAGATTAGGGTGATGTATCTGTGATGTCTTCCAACAGTGTGCCTCCGTCGTCACAATTAATGAAGGGCTAGCGGAAAAGTGCTCATGTAATACGCCAATTGCCTAAGAGGACCCTAGTAGGTTCGACGGCCTTTGACGTCCGCTAGCTCGCCCGGTGTAGCGTCCATTCACCGAATGGTTCGGCAGCCGGGTTCGTCCGTTGCGGTCTAGAAGGAATTTTGGGGTGATGCGAGCACTATAAAATTAACTTAATGCACACCCAGTGACGGCGGATCAGAGGGAGAACGGAGGAAGCCTTTTAGTCCGGTTCATAGCTCGTTCCGGTCCATCCGGACGGCAAGCGAGAGAGGCCCCTCTCTCGTTCAACAACATCTGGCCCCAGATGTTGTGGTACAAATGTGTCGTTAGCGGAGCATACGTCCGTCGCTCGGGACGCTCCGTTGTATAGGCAGTCCGCTGAGACTGCTAAGGCTTCCTCTTCTCGTCAGCGCACACGACCGCACCTTGGCTGCGTGACCGCCGATATATTACCAGCTTCGCCGATCAAGGATTCTTCGGCGACCAGGTCACACCATCCGGCAGCCAGGGATTCGAGACCGATGGACTCCGGACGTTCGCATAGGAAAAGTATGCGGGAGCCATCTGATGCGGAGCTGCCCTCGGCGAAGCAGCGATAGACTGCGCCTCCGCAGGTCTCGACGCCGGACATTCTTGTGCACATAGCACAGCTTATCGCAGCATCCCAGCAGCCGACAGAAACGGTGTCGGATCGAGAATTATCCGACAGCGCTGGGTCGGTAGCCGGGGACTCGAGGCCTGCAGACTCCGGACGTTCGCATAGGAAGTGTGCGGGAGTCAACGTACACGGAGCTTCCAGCGGCAATGCATCGTAAGTCCGCTACTGCACAGGCCTCGGGAACGGACGTGCTTTCCTTAATAGCACAGTTTATCGCAGCATCCCAGCATCAACTGAATCTGTCGCATATATTTTATCCGACGATGCTGGGTCGGGACGCTCCGCGGAAGCGGGTACGGACGTCCGAAAGTTTCATCCGGTCCGACGGGATACCGAAAGGGATTCGGTGGATTTCAAGCTTTCCCTTTCGGAACAACATATGCTGCGATGCCGGATAAGAAACTGTTAGCGTCGGTGGACTTAGAAATTTTTGGTTCGGTTCAGGGACATCGTCCCTCAGTTCCGACATAGTCCAATAATGTCACACAAACTTTCGAATTATTGAACGACGCTATATATATTATTATTTTATGCTTGCTATCCAAGCATTTCTGGTTTCTTGTTCGAAGAGTTATGGAGATGTCTTTCAAAAGTGTGCCTCTGTCGTCATAGTTAATGAAGAGTTAGCGGCAATAAGTGCTCATGGAATATGTCTATCGCTTACGGAGTGACATTCGCTAGCTCACCCGGTGTAGCGTACATTCATCGAATGGTTCGGCTGCCGGGTTCGTCCGTTGCGGTCTAGGAAGGAGATTTGGGTGATGCGAGCACTTTAATTACTTTAGTACTCACCCAGTGACGGCAGATTGAGGACAGATCGGAGGAAGCCAACAACATAGGGGACCGCATGTTGTGGTTCAGATATTTTACATTCGGAGCATATGTCCGTTGCTCGGGACGCTCCGTTATATTGACAGTCCGAGAGACTGTCTTTAATGCTTCCTCATCCTCACAGCAGGGCACACGACCGCACATTGGCTACGTGACCTCGAGTATCCGATCAGTTTCGGCATTCAGTGATTCCACAGCGAATAGGTCACGCCATCCGGTAGCCAAGGGACACGAGGCCTATACACTCCGTTCGCTCGCATATTGGAAGTATGCACGGGGGTAACGATCTCGGAGCTTCCTGCGGCAATGCATCGTAAGACCGCTGCTCCTCAGGCCTCAGTGACGGACGTGCTATCCGAGTTAGCACAGTTGTTTCGCAGCATCCCAGCAATTGACGGTTTCTCGGTCGAATCAGGAATTATCCGACGGCGCTGGGTCGGTGCGGTCCGCGGTTGCATCAAGCTACGGACGACCGAACGCTTTATAGGGTCCGACAGGATGGCGAAAGGGATTCGAAAGATTTCGAGTTTTCCCTTTAGTAGTATCGGAAGATGCCTTTCATATCTTCTGGCATTTCTTCCAGTGATTATTTTTCGGACTTCATTGCTGCGATCTTGGATAAGAGACTTATAGCGTCATTGGACTCGGATTTTTCGATCGGTACAGGGACTTTGTCCCTGACTTACCGACGCAGTCCAATATTGTCATTACAACATGTGTTTTATTTTTCGACGCTATATATATTTATATATATATACAAGCCTGCTACTAAGCATGATAGTTTAGTTTCTTGTCCTCGTGGCTCATTTCTGCCATTTTATCTTTTTTACATATAGTTTATTTTGGCAGAGCAGGGCATACCGAGAGTTCATATGCGTCTAGACGGTGTGATTAAAGACTGCATATATTCTTTTTCGCCGTTTATGTCTTTTCCAATTTCAATGTTGGGAACGACATTATGCATAGTAGACTTAACTTAGACGCTTTATTATACGTAATCCGCCTTACTGAGGCGTTATCATTACGTCTTCAAGAAAAGATTTACGGGATATTATTCTCAATGTAATTTCTTTTGAGGGCAGTAGTTTGTTCACGTATAGCTCCGCCCTTCAGTGGCTGATTGGAGTTGGTTAGACGTGATGCAGCCCTAGCTACATCCACGCGTGGATAGTAGGTTAAGAACTCTCTCAGAGTCGCTTCGTTCTAGGAGGAGCTTCTCTTCGACGGCAACTTTCCGGCAATCCATGAATTGCTTGATTTATACATTCTCTTGTCTATCTAGTGTTACAAGAGATTCAGACTGGGGCAAACATTCGGTGGTTGACTCAGAGAGTGCCGCCGCAGTTGCCGGACCCGAGTGTGGCTGTTATGACGGTTGCCAGTCAAACAGATTGGGATATATACTGATCCCTACGGATTCGAAGTGCCAGGGTCTTTGGGTTCCGCAGTCTTTTAGCTATCAGTTTAACTTCCGCGGAATAATGTTTTTTAGGCTTGCTTTATGTCATTGCATGAACATTATTCAGAAACGCATGCCCAAATTCCTGTCCTTTAATTCGACAGTAGTGGCGTATCTCCAGAACCAGGGAGGCACTCTTTCGTTTCCGTTATTCAATTTAATGGAAAGAATCCGTCTGTTGGTTATAGTACACCAAGTTCAGTTTTGGTCCGTCATATTTTGGGTCGTCTGATTGTTTTATCGCACTCCCGTTCTCTTACGGGTCGCTTGTTGCTGTCAGAATGGACTCTCAACAAACAAGTATTCAATCAGATTTGCTATCTATGGGAGCGCCCAATGATGTTTTATTTATGACACAGCTTGCTAATCAATTGCAGACGTATGTGTTGGCTTGTCCAGATCTCTGAGCTAATACTGTTAACGCTCTATTGATCTATAGGACGGAATGATAGGATACGCGTATCCTCCGGCGCTGTTGTTTTAGCAGGTATTGCTAAGATAAACAACCACAATACATTTCTGTTGATAGCATCTCTATCTTCACAGAGATCATGAGTAATTTACTCTCTTGTCTACTGTGGATCTTAACGTGAAATCTTCCTCTATGTGAGGATCTTTTTTCACTGGGTAAATCGTGTCATCTTTATCACAACCAGCAAGGTCGCAACCTTCATGTATTCCGTTGTGTGGTCCGTATTGCATTGTAAGCACTGTACTGGACGAGCTTTGGACGCGATTTCTTACTATAGGAGATCCTCTTCTTGCTATTCTATGCGACTAAAGTGGAGGCTCTTCCGTCGTGGTGTAGGGATCATTATGTTCATATGGTTGATCCCTCCATACTACTCATTGCTATTTTTTAGTATACTTGTTTCACAAGATCTACTGCAGCCTGTTGTTATTTAGGTTATAGGTTTATGTTACCTCATACCTATGCACTCTACGATAGTTTACAATTGAGTCTTTTGTCTCTTTATCTAAGTCAGTTAGTAACTTTTTGATAAATAGACTTAGAATCTTTAGATTTAATTCCTATACGGATTTTAACTTCGGTTCTTATTTAGCTAAGTAATCATTTGAGCCTCTGGAAACAGTAGTTTTCAAATTCTGACCTTTTAGACAGTAATTCTGTTGGTTTCTCTTTTACTGTAGAGTCAGTGAGTTTCATGCACTATCGATGGATGATTTTCACTTTCATAGTTTCGGAATCAATACTTCCGTTACTATTTAGGTTGGATTGTTGCATAAGAGTTAGGCTCCTATTATCCGGAACCTATTATTTTAAGGTCCTTCCGTCTTCGTATGGGCATAGGCCTTTACTCTTTCCGGGTACAGTTTATGTATTTTTAAACAGATATCTGTTTATTACAAGGGCGTAAGCTTCTTCTGTCTTTGATGTCTAGTAGAAGGACGTTACGCTCCATTTTATTGTTAATGGATTCTATTAACTAGCGTACTGCTTATGGTATATCATTGGCTTAGCAGTTGTGCTTAAGATTTCGGCTCATGAAGTAAGAGTTCTTCTACTTCTTGGGCTTACATTAATAGTGTTGCTATTATAGATTTTTGAAGGCTGCTCATTGCGCTCAGCCATCCATTCATGAATTTTATCTCAGAAATATCGAGTCCATTTCTGGAGGCCTCTATTGTTAGGTCTATTATCTACTGCTCAGAATGTCATTCACTTAACAGTTGCTACTATAGCTAGGTAGGCTGTCTGTTTCGGCAGTGTCTCCGTTCGGCTGCCCTCTTCGCTCTGGGCTCTTTGACCCAGGGCAAGAAAAAGGGGGGGGGGAGGGTGTTCCCTTGGGTCACCTGTTTTTACTATGAAAACAAGGGGATACCTCCTCCGGAGTTAATAATTCTGAGCTGTTATTGGGATGGTTGTTTAGTGAGAAGTTTAAGTTTATAAAATTCATTCAAGTCTTAGTTTTTAAAGTATAGCTTTTGAATATTGCATATGTCAACGGACATGATTATGCAATTCTCACACACTTTTAGGAGTATAAGAGTCTCTATTCTCTAGACTTACTTTATTATTGGCTTACTTTAAAAATTATTAGTATAAGGATTATTGGATATTAATAGAGTACATGGATGTATGAAGCTCAATTTTTGGAAGGTGTTGTATCTTTCTAATTTATCATAAATAAGAAAGATACATGTAAGGCCTATTACTTCTTTTCCCTACAGGGGATGACTCTATTTTATTTTATTGAGCGTATTCCATTTTGCTCTATGTCCTTGGCCCTCCAGCCTTTTTACTATTCAGCTATGTCTGGGTCATTGGTACAGTATAAAAATGTTAAAAAATTTATAGTAATTTATATATTTTTTATACTTACCAATGACCCAGACGGGGATGGCCCTCCCAGGAGTTGGGAACTCTTGCCTCCCCGCTGAGTACATAGCGCTTACCAGGCACTGGTTATTAGAATGATAAATGGCGCCAATTTCGGAACGTCCTTGACACTGCGCATGCGCAGTAGGGGCGAAGTGTGGAGGGCCTTTCAGGACATGTTTTCTTTAGTTTTAGATGCAAATTTTGGGGATTGGGGGGCAAAATTTGTGTTTGGCCCTATATTTTAAGAGTTAGCACCAGCTATGTCTGGGTCATTGGTAAGTATAAAAAATATATAAATTACTATAAATTTTTTAACTTTTTTTCCTGCTCGGTTTCAAGATGGCCAGCTGGCGGTCATATTGGATTTTTTTTTTTTTACTTAGAAAAATTGAATGCCCCTTTTCAGTCACCCACACTAGGAGGTATGCCACGGTGGGGGTATACCGGGCGACAGACCCTCTCTAGTTTCATTTACTTTTTTTTTTATTCTTAAGTTTCAGTTTAATAAACAATTTTCTTTGCCTTTTATTGGGAGATTCCCTGTTGACAGTCTTCAACTATCCTTGTTAAAGGCGATTAATCCTGATTACCCACATTGGGACACAGTGTTGCTGCTGTGTACCGCATGTCGATGGTGCACTTGTCTTCAACCAATGCTAACCCTGTTTGTGCAGAGTTAGTATGTTGGCGAGTCCAAGAAGTTGTTTGCTACTGCTCAATGGTTCTTTCCAGGTACTCTGGCTTTCTTTAGAGGGGCCAGCTAGAAGTTTGTTCAAATGAAGTCCCTGAAATCATATTGGGGCACCCAGTGGGAGTCCAAATATTATCTCAGAGTAATATGAAGAATATTCTTAAAAAATCATCTTCAGATCCATCAGTCAGAATTTTTTTATACTTGGTATGTAGCATTCTTAGTGGGGTAGGATTCAAGTTTGTTCCTATCAAGTACCGAGGTTAATATTTGGGCTCCCTATGAGAATCCAAATTTTCACTCAGTCCAATATGAAGAAAAAATTTTTCTTCAGATCCATCAGTCAGAATATTTTGAGGATTGGTATAGAACATCCTTAGGTGGGTCATATTCAAGTTTGTTCAAATCAAGTCCCTGGGGATATATTGGGGTCCCTGTGAGAACCCGAATTTTAACTAGATGCAAACAAAAAATTTGTTGTGAATAATTTCCATTTGGAAAATGATAATCAAGCCTGGCAATAAGCAATCAATCATTTGCAGAATCAGCTCCCCAGAGGGTAAATTTGCTGATGCTTTCCCATACAGTTGGCCAATTTATCCTCTGGGTGCCTGTTTCTTTTTAGGCTTGAGACCTTGATACAGATTGAGGTTCACAGAGGGTAAATTTTGTGATGCTACCCTGGTGCAGGGTAGCATCACCAAATTCACCCTCTGGGCCTCAATTTTGCAGACCACCATCTGCTTATTTCCAGGCTTGATAATAATATGGGGCATAGATTATACTTAGTATTGCCAGATATTTTATGCCTGTATGCATAATGAAGTAATTCAAATAACAAATATATTCTTTGTAAGAAATAACTGCTTGGAAGTACAGTCTGTAAGATAGTGTTTTCACTTCAGTTTTGTTAATGGGATGTTGACCGGTTTCTGTTCAGTTATGTCATGCTTTAGTCTTATGGTACCACTTCTGGGTGGTATGTCCTAATTGAATAGAAACTGGCAAACATATTTTAATTACTTCATTTAACTGAGAATGAATAAATTCTTTTATGCTTTTCTTGTCTCAGATTTTATAAATTCATGGAATACAGTCTGTCTTTGAGGTGATAAAACAATATAACGTTACGTCACATCAAAGTCACAATTCCCATTCAAAGTTGGCAGGAATCGATGCTGGCAGATAAGCATTGTGAATGTTCTGTATTCTCTGTGGAAGTATTTGATGATAGATAATATTGCTTTCATTGGACTGTCTCTAAGTTAATGGAATTTTTAAGCATTGGGGGATTTTTTATGCAAAAAGTTATCATTTAACTAGTAAGTTTCAAGAAGACTGGTAATGAATTCCAGTTTCCTGATTCAAGAGAAATAAGCTTCTTTAAACATTTGTTTAGTTACTGGAAGTGATCGTATACAAAATATTCAGCCTTTATTGAAATAAATATATATAAAAATACAGGTGGTATTTGATGACAAACCACGGATGATTAATTATTGTATTGGAAGTGGGTTTCAGAAAAAAATGCAAACCTCCCAACAATTTGAGTTTTTTATCGCGCATCATTGAAATATGTTTAATAGATGGATTACTCAGTCCTTCCCATGAATATTTCTCCCCGGGAGTCATAACCTGCTCCCCGGAAATCAAATGCGGGAGTGATCTGCTCTTGTAAAGTAATTGCACAGATGACCGAAGGTCAGAGCCGACTGCTGAAAGTAGGAGCTGGGGAGAGTATGACAGGGGTGTTTTGCACCATATTTTACTGATTGTGGTTGTTTCGTTGGAATAGTGTGTCTCATATCCAAACAAATTTTTAAATGTCCATATCAAAAATGTTGAAAGAAGAACCATTTTTGAACGTATAACCTTTAAACAAAGTGACTATGGGAACTTCAGAACAATTGAATTTGGTCCAAATACGAGGTCAATGTCATTGAACGTTTGGATCAACCAATGAAATCACTTTTTACATATGACTATGGCAATAGCATGAGTGCACTCAATCATTGTTCGGAAAAGATAAACTCCAGTTGAAAAAGCTTTGACCGGCTCACATTGTTTTCAGCCAAAATGAGCCTAGCGCACTATTTTGTGCTTGGGAAATGAAAAATATGGGCATTCCCGGGCACGAAAACAAGAGTGAACATTTCGTGGAAAGGACTGATTACTGATTCAGTGACTTGTGGGAACGCAGAGAAAATTGGGATTTATCATTTTATAAGGTAGATTGTGAAAAGAATTTTGTATTTGGTGAAATAATTTTCTTAAAAGTTTACTTTTGGGAATTTCCTAATTTTGTGTCATATTAAATATGATACTAAATTGACATTGTAACAGAATGCACAATACAACACAATAACAGTTTTTGAAAATCGTTAATGCAGTCCTTGAAAAGTGTTTAAATAGTGCTTGAATTTGATTCTCAGATATCCATAAGAACCCTGGAGTGCATGTAGGCACTCTCCCATAAATTATAACAAGTCAAATACATGTGGATAAAATTTCACAACCACAAATAGTTCAGTATGCTACCAATTAACCCTTAGGTCCCCATACATCCTCAAACAGACCCTTTTATAATGCTCCAAAAAAGTTGTCCCATGTGTATTCTTCCTTGAGAACTCTTGTTAGGGTACCTTTATCTTAACAGTATTTTACATCATTGTTGGCTGCCTGTACAGGCAGTCGGCAATAAGTGGAAACACTGTTTAGTCATCTGCGACTGTTTACTTGTATATACAGTAGTTATTAACATAAAATTAATCTGGTGACTTATACGTTAATAAGTTATCTGGATCATAATATTTGCATGAAAGTCTTCAATCATGAAGGCTTGGAATATGTGAGAACCATCATTGAGTTGGCTAATAAACCTCTTTCATCTTCCGTTGATGTTGACATGACATATTGTTTTAATTTCATATTATTTCATGCATATAAAATTGCATAAATGACCCTTCAGATTATAAGGGTGTCAACAGTATGTGTTTTGTCAACCCATTTAATCTATAGTCATTAGTCATATATTAGACTGCCTTCCAGCATATGATCAAGTGATTTGGATAGAATATGTTGTAAAAATTTAAAAATTATTCTTTCATATGTTTTCAGAGTATCCATACCCATGTTGAAAGTGTTGGATCAGTTACTGTCGAAAGGTTGTTTTGACTTGTATGCACAGTCCTCCAAGTAAGACAATATTATTGATACCTAGATATCTAAACATATATTTTCTTCTGCCCTTTTGAACAGACTGTGTAAAAGAAGCTGCATGTTACTTTAAAGACAGTGGTTATTCATTGCGATCCCACTAAATAGCTGATTCAAAGTTTACTGGCTATTCAATGCGCTCCCAATAAATAGCAGATATATACTGAGTCAAAAAAGAAAGTATAATAAACTTTGGGGAGCAAGTTTTAGCTCAACTTTAGCGAAGCCAAATTTGAGCTTATGCCATGGCCCGTCGTCTGTCTGTCCGTCTGTCTGTCAACAATTGGATACCGCTCGGGCTAGAGACCGTATTTATGAACCGATCTTTACGAAACTTCTTGGATACCTTTGTTATGACCGTGTGGCGAGAACGAGTGTTTTTGGGTGCGGTCCGAAATTCAAGATGGCTGCCAGCCGCCATTTTGTACTGACGATGCAGAAATCTGGTATTTTTATACTGTACCAATGACCCAGACATAGCTGGTGCTAACTCTTAAAAATCTAGGGCCAAACGCAAATTTTGCCCCCCAATCCCCAAAATTTGCATCTAAAACCAAAAGAAATCATGTCCTAAAGGACCTCCATACTTTGCCCCTACTGCGCATGCGCAGTGTCAAGGACGTTCCGAAATTGGCGCCAATCATCATTCTTTGTTTGGCCCTTCATCAGTTAACATCTCACTGATCTTTGTGCTTGTAAATCTCAGTTTAAATGATGCCAGACACATAAATATTGGAGAAATGGTGATTCTAAGGAGGATAGAGAAGGAGGAGAGGAAAAAGGAGTGACAGAAAATATTCAGGGCTGTAACTTAAAATTTTGTAATGAAATTATGTTAAGTTGCCTATTTTCGAGGCATGGGCCTGTTGTTGTCATTCTTGCTTTGAAGTTGCACTGCTTATTCAGTGTTTCCTCTCTCCTTATCCTGTAAGTCCCCCCTTGCTATTCTCCCATGCTTTTGGCATATTTTTGAGTAAGATTACTACTAAAATTTCTTGGGAGAATTAGCTTGGTTACAGAATGAATTCTGTTATTTTCCCCATGTTTACGTTTTCACCCATGGGTGTTTAGACGTTGTGTTCTGCATCTACCATCTGATGTTCTACAGATTCTTCTCTGGAAGTCTCTGTTTTGCATCAGATAGTGTGTATTTTTGATAACTGATTTCGGGCCAGTAGTGTCAGTGCCTGGAGTCATGTTTTCTGGTGTTTATACACTTCTTGTTTACATTGGCAACAGTCTCTTTTGAGGGGGGCTTTTTGCCTTTGGAGTAGTTTACTCATTATTAGATACATTATTATTATCCGTAAGTGTTGCATTAATTATTTAAAATAATTTTAAAATTTTTGACCACACTTTCCCTTGTGATCCATTGGGGCTCAACGTTACTTTTCAGAAACTTGGGCTTCGCTGAAAAAATATTTTTCAAAAATTATTTTTAATTTCATTTGCTTTTTTCAATGTTAATGGATCATGTTATTATGCATCTTTGTGTTTAGGGGTTTGTGCGAGTACTAGGACTTGTTGTTGTCTTTTCACTATGAAAGGACATTGTTCAAATTGTGATAGGAAGAAATCTTCCTCTGACTTTCATGATCATTGTATTAATTGTAGTCAGTGTACTCGCACTAACTCCTGTTCAATATGTCAATATTGGGATGACAAACATTGCAAACGTGTGTCACGGTATGTTGTTAGTGGAGAAAGGACTATGCCGGTCCTTTCTCCGCAGGGTCACTCTAGTCTATCAGTTTCTATTTCAGAGGAACAAGAACAGGGTGATGTTTCCATGTTATCTTCCAAGAGTGCGCTTCCATCGTCACAATTGAATGCAGAGCTAGCAGCAAAAGTGCTCATGGAGATACGACAGTTGCCTAAGAGGTCCCGAGTAGGATCGACGGCGCTGTCGTCCGCTAGCTCGCCCAGTGTAGCGTCCATTCACCGAATGGTTCGGCAGCCGGGTTTGTCCGTGCGGTCCAGGAGGAAATGTTGGGTGATGCGAGCACTATAAACATTCAAGGTGCACACCCAGTGACGGCGGATGATAGGAGAGATCGGAGGAAGCCTTCTAGTCCGGTTCCTAGCTCGTCCAGGTCCAGCCGGGCCGCGAGCGAGAGAGGCCCCTCTCTCGTACAACAACATCAGGGACCTGATGTTGTGGTACAAAATGTGTCGCAAGCAGAGCACACGTCCGTCGCTCGGGACGCTCCGTTGTTTAGGCAGTCCGCGGAGACTGCTCAGGCTTCCTCATCCTCTCGCCAGCGCACACGACCGCACCTTGGCTATGTGACCGCGGATATACTACCAGCTTCGCTGATAAGGGATTCTTCGGCGACCAGGTCACGCCATCCGGTAGCCAGGGACACGAGGCCGGTAGACTCCAGACGTTCACATAGGAAGAGTATGCGGGAGTCAGTTGATGCGGAGCTTCCCGCGGCTAAGCAGCGAAAGACCGCTACTCCGCAGGCCTCGATGATGGACGTGCTTGCTCAGATAGCACAAATTATCGCAGCATCCCAGCAATCGACAGAATCGGTGTCGGATAGGGAATTATCCGACAACGCTGGGTCGGTACGCTCCGCCGAAGCATCGGGTGCGGACTACCGGGAGCATCATGAGGTCCGACCGGATGGTGAAAGGGATACGGATGACTTGGAGCTATCCCTTTCGGAACAACATAAAGCTGCCGTGGATTTCATCCGGCACTTCCTTCCTCACGTTGTTCCGTCGGGCCAGACTGCTGCGGTACCGGACAAGAGACTGATAGCGTCATTGGACACTGAATTCTTCGAGCAGTTCAGAGACATCGTCCCTGAGTTTTCATCTCAGTCCAATAATGTCACAAGAACATTTGAATTATTGAACGATGCTATATTCAAGCTTGCTTCCAAAACAGGCAAAGCTGGTTTCTTGTCCTCCAATGCTCTTAACCTGCCTTTCATTAATGCAAGGAATAAATTCGATATGGCAGGACAGGGTATTCCGAGAGTTCCTCTGCGTCTTGACGATGAGGCGGAAGACTTAGAATGTGTCATTACCGTCGTCTATGTCCGTTCCAACCGCCGTGTTGGACACGACAATCACGTCTAACAGGGCCAGTTTAGACGCTTTATCTTACGCAGACCACCTTACAAAGGCGTTATCACTGCGTCTTCAAGGGAAAGAATTCCAGGATATACAATCCTCTTTAAGACTTCTTTCAAGGGCAGTGGCTTATTCCACGTATAACTCCGCCCTCTCAGTGGCAAACCTGGAGTTGGTTAGACGTGACGCAGCCCTAGCTACATCCACACGCGTGGATAGTAAGGTGAAGAACTCTCTCAGAGTCGCTTTGGTCTCCGGAGAACTTCTATTCGGCGGCAAGCTTTCTGCAATCTACGATAAAATTACTAAGAAAGCTTCGGATTCTCTGCTGTTTAAATCCGCTTCCAAAAAGTCGGATACGGCAGATAAGAATAAGACAGGCACTTCTGGGTCTAATGCGCCCAAGAAAGGTTCCTATAGAGGTTCCGGTGCGTCCTCTTGGTCTTATTCAAGAGATCGTTAAGGCAGCGACTCACGTGCGGGACGTCCTTCGGGCCGGGACAATCGGTCGGACGCTCCGAGGTCGACGGGACGAGGTGCGGGTCGTGGAGGACGTAGTTTCTCCTCCCGCAGGCCTCGCAGGTCCAGGAGGTGTTGGCTTCAACCTCTATCGTGCTCTGGTTGGCGGAAGGTTGTCGAGTTTTTCAGAAGAGTGGGTGTCGATTACGGACGACCCGTGGGTGAGAGGGGTGATTTCGGAAGGTCTAAGAATATCCTTCAAACGAAAGCCTCCTTTAACTCGAAGTCCAAAATGGACTCAACTTCCGTCAAATCTGCAGAAAAGAGACGCTCTGTTATCGGAGGTGCAGTCTCTTTTAATGAAGAACGCGGTAGAATTCGTAGAAGACCAGGAAACACCGGGATTCTACAGCCATCTGTTTCTGGTTCCGAAACCAGACGGCTCATTCCGTCCAGTCATAGATTTGAGCTGGATAAACAAGCTGATCGTCGCTCCGAAATTTTATATGGAGACGATTCGGTCGGTCAGAGCGAGTATTCGGGTGAACGATTATGCTACAAGCATAGATCTCAAAGATGCGTACATTTTTATACTGTACCAATGACCCAGACATAGCTGGTGCTAACTCTTAAAATATAGGGCCAAACACAAATTTTGCCCCCCAATCCCCAAAATTTGCATCTAAAACCAAAGAAAACATGTCCTGAATGGCCCTCCATACTTCACCTCCACTGCGCATGCGCAGTGTCAAGGACGTCCCGAAATTGGCGCCATTAATCATTCTTAGTTTGGCCCTTCATCAGTTAACATCTGACTGATCTTTGTGCTTGTAAATCTCAGTTTAAATGATGCCAGACACATAAATATTAGTGAAATGGTGATTCTAAGGAGGATATAGAAGGAGGAGAGGAAAAATGAGTGACAGAAAATAATCAGGGCTGTAACTTAAAATTTTTTTTAATGAAATTATGTTAAGTTACCTATATTTTTATACTGTACCAATGACCCAGACTTAGCTGGTGCTAACTCCACAAAAACCAGGGCCAAACACAAATTTTGCCCCCCAATCCCCAAAATTTGCATCCAAAACAAAAAGAAATAATGTCCTAAAGGACCTCCATAATACGACTCTACTGCGCATGCGCAGTGACGCAGTCGTCCCGAAATTGGCGCCAAATATCATTCTCTGTTTGGCCCTTCATCAGTCAACATCTCACTGATCTTTGTGCTTGTAAATCTCAGTTTAAAGGATGCCAGACACGTAATTCTTGGAGAAAATGTGATTCTAAGGAGGATAGAAGGAGGAGAGGAAAAAAGAAGTGGCAAAAAATAATCAGGGCTGTACTTAAAATTTTTTGTTAAAATTATGTTAAGTTGCCTATTTTCGAGGCAAACGCCTCTTGTTGTCATTCTTGCTAATTGTTGCACTGCTTATTCAGTGTTTCCTCTCCCCTAGCCTTCTAAAGTCCCCCCTTGCAATTCTCCCATGCTTTTGGCATATTTTTGAGAAGTTTCATTTCTAAAATTTCCCTGGGAGAGTTGCTTGGTTACAGAATGTTTTCTGTTATTTTCCCCATAGTTACGTTTTCACCCATGGGTGTATAACGTTTGTGTTCTGCATCTTCCATCTGATGTTCTGCAGATTCTCCCCTGGGAGTCTCTGTTTTGCATCAGATAGAGTGTAATTGAGGACTGATTCCGGGCCAGTTTTTTCAGTGCCTGGAGTCATGTTTTCTTCTGTGTTTACACTGTTTGTTTTCATTGGCAACAGCCTTTTTTGAGGGGGGCTGTTTGTCTTTGAGGTATTTTATCTCATTATAAGATACATTTATATTATCCGAAAGTGTCTCATTAATTATTTTATATAATTTTAAAATTTTTGACCACACTTTGCCATCGGATCCATCGGGGCTCAACGTTACTTTTCAGCAACTTGGGCTTCTCTGAAAAAATATTTTTTCAAAATTATTTTGTTTTGCAATTGTTTTTTCATTTATTAATGGATCATGTTATTATGTATCTTTGTGTCAGGGGTTTTTGCGAGTAACTAGGACTTATTGTTGTTCCTTCACAATGAAAGGAACTTGTTCAAATTGTAATAGGAAGAAATCTTCCTCTGACTTTCATGATTATTGCATAAATTGTAGTCAGTGTTCTCGCATTAATCCCTGTCCTGTATGTGAACATTGGGATGAGAAACATTGGAAACGTGTGTCACGATATGTTGTTTCTGGAGAAAGAGCGATGCCGGCTCTTTCTCCACAAGGTCACTCTACTCTCTCAGTTTCTATTTCAGAGGAACCAGAACAGGGTGATGTTTCCATGTTATCCTCTTCAAGTGTGCGTCCGTCGTCACAATTAAATACAGAGCTAGCGGCAAAAGTGCTCATGGAGATTAGACAAATGTCGTCCGCTAGCTCGCCCGGTGTAGCGTCCATTCACCGAATGGTTCGGCAGCCGGGTTCGTCCGATGCGGTCCAAGAGGAAATTTTGGGTGATGCGAGCACTATAAAAATAATAGATGCACACCCAGTGACGGCGGATAGTGAACGAGAACGGAGGAAGCCTTTTAGTCCGGTTCCTAGCTCGTCCAGGTCCAGCCGGGCCGCGAGCGAGAGAGGCCCCTCTCTCGTACAACAACATCTGGGACCAGATGTTGTGGTACAAAATGTGTCTTTAGCGGAGCATACGTCCGTCGCTCGGGACGCTCCGTTGTATAAGCAGTCCGCAGAGACTGTTAAGGCTTCCTCTTCTCGCCGGCGCACACGACCGCACCTTGGCTGCGTGACCTCCGATATCTTGCCAGCTTCGCCGAGGAAGGATTATTCGGCGACCAGGTCACACCATCCGGCAGCCAGGGACTCGAGACCGATGGACTCCGGACGTTCGCATAGGAAAAGTATGCGGGAGCCATCCGATGCGGAGCTGCCCTCGGCAAAGCAGCGAAAGACCGCTCCTCCGCAGGTCTCGACGTCGGACATTCTAGTGCAGATAGCACAGCTTATCGCAGCATCCCAGCAGCCGACAGAAACGGTGTCGGATCGAGAATTATCCGACGGCGCTGGGTCGGTACGCTCCGCCGAAGCATCGGGGGCGGACGACCGGGAACATCGGGAGGTCCGACCGGATGGTGAAAGGGATACGGATGAATTGGAGCTATCCCTTTCGGAACAACACAAAGCTGCCGTAGACTTCATCCGGCACTTTCTTCCTCAAGTTGTTCCGTCGGGCCAGACTGCTGCGCTTCCGGACAGGAGAATTATAGCGTCATTGGACTCTGATTTTTTCGAGCGGTTCAGGGACATCGCTCCCGAGTTTCCGTCGCAGTCCAATAATGTTGCAAGAACATTTGAATTATTGAACGACGCTATTTTTAAACTTGCTTCCAGGACAGGGAAAGCAGGCTTCTTGTCCGCAAATACTCTCAACCTGCCTTTCATTAATGCAAGGAATAAATTCGACACGGCAGGTCAGGGTATACCGAGAGTTCCTCTGCGTATGGACGACGAGGCGGAAGACTTAGAGCTATCATTACCGTCGTCAGCTTCTATTCCAACCGCAGTGTTGGAAACAGCTATTGCGTCTAACAGAGCCAATTTAGATGCCTTATCTTACGCAGATCACCTTACGAAGGCGTTATCACTGCGTCTTCAAGGGGAAGAGTTTCAGGATATACAATCCTCCTTAAGACTTCTTTCAAGGGCAGTAGCTTATTCCACGTGTAACTCCGCCCTTTCAGTGGCTAATCTGGAGTTGGTTAGACGTGACGCAGCCCTGTCTACATCCACACTAGTGGATTCTAAGGTGAAGAACTCTCTTAGAGTCGCTTCGGTCTCAGGAGATCTTCTCTTTGACGGCAAGCTTTCCGCTATTTATGATAATATTAAAAAGAAAGCTAGTGATTCTCTGTTGTTTAGATCCGCTCCTAAAAGGTCGGATTCAGCAGACACGAATAAGGCGGGCACTTCTGGGTCTTATCCGCCCAAGAGAGGTTCCTATAGAGGTTCCGGTGCGTCCTCTAGCTCTTATTCGAGAGACCGTCAGGATAGCGACTCTCGTTCGGGACGTCCTTCAGGCCGGGACAATCGGTCGGACGCCCCGAGGTCGACGAGGCGAGGTGCGGGTCGTGGAAGACGTGGTTTCTCCTACCGCAGGCCTCGCAGATCCAGGAGGTGATGGCTCAAACCTCTATCGCGTTCCGGTTGGCGGAAGGTTGTCGAGTTTTTCTCAAGAGTGGGCGTCGATTACGGACGACCCTTGGGTGAGAGGAGTGACTTCGGAAGGTCTAAAGATATCCTTCAAACGAAAGCCTCCATTAACTCGAAGTCCAAAGTGGACTCATCTTCCGTCAAACCCTCAGAAAAGAGACGCTCTGCTATCAGAGGTGCAGTCTCTTTTAATGAAGAACGCGGTAGAGGTCGTAGAAAACCAGGAATCGCTGGGATTCTACAGCCATCTGTTTCTGGTTCCGAAACCAGACGGCTCGTTCCGTCCAGTCATAGATTTGAGCTGGATAAACAAGCTGATCATCGCTCCGAAGTTTTATATGGAGACGATTCGATCGGTCAGAGCGAGTATTCGGGTGAACGATTATGCAACGAGCATAGATCTCAAAGATGCGTACTTTCACGTCATGGTACATCCGACATTCCGAAAGTATCTACGCTTCGCAGTCCTAGGAGTGGTGTATCAGTTCCGGGCCATGTGCTTCGGATTGAATCTAGCACCCTGGGCTTTCACTCGAGTAATGAACTCGGTAATGATTTACTTCCGAGCTCATTCGTCTGCGGTAACGTCGGCCTACCTGGACGACATTCTTCAGAGGTACGGCAACGAGTTAACGCTTCAGAACGATGTTCAGAATCTTCTTCTATTGCTCCGACGTCTCGGTTTCATAGTAAACGAGGAGAAGTCGGATCTGGTGCCGTCCAAGTCATTCACTCATCTGGGAATGAGCTTCGAGACGCACAACAATCTCGTTCGTCTGCCGTTAACCAGAGCGAAATTAGTCAGTTGTTACGCTCGCTATTGTCTAAATACAGACAAAGTCACAGCGAGAGAATTTATGAGACTGATAGGTCTGTGCGGAGCCGCTGCGGATCTCATTCCGATGGGACGGCTACGCACACGGCCTCTTCAAATTTTCTTGACTCAGAATTGGAGTGTGAAAATTCATTCGCTCGATGTAGACGTTCTCTTGTCAGATCAAGTGAAACAAGAGATTCAGACTTGGGCAAACATTCAGTGGTTAACTCAAGGAGTTCCGCTGCAGTTGCCGGATCCGAGTTTTACCATTATGACGGATGCCAGTCAAACAGGTTGGGGTGCATCATTAATCCCAACGGATTCGAGATGCCAGGGTCTTTGGGATCCGCAATTCCTGTGCAAGCACATAAACATCAAGGAAATGATGTCAATTTGGCTTGCGTTACGTCACTGGATGGACATTATTCACGATGCTCATGTCCAAATCCTATCCGACAATACGACAGTAGTGGCGTATATACGGAATCAGGGAGGCACTCATTCAGTTCCGTTGTTCAATCTAACGGAAAGAATCCTTCTGTTTGCGTTGGAACATCACGTTCTTCTTTCGGTCCGTCACATACCGGGTCGTCTGAATGTGCTAGCAGACTCCCTTTCTCGAAAGGGTCGCTTGTTGCCGTCGGAGTGGACTCTCAACAAACAAGTATTCAATCAGATTTGCTACCAATGGGAACGGCCAATGATAGACTTATTTGCGACACATCTCAACAATCAGTTGCAAACGTATGTGTCCCCGTGTCCGGATCCAAGAGCATTTGCTGTAGACGCTCTATCGATCCCTTGGGACGGAATGATAGGATATGCGTATCCTCCAGCGCCGTTAATTCAAC
Source organism: Pictodentalium vernedei (assembly GCA_031216915.1). Lineage (NCBI taxonomy): Eukaryota > Metazoa > Mollusca > Scaphopoda > Dentaliida > Dentaliidae > Pictodentalium > Pictodentalium vernedei. The sequence continues at coordinate 401,373,937 of CM062297.1, read as the reverse complement.
AAGTATTGCTAAAGATAAAACAATCTCAATGCAAGATTCTGTTGGTAGCATCTCTGTCGCCACAGAGACCGTGGATAAATCTACTCAGGTGTCTGTTGTGGGACCTACCGCGGAAGCTCCCTCCACGAGAGGATCTTCTTTGGCAGGGGAAATCGCGCCAACTGCATCACAACCCGCAAGGTCTCAACCTTCACGTTTTTCCGTTGTGCGGTCCTTCTTGCATGGCAAGCACTTTACAGGACGAGCAGTGGACGCGATTTCTAACTGTAGGAGGACCTCCTCTTCGCTAAACTATGCGGCTAAGTGGAAGGTTTTCCGTCGTTGGTGTAGGGATCATTCTGTTGATATATTTGATCCCTCTATACCAGACATTGCTAACTTTCTAGTATACTTGTTTGACGAAATCAAACTGCAACCGGTTACTATAAAGGGTTATAGATCTATGTTATCTGATACCTATGCACATCATGATAGTTTACAAATTGGATCTAATGTCTCTTTATCGAAATTGGTTAGAAACTTTTCGATAAATAGACCCAGAACTCTTAGATTAATTCCTAAGTGGAATTTAGCTTGGGTTCTCCTTAAATTGAAGGAAAAGCCATTTGAACCTCTTGGGACAGTAGATTTCAAATTCTTATCTTATAAGACAGCTTTTCTCTTAGCTTTCTCTTCTGCCAGAAGAGTCAGTGAGCTTCATGCACTATCGGTGGATGATTCTCATTATCGTAGTGTTGGGAACACTATCACCTTCACTACTAACGTCGGTTTTTTAGCTAAGAATCAGGCTCCTAATAAATATCCGGAACCTATTGTTATTAAGGCTCTTCCGTCTTCAGACGGGCGTAGGCCTTTACTCTGTCCTGTTAGAGCACTACGTATCTATAAACAGAGATCTCAGTTCATCAGAAAGGGACGGAAACGTTTCTTTCTGTCTTTGATGCCTAATAGAAAGGACATTTCAGTCCATTCTATTGCTAGATGGATTCAGTTAACTATCCGTACTGCGTATGAAGATTTATCTTCTTCTCAGCAGTCTGTGCTTAAGATTTCTGCTCATGAAGTAAGAGCTCTTTCTACTTCCTGGGCTTATGCTAATAGTGTTGCTATTACAGATTTAATGAAGGCTGCTTATTGGTCTCAGCCATCCACATTTACTAATTTTTATCTCAGAAATATTGAGTCCATTTCTGGAGACCTGCATTGTTTAGGTCCGTTATCTGTTGCTCAGAATGTCGTCCACTAAACAGTTGCAACTATAGTTATGCAGGCTTTCTGTTCCGGCAGTGACTCCGTCCGGCTGCCCTCTTCGCTCTGGGCTATTTGACCCAGGGCAAGGGGAAGGGGGGGGGCGGGTGTTCCCTTAGGTCACCTGCTTTATAGTGAAAAGCAAGGGAATGCCTCCTCCAAGACAGTATTTCTGAGTCGCTTCCGGGATGGTTTTAAAGTGTAATATTAATGTTTAATTTCATTCATGTCTTATTTTTAAAGTGTAGCTCGGTGTGAAGCATTTGTATATGTCAAGTGTCAAACGGGCTTTAATATACAATACTCGGACACTTTTAAATGATTATAAAGAGTCTCAATTCTCTGGACTACTTTATTTATTGGCTTGTTTTAATAATAATTAGTATAAAGGTTATACTGGATATTAATAGAGAACATGAATGTTATTGTGCTCAATTATTAAGGGTAGTGTATCTTTCTAATTTAAATATTAAATAAGAAAGATACATGTAAAGCCTAATACTCCTTTTCTCCTTAAGGGGTTATCTCTTTATTTTATAATTGAGCTTATTGGATTTTCCTCTATGTCCTAGGCCCTCCAGCCTGTTTACTATTCAGCTAAGTCTGGGTCATTGGTACAGTATAAAAATGTTAAAAAATTTATAGTAATTTATATATTTTTTATACTTACCAATGACCCAGACGGGGATGGCCCTCCCTGAGTTGGGAACTCTTGCCTCCCCGCTGAGTACATAGCGCTGACCAGGCACTGCCAGTAAGAATGATATTTGGCGCCAATTTCGGGACGACTGCGTCACTGCGCATGCGCAGTAGAGTCGTATTATGGAGGTCCTTTAGGACATTATTTCTTTTTGTTTTGGATGCAAATTTTGGGGATTGGGGGGCAAAATTTGTGTTTGGCCCTGGTTTTTGTGGAGTTAGCACCAGCTAAGTCTGGGTCATTGGTAAGTATAAAAAATATATAAATTACTATAAATTTTTTAACTTTCGAGGCAACTGCCTGTTGTGGTCATTCTTGTTATCAAGATTACACTGCTTATTCAGTGTTTTCCTCTCTCCCTTTCCTTTAAGTCCCCTCTTGCTAGGGTGGTTAGGCGTAGTGTTCTGCATCTACCATCTGATGTTCTGCAGTTTCTTCCCTGGAAGTCTCTGTTTTGCATCAGATAGTGTATTATTGGTAACTGATTTCGGGCCAGGGTGCCTGGAGCCTTGATCTAGTGTTTTTACACTTATTGTTTACATTTCCAACAGCCCTCTGTGTGAGGGGGGATTTCTTGAAAATAATATATTGATGTTAATTTAATCATAACTAGACACATTATTATTGTTCGTAAGTGTTGCATAAATTGTTTAAAATATTTTTAGAATTTTTGTCCACACTTAGACTTGGGATCCATTGGGGCTCAACGTTACTTTTCAGAAACTTGGGCTGTTCTGAAAAAATATTTTTTCAAAAGTTTTTGATTCAATTATTTTTTCTATGTTAATGGATCTTGTTATTATGTATTTTGATTGTCAGGGGTTGGTGCGAGTACTAGGACTTTGTTTTCTTTTCACATTGAAAGGATATTGTTCAATTGTAATAAGAGGAAATCTTCCTCTGACTTTTATAATCATTGTATATGTAGTCAGTGTACTCGCACTAACTCCTGTTCTGTATGTGTTGATTACGATGACAACATGGGAAGCGTGTGTCACGGTATGTTAGTGGGGAATTGGCCATTCCGGTCCTTTCCCCGCAGGGTCACTCTACTTTATCATTCTCTATTTCAGACGATCATGATCAGGGTGATGTATCCGTGATGTCTTCCAAAAAGTGTGCCTCGGTCGTCACAATTAATGTAGAGCTAGCGGAAAAGTGCTCAGGTAATACGTCAATTGCCTAAGAGGACCCAAGTAGGTTCGACGGCCTTTGACGTCCGCTAGCTCACCCGGTGTAGCGTCCATTCATCGAATGGTTCGGCAGCCGGGTTCGTCCGTTGCGGTCTAGAAAGGAGTTTTGGGTGATGCGAGCACTATAAACATCCATGTGCACACCCAGTGACGGCGGATTAGAGGGGAGAACGGAGGAAGCCTTTTAGTCCGGTTCATAGCTCGTCCAGGCCCATCCGGGCTGCGAGCGAGAGAGGCCCCTCTCTCGTACTTCAACATCTGGCCCCAGATGTTGTGGTACAAAATGTATCGCATTCGGAGCATACGTCCGCCGCTCGGGACGCTCCGTTATATAGACAGTCCGGAGAGACTGTCAATAAGGCTTCCTCATTCTCATGGCAGTGCACACGACCGCACCTTGGCTTCGTGACCTCCGATATCCAGTCAACTTCGCCAATCAGAGAATCCTCGGCGACCAGGTCACGCCATCCGATAGCCAGGGACACGAGGCCTGCAGACTCCGGACGTTCGCATAAGAAAGTATGCGGGAGTCAACGTACACGGAGCTTCCAGCGGCAAAGCATCGTAAGACCGCTTCTGCACAGGCCTCGGTGACGGACGTGCTATCCCAAATAGCACAATTTATCGCAGCATCCCAGCAACGACAGAATCTCTGTCGCATAATATAATATCCGACGACGCTGGGTCGGGACGCTCCGCGGAAGCATCAGGTGCGGACGTCCGAAAATTTCATACGGTCAGACGGGTTGCCGAAAGGGATTCGGAGGTTTTCGAGCTTTCCCTTTTGGAACAACATAAGCTGCTGTATATGTCATCTGACTTCTTCTAGAGGTTCTTCGTCGGACCAGAATGCTGCGATACCGGATAAGAAACTGATAGCGTCGGTGGACTTTTTTTTTTGGCTCGGTTCAGGGACTTCGTCCCTCAGTTCCGACACAGTCCAATAATGTCTCACATACGTTCGATTTATTGAACGACGCTATATATATATATTTTTATATGCTTGCTATGTACAAGCATATCTGGTTTCTTGTTCGCAAAATTACTGATATGTTTTTCAAAAGTGTGCCTCTGTCGTCATAGTTAATGAAGAGCTAGCGGCAATTAGTGCTCATGGATTACGTCGATCTCCTAAGAGGTCCCTAGTAGGATCGACGGAGTTGACATTCGCTAGCTCACCCGGTGTAGAGTCCATTCATCGAATGGTTTGGCAGTCGGGTTCGTCCGTTGCGGTCTAGGATGGAGATTTGGGTGATGCAAGCACTATAATAGACTTTAGTACACACCCAGTGACGACGGATTAGAGGAGAGATTGGAGGAAGCCTGTTAGCCCGGTCCGTCCGGGCGGCGAGCGAGAGAGGTCCCTCTCTCGTGCAACAACATATGGGACCGGATGTTGTGGTTCAGACATTTCACCTTCGGAGCGTATGTCCGCCACTCCGGACGCTCCGTTATATAGACAGTCCGAGTGACTGTCGATAATGCTTCCTCATCCTCACAGCAGCGCACACGACCGCACATTGGCTACGTGACCTTTGAATATCCGGCCAGCTTCGGCATTCAGTGATTCCATGGCGAACAGGTCACGCCATCCGGTAGCCAAGGGACACGAGGCCTGCACACTCCGGTCGCTTGCATAATAGAAGTATGCACGGGGTAACGAACGCGGAGCTTCCAGCGGCAATGCATCGTAAGACCGCTTCTCCACAGGCCTCAGTGACGGACGTGCTATCCAAAATAGCACAGCTTATCGTAGCATCCCAGCAAACGACAGATTCTCGGTCGGATCAGGAATAATCCGACAGCGCTGGGTCGGTATGCTCCGCTGTTGCATCAGGTACGGGCGACCGAATATTTCATAGGGTCCGACAGGATGGCGAAAGGGATTCGGTTGATTTCGAGCTTTCCCTTTCGGAACAACAGAAGCTGCCATACATTTCTTCTGGCATTATCTTCCAGAGGTTGTTCCGTCGGACTACATTGCTGCGATGCTGGATAAGAGACTATAGCGTCATTGGACACGGAGTTTTGGATCGGTTCAGGGACATTGTCCCTGAGTTGCCGACGCAGTCCAATAATGTCTTTAGAACATTTGAATTATTGAACGACGCTATATATATATAAGCTTGCTATCAACATGCTAGTATAGTTTCTTGTCCACAATGCTCTATTCTGCCTTTCGTGAATTCTAGGAAATAATTGTTTATTGGCAGAACTGGGCTTACCGAGAGTTCCTTTGCGTCTAAGACGGCGAGACTGAAGATTGCTAATTATCTTTTTCGCCGTCTATGTCAATTCCAACCACGATGTTGGAAACGACAATGATGTATAATAGAATTAACTTAGTCGCTTTATCATACGTATACCATCTTACTGAGACGTTTATCATTACGTCTTCAACTGAAAGAATTCCAGGATATGATCCTCAATGAGATTTCTTTCAGGGGCAGTAGTTTTTCCACGTATAACTCCGCCCTTCTGTGGCAACCTGGAGTTGGTCAGACGTGACGCAGCCCTAGCTACATCCACACGCATGGATAAGTAAGGTGAAGAACTCTCTCAGAGTCGCTTCGGTCTTAAGAAGCTTCTCTTCAACGGCAACCTTTCAGCAATCTTGAATTGCTCGATATACACGTTCTCTTGTTTATCAAGTGTAACAAGAGATTCTGACGTGGGCAGACATTCGGTGGTTTACTCAGAGAGTTCCACTGTAGTTGCCGGATCCGGGTTTTTCGATTATGACGGATGTCAGTCAAACAGTTTGGGACACAATTTTGATCCCAATGGATTCGAAGTGCCAGGGTCTTTGGGTTCCGCAGTTTTTAGGCAAGCTCCTTACTTCCAAGGAAGAATATTATGTTGGCTTGCACTATGTCATTGGATGAATTTTATTCAGAAACACATGTTCAATCCTGTCCGATAATACGACAGTAGTTGCGTATATCCGGAACCAGGGAGGCACTCATTGGGTTCCGTTATTAATTTTAACGGAAAGAATCCTTCTGTTTGTTATAGAACACCAAGTTCTGTTTCCGTTCGTCATATTCTCGGTTGTCGAATCGTATTAGCAGACTCCCTTTCACGTAAGGGTCGTTTGTTGCCATCGGAATGGACTATCAACAAACAAGTATTCAATCAATTTGCTATCAATGGGAGCGCCCAGTGATAATTTATTTGCGACACAACTCTCCAATCAATTGTAGACGTATGTGTCACCGTGTCCGGATCCTTGAGCATATGTAGTTACGCTCTATCGATCTAGTAGGACGCTATGATAGGATATACGTATCCTCCATCGCTGTTGATTCAGCAAGTATTGCTAGAATTATTCATTCACAATACAATTCTGTTGGTAGCATCTCTGTCCCACAGAGACGGTGGATAAATTTACTTAGATGTCTACTGTGGGACTTACCGCGGAAACTTCCTGCACGAGAGGATCTTTTTTCGCTGGGGAAATCGTGTCAACTCTATCACAGCCCGCAGGGTCTCAACCTTCACGTGTTCTGTTGTGCAGTCCTTCTTGCATAGCAAGCACTGTATAGGACCAGCAGTGGACACGATTCCTAACTGTAGAAGGACCTCCTCTTCGCTATACTATGCGGCTAAAGTGGAGGGTCTTCCGTCGTTGGTGTAGGGATCTTTATGTTGATATTTTTGATTCCTCCATACCAGACATTGCAAACTTTCTAGTATACTTGTTTGACGAGATCAACTGCAGCCAGTTACTTTTATAGGTTATAGGTCTATGTTATCTGATACCTATGCACACCATGATAGTTTACAATGGAGCCTAATGTCTCTTTATCTAAGTTAGTTTGAAACTTTTCGATAAGAGACCTAGTATCGTTAGATTAATTCCTATTCGGAATTTAGCTTGGGTTCTTATTAACTAAGCAACCATTTGAATCCTTGAGACAGCAGTTTCAAATTCTGGTCTTTTAAGGCAGCGATTCTCTTAGCCTTCTCTTCTGCTGAAGAGTCAGTGAGCTTCATGCACTATCGGTGGAGGATTCTCACTTTCGTAGTATTGGGAACTCTATTACCTTTACTACTAATGTTGTATTTTTGGTTAAGAATCAGGCTCCTAATGATATCCGGAACCTATTGTTTTTAAGCCTTCCGTCTTCGAGCGGGCATAGGCCTTTACTCTGTCCGGATAGACCTTTATGTGTTTATTATCAGATCTCAGGTTATCAGTAGGACGTAAGCTTCTTCTGGCTCTGATGCCTAATAGAAGGGTCATTACGGTCCATTCTATTACTTTATGCATTCAGTTAACTATCGGTACTGCTTAGGATAATCTATCCTTAACTCAGCAGTCTGTGCTTAAGATTTCGGCTCATGAAGTAAGAGCTCTTCTACATCTTGGGCCGACGTATAGTTTTGCTATTATAGATTAAATAGGCTGCATATTGGTCTCAACCATCCACATTCACGAATTTTTATCTCAGAAATATTGTATCCATTTCTGGAGACCTGCATTGTTTAGGTCCATTATCAGCTGCTCAGAAAGTCGATCACTTAACAATTGCAACTATAGCTATGTAGGCTTTATGTTCCGGCAGTGACTCTGTCCTGCTGCCCTCTTCGCTCTGGGCTATTTGACCCAGGGCAAGAAAAAGGGGGGGGGGAGGGTGTTCCCTTGGGTCACCTGTTTTTATTATGAAAACAAGGGGATACCTCCTCCGGAGTTAGTATTTCTGAGCTGTTACTGGGATGGTTTCTTAAGTGAAAGTTAGGTTTTTAAATTCATTCATGTCATAGTTTTAAAGTATAGCAATTGTATATGTCATGTGTCAAACGGATGTTATTATACTATCCTCGGACACTTTTAAAAGAGTATAAAGAGTCTCAATTCTTTGGACTAACTTTATTTATGGGCTTACTTTAAATATAATTAGTATACGAATTATACTGGATATTAATAGAGAACATGGATATTATTATCATGCTCAATTATAAAAGGTATTGTGTCTTTCTAATTTGTCATAAATAAGAAAGATACACGTGAAGCCTATTTCTCCTTTTCTCCTACAGGAGATGACTCTATTTATATAGTTGAGCTTATTGGATTTTCCTCTATGTCCTGGGCCCTCCAGCCTTTTTACTATTCAGCTATGTCTGGGTCATTGGTACAGTATAAAAATCTTAAAAAATTTATAGTAATTTATATATTTTTTATACTTACCAATGACCCAGACGGGGATGGCCCTCCCAGGAGTTGGGAACTCATACCTCCCCGCTGAGGACATAGCGCTTACCAGGCACTGATGGTAAGAATGATTAATGGCGCCAATTTCGGGACGTCCTTGACACTGCGCATGCGCAGTGGAGGTGAAGTATGGAGGGCCATTCAGGACATTTTTTATTTGGTTTTAGATGCAAATTTTGGGGATTGGGGGGCAAAATTTGTGTTTGGCCCTATATTTTAAGAGTTAGCACCAGCTATGTCTGGGTCATTGGTAAGTATAAAAAATATATAAATTACTATAAATTTTTTAAGTTTCATGTCATGGTACATCCGACATTCAGAAAGTATCTACGCTTCGCAGTCCTAGGAGTGGTGTATCAATTCCGGGCGATGTGCTTCGGATTGAACCTAGCACCCTGGGCTTTCACTCGGGTAATGAACTCGGTAATGATGTATTTCCGAGCTCATTCATCTGCGGTAACGTCGGCCTACCTGGACGACATTCTTCAGAGGTACGGCAACGAGTTAACGCTTCAGAACGATGTGCAGAATCTGCTTCTATTGCTCCGACGTCTCGGTTTTGTGATAAACGAGGAGAAGTCGGATCTGGTGCCGTCCAAGTCATTCACTCATCTGGGAATGAGCTTTGAGACGCACAACAATCTCGTTCATCTGCCGTTAACCAGAGCAAAATTAGTCAGTTGTTACGCTCGCTATTGTCTTCATGCAGACAAAGTCACAGCGAGGGAGTTTATGAGACTGATAGGTCTGTGTGGAGCCGCCGCGGATCTCATTCCGATGGGGCGGTTACGCACTCGTCCTCTCCAAATTTTCTTAACTCAGAATTGGAGTGTGAAGATTCATTCGCTTGACAAAGACGTTCTCTTGTCAGATCAAGTGAAACAAGAGATTCAGACTTGGGCAAACATTCAGTGGTTAACTCAGGGAGTTCCGCTGCAGTTGCCGGATCCGAGTTTTACCATTATGACGGATGCCAGTCAAACAGGTTGGGGTGCAACATTGATCCCAACAGATTTGCGATGCCAGGGTCTTTGGGATCCACAGTTCCTAAGCAAGCACATAAACATCAAGGAAATGATGTCAATTTGGCTTGCGTTACGTCATTGGATGGACATTATTCACAAAGTTCATGTCCAAATTCTGTCCGACAATACGACAGTAGTGGCGTATATACGGAACCAGGGAGGCACTCATTCCGTTCCGTTATTCAATCTAACGGAGAGAATCCTTCTGTTTGCTCTAGAACATCAAGTTCTACTTTCGGTCCGTCATATACCGGGTCGTCTGAATGTACTAGCAGACTCCCTTTCACGGAAGGGTCGCTTGTTGCCGTCGGAGTGGACTCTCAACAAACAAGTATTCAATCAGATTTGCTACCAGTGGGAACGGCCAATGATAGACTTATTTGCGACACATCTCAACAATCAGTTGCAGACGTATGTTTCACCGTGCCCGGATCCAAGAGCATTTGCAGTAGACGCTCTATCGATCTCATGGGACGGAATGATAGGATATGCGTATCCTCCAGCGCCGTTGATTCAGCAAGTATTGCTAAAGATAAAACAATCTCAGTGCAAGATTCTGTTGGTAGCATCTCTGTCTCCACAGAGACCGTGGATAAATCTACTCAGGTGTCTGTTGTGGGACCTACCGCGAAAGCTTCCTCCACGGGAGGATCTTCTTTCGCAGGGGAAACCACGTCGACTTCATCACAACCCGCAAGGTCTCAACCTTCACGTTTTTCTGTTGTGCGGTCCTTCTTGCATGGCAAGCACTTTACAGGACGAGCAGTGGACGCGATTTCTAACTGTAGGAGGACCTCCTCTTCGCTAAATTATGCGGCTAAGTGGAAGGTTTTTCGTCGTTGGTGTAGGGATCATTCTGTTGATATTTTTGATCCCTCCATACCAGACATTGCAAACTTTCTAGTATACTTGTTTGACGAAATCAAACTGCAGCCTGTTACTATTAAGGGTTATAGGTCTATGTTATCTGATACCTATGCACACCATGATAGTTTACAAATTAGATCTAATGTCTCTTTATCTAAGTTAGTTAGAAACTTCTCGATAAATAGACCCAGAACTCTCAGATTAATTCCTAAGTGGAATATAGCTTGGGTTCTTCTTAAACTGAAGGAAAAGCCGTTTGAGCCTCTGGGGACAGTAGATTTCAAATTCTTGTCTTATAAGACAGCTTTTCTCTTAGCTTTAGGGGCAAAGTATGGAGGTCCTTTAGGACATGATTTCTTTTGGTTTTAGATGCAAATTTTGGGGATTGGGGGGCAAAATTTGTGTTTGGCCCTAGATTTTTAAGAGTTAGCACCAGCTATGTCTGGGTCATTGGTAAGTATAAAAAATATATAAATTACTATAAATTTTTTAACTTTTGTACAGAACTTCCATGTGAAAGCTCTGATTTGAATAATTTTTAGCTCAACTTTGACGAAGTTTGAGCTGTTGTCATGGCCCGTCGTCCATCTGTCCTTCCGTCCGTCCGTCTGTCCGTACGTCAACAATTGGCTATGGCTCGGGCTAGAGGTCGTATTTATGAACCGATCTTTACAAAACTTCTTGGGTACCTTTGTTATGACCGTGGGACGAGAACGAGTGTTTTTGGGTGTGGTCCGAAATTCAAGATGGCTGCCAGCCGCCATTTTGTACCGATGATGCAGAAATCTGTTTTTTGTACAGAACTTCCATATGAAAGCTCTGATTTGAATAATTTTTTGTATGAATGTTTAGTACCATGGGGTACATCACATATAATACGGGTTTTTTTCTCGCACGTAAATTGTGCAAATTAGACTAATTTTGATGTTTTTTGGTGTTAATTTCAGCACTGTAAGTGCAAATGCCAATACGGCTCGGGTTAGAGGCCGTATTTATGAACCGATCTTTACAAAACTTCTTGGGTACCTTTGGTATCACCATGGGACGAGAACGAGTGTTTTTGGGTCCGGTCCGAAATTCAAGATGGCCGATGGCAGCCATTTTGTACAAAATTAGGTGCAATCAGATTTTTGCACAGAACTTCCATATGAAAGCATTGATTTGAATAATTTTTTGTGTGAATGTTTAGTACCATGGGATACATCACATATAATACAGGTTTTTTTCTCGTGCAGAAATTATGCAAATTAGATGAACTTTGATATTTCAGTGCGACTTACACACATTAAGTACACATGTCAATACGGCTCAGACTTGAGTCTGTATTTATGAACTGATCTTCACGAAATGTCTTGGGTACCTTTGTTATCACCTTGGGACGAGAACGAGTGTTTCTGGGTGCGGTCTAAAATTCAAGATGGCTGCCAGTGGCCATTTTGTACCGAAATTAGGTCTAATCAGTTTTTTGTACACAACTTCTATACAGCTCAGACTAAAGGCCATATTTATGAACCAATCTTTACGAACCTTGTTGGGTACCTTTGTTATCACTGTGGGATGAGAGCGAGTGTTTTTGGGTGTGGTCCGAAATTCAAGATGGCCACCAGCAGCCATTTTGTACCAAAATTAGTGCAATCAGTCTTTTGTACAGAACTTCTGTATGAAAGTTCTGATTTGAATAAATTTTTGCATGAATGTTTAGTAACATGGAATACATCACATATTCTAAGGGGTTTTTTTTCGTGCAGAAATTATGCAAATTAGATGAACTTTGACTTATTCAGTGCTACTTGCACAATGTGAGCACACATGTCAATACGGCTCAGGGTAGAGGCTGTATTTATGAACCGATCTTCACAAAACTTCTTGGGTACCTTTGTTATCACCTTGGGACGAGAATGAGTGTTTCTGGGTACGGTCCAAAATTCAAGATGGCTGCCAGTGGCCATTTTGTACCAAAATTAGGTCCAATCAGTTTTTTGTCACAAGTTCTATACAGCTCGTATTTATGAATTGATCTTCACAAAACTTCTTGGGTACCTTTGTTTTCACCTTGGGACAGGAACGAGTGTGTTTTGGGGTGCCTTTGTTATCACTGTGCTATGAGAACAAATATTTTGGGGTTCAGTCAGACCCACTCTGGGACTCAAAGTTTTCTTTTCTAGTTTAGCATCTGACTGTCACCCACCTTTACAATACTTTACCTATACATTTGTTACAGGCAACGGTCAGTATTTATGTACAGACCATTACAATACTTTATATGTACCTTTGTTATCAGGTCATTACCTAGATGTTTGTCATTGCTGTGTCACATACTGTACATGTGCATGTCTTTGTCTTGACAAGTTGAGCTACAGTGTCATTGACACTTTCATTTGTATGAATGTTTAGTACCATGGGATACATCACATATAATACGGGTTTTTTTCTCGTGTGTAAATTATGCAAATTAGACTAACTTTGATGTTTTTTGGTGTTACTTTCAGCACTGTAAGTGCAAATGCCAATACGGCTCGGGCTAGAGGCCGTATTTATGAACCAATCTTTACGAAACTCCTTGGGTACCTTTGTTATCACCGTGGGACGAGAACGAGTGTTTTGGGGTCCGGTCCGAAATTCAAGATGGCTGATGGCAGCCATTTTGTACAAAATTTGGTGCAATCAGATTTTTGCACAGAACTTCCATATGAAAGTGCTGATTTGAATAATTTTCTGTGTGAATGTTTAGTACCATGGGATACATCACATATAATACGGGTTTTTTTCTTGTGCAGAAATTATGCAAATTAGATGAACTTTGATTTTTTCAGTGCTACTTACACACAGTAAGTACACATGTCAATGTACGGCTCGGGCTAGAGTCTGTATTTATGAACCAATCTTCACGAAACTTCTTGGGTACCTTTGTTATCACCTTGGGACTAGAACGAGTGTTTCTGGGTGCTGTCCAAAATTCAAGATGGCTGCCAGTGGCCATTTTGTACCGAAATTAGGTCTGATCAGTTTTTTGTACACAACTTCTATACGGCACAGGCTAGAGGCCGTATTTATGAACCGATCTTTACGAAACTTCTTGGGTACCTTTGTTATCACCGTGGGATGAGAACGAGTGTTTTTGGGTGTGGTCCAAAATTCAAGATGGCCACCAGCAGCCATTTTGTACCAAAATTAGTGCAATCAGTCTTTTGTACAGAACTTCTGTATGAAAGTTCTGATTTGAATAAATTTTTGTATGAATGTTTAGTAACATGGAATACATCACATATAGTACGGGTTTTTTCTCGTGCAGAAATTATGCAAATTAGATGAACTTTGATTTATTCAGTGCTACTTATACACTGTAAGTGCACATGTCAATACGGCTCGGGCTAGAGGCTGTATTTATGAACCGATCTTCACAAAACTTCTTGGGTACCTTTGTTATCACCTTGGGACGAGAACGAGTGTTTCTGGGTGTGGTCCAAAATTCGAGATGGCTGCCAGTGGCCATTTTGTACCGAAATTAGATCCAATCAATTTTTTGTCACAACCTCTACACAGCTCATATTTGTGAACTGATCTTCACAAAACTTCTTGGGTACCTTTGTTTTCACCTTGGGACAGGAATGAGTGTGTTTTGGGGTGCCTTTGTTATCACTGTGCTATGAGAACAAATATTTTGGGGTTCAGTCAGACCCACTTTGGGACTCAAAGATTTTTTTCTAGTTTAGCATCTGACTGTCACCCACCTTTACAATACTTTACCTATACAGTTGTTACAGGCAACGATCAGTATTTATGTACAGACCATTACAATACTTTATATGTACCTTTGTTATCAGGTAATTACCTAGATGTTTGTCATTGCTGTATCACATACTATACATGTACATGTCTTTGTCTTGACAAGTTGAGCTACAGTGTCATTGACACTTTCATTTTAGTATTATCGACTTTAATCCCAAACAAATTATTGTAAATTACTATTTGGAGTCTAGCTGTATGAATTTGCATACGTCAGGACATTGTAGTTCAGATATGGGGTGAACTGAAAAGTTCACACATGCAGTCAATAGCGTGTATGTCCACCGTTTGCCTCTTGGATGGCAAGACGTCGACGGCACATGGACCTGATAAGTCTCTGGATATCACCCTGTGGTATTGCGTTCCACTCCTGTCTTAGAACATTACGTAAATTGCCTAACGTCTGAAGATCATGAAGTCATACAGGATGGTCCAATTGATCCCAAAGGTGCTCGATTGGCAACAGATCTGGCAGAAGTGGGGCCAGGGAAGAAGTTCGATTCTCTGCTCCTCAAGAAAGTCACGGACAGATACGTGCCACCAGGAATTGTCTTGCTGGAATAACTGCAATCCAACGTTAGCTTCAAACAATGGGGCAACAACAGCATTAGAATTTCGTCCCTATATCGCTGTCCATTCAGATTACCATCGATGAAGATCAACTGCGTTTAATGGTTCGAGGAAATTCCTGCCCAAACCATTACACTGCCCCCTCCAAAATGGACACATTCCCGCACACAAGCATCAGAAAACCGTCCTCCTCATCGACGATGCACTCTTGCCCTACCATCAGTGCACTGTAGACAAAATCGTGATTCATCACTAAAAAAGAGTCCAGCGAACATGCTGACGTACCCATTCCATTCTGACGGTACGATGACATTTGGTGAGGATTGGTCCGTGGTATGAACGCCTACTTCAGATGCCATGTTCAGCAAATCTCTTGCGGACAGTTTGTGCACTGATTCTATTGTTAGTTCTACCAGGAGTAATTGCTGCTGTCCTCGTTGGAAGGAAGGAAGCGATCCCACAAGTGAGACGTCCTGATTTGTCGGTCTTGTGCAGGTGTCGTAACTCTTGGTCGACCTGAATGTGGTCGGTCGGCAGTTGATCCATTGGTTCTCTACCTTCCAATGAGATGGTAAATAGTGGCCACAGTGACTCCGAACTCAGCAGCGAGCTCATCTGAAGATATCCCAGCCTCGTGCATACCAGTGGCATGCAACCGCTGATTTTCGGTTAACCTTGGCATTTTTTAAAATGTCAGAAGACAAAAACTAGCATGTTTTCTCAATAACCCAGACTTTCTAACACAACATAACACAAAGAAAATCGTCGGTCACCCATTCAGTTTGACATTCTCGGGTAGCACATGCTATTTTAAAATCCGTATATGGTGGGGTGGACAACAACAACGTGTCATTAAACTCTTTGCACGACTTCTTGTCCACAAACATGCAACATTAGTACTATTATATTTCATCCTTTATGCTATTATTTTCACATTTGTTTCTATTATACTTTCTTTTTTGACTCGGTATATAATGTATTGGCTCTTTGTTAGACTACCAATAAATACTTGATATATAGTGTACATGCTATTCATTGGTTCCCTTGATATTTCTTTTATTACTTGTTTTGATACATGTTCATTTAGATTTTCACTATCTTATGTATTGTTTGTAATAATTACTCAAATCAAATATTCGTTTGTATACACACTACGGAATAGTTTCTGCGATTACTCATTAAAACTGCCTATCATTAACAAAGTCTTGAACGCCAAAGTCAATTATTTCTCAATATATACAACGCGGCTTGGATGTGTAATCTATCACAAAGGAGAAGCGGCAGATTTACTACATTTTAAACATGGAATGACGATCACTATCGATATTTCGGATAACCGGTTGACGTTTTTTCTAATCAGTTAGGTAGGTAACTGGTTTCAAACTGATTATCCAGTTAACCATTTCAGTACTAATATATTGATCATATCATGATGCCCGAGTATTATTTTGATTGCTGTTTTGCTTGCTTGTTTGAGATTTTGAATCAAGTGATTCTTTCTGTTTTAAATGATGTTTTTCTTTTGGATTCCCTTTTTATTAGACCGACTGTTTACACTCAGGGTTATAGTCATGACTTTCATCCGTCTGTCCGTCCGTCTGACTGTTAACATTTATTAGACCGACTGTTTACAGTCTTGGCAATATTGGTTAAAGTTTGTGGTTAAAGTTTTTTAGTGAAGGCTAAAGTTTCTTTTCTTTTTAATTAATATTAATTACTGTTGATTGTATCATTCCCATTATGTTTCATGCTATTTTGGGAAATATTTAACCCTTTTTTGCAGTCAATTTAACTCAGAACTTCTTGGTTAAAGTTATTGGATAAAGATTTTTTTGTTTACAAAGTTACAGCATAAATTCTTCAAACATTTTAGTGGTATGTCACTGTTTCTCATTTGGGACAATGTCTACAGTCTACTGATGCTTTCTACAGTGATTTTAATTAATATTGGCATGATTTTAACCCCTTTTAAACACGTTTAAAGACTAAGTTTGATTGTATTTGAAATTAGGGTTTTACCAGATACTTTATTACTTTAATTCTTGCTTGCTCAATACAACTTAATGATTGCATTTACATCAATGATTTCTTTTATCAGTTTTAGGAAATATTTAACCCTTTTTTGCAGTCAATTTTACTTAGTCCCAGCTTAAAGTTTCGGATTAATGTTTTGCATTTCAAGGTGGTACCTTTCATTCTTCAAACACTGTGTTACAACATCATTTTTTGTATTTGGGGCAAGGTCTACTGAACCTGTATACAGTGATTTCAAATAATATTGGCATTAGTTTAACCCTTTTCAAAACGGTTTTCAAACTTAGTTTCTTTAAATTTGAAATTAGGCTTCTACCACATACTTTATTACATTTTGTTCTTGCATGATCAATAGAACTTTAATAATTGCATTTACAAACATGATTTCTTTTACTTGTATGCAGCTTTTCTTTCATTACCTGAGCTTCACTGTTTGAAATACAAAGAAATGCCTTCTGCAGCATACTTCTGTTGTTTTACAAAAAGCAATACAGATGGGAAGGAAATGGGAGTAAGGGACTTTGATGTTGTCTCCAAAACTTCGAGGGAGATGGGTGGAATCAATCCACCCCTCCCTCCTCCCCATGTTATCCAGAAGATAAATCCAGTTCTAATTATACTATTCTCTTTAAATTTGATATTACTTTTTTTGACAAGAAAACACAGGTGCACTTCGAATTTGAAGTAGAGTCTTTTAAAATTTAAACCACAAATTTTAAGTTTAAAAATTCCAACTTATATTGACTGCAGTTATATTTCCTAATCAACAGATCTATGCACCTGATGATCTAACTACAAATTTTGTTGACATTTTCAGAAAACATGATATTTTTATACTGTACCAATGACCCAGACTTAGCTGGTGCTAACTCTAAAATATTTCGGGACAAACGCAAATTTTACCCCCCAATCCCCAAAATTTGCATCTAAAACTGAAAATTACATGTCCTATATGGTCCTCCATACTTTTACTCCTCTGCGCATGCGCAGTGTCAAGGAGGTCTCGAAATTGGCACCAAATGTCATTCTTTGTTTGGCCCTCAATTCAGTTACATCTGACTGATATTTGTGCTTGTAAATCTCAGTTTAAATGATGCCAGACACATAATTTTGAGAGAAATGGTGGATATAAGGAGGAAATAGAAGGAGGAGAGGAAGAAACAGTGGAAGGAAATGTTCAGGGCTATAACTTATCATTTTTTTTTACGAAATTATTTCATGTTACCTATTTTCAAGGCATGACTCTGTTGTGGTCATTCTTCCCTGGAAGTCTCTGTTTTTCATCAGATAGTGTTTAAATTGGTAACTGATTTCGGGCCATGTTTACCAGTGCCTGGAGTCATGCTTCCGGTTTGTGTACACTTTTTGTTTATGTTGACAACGGTTACTTCTTATAGTGATTACTTGTCCTCTGGTTAGTTCAGTTCATAGCAATATACATTAATATTGTCCGTAAAAGTTACATTAATTTTTTGAAATGGTTTTAAAATTTTTGTCCACACTTAGGCTTTTTTGGGATCCATTGGGAACTTGGGCTCTTCTGAAAATTTTTTCAAAAATTTTTTTTTTTTTTTAATTATTTTCTTTTGAAATGGTATTATGTATATTTGTTTCAAGGGTTAGTGCGAGTAATATGACTGTGTATATTTTTTCTTGATGAAAAAATATTGTTCAAATTGTAATGCGAGGATATCTTCCTCTAATTCTCAGGTTCATTGTGTTTCTTATTGTCAGTGTATTCACTCTAATTCTTGCTCTGTGTGTGTTGATTGGAATGACAACATTGGAGATGTGTGTCACGGTATTTTGTTAGCTGTGAGGGGTCCATTACGGTCCTCTCTCCGCAGGGACACTCTGTTTTATCAGTTTCTTTTTCAGAATTCAGAGTGATGTTTCCGTGATGTCTTCAACAAGTGTGTCTCCGTTGTTGCAATATTAGGGCTAACAGAAAGTGCTCAAGGTATTGCGACAATTGCCGGGAGTTCCCTAGTTGGATCGAAGGCATTGATCACCTGCTAGTCCGTCCGGTGTCGTGACCATTCACCGAATGGCTCAGCTCCCAGGTTCATCCGTTGCGGTCCAGGGAAGCAGATTGGGTGATGCTTGGACTATAAAACATCGAATGTGCACACCCAGCAACGACGGATCCGAGGATAGTACGGAGGGAGAAAGCCTGTCAGTCCGGTAGCTAGCTCGTCCAGGTCCACCCGGACTGCGAGCGAGAGAGGCCCCCTCTCTCTTGCATCAACATGTTGTATGTTTGTTCGTTAGTCGGAACTTAGTCCACTCCTCCTGCTCGGGACGCTCCGTCGCATGAGAGTCTGACGTGGCTGTTATATTGGCTTCCTCATCCTCGTCAACACACACGGCCGCACCTTGGCTATGTGACCACAGATTTCCAGGGGACGTTTGCATATTATATAAATACAGTGAATACACGTCGACCAGGTCACTCCATCTGCTAGCCAAGGACACGAGGCCTTTCCAGTTGGGACGTCCACATATTATATAAATGCAGGAATGAACGTCCCTGGAGCTTTCAGCGGATAATTACGTAGGACCGTGGCTCCACAGGTCTCATTGGGTAACATGAACAAGGTGTTGTTACCGTGATGTCTTCGTATTCACAGTCAAATGAAGAGTTAGTGGCAAAAGTGCTCATGTAGATATGTCAATTGCCTGGAGTTCCCTAGTAGGATCGATGGCTTTGGCGTCCGCTAGCTCGCCCGGTGTCGCGACCATTCACCAAATGGCTCAGCATCCGGGTTCGTCCATTGCAGTCCAGGAAGGAGATTTGGGTGATGCGAGCACTATAAAATACAATGTGCACGCCCAGTGATGACAGATACGAGGATGGTATGGAGGAAGCCTGTTAGTCCGGTTCCTAGCTCATCCAGGTCCATCGGGCTGTGAGCAAGAGAGGTCCCTCTCTCGTACTACAACATCTGGGCCCAGATGTTGTGGTACGAAACGTTCCTCAGTCGGAGCATATGTCCACCGCTCGGGACGCTCTGTTATATAGACAGTCCGGAGAGACTGCTCTTTTGGCTTCCTCATCCTCACGGCAGCACACGCGACCGCACCTTGGCTACGTGACCAGTCATATTCAACCAACATCGCTGACCAGGGATTCTACGGCGACCAGGTCATGCCATCTGGTAGCCTAGGATACGAGGCCTTCATATTCTGGACGTATATGCAGGAGTCAACGTCCAAGGAGCTTCCAGTGGCTAAATCCTGTAAGACCGCAGCTCCACAGGCCTCCGTTACAGACGTGCTATCGCAGATAGCACAAATTATCACAGCATCTCAGCAACCGACAGTAACTCTGTCGGATCAAGAATTATCCGAGGAAGCTGGGTTGGTACGTTCCCTTGCAGGTTCAGGCACGGATGACCAAGAATTACAAGTGGTTCGACAGGATGGCGAAAGAGATCGGAGGAGTTGTATTTTTTCCTTTCGGAACAACATAATTGCCGTAGAGTGCATCCGGTATTATCTTCGGACGTTGTTCCTCCAGAACGAAAAATGCTGCGTTGCCGGATAAGAGACTGATACCGCCACTGGACTCAGAATTCTTATCGGTTTAGGGACATCGTCCCTAGTTTCCGACATAGTCCAGAAATGTCTCACGGACATTCGAACTATTGAATGACGCTATATATATAACTTGCTACCTAAATGGGCAGGTCAGGTTTCTTATCGGCAAATGCTCTACATCTGCCTTTCTTCAATTCAAGGATTTTTGAAACGGCAGGACAGAGCATTCCAAGAGTTTCTCTGCGTCTAGATGACCAGGCCGAAGACCTAGTATTGTCTATACCGTCGTCTATGTCAATTCCAACCACGATGTTGGAAATGACAATATCGTCTAGCAAGGTTAGTTTAGATGCATTATCGTACGCAGATCACCTTACCAGAGCGTTATCATTACGTCTCAAAGTAAAAGAATTCCAGGATGTACAACCTCCTTAAGAGTTCTTTCAAGGGCCTTAGCATTCTCCACGTATAACTCCGCCCTTTTAGTGGCGATATGGAGTTGGTTAGACGTGACGTGGCCTTGGCTACATCCACGCGTGTGGATAGTAAGGTGAAAAACTCTCTCAGAGTCGCTCCGGTCTCCGGAGAGTTTCTCTTAGATGGAAGCTTTCCGCATTCTATGATCAGATAACTAAGAAAGCTTCAGACTCTCTTCTATTTAAATCCGCTTCCATACAGTCGGATTCAGCGGAGAAAAGTAGGACAGGCATTTCTGGGGCGAATAAGTCCAAGGGAAGTTCCTATAGAGGTTCCTATGTGTCCTCTACGTCTTACTATAGAGACCTTCAGGGTAGCGACTCAGGTAGGGGCCGTAATACTAGCCGAGACATCCGGTCAGACACCCTAGGTCGACGTGGCGAGGTGCGGGCCGTGGAGGACATGGTTTCTCCTTCCGCAAGCCTCGCAGGACCAGGAGGTAATGGTATTATCCTCTATCGTGTTCCAGTGAGCGGAAGACGGTCGAGTTTCTCAATCAATTGGGAGTAGATTACGGACGTCCTTTGGATTCAAGAGGTGATTTCGGAAGGACTAAATTGTCCTTCGAACGAAAACCTCCGTTAACTCGAAGTCTAAGGTGGACTCAGCTTCCATCAAGTCCGCAAGAAGAGGCTCGCTTCCATAAAAAGTCCAGTCTCTTCTGGAATGATCGCAATGGAGATCGTAGAAATCCAGGAATTTCCAGGTTTCTACAACCATCCTTTTCTGGTTCCAAAACCAGATGGCTTGTTCCGTCCACTCATAAATCAGAGCTGGATAAACAAGCTGTCGTGACTCCAAGTTTCTATATGGAGACCATCCGATCGGTCAGAGCGAGTATTCGGGTGTATGACTATGCTACATGCATAGATCTTAAGATGCATACTTTCACGTCATGGTACATCAGGCGTTCAGAAAGTATCTTCGCTTCCTCATCATAGGAGTCGTGTATCAGCTCCGAGCCGTGTGCTTCGGTCTGAATCTAGCCTCCTGGGCTTTCACTCGAATAATGAACTCGGTAATGACTCATTTCCGAGCTCATTCGTCTACGATAATGTCGACCTACCTGGACGACATTCTTCAGAGGTACGGCAATGAGTTAACGCTTCAGAACGATGTGCAGAATCTGCTTCTATTGATCCGTAAACGAGGAGAAGTCGGATCTGGTATCCTCCAAGTCATTCACCCACCGGGGGATGAGATTCGAGACGCACAGCATTCTCATTCGTCTGCCGTTAACCAGAGAAAAATTAATCAGCTGTTATGCTCGCTATTGTCTTCACTCAGACATGGTCTCAGCGAGAGATCTCATGAGACTGATACCTTTGTGCGGAGCTGCCGCGATTTTATTCCGATGGGGCAGTTACGCACTTGTCCTCTCCAAATTTCTTCTTATCCAGAATTGGAGGGTGAAGATTCTTTCGCTCGATACGGACATCTTCTTGTCAAATCAAGTGAATAAGAGATTCAAACTCGGGCAGGTTTTCAGTGGTTAACTCCGAGAGTTTCACTGCAATTGCCGAATCCGAGTTTTGCAGTTTTGACGGATGCCAGTCAAACAGGTTGGGACGTATCATTGAGTCCAACGAATTTGAAGTGCCAGGGTCTTTGGGATCCGTAGTTCCTAATCAAGCACATAAACATCAAGAATGATGTCATTTTGGCTTGCGCTACGTTATTGGATGAACGTTATTCAGAATGCTCACGTGCTAATTCTGTCTGACAATTCAACGGTATTAGCGTATTTTCGGAACTAGGGAGGCACTCATTCCATTCTGTTATTCATGTTAATGGAATGAATCCTTCTGTTTGTACTAGAACATCAAGTTCTCCTATCGGTCCGTCATATTCCGGGTCGTCTGAACGTATTAGCGGACTCCCTTTCACGGAGGGGATGCTTGTTGCCGTCAGAATGGACTTTCAACAAACGACTATTCAATCAGATTTGCTACCAAGGAGAGCGGCCAATGATCGACTTATTTGCAATGCATTTCAACAATCAGTTGCAGACGTATGTGTCACCATGTTTGGATCTTCGAGCGGAATAATAGGATATGCGTATCTTCCAGCGCCGTTGATTCAGCAGATATTGCTCAAGTTAAATAATCTCAGCGCAAAATTCTGTTGGTAGCATCTCTATCTCCACAAAGACCGTGGATTAATCTACTCAGGCGTCTGTTGTGGAACATGCCGTGGAAGCTTTCTCCACATTTTGGTCCATTCTATGGTGAGATGGATTCAATTAACTATCAGTACTGCTTATGATAATATCTTCAATCAGCAGTCTGTGCTTTAGATTTAAGCTCATGAAGTAAGAGTTCTTTCTACATCATGGGCTTACGCTAATAATGTTGCTATTACAGATCTAATGAGGGCTGCATATTGGTCTTAGCCCTTCACTTTCACGAATTTGTATCTGAGAAATATTGAGTCCATTTCTGCAGATCTGCATTGTTTGGGTCCGTTATCATTCACTCAGAATGTCGTCCACTAAACAGTTGCAATTATATGTGTGTAGGCTTTCGGTTTCGGCAGTGACTCTGTCCTGCTGCCCTCTTCGCTCTGGAGTATTTGATCCAGGGCAAGGGGAAGGGGGTGGGGGGCAGGTGTTCCCTCAGGTCACCTGCTTTATAGTGTAAAGCAAGGGAATACCTCCCTTGGAGTCAGTAATTCTGAGTGGGTACCGGGATGGTTTTAAAGTGTAAAGCTAATGTTTAGTCATCCATGTAATATTTTTAAAGTGTTGCTCAGTGTGAAGCATTTGTATATGTCACGTGTTAATCGGGCGTTAATATACAATCCTCGGACACTTTTAAATGAGTATATAGAGTCTCATTTCTCTGGACTTCCTTTATTTATTGGCTTTCCTTTAAAAAATATTAGTATAAAGGGTTATACTGGATGTTAATAGAGATCATTGATGTTATTGTGCTCAATTACAGAATGGTGTTGTGTCTTTCTTTTTTTGATACAAATCAGAAAGATACATGTAAAGCCTATCTCTCCTTTTCTCCTTGAGGGGATAGTTCTGTTATATGTAATTGAGACTATAGGATTTTCCTTTATGTTCTAGGACCTCCAACCTTTTTACTATTCAGCTAAGTCTGGGTCATTGGTACAGTATAAAAATCTTGAAAAATTTCTAGCAATTTATATATTTTTTATACTTACCAATGACCCAGACGGGGATGGCCCTCCCATGACTTGGGAACTCATACCTCCCCGCTGAGTACATAATGCTTACCAGGCACTGGTTGTAAGAATGACATTTGGCGCCAATTTCGAGACCTCCTTGACACTGCGCATACACAGTGGAGTAAAAGTATGGAGGACCATATAGGACATGTAATTTTCGGTTTTAGATGCAAATTTTGGGAATTGGGGGGTAAAATTTGCGTTTGGCCCTAAATATTTTAGATTTAGCACCAGCTAAGTCGGGGTCATTGGTAAGTATAAAAAATATATAAATTACTATAAATTTTTTAACTTTCTACTTTCTTTCAGAAAGATAAAAAAGCAGAACATTTTTCTTCTCACTTTTTACCAAAATTATTTTTCAGTAGTATTATAATTGAAGATTTTAGTGTAGTGCATCTTTAACCCTTTACCAAACACAATTTGATGCCATCATTACAAATTATTTTTCGGAAGCATCAGATTTTTTTCATTTTTTTTTACTTCTAACCATTGCTTATCAGTCCTTATTGGGACAAGGTCATCAAGCTTCTTCCACTAAATAGTCATGAGGGTAGTTTTGGGGTAGAAAAATGGAAATTTGAATAGCAATTTTTGCATATCACAAGTGCAGATATGGCAGGTTCGTTAGGTATACGGTTAATAAAAAATAGCGCATACTATTTTGTGTCTAAGCTTTGTCATTGCTGGGACAGTTGGGCTTGGCGTGAAATCACTCTAGTTAGTATAATTAATCAAGTACTTTTTTGTGAACTGTTCTCTTTGGACAATGATTGGCTTTATATTGTTTTTAGATCTACTGAAAGAGTGAAGTTTTACAACAAATCTCACAAAGTCACCACTAATCAAGATTATTCATCAGTTCTCTTCTGATTAATCTTAAGTCATAGGGGATGAATTCTTTAGCAGTCAGGTGTCAATTTACAACTTTTTATGAATTTGGGATTGAAATACAACAATACCAAAGAGTAAACCTTTTGAACCTGCACCAAAAGAAGTGTGCACAATAGAAGCTGGATGAAGAAAAACACCCAATAAGAATTTTCAACGAAGATTTCAGATATTCTGAGCTGGTTTATGTCTGTGTCCATAATGGAAAATACAAGTAACAACTGGCACCAGATAACAGAATCAGAAACAATAAGAACAGGATGCTAGTTTTGTTATCAAAGTTAGAATAACAACTGATGGACCATGTCTCATTGTAGCAAGTATGAACGAGCACCACAATCCTATTCTTTCTTAGTTGGAGTGTAGTCATCATCCCCGTGCGCATTTATTCCAAGAATGCCGAGAAAATTACACAAGTCGTTAATGTTTCATGTTTTAAGAACTTTTTTTGCAGGAGTCACAGCAGATATTTAATATAGATAGATATTTAAGGTGGGTATTACTTCTGCTGATGGGTGTAACTA
Organism: Pictodentalium vernedei; assembly: GCA_031216915.1. Classification (NCBI taxonomy): domain Eukaryota; kingdom Metazoa; phylum Mollusca; class Scaphopoda; order Dentaliida; family Dentaliidae; genus Pictodentalium; species Pictodentalium vernedei. The sequence continues at coordinate 401,348,672 of CM062297.1, read as the reverse complement.
TGGGGTGCAGGGGGAGGGAGCAGTGACCACACCCCAATAATTTTCCATACATTTCATCTGGATTATATTCTTTCAGATTCATTTGCTGGTGGAAATCATGTACTTTCTTATGGGATTAGATTTGCTACATGGACGTGTATCACATTCTCAGTTGGTCTCATACAAATGGAGGTCTGTGAATGATTAGGGTTGTTGATGGCCCAGCATGGCCAATTTTGTGTCTGGTATATGCTACTTACTGTACGGCCGCCATGGACTGGTCACTTTGCACAGAGTGGGCAGTATTTCCACAGACACCATAATATTGGACACTAATTATTGGAATAATCATCAAAAATTTAATTAATGAAGCACCGGGTACAACCCGGTGCTTCATTAATTAAAATTTTGCTGGTGATGGTTTTTATTACCTGGTAAATACATGCGTGGACATCACTGCCCACGCTTAGATTATGACCAGTTCATGGCAACTGTACTGTAAACAAGATCTTAGGAAGCCCACGCATCACTGCTATAACATGACAGTCCTGCAGATGGTGAGAGACACGCTTTATTATATAAATGGTAGCTTTAGCCTATGCCTTAAATGAAAGTGACTATTTGAAGAAATAGGAGGTCTGTGAAATAGCTTCGAATGCAAGAGTATGCAAATACTTTGACAAAAATTGGCACCATGTATGACAAGAATGGGTTTTTTCAGAAATTAAAACAAATCAGTAAAACTAAGGTTAATATAAAGAACTTCATAGATGAACACTTGGATACATGTCATATTTATCACATTGTTTTGTATTGTCTACTTCTGTGAAGGTTTTAAATAAAAGCACTGTAGACAGTTTGTGCTTTGTCCTTAACATCACTAGAAATTCATGGCAGTGTCCTACATTTTTATGAATGAATGAAATTGCCTTTGTAGACATATCTTTGCCATTCACCAACACAACCAGGAGGACCTCGTTTCTTTGGAAGTTGGAACTGGCACATGAGGTAACTATTCTCACTTGCCTCATGTGCCAGTTCAACATTCCACACTTTCCTGTGTTACTCTCGTGCAAACACCAAAGAAAAAAGTACTATGGTCGAATGAAAAATCTAGAAAAATATATTTTTATACTGTACCAATGACCCAGACTTAGCTGGTGCTAACTCCAACAAAACCAGGGCCAAACACAAATTTTGCCCCCCAATCCCCAAAATTTGCATCCAAAACAAAAAGAAATCATGTCCTGAAGGACCTCCATACTACGCCTCTACTGCGCATGCGCAGTGACGCAGTCATCCCGAAATTGGCGCCAATTATCATTCTCTGTTTGGCCCTTCATCAGTCAACATCTCACTGATCTTTGTGCTTGTAAATCTCAGTTTAAAGGATGCCAGACACGTAATTTTTGGAGAAAATGTGATTCTAAGGAGGATAGAAGGAGGAGAGGAAAAAGAAGTGGCAAAAAATAATCAGGGCTGTACTTAAAATTTTTTGATGAAATTATGTTAAGTTGCCTATTTTCGAGGCATGGGCCTCTTGTTGTCATTCTTGCTAATTGTTGCACTGCTTATTCAGTGTTTCCTCTCCCCTAGCCTTCTAAAGTCCCCCCTGGCAATTCTCCCATGCTTTTGGCATATTTTTGAGAAATTTCATTTCTAAAATTTCCTGGGAGAGTTGCTTGGTTACAGAATGTTTTCTGTTATTTTCCCCATAGTTACGTTTTCACCCATGGGTGTATAACGTTTGTGTTCTGCATCTTCCATCTGATGTTCTACAGATTCTCCCCTGGGAGTCTCTGTTTTGCATCAGATAGAGTGTAATTGATGACTGATTCCGGGCCAGTTTTTTCAGTGCCTGGAGTCATGTTTTCTAGTGTGTTTACACTGTTTGTTTTCATTGGCAACAGCCTTTTTTGAGGGGGGCTGTTTGCCTTTGTTGTAGTTTATCTCATTATAAGATACATTTATATTATCCGAAAGTGTCTCATTAATTATTTTATATAAATTTAAAATTTTTGACCACACTTTGCCATCGGATCCATCGGGGCTCAACGTTACTTTTCAGCAACTTGGGCTTCTCTGAAAAAATATTTTTTCAAAATTATTTTGTTTTGCAATTGTTTTTTCATTTATTAATGGATCATGTTATTATGTATCTTTGTGTCAGGGGTTTTTGCGAGTAACTAGGACTTATTGTTGTTCTTTCACAATGAAGGGACATTGTTCAAATTGTAATAGGAAGAAATCTTCCTCTGACTTTCATGATCATTGTATTAATTGTAGTCAGTGTTCTCGCATTAATCCCTGTCCTATATGTGAACACTGGGATGAGAAACATTGGAAACGTGTGTCACGATATGTTGTTTCTGGAGAAAGAGCGATGCCGGCTCTTTCTCCACAAGGTCACTCTACTCTCTCAGTTTCTATTTCAGAGGAACCAGAACAGGGTGATGTTTCCATGTTATCTTCTTCAAGTGTGCGTCCGTCGTCACAAATGAATTCAGAGCTAGCGGCAAAAGTGCTCATGGAGATTAGACAATGTCGTCCGCTAGCTCGCCCGGTGTAGCGTCCATTCACCGAATGGTTCGGCAGCCGGGTTCGTCCGATGCGGTCCAAGAGGAAATTTTGGGTGATGCGAGCACTATAAACATAATAGATGCACACCCAGTGACGGCGGATAGTAAGCGAGAACGGAGGAAGCCTTTTAGTCCGGTTCCTAGCTCGTCCAGGTCCAGCCGGGCCGCGAGCGAGAGAGGTCCCTCTCTCGTACAACAACATCTGGGACCAGATGTTGTGGTACAAAATGTGTCCTTAGCGGAGCATACGTCCGTCGCTCGGGACGCTCCGTTGTATAAGCAGTCCGCAGAGACTGTTAAGGCTTCCTCTTCTCATCAGCGCACACGACCGCACCTTGGCTGCGTGACCGCCGATATTTTACCAGCTTCGCCGATGAAGGATTCTTCGGCGACCAGGTCACACCATCCGGCAGCCAGGGATTCGAGACCGATGGACTCCGGACGTTCGCATAGGAAAAGTATGCGGGAGCCATCTGATGCGGAGCTGCCCTCGGCGAAGCAGCGAAAGACTGCGCCTCCGCAGGTCTCGACGTCGGACATTCTTGTGCAGATAGCACAGCTTATCGCAGCATCCCAGCAGCCGACAGAAACGGTGTCGGATCGAGAATTATCCGACGGCGCTGGGTCGGTACGCTCCGCCGAAGCATCGGGGGCGGACGACCGGGAACATCGGGAGGTCCGACCGGATGGTGAAAGGGATACGGATGACTTGGAGCTATCCCTTTTGGAACAACATAAAGCTGCCGTGGACTTCATCCGGCACTTTCTCCCTCAAGTTGTTCCGTCGGGCCAGACTGCTGCGCTTCCGGACAAGAGAATTATAGCGTCATTGGACTCTGAATTTTTTGAGCGGTTCAGGGACATCGCTCCCGAGTTTCCGTCGCAGTCCAATAATGTTGCAAGAACATTTGAATTATTGAACGACGCTATATTTAAACTTGCTTCCAGGACGGGGAAAGCAGGTTTCTTGTCCGCTAATACTCTTAACCTGCCTTTCATTAATGCAAGGAATAAATTCGATACGGCAGGACAGGGTATACCGAGAGTTCCTCTGTGTATGGACGACGAGGCGGAAGACTTAGAGCTATCATTACCGTCGTCTGCTTCTATTCCAACCGCGGTGTTGGAAACAGCTATTGCGTCTAACAGAGCCAATTTAGATGCCTTATCTTACGCAGATCACCTTACTAAGGCGTTATCACTGCGCCTTCAAGGGGAAGAGTTTCAGGATATACAATCCTCTTTAAGACTTCTTTCAAGGGCAGTAGCTTATTCCACGTGTAACTCCGCCCTTTCAGTGGCAAATCTGGAGTTGGTTAGACGTGACGCAGCCCTAGCTACATCCACACTAGTGGATTCTAAGGTGAAGAACTCTCTTAGAGTCGCTTCGGTCTCAGGAGAACTTCTCTTTGACGGCAAGCTTTCCGCTATTTATGATAAAATTAAAAAGAAAGCTAATGATTCTCTGTTGTTCAGATCGGCTCCTAAAAAGTCGGATACAGCAGACACGAATAAAACAGGCACTTCTGGGTCTAATGCGCCCAAGAGAGGTTCCTATAGAGGTTCCGAGGTCGACGAGGCGAGGTGCGGGTCGTGGAAGACGTGGTTTCTCCTACCGCAGGCCTCGCAGGTCCAGGAGGTGATGGCTTAAACCTCTATCGCGTTCCGGTTGGCGGAAGGTTGTCGAGTTTTTCACAAGAGTGGGCGTCGATTACGGACGACCCTTGGGTGAGAGGAGTGACTTCGGAAGGTCTAAAGATATCCTTCAAACGAAAGCCTCCATTAACTCGAAGTCCAAAGTGGACTCATCTTCCGTCAAATCCACAGAAAAGAGACGCTCTGTTATCAGAGGTGCAGTCTCTTTTAATGAAGAACGCGGTAGAGGTCGTAGAAAACCAGGAATCTCTGGGATTCTACAGCCATCTGTTTCTGGTTCCGAAACCAGACGGCTCGTTCCGTCCAGTCATAGATTTGAGCTGGATAAACAAGCTGATCGTCGCTCCGAAGTTTTATATGGAGACGATTCGATCGGTCAGAGCGAGTATTCGGGTGAACGATTATGCAACAAGCATAGATCTCAAAGATGCGTACTTTCACGTCATGGTACATCCGACATTCCGAAAGTATCGACGCTTCGCAGTCCTAGGAGTGGTGTATCAATTCCGGGCGATGTGCTTCGGATTGAATCTAGCACCCTGGGCTTTCACTCGGGTAATGAACTCGGTAATGATCTACTTCCGAGCTCATTCGTCTGCGGTAACGTCGGCCTACCTGGACGACATTCTTCAGAGGTACGGCAACGAGTTAACGCTTCAGAACGATGTTCAGAATCTTCTTCTATTGCTCCGACGTCTCGGTTTTATAGTAAACGAGGAGAAGTCGGATCTGGTGCCGTCCAAGTCATTCACTCATCTGGGAATGAGCTTCGAGACGCACAACAATCTCGTTCGTCTGCCGTTAACCAGAGCGAAATTAGTCAGTTGTTACGCTCGCTATTGTCTGCACGCAGACAAAGTCACGGCGAGAGAATTTATGAGACTGATAGGTCTGTGCGGAGCCGCCGCGGATCTCATTCCGATGGGGCGGCTACGCACACGTCCTCTTCAAATTTTCCTGACTCAGAATTGGAGTGTGAAAATTCATTCGCTCGATGTAGACGTTCTCTTGTCAGATCAAGTGAAACAAGAGATTCAGACTTCGGCAAACATTCAGTGGTTAACTCAAGGAGTTCCGCTGCAGTTGCCGGATCCGAGTTTTACCGTTATGACGGATGCCAGTCAAACAGGTTGGGGTGCATCATTAATCCCAACGGATTCGAGATGCCAGGGTCTTTGGGATCCGCAATTCCTGTGCAAGCACATAAACATCAAGGAAATGATGTCAATTTGGCTTGCGTTACGTCACTGGATGGACATTATTCACGATGCTCATGTCCAAATCCTATCCGACAATACGACAGTAGTGGCGTATATACGGAATCAGGGAGGCACTCATTCAGTTCCGTTGTTCAATCTAACGGAAAGAATCCTTCTGTTTGCGTTAGAACATCACGTTCTTCTTTCGGTCCGTCACATACCGGGTCGTCTGAATGTGCTAGCAGACTCCCTTTCACGAAAGGGTCGCTTGTTGCCGTCGGAGTGGACTCTCAACAAACAAGTATTCAATCAGATTTGCTACCAATGGGAACGGCCAATGATAGACTTATTTGCGACACATCTCAACAATCAGTTGCAGACGTATGTGTCTCCGTGTCCGGATCCAAGAGCATTTGCAGTAGACGCTCTGTCGATCCCTTGAGACGGAATGATAGGATATGCGTATCCTCCAGCGCCGTTAATTCAACAAGTATTGCTAAAGATAAAACAATCTCAATGCAAGATTCTGTTGGTAGCATCTCTGTCGCCACAGAGACCGTGGATAAATCTACTCAGGTGTCTGTTGTGGGACCTACCGCGGAAGCTTCCTCCACGAGAGGATCTTCTTTCGCAGGGGAAATCGCGCCAACTCCATCACAACCCGCAAGGTCTCAACCTTCACGTTTTTCCATTGTGCGGTCCTTCTTGCATGGCAAGCACTTTACAGGACGAGCAGTGGACGCGATTTCTAACTGTAGGAGGACCTCCTCTTCGCTAAACTATGCGGCTAAGTGGAAGGTTTTTCGTCGTTGGTGTAGGGATCATTCTGTAGATATATTTGATCCCTCTATACCAGACATTGCAAACTTTCTAGTATACTTGTTTGACAAAATCAAACTGCAGCCTGTTACTATAAAGGGTTATAGATCTATGTTATCCGATACCTATGCACATCATGATAGTTTACAAATTGGATCTAATGTCTCTTTATCGAAGTTGGTTAGAAACTTTTCGATAAATAGACCCAGAACTCTTAGATTAATTCCTAAGTGGAATTTAGCTTGGGTTCTCCTTAAATTGAAGTAAAAGCCATTTGAACCTCTTGGGACAGTAGATTTCAAATTCTTATCTTATAAGACAGCTTTTCTCTTAGCTTTCTCTTCTGCCAGAAGAGTCAGTGAGCTTCATGCACTATCGGTGGATGATTCTCATTATCGTAGTGTTGGGAACACTATCACCTTCACTACTAATGTGGGTTTTTTAGCTAAGAATCAGGCTCCTAATAAATATCCGGAACCTATTGTTATTAAGGCTCTTCCGTCTTCAGACGGGCGTAGGCCTTTACTCTGTCCTGTTAGAGCACTACGTATCTATAAACAGAGATCTCAGTTTATCAGAAAGGGACGGAAACGTTTCTTTCTGTCTTTGATGCCTAATAGAAAGGACATTTCAGTCCATTCTATTGCTAGATGGATTCAGTTAACTATCCGTACTGCTTATGAAGATTTATCTTCTTCTCAGCAGTCTGTGCTTAAGATTTCTGCTCATGAAGTAAGAGCTCTTTCTACTTCCTGGGCTTATGCTAATAGTGTTGCTATTACAGATTTAATGAAGGCTGCTTATTGGTCTCAGCCATCCACATTTACGAATTTTTATCTCAGAAATATTGAGTCCATTTCTGGAGACCTGCATTGTTTAGGTCCGTTATCTGTTGCTCAGAATGTCGTCCACTAAACAGTTGCAACTATAGTTATGCAGGCTTTCTGTTCCGGCAGTGACTCCGTCCGGCTGCCCTCTTCGCTCTGGGCTATTTGACCCAGGGCAAGGGGAAGGGGGGGGGGGGGGGGGTGTTCCCTTTATAGTGAAAAGCAAGGGAATGCCTCCTCCAAGTCAGTATTTCTGAGTCGCTTCCGGGATGGTTTTAAAGTGTAATATTAATGTTTAAATTCATTCATGTCTTATTTTTAAAGTGTAGCTCGGTGTGAAGCATTTGTATATGTCAAGTGTCAAACGGGCTTTAATATACAATACTCGGACACTTTTAAATGATTATAAAGAGTCTCAATTCTCTGGACTACTTTATTTATTGGCTTGCTTTAAAAATAATTAGTATAAGGGTTATACTGGATGTTAATAGAGAACATGAATGTTATTGTGCTCAATTATTAAGGGTAGTGTATCTTTCTAATTTAATATTAAATAAGAAAGATACATGTAAAGCCTAATACTCCTTTTCTCCTTAAGGGGTTACCTCTTTACTATATAGTTGAGCTTATTGGATTTTCCTCTTTGTCCTAGGCCCTCCAGCCTGTTTACTATTCAGCTAAGTCTGGGTCATTGGTACAGTATAAAAATGTTAAAAAATTTATAGTAATTTATATATTTTTTATACTTACCAATGACCCAGACGGGGATGGCCCTCCCTGGAGTTGGGAACTCTTGCCTCCCCGCTGAGTACATAGCACTGACCAGGCACTGCCAGTAAGAATGATAATTGGCGCCAATTTCGGGACGACTGCGTCACTGCGCATGTGCAGTAGAGGCGTAGTATGGAGGTCCTTTAGGACATGATTTCTTTTTGTTTTGGATGCAAATTTTGGGGATTGGGGGGCAAAATTTGTGTTTGGCCCTGGTTTTGTTGGAGTTAGCACCAGTTAAGTCTGGGTCATTGGTAAGTATAAAAAATATATAAATTACTATAAATTTTTTAACTTTTTGAAACCCGGAAACTTGCTAGCTGTATTTCCAACTTTAGGATGGACAAATTCAACTATTATATGGCAGATCTTGAAGAAAAGAAAACCTTCATAATGCAAGGTAGAGATTTTGGTCTTGTTAGACACATTCTTGATGACTTGGCATCTCAGTCAGTCGAATTATCAACAACTGTGAATGATTTACCAGAGGCAGATGAACCAAATGTGAGTGTTGAACTCATGACAGATTTTTCAACATGAAACATCATGTATGCCAATCATTTTTGAGGATGATTTGCCAGTTTTGACAACTAAGGAACAAACGGCCTCATTTGCTCTTCAAACAAAGAAACGAGGTACACCCAAAGAGAGTGTGGCATCAGCTTGAAGCTGTCTTTAGGTTAAAAAAACTTTAACAGGACACAAAAGTCAGACAAAAAACAATGTTTCAATGGTTTATTAATGAATAACTTGTGAACCAGACTATGTCTGATGAAAAGGTAACAGAAAATCACGTGCAGACAAAGCCAAAAAATGTTTTATTCTGTTGCATGGATGGTAATGTTGACTTGAATTTAATTCATAGTTGCTTTGAAGGTGATGCTCAAGAAGCTGTGAAAACACTCGTAAATGCCATTTTTATGTGTCCATCGTGATGGTGGCTTTTCAGATGTTAGGGCTGTAGGTTGTGACAACTGTCTGAACTGGTCACATTATTCCTGTGCTGGTATTAAAACCAAACCCAAGATGAAATATTGGTACTGTAAACATTGAAAAAAAGTTAAAGGTATGCGGGGTAGATTTTATTCAGAGGCACACATTAAATCAACAATACTCAGATGAACATTTTCAATTACATTTAATGCGTCTACATGTATTGATAATCTGATTGTTGTCACTAATGAATCGCATTTTGATTGAGTCCTTCTGATGTACAGTGCAGTCAGAATAAGTTGAAGGAAATATTTTGGCACTTATTTTACTAGTGATGCAGAAATTGTATTATAAAGTTCAGTGTATTTATATGCTTTTTGACATCCCTTGAATTTCCTTAAAACCAAAGCCGTAAATATCAGAAATATTTTAACAGGTACTTTACCACCAGTAGTTATCAGATCTTTTGCTGTTCACATGTTCCGATTCAAAATCTGTATCTCATCTATCATATGAAGGTCAGTGCCAGGTGGTTGGAAGACCTGTGCAAATTAGAATCAACCCTTTCCCCAATGTAACTGCCAAAATCCACCAGCACTATTAAAAAGATTCACCATTCAATTTTAATTATTTTTTCTCAAAAACGTAGCTTATGATCCCCTCATTGAAACAAGCTAATTGAGCTTCTTCCAATGAGGGATCATAAGCTATTTTTTAATGCAAAGATGGAAAAATTTAGTTATTTTGTTTGAAAGTGTTCTCTGCTTTTTGTGTCAGGTAAAGGGTTAAGGTAATCTGAAAGTAGGTTATCTTAAATTTTTTTCCTGAAACCCTTTTCTGATTCATGTTTGCCAGTGCTCCCCCAACAGCATTTTGCATCACTGCACCAGGCCTGGCAGTCTAGTAAAACAAGGAGTGCAAAACAATTGCCCTCCTCAGATTGCTTGGGAGTGCAATTGCACCTGAAATTTTATTGCAAAACCTTGTATGCTATTTTGATTATATTCACTTCAAGGTACCAATCTTGTGACTGCAAAATAGAACTACATTCAGCTACATAGTGGAAAAATTGACATTCACATCTTATTATTCAAAATATTGGGCGGCATGGTGGCTCAGTTGGTAGAAGTGCAGGCTGCAAGCCGAGAGGTCCTTGGTTTGATTCCCACCTGCGGCAACCGTGTTGTGTCCTTGGGCAAGACACTTCACCTCCATTGCCCACGTGGGGGCACGGTGACACTGTGTACTAAGGCGTACTGTACATCGATGGTGCACCTGTCTTCAACCAGTGCTAACCCTGCTTGTGTGGAGTTGGTATGTTGGGGAGCTGACAGTTGCTTGCTGTTGCCCGGTGGTTCTCTCTGGGTACTTTGGCTTCCTCCACCCGTAAAACTGTCACGGTCATGGTTAACCATTGTGCAGAAATATGTGACCTTAAACACCAATAAATAAATAAATAAATTCAAAATGTTGCATTCAATTCTTATGTGACTGTCTTCTACACTCAAAATGTATTGAAATGCGACACAGAATGGGTCATGAATTATTGCAGATCAATGCAACATTGACAAATCATCCCCTGCGTTCCAATGTGTTCTATGTGCCATTAGGCACGTAGAACACATTGGGACTCAGGGGACGAAATGATAATAGATTTTAAAGGCCGTCCCAAACAGGGCTGGCATTCCAGAAAATCAAGGTGTGCATAAAAATTGCCCTCCTCAATTTTTTCTAGGCGTGCAGCACTCCTGCACTTCCCCCTCCACCCCATTCATGCTTTCAGCTCTTCTGATATATGCCTCCCTGCTACTAATTGCCTCCAAAAGACTATTGCCATAATTGTGAATGTTACATCTATATTCTACATTCTGCATTCTGCAGCAACTAAGGTATTTACAGATATGGAAATTACACTAGTTGTTTATATTCCTCCGTGTATATATTATGTGACATCTTCAGTGTATTAGTGTTGATCATGACCTTCGTACATTTCTTGGGGTACTGGGCAATCAGGTTTTAGGTGCGCATCACTTATATTTGGGCTCAATCTAAGAACGACTTGATGCCTATCATTTAATGGCCTCTTGGGTCGAAGTGTCAGCTGTTATTAGCCCCAGGAGGCCCCCCCTTTTTACCTTTACTTGACATCCCGTCAAATAACCTTGTCATCCTGAACCGCTGAACATTTGGCACACAATTTTTCCTTTGGCTTCCATTGATTTTTCTTTCCTCTGTTTGCATTGAAGATGTCATCTCTTGTTCGTACATTACTTTCACTTAGATTTTGACATGTGTGCCTTTTTCACCCAAAGCAGATGGCATGTTATCCGTTTCCTCCTACCGTTGGGGCCTTCGGTTTTTCTGAGTGGGTGTATGCCACTGTGCCAGCCCATAGGTTTCAAAATTGGTGGGCTGGCAACAGTCGGCATTGTGGCGCTTTACACCCACTCATGGCAAATCAGGTTTTTATACTGTTGCTTTTCATTCGAAATTATATCATTTTAGGTAGAGCTGTGTCATCCGTTAGTAAAGTTTAATTTCCTCAAATATATACAAGTGTCATCTGTTAGTAAATTTATCTGTTAAACTATATACAAATGTCATCCGTTAGTAAATTTAAATTTGAAAAACTATATACAATTTGTCAATTTCATCATCTAGCAACAGTATAATAAAATGGTAACATCAAGTGATGCTGCCCAAACGGATATATGTGTTTCGTCCAAGTTTCTTTTGCATGCTTCCCTTCCCAAGCTACAGCATAAAGCATTCTACATTTAATAGTATATTTTTAAAAATTCCCATGGGGAAGAGCAAACCCCATCGATTCCAGAAGGACACTCCCTCCTTCACCACCCCCTTCAGGTCTTTAGCCTTTATGATATGCACCTCAAAAATATGCCGATGCAGTCTCCCCCTAATACAGAGTTCTGACCACATGTCTCATCAAAGCCTGAACATGTGTCAATGCAATTTCCCAAAGTAACAACTAATTCAAAAAGGCTGGAAATGGAAGCTTAAAGGATATGAACCAGTTGGAAGAATAACATTCATCAATTTGACATTAATATATTTATTTGATGTATAATTTTATTATTTTCCAGGTTCTCATATGGGACTCAAATTCTAGACTTGGTAAGGAAAGAACTGCTGAAATCTGGAAATCCGCAGAAGGTTATGTCCTGTGCTGATGTGTAAGCTGAATTTGTCAACAGCAAAAATCTTCAAAAACCTGCTTCAAACAGTTGCATTCTAAGTATTCTGGCAGGTGTTTTAAGGCAAGCCTTGGCTGCCTATATAGGCAGTCAAGACTTTCCCCAAAACAACAGCAAAGCCACTAGATGTAGACTATCGAAGTTTAGCAAAAAATCTCCAGGCCTTTAACCCTTTACCCAACGTAATGGTTGAAACCGGCCAGCGCTATTCACAAACCTATGTATTTTTATACTAATATAACCAATGGCCCAGACTAGCTGGTGCAAACTCGATATTATCAAGAGCCAAACACAAATTTTGAACCCCAATCCCCAAAATTTGCATACAATACCGAAAATTAAAAGTTCTATCTGGCCCTCCATACTTTACCATCTGTGCATGCGGAGTGGTCAGGAAGAGACCGGAATTGGTGCAAACATCATTCTTTGTTTGGCCCTAAAGTGAGTAACAATGATCTGACTTCTGTGCTTTAAAATCTCCTTTTTTGAGGATGCCAGACACAAATCTATGCAAGAATAGGTGGATCCAAGGCTGTTAATGGATGATGGAAGTGAACAACAATGGTTTCAGACGTTCAGAGCTGTAACTTTATAATAATTATAAAAATTATTTCATGTTTCCCATTTTCAGGATATACGCCTGATGACATTCTTGCTAATGATTAATCCACTGTTTGTTAAGTATTCCTTCTGGATCCTTCCATGAACCCTTCCCGTTAAACTCCTAACTTTTTGGCTTTTTTTTATTGAAATTTTTTATTAAATTTCTTGGGAGTTTAAAGTGTATTACAGAATATTTATTCTGTTTATCCCCATGGTTACGTCCTCACCTTAGGGGTGTTAGGTCATTTTAGTCTTGCATCTTCTATCCGATGTATCGTTTTTTCTTCGTATGTAGATCTATCTTTGCATCTGGTAGCATTTAAATTGGTTACTGACTTTGGGCCTTTTTGTGCCTGATGTCTTGTTTCTGGTTTTTTCCTTGGCATTGTTTACATTGGCAATGTCCTCAAATATATGTAGTATTTTATTTTATACTAGCAAGTGTTACCCTCAGATATGATCGGCTCAGCCATTTTTGAAATAGAAGGTCAAGGTCACCAATTTCAAGGTCAAGGTCACCCCGCACGGGCACCCCGATAAAGTCAAAATGATCGATGGGTCAATACAACCGGACATACGAAATTTTAGCTTGATCAGCCCAGCCGTTTTTGAAATAAAAGGTCATGGTCATCAATTTCAAGGTCAAGGTCATCCCGCATGGGCACGGCAGCCAACTCATGTTACTCGCAGGGACGATATACCCGCACATATGAAATTTTAGCCCGATCGGCCCAGCTATTTTCGAATTAAAAGGTCAAGGTCACCCCAATAAAGTCAAAATGATCGATGAGTCAATATACCCGCACATATGAAATTTTAGCCTGATCGGCCCAGCCGTTTTCGAAATAAAAGGTCAAGGTCACTACTTTCAAGGTCAAGGTCACCCTGCACAGGCACCTCGATAAAGTCAAAATGATCGATGGGTCAATACACCCGCACATATGAAATTTTAGCCCGATCGGCCCAGCCGTTTTTGAGATAAAAGGTCAAGGTCATCAGTTTCAAGGTCAAGGTCACCCCACACGGGCACGGCAGCCATACCATGTTACTCGCAGGGACGAATTACCCCAGTGTAGAAAATTTGAGATCGATCGGTGGAGAAATGGAGGAGTTCACCTGGAACAAAGATAGAGAGAGAGAGAGAAAGAGATATAGATACAGACATTTGCATTTATATATTAGATTACTGTAGAATTACTTCAGTATACATTGATTATTATTCCGGTAGTGTAGCTCATAATATTTGGATTTTGTCCACACTTAGGCTTTATCGGGATGCCCTTGGGCTCATAATGTTCCCTTTGGGAAATTAGGCTTTTTTTTCAAAAAGTTTCCGAAAATTTTTTAATTTAATTTTGATTGCGATTATTCATGTATCTTTATCATATATTTTGTTGGGGAGTTTCCAGGAGTGGTATCTACTTTGTCTTTTGATTGTAATTATGAAAGCTTACTGCTCTAAATGCAAGGCGAGGAAGTCTTCCTCGGATTTTCATGCTTGTTGCCTTGCCTGTAGTCGATGCACTCCTGTGGATTCTTGTCCTACTGTGCACATTGGCATGGCAGACGTTGGAGACGGGTGTCGCAATACGTTGTTGGCTTTGAGGTTCCTATGCCAGAACTCTCACCATGATATAATTCAAGTTTTTACCTGCGTCGCCAGCAGCAGAGCAGGTCTAGTAACCGCTCGACTCCTTCTGTCCGTCTCTCCGTCCGAAACACTTCTTCCGTCAAAGTTTTCTTGGCTTCTATGAAAGGGAATGATTTTATATTTTGGTCTGCTACTTCATAATGATGAGTTGTATCGTGTATCTAATTTTCAGATCTGCCATGCAGCCACTTCCTGTTTACCGATACTTTAAAATTTGTCTGTACTCACTGAACATTGAAATTTTTCGTCACACTTTTCTCGGCTTCTATGCGACTGATTCATTCACTATTTCACCTGGAGCTTGATAATGTTGAGTTGTATCGTGTATGCAATTTTCAGATCTGCCGTGCAGCCACTTCCTCTTTGCCGATACTTTGAAATTTTACTGTACCCACTGAACATTGAAATTTTTCGTCACACTTTTCTCGGCTTCTTTGTGACGGTTCCATTCAATATTTCACCTGGAGCTTGGTAATGTTGAGTTGTATCGTGTATGCAATTTTCAGATCTGCCGTGCAGCCACTTCCTTTTTGCCGATACTTTGAAATTTGACTGTACTCACTGAACATTGAAATTTTTCGTCACACTTTTCTCTGCTTCCATGCGACGGATTCATTCAATATTTCACCTGGAGCTTGATAATGTTGAGTTGTATCATGTATGCTATTTTCAGATCTGTCGTGCAGCCACTTCCTCTTTGCCGATACTTTGAAATTTTACTTTACCCACTGAACATTGAAATTTTTCGTCACACTTTTCTCGTCTTCTATGCAAGAGATTCATTCAGTATTTCACCTGGAGCTTGATAATGTTGAGTTGTATCGTGTATGCAATTTTCAGATCTGCCATGCAGCCACTTCCTCTTTGCCGATACTTTGAAATTTTACTGTACCCACTGAACATTGAAATTTTTCGTCAAACTTTTCTCAGCTTCTATGCGATGGATTGATTTTCTATTTCATCTGGACCTTGATAATGCTGAGTTGTATCGTGTATGAAATTTTCAGATCTACCGTGCAGCCACTTCTTCTTTGCCGATACTTTGAAATTTTACTGCACCCACTGAACATTGAAATTTTTCGTCACACTTTTCTCGGCTTCTATGCGACGGATTCATTCAATATTTCACCTGGAACTTGATAATGTTGAGTTGTATAGTGTATGCAATTTTCAGATCTGCCGTGCAGCCACTTCCTCTTTGCCGATACTTTGAAATTTGACTGTACCCACTGAACATTGAAATTTTTCGTCCCACTTTTCTCGGCTTCTATGCGATGGATTCATTCAATGTTTCACCTGGAGCTTGATAATGTTGAGTTGTATCGTGTATGCAATTTTCAGATCTGCCATGCAGCCACTTCCTCTTTGCCGGTACTTTGAAATTTTACTGTACCCACTGAACATTGAAATTTTTTGTCAAACTTTTCTCAGCTTCTGTGCGACGGATTGATTTTAATTTTCATCTGGACCTTGATAATGTTGAGTTGTATCGTGTATGTAATTTTCAGATCTGCCGTGCAGCCAATTCCTGTTTGCCCATACTTTGAAATTTTACTGTACCCCTGAACATTGAAATTCTCACCTGCGTCACCAGCGGCAGAGCAGGTCTAGTAACCGCTCGACTCCATCAGTCCGTCCGTCAGCCCGTCCGAAACACTTCCTCCATCAAAGTTTTCTTGGCTTCTATGAAAGGGAATGATTTTATATTTGGTCAGCTGCTTCATAATGATGAGTTGTATCGTGTATCTAATTTTCAGATCTGCAGTGCAGCCACTTCCTGTTTGCCGATACTTATTGCATGCAGTGACGCAGGTCCAGACCCGGTATTGGTCTTGGCTTGTTCAGTTTCTATTTCAGAGGAACATGAACATGGTGATGGCATTGTGACACCCATCCAAAGTGTGCTACCGTCGTCGCACTCTGTTGAGCAAATAGAGCTAACTGCAAGGTGCTCATGAATATAAGTAAAGGGTTAAGACCTCTAGTTAGTGTTCTTAATCCCTTGCAAGCAGCCAGCTCGACCGGTGAAGCGGTTACTCCGTCCGTGGGAGCCATGACACCGGGAAAGTCTGTTGCGGTTGAAGGAAGTGTAGATTTGGGTAGAGCGAGCACCTCAAAATCAAAAGCTCACCCAGTAACAATGGAAATAGGAAGGAAAGCAGAAAGTCTAATAAGACCGCGAACAGGAGAAGCCCCTCTCTAACCCAACAATATTTGTGGCCAAATGTTGTGTTGAGAAACTTGCACAAGCCGTAACCAAGTTTTCTTTTCGGGGGGCTCGGCAAGGTCTGATAAGACTGCGAGTGGGAGAGGTTTCTCTCAAACCCAACAACATTTGGGGCCAAATGTTGTTTTGAGAAACTTGCTCCAGCCGGAACATACGTCCGCCCGCCACTCGGGACACTCCATCTAGACTCCAGCCAGGGTCGGCTTCAGTCACGGCTTCCTCTGCTACATTATAAAAGCACACACGACCGCATGTTAGCTACCCGATGCCGGATATCCAGCCAGTTGCACGAAGACGGAGCCAGTCTTCACTCATGAAGTCGGACCATCCGGTAGGTAGCGATCCGAGGCTTTGTTCATCGGTACGTTCAGAAAAGAGATCTATCCCCAGATCTTAGTCCCAGGAGTAGCAAGCGGCAAAAAAACAGAAAACCGTTACTCCTCAAGCCTCGGTAACGGACTTGCTGTCGCAGATTGCACAGCTGATCGCAGCATCCCAGCAAGTGCAAGAGCAGCCCCCCACAGACTCCGATGGTGAGCTGTCAGATGGTGCTGGGTCGGTCCAGTCATCTGTACGCTCAGATGTGAATGACCGAATTTCACAGCTGAATCAGTCGGATGGTGAAAGGGACAAGGAAGAGGATTACCCTTCCCTTTTAGAACAGCATATGGTAGTGATGAATTTTATTCATCAATACTATACTGACTTTGTTCCACCTGATCAGCAAGCTGCGACTACTATAGAGAAACCACTGTCGTCTCTGAAGCAGATTTTGTGTGGAGGAAAGAGAATGTTCTTTCCTTCCCAAAACAGTCTCGACAGGTGTTTGAGGCCTTCGGCCATGTTAATGACGCCATATTCAACCTCTCTACTGCTAAGAGGAAGGCAGTTTCTTAACGACATCTTCAATAAACATACCGTTCGTTGGGCCATGTTCATTTAAAACGGTTGGAGAAGATGTCCAGAGAGCTGCTCTGTGTTTAGATGAGCAGGCCGGGGATGAAAATATGTCCCTACCTGCATCATTCAATATACACTCGGGAGTGATGGAAAGTGCTATTTCATCCAATAGAGTGAATCTGGACGTGATGTCCTACGCAGATCATCTCACCAGAGCTATGGCGCCTTAATGGGAAGGAATTTGAGGACGTTGTTCCTCGCTTAGAGTTCTTTCCAGGGCAGTCATGTATGGCACGTACAACTCCGCTCTGACAGTGGCAAATTGGGAGTTGATCAGACATGATACTGCCTTTGCTTCGTCATCACTTATAGATGACGAGGTGAAAAGCTCTCTCCGAGTCGCTCCGGTCTCCGGATATACTCTATTGATGACGAGCTTTTGTTAGTCTATGAACAGGCTACAAGAAAGCTTCCAGTACACTGCTACTGAAGTCTGCGCTTCAACAAAACGCTTAGGCAGACCAGGGTAAGCGAGGCCGTTTCACTAAATCAGCTAAGGGAACTCCTCGCGAGGGTACAATAAACACTCTTATACTTACTCCGGAGGTCATCAGTATAGCAACTCGGGAAAGGGGCGCAGGTCTGATCCAGACTATAGGTCAGACACCCCTAAGCCGACAGGACGAGGTTCTTCACAGGGAGGACGTAGTTTCTCCTTCTGTAAGCCTTGTTAGTCATACAGGTGATGAATAAGACGTCTATTGCTTACCAGTTAACGGAAGGTTATCATCTTCGCGAGAAACTGGATTTATGTCACGAAAGATCAGTGGGTAAGTGTTGTCTCGGAAGGCCTACAGAAAAAAACACTTACAAGATGTCCGCGTTGGACAAATCTTCCGGCAGATCCTTTCAAAAGGGAGTCGCTCCTATTGGAGGTACAGGCTCTCTTATTGAAGGAAGCAATAGAGGTCGTCGAGAATAGACTTTGGTTGCTTTCCACTTAGCAGAAGGTTATCAACCTCGCAAAAAGTGGATGAAAATTGTGGAAGATCAGTGGATCAAAATGTAGTCTTGGCATGTCTGCGGCTATCAATCCGAGCAAAGCTCCACTTACAACAAGTTCATGTTGGACATATCTTCCAGCGAATTCTTCCAAGAGAGTCTCTCCTTGCGGAGGTATAGACTCTCCTGTTGAAGAAAAGCAATAGAGGTCATCGAAATATTCTCCAGGTTTTTTCAAATCACCTGTTTTGCATCTTGAAGTCGGACGAATAGTGCTTAGATGATTCCAGAGCGCTCCCCTCTTTGTTTTGCAGAATATTCCTTCAAAAAACGGGGGAGTGGGTGAATTTTTGTAAAATCTCCTCCGGCTTGATAAGTGTGTAACTATGAGTGAAGCTGTTTTGTCTGTAGATTATATCTGATCCTAGATACAGCTTATTATTTGTATATGGCATATGTTTGTGGGGGTTAGTCTCTCACTCTCAAATACGCCATCCTAATTTATGGGGCTTAGTCCAGACAAGCCTTAAAAATTGGGGGTTTGTTACACCCAATTAGCATAATCATTCATGCTAAGAATATGGAATTACTTGGATATGGCTCCTTATTTATGATATGTCTTCTCTATTATTGTATAGAGAGACATACATGTAATTCCTTTTAAATTTAATTTCCTTTCACCTTGGAATGCAGGATTAGGAGCAATATTTGGTCTGCTAATTCTTAAGTCCTAGGCCCTCCGTCTTTTTATGATTCAGCTAGTCTGGGCCATTGGTTATTAGTATAAAAATATGATAAATTTAAAGTAATTTGTATATTTTTTATATTTACCAATGGCCCAGACGGGGATGGCCCTCCCATGAGTGGCCACTCATACCTCCCCGCTGAGTTATTATTAGTACGCTCATCTACAAAGAATGATGTTGGCACCAATTCCGGTCTTTTCCTGACCACTATGCATGCGCAGACGGAAAAAGTATGGAGGGCCAGATAGGACTTTTAATTTTTGGTTTTGTATGCAAATTTTGGGGATTGGGGGGGGGGGGGGGGGGGGGGGTTCAAAATTTGTTTTTGGCCCTTGATGATATCGAGTTTGCACCAGCTAGTCTGAACCATTGGTAAGTATAAAAAATATACAAATTACTTTAAATTTATCATTTTTGAGACAAAAAATAAAAAAAATTAGTTATTCAAGAATTTTGTTTGCATGTGTCGTCTACTTTTCATGTTAGGTAAAGGGTTAAGGGTTAAAAGAATACCCCTATTAATTACATATTTTAGCTGGCACCGCTCCATTTAATCCTCCACATACATACAGTACTGCCTATAACAAAGTGTACCGTGTATTCTTTTGTTAATAATGCCATATTTCCAGATTATTGTGGCAATATTCCTGTAGCATTAGCACAATATTTTCAAAATGTTATGGCATATATCACAATACGACTGCACACTTGAGGTGATATTTTACCAATCATCATTTGTAAATTAAACTAAAATCACTGTTGTGCTCATTTTCCTTGCATTTCAATCTTCAATGCTGGCTTGTAAGTTGTATAACTATCATGTCACAAGCATACACACAATATTGGATGTTAATATGTTTTATGAGGAGCTTCACATTAACAAGTTCAATGGGTGAGTTATGCTGACTGACGCATTCCAAGGGTGAAATTACAATTGACTGACACATTATTGCCATACAAATATCTCAATATTCAAGTAAAATTGTGGCGAAAATTTCTTTTGCACTATTAGGTGCTAATAACGCATGCAGGTTTTCACTTTATTGTTGGCTGTACTGTTACATGGCTAGAAGACAACACTTACCAAAATATTTTATTTCATAACTTACTACAAACTAAAGTTGTTGGCCTCCAAAACATGTTATGACCCTTCATTGTACTGTGATTGAAAAGCTTTTTCCAGTGATAATGAGGGATCATAAGCTACGTTTTGAGGGTAAAAATTGATAGTGGTTAGAAAATTTGAATGTTTTTTTTATGAAAAACCCAGAAGGATATGACTGTAACATTAGGTAAAGGGTTAACATAACATTAAAAGACAGTTAACCTCTCTACACATTGATGTTGAAATATCAGAATTTCACATGCAAATTCTTTCTTTAACCCTTTACCCAACGTAATGGCCAAAACCGGCCAACGCTATTCTAAAAAATCGCCAATTAATTTTCATTATTTTTTCATTTTTTGTCTCAAAAACATAGGTTATGGCACCTTGTTGGAACGAGCTCATTGAGCTCGTTCCACTAAGGGGTCATAACCTATGTTATTGCGAGAAAAATGATAAAAATTGGTTATTCAGGAATTTTGTTTGCAAGTGTCATCTGCTTTTCATGTTAGGTAAAGGGTTAATGCAACTTGGAATTTAACCAATCCAGCCTAACCACGTTGTGTCCTTGGGCAAGACACTTCACCCCGATTGCCTACATGGGGGCACGATGGCGCTGTGTACTGAGGCGTACTGCACGTCGATGGTGCGCATGTCTTCAACCAATCTAACCCTGCCTGTGCTGCGGTGCAGAGTTCAGAGTTACGATGTTGGGGAGCTGACAGCTGCTCGTCGTTGCTCGGTGGTTCTCTCCGGGTACTCCGGCTTCATCCACCCGTAAAACTGTCACGGTCACGATTAGCCATTGTGCATAAGTATGTGACCTTAAACACCAATAAATAAATAATAAATAACCAATCCAGCCTTCTTTGACAGAGCTCATTGTTTGACACAGCACATTGTTTAACAGAGTTCATCAAATCAAAATCTTTTCCATATGATTTTTCTGGCTTCAAATTATGGATGATATCAAGAACTTCCATGGAGATGAAGTCTGCTCTGTTTTTTGAGGTTATTACTTGTTTAGTTTTATATTGGCTGAGATATCAACCCAAGGTAACTTCATGACAGCCTGAGACCACAGACTGATATCTCGGCTGAAGTGAAACTAACCAAGTAATAACCTCTTCATTAAACCAAAACAAATAATTAAAATCTCAAATCTGTTACTGTTTTCTGACAGTGTTATTGTTTCTCATTCTTTTCATCAAGTCCCATGTTTCCTCTTCTCCCAGTTCAGCTTTCTGAATGTCAAGGCTTCCCCACCATTTGGATAACTGAACCATTTCTTTTCTCACTTTGATGAATCTCCACTTACGTCTCTGAATCTTAGTTTGAGTAGAGTTTTGTGTACAACTCTCTTTTTTTTATATATTTATCCACCAAATCTTTGCTTGTTGCCATCATTAATTCCTAACCATACCAAAACTACTCACTTTTGCCTGGTAACACTGATTTTACTGATACTTACTGCATAGAATGGATTAAGGAATTTACTGCATAGAATGGATTAAGGAAGGAAAAGATGGCCTTTTGCCAAAGGATCCTTGAGTGCACTGGGGACAGGTTTTTGTGTGTATTCTTGTGCGTCACTTGTGAGTGTGATGCTCAGAAATGTTCTGCTGCTCTCGGTCAATTTAATTGGAAAGTCACTTTGCTCCTCTATTTTTTCAGGCAGCAGAACCCACCCCTTCCTTCCATGACTGTAGCTGTTAACTCTTTACATACATCAAATAAATATTTATCACTTAAGTACATCAAGGTTCCATCTGCAGTGCTTGCATCAATTGCCAAGGCCACCACCACCATTTGGACAATTACTACCAGATAAATGGAACAGGTGGTCACAAGTACTCAGTTCAGAGAGTATTAGGTGGAAAGAACATGAGTCTGAGAGGGGAAAACTTCCTAGCTATGAGTTTCTTAAACGCAGTTATAGGGAGACTTTGTGACAAATAGGCTGTCCTGAATTAGTTTCAAACTCATACAGTGTGAACTTATAGCCCTATAACACCCAAACTCAGAAAGTAGAATACTGTGTGGACAATCCAACCTCAGTAAGTGGCATGCTTTGTGGACAATCTGTCTGCCCACATTGCTTCAATGATGGCCACTCAAACCAGGCCAACTCATGCATCCTTTGTTGTTTTATATTTTCTCACTATCCACTATTATCCATATTATTTATGTTGTCTCTCTCTCTCTCTCTCTCTCTCTCTCTCTCTCTCTCTCAACCCTCAAGGGCCTGGACAAGTGCCTTGGAATTCCCAACAGCTCACAGCCTCTATACGTCTGGTGGCTTAGCAGTGTTTTCTAGTCAAGTCTTTGGCTGCCTTAACAGGCAGCCAAGACTTGACTAGAAACTGCTGCCTACCTAATTTGTCTGTTGTCAATAGACCCTCCTCATGATGGGATGTTATGGGCATCTGTTCTGAGGCCATAAAAGTTGGTATAGGCCTTTATAGGTTAAACCAATATATAATCAAACAAATGCATAGTACTGCAGCTCTTTGACAAACATAATGATCAGTATATACTTGATATCTGTCATATCCAATCTAAGCTGTTTTTGTAATATTATTTTACATATGGAAACGATAATAATAAGCCTGTGGCTTACTGTCAAATCTAATCCACATACCATTGTACATTACTATCTGATATTATTGGAAATAAATATTGTTTAAATTGAATAGGTGGTACCCTACAGTATTTTATTGTGTTCGTTATGTTGGTCTTGTAAATGGCTAAATAATATATCAAAAATCATTATCCCATTCTGAAAGAAACTTTCAAAGAGATTCCGAGAACAGTTTTAAAGTTATAACCCTTAACTTAATAACCCATATTTTGGTAAAATTCCAGACAAATATTACATGTTGAGAATTCTGTTTCTCAGATTATATTATGCCAAAAGAATTAAAGAACTTCTGATTCTAAGTATGATGTAGATATTGTGAGGAATCATCAGTACTTTCAACTGGTAGTAGAGTGCTAAAATATTTTTAGTCGTCAAAATTTAATCACACCTGCTTTGTTACAGTTTATGGGAGAATTCCCACTCTCCCATGTACAGACTAAATGATCTTATTTCAAAGATAATTTGAAGCACATGCACAGAATATGGAATCTTTAAGTTGTGGTACCTGCGCTACAGAATAAAGCCCAAATATGGGTTTCCAGCACTCTACCATTTGAAGATGACAATCAGGCACATGCTTAAAATTTCCTCAAGAAAACTCCTTGGTAACTAACTGATTAAAAGTTGAGTGCTAGAAGCCATTATCATGACTCTACGCTATTGAAAAGTACTGAGAGCCACTATAATGGTTTGACATTTCACATATATTAGCTTGACAAATGCTCAGCAGTAGAAAAAAGTGTTTATAGCAAACTGTTTTGTTACTATTATTGGAGAGTGCCCACAGGCACACTCCAATAAATTGTAACTAATGAGTTATGAACAAAATCTTGCTAAACCGAGGCTTCCCTTTTGGGGAGCAATAAAATCTTTGAAAAAAATACCCATTTTACCAAACCACCTTTGCAATATAATTCAGCACTCCACAAGTTAAGTAAGAACCTGAATTCTGAATTTTAAATAATTGCAGAAATGTTTGTCTGTCGTCAAATTAATTCCTCACAGAGATTGATAATGGATATTTTATTACAGGTATTGTGGTATGTTACAGTTTCCAGAGCAAGTTCGAAGATCAACTCTAACAAGTCTCCTACTTTTAATGTGTCACAAATACCCAAGGGTAAGTAGACCGAAAATACCACTGATAGTATGAGAAATGTTGCTTGAAGAATCCATATTAAATCTATGATAGTATGAGAAGCAAAATTAAAACTGCTGATAGTATGAGAAACGTTGCTACCAGAAGCAAAATTAAAACTGCTGATACCATGAGAAACATTGCAACCAGAAGCAATATTAAAACCATTAATCTTATCAGAAACACCAGGACAGAAGCTACATTAAAATCACTGAGAATATGAGAAACAATGCTGTTAGAAACTACATTAAAACCACTGAGAATATGAGAAACATTGCTGTCAGAACCTCTATTAAAACCACTAATAGAATGTGAAACATTGCTGTCAGAAGCTATATTAAAACCATTAATAGTATAAGAAACATTACTGTCAGAAACTATATTGAACCCACTGATAGTATGAGAGGCTGTATTACATCCACTGATAGTATGAGAAACATTGCTGTCAGAAGCTGTATTAAAATCACTCGTAGTATGAGAAACATTGCTGTCAGATGCTATATTAAACCCACTAATAGTATGAGAAACATTGCTGTCAGAACCTCTATTAAAACGACTGATAGAATGTGAAACATTGCTGTCAGAAGCTATATTAAAACCATTAATAGTATAAGAAACATTACTGTCAGAAGCTATGTTGAACCCACTGATAGTGTGAGAGGCTGTATTACATCCACTGATAGTATGAGAAACATTGCTAGCAGAAGCCGTATTAAAATCACTTTTAGTGTGAGAAACATTGCTGTCAGATTCTATATTAAATCCACTAATAGTATGAGAAGCATTGCTGTCAGAAGCTATATTAAAACCACTGATAGTATGAGAGACATTGCTTTCAGAAGCTATATTAAACCCACTAATAGTATGAGAAACATTGCTGTCAGATGCTATATTAAACCCACTGATAGTATGAGAAACATTGCTGTCGGAAGCTATATTAAACCCACTAATAGTATGAGAGACATTGCTTTCAGAAGCTATATTAAAACCACTGATAGTATGAGAAACATTGCTGTCAGAAACTATATTAAAACCACTGATAGTATGAAAAACATTGCTGTCAGATGCTATATTAAAACCACTAATAGTATGAGAAACATTGCTGTCAGAAACTATATTAAAACCACTGATAGTATGAGAAACATTGTTGTCAGAAGCTATATTAAAACCACTGATGGTATGAGAAACATTGCTGTCAGATGCTACATTAAACCCACTGATAGTATGAGAAACATTGCTGTCAGATGCTGTATTAAAACCACTGATAGTATGAGAAACATTGCTGTCAGATGCTATATTAAAACCACTGATAGTATGAGAAACATTGCTGTCAGATGCTATATTAAAACCACTGATAGTATGAGAAACATTGCTGTCAGATGCTATATTAAAACCACTGATAGTATGAGAAACATTGCTGCCAGAAACTATCATGGTTGGTGTCTCTGCAATGAATATCTTTGATAAGGCTAAAGAAAATTAATCTTTTGATTCACAGGTAGCAGCTCATTCATTTTGTTTGGCCCACATTTGTCATATTTATTTCAGATGCAAAATTCAAAATGTATAAAACTATCACAGGGTGTGATTGTATCGGTATCGCATCACGATTTGCAATGCAGTATGTCATATACATTGATGCAGTATTGTTCTTCTCTGCGAAATGCGACACAATTCTCATATCTATGTACAAAATAAATACAAAAAGCAATCACAAAGTGGTTTTTTTTGGGGTCACTGGGGAATGTTTTCGTACCTGAACCCCAAATAGGTAGTATCTTATCTTTAGAGTGAATAAACAAATAAAAAATGCCAGTGATACAGTATCGTTCAATATAAAGAGAAAATGTTTGACATGTCCAAAGGTGTTTTGAAGAACGTTTTAGCAATGTTTATCACTCAAGGGATGTTACTCTGGTGTCAAACATCACAGGAATGTTTGCTGGTACTCTCAAGAACTCACATTGATTTCCATACCAGATCAGCTGTTTTGAAGCAAGTTTACACCTGTAAACAAGATATTTATTGGGAAATTAGAATAATTAGTTCAATAATAAATGTGCTATATTTATGGGAAATTCAGAAAAATGCAAGTTATTTTCTGAGAAGTAACAGATTTTGTCCATTTTTTTGTAGAGTTATTGGCGTTTTCGCTTTTTCAAATTAGAAAATTTCAATTTTATGACTGTCTTAGTTGACGAGGAATACTGGTGGCATTGCACCTTATTGAATTTTGTTTGGCCTAAGGCCTCTTTTAATTAATACTTTGTTTTATGTCAGTTGCATACATTCATTGTAGGCATCAAATAATTGCTCACTTTAGTTATAATATGCCATGACATGCTTTTGATCACAGCAGTAATTACCAAACTATGACAGACAGATGATAGATTCATATATAACCGCTTAGAAAAATCTATGATTGTGTGCTTACTGTCACTGAGAACACATCACCGTTACATGGATACATATGCTTGCACAATACACAGCTGTTCTTATAGGTACTAATATGACTACAAACAAAATATTAATTGACATGCGAGACATTTCATCGAACATGTTTGCAACCATGCTAATAAAACACAGTTGTCACAGGTTGTAGTGGTCTAACCTGGAATCTTAGGCCAGGTGTGGTTACAGGTTTGGAAATAAAGCACTTTCATCGTAACCCATTAGCAGGCTTAGGGAACACTATATAACATAGTTGTAACCTATAAGAAAAACATGTCATGAGTTTCCACATCTTTGTTTTTACTAAGCTAGCCATGCTGTTTATGTCTTAAAATTTTCGCTAAAATAAATACCAACAACTAACATGCAATCTTGCTTTGTTGAGATCGCCTGTGCAGTACAGCTGCTGCAGATTGGCCACTTTCCATGGGTGGGCTATATTTCCACGGATGCAATAAATAGATATTATCATAACAGTGTGTTGATCCGTGTCATAGTATCATGTCGAGTTGAGGTGGCCAGATTTTTGGATCACACGAGCTGCCACAGGCAGCGAGTGTGATCCAAAAATCTGGCCACCTCAACTAGACGTGATGCGACGACACGGATCAACACACTGTTATGATGATATGTTTATCATATGACATTGTTTCGATGTCAAATTCACCCAAATTTGCCATTTTAATTAATATGCGGTGAAAAGCCGGTTACAAAATAGCAGACGAAACAACAACGACTTCCCTAGTTACGAAAACTATTCACGGAAACTCTCGGATATTTCCGTGGGAGTGTGATATGGATTTTTGATTTCTGTAAGAGTGTGATATGGACTTTTGATCCGGAAAAATCTCACCCGGTGTGATACGACAGTTTCGAAAACATCGTCAAACAGTAGTGATATTTATGGTAAAAATGTCATAGTCATATGATAATATTGGATTCCAAACACTAATTATAGGAATAATCATCAAAAATTTAATTAATGAAGGACCAGGTACAACCCGGTGCTTCATTAATAAAAATTTCACTGCTGCTGATGTTTATTACCTGGTAAACTCATGTGTAGACATCACTGCCCACCCATGGATTACGACCAGTCCATGGCGACTGTACTGTAGGCTGTTGCTATTTATTGAGGCAGAAATTTTGTTGAGATGTAAACGTCATGCCACTCTGTTCATATCTTGATACAATGCACAATCTTTGAGTCGAGCTAGTCTTAAAAGATTGTCAGGTCTGAATGGTAAACATTCAGGATTAGTAATTTAATTTAGGCTCCACAAAGTAGATCTTCTGTGTCAGGCCATTTTTTGTAAAATTTCATGCGTGCAAGTGGGTTTTTTAATTTTATTTTTGTAATTATTTCTTTGCCATCAAAAGTTCATATTCTTGGTGTGTTTTATGTTTTAGGCCTCATAATCTACAGAATAGCATAGGTGGTAGTGTTTATCGTCCCTTGAGTGCAAGAAGTCTTTGTAATGCTAAAGCATTGCAAAGCCTAGTTGTGCTCAAGGGACAAATTTATCAGTATTATTAACTTGGGTAAAATATCATACATATACCATTTAATTTTTATGTGTACCCATACTATGTATGGTACACATAATGCCGGCATCCGGGGTGACCATCCGTCGTTCGTCCATCCTTTGTCCGTCCATCTGTCCATTTGTCCATCCAGCGTCCGTATCCATTTCTTTGTCATTCGATAACTTGAAAAATATTGCTTGGATTGTCAAGTTACTTTATATTTGTGTTCAGGTTACTGATGTGCCGAGCTGTATAGTTTTTGGTGTAAATCTGTTATTTTGATCCTGAGATATTAATCCTTTATCCTTCAAATTGAAAATTCCTCCAATCCCTTTGGCATTCGATAACTTGAAAAATATTGCTTGGATTGTCAAGTTACTTCATATTTGTGTTCAGGTTACTGATGTGCCGAGCTGTATAGTTTTTGCTGTAAATCTGATAATTTAATCCTGAGATATTAACCCTTTATCCTTCAAATTGAAAATTCCTCCAATCCCTTTGGCATGAGATAACTCAAAAAATATCAATCCGATTGTCATGTTACTTTATATATTTATTCAGGTTACTGATGTGCTGATAGTTTTTTACGTAAATCTGATAATTTGATCCGGAGATATTAACCCTTTATCCATGAAATTAGACACTCCAATTCATTTCTATATGTACCCATACCTTGTATGGTGTATATTATGTCAACATCCGTGGTGGCCCTCCGTCATACAGCTTTCTACTAATTGCGCGTATGGGTACACATCTGACGATTTCATCGGCCTATTTTTATTTTTCTAAGTTTGCATTAGTTATAAAAAGAGAGCATGAGGCAGCCGAAATGTGAGCACCTGAGAAACAGATTCTGACCTGCAGTTTGTTCACATATTTTACAATTGACGTAATCCTCACATACCCTAAACAATAGTTTGCAGGTTATCTCCAGTCCTGTGGTTAGTATATAACCATAGACACTAAAAGTCTACTCACTCTCCAATAAAGAAAGAAATCTTGATCTTGTTGTGATGGAAAGATTACTTTGGTGAAATAATTACGGAAAGATTTTTTCAGTGAAATAATTTATCATGCATACAGTATGGCCACCGTGGACTGGTCACTTTCCACAGGTAGGCAATATTCACATAGACGCATAATATTAAGATTCTGCATTTTAATTATAGGAATAATCATCAAAAATTTGGCTGCTGATGACTTTTATTACCTGGTAAATGCATGGGTGGACATCAGTGCCCACGTGTTGGTGACGACCAGTCCTTGGCAACTGTACTGTATAAAATAGAAAGTGTTAAAAATTTAACTGGTTGGTTGCGGGAAGCCACGATCGTGGGTCTCCTGTAAAGTGCAGGGAGCCACGATCGTGGCTTTCGGTAATGTGATTTTGTTGACCCTTGTATTTACAAATAAAACAATTAATAGCGCCCAGTTTGAAACGGTTGGTGTATATAAGATTGACCACTGGTAAGTTCACCAAACTGCACATGCGGAAATGACCATTGGTCTGTGTTGAGCTAAATTAAATGATTAATTTTCACGTAATTTTTCATAAAAACGAAATGGGAAATCCCCAACTTGACCCAAGTTTGTTTGCTGTTGTCAAAAATTTTTGAATGGGGTGTTCTGTAAGAGATAGAAATAATTTTACCCCCTTGTTAGTTTTAATACATCCATAGTTAAATAAAACAATGCATTCTTGTTTGAATATCCCGTTTTGATGATTTAGTTGTCATTTTTTTAATTGTAAACTTGGAGAATGAAAGTTGAAACGCACTTGCGAATGTCCGGATATTTTAATTTTAGTAAATTTTATTGTTATCCGGATAAATATGATAGGGGTAGATTATTTCATCAAAAACAATACAGAATTTGAGAACTGTGCAGGTGGACGTGAAGGTCGAAATCTGAGTTAATTTATGCAGGAAATTTGCAATGGTGTCATTACACTGTTCAAGTCTGTTATGCCTGTTTGGCATTCATTCACGCATATTTATTCATGCATTAAAAATGTAGAATTGACATGTCCAACAGAAAACACAATAAAAGAAAGGACCCACTCCCCCAATGCCAGGAACGTTATGTAAGATATATTTTTATTTAATTGAAGCGAGCCAGCCGTCTTGTTTACAAATACAATACAAATTGTGTCAAACACGTGTACCGGCATCAGAATCCAAGGTAAATTGTCAACAGTTCTTTTACACTGCCGTTCAGATATATCATTTAAAAATATGTCAAGATGCTCATCCCCACCCCCACCCCTCATACTTTCCTGGGTCTTGTGTATTTTGAAAGAGTGAATAACCCAACAAAGGCCCTGTGATTACTTACACTTGTTCTCAAGGCACTTGGACGTTTCACCCCTGGGAGTGGAACGTTTCGGCCTCTACTCTAGACGTTTTGGGTCACATACCGTGTGCCGATCTTATACAGTACCTCCTCATATAGGTTTTAGGATAACCACAATAAAATTGTGTCGGAACTGTTGGCAAAAATGACATGACTTTTTTGTATTGCCACCAAGTGTGGTCACACTTTTTTGAGCTCCTGCTGTTTCATAGTTTTCTACTGGACATTTTTGGATTTATCTGCTGGAAATTGCAGTACATATTCCTTACAAGTTGTGCATTATTTTGATGTGACTTTGAAGATAAAATATTTTTATACTGTACCAATGACCCAGACATAGCTGGTGCTAACTCTTAAAATATAGGGCCAAACACAAATTTTGCCCCCCAATCCCCAAAATATGCATCTAAAACCAAAGAAAACATGTCCTGAATGGCCCTCCACACTTCACCTCTACTGCGCATGCGCAGTGTCAAGGACGTTCCGAAATTGGCGCCATTAATCATTCTAAGTTTGGCCCTTCATCAGTTAACATCTGACTGATCTTTGTGCTTGTAAATCTCAGTTTAAATGATGCCAGACACATAAATATTAGTGAAATGGTGATTCTAAGGAGGATAGAGAAGGAGGAGAGGAAAAATGTGTGACAGAATATTATCAGGGCTGTAACTTAAAATTTTTTAATGAAATTATGTTAAGTTACCTATTTTCAAGGCAGCAGCCATTTTGTTGTCATTCTGATTATTTAGTTACACTGATTTTTCAGTGTTTTCCTCTCTCCCTGTCCTTTAAGTCCCCACTTGCTATTCTCCCATGCTTTTGGCATAGTTTTTGTAATTATTATTACTAAATTTTCTTGGGAGTTTTAGCTGAATAACAGAATGAATTCTGTTCTTTTCCCCATGTTTACGTCTTCACCTACGGGTGGTTAGGCGTTGTGTTCTGCATCTACCATCTGATGTTCTGTAGTTTCTTCCCTGGAAGTCTCTGTTTTGCATCAGATAGTGTATTTTTGGTAACTGATTCCGGGCCTGGGTGCCTGGAGTCTTATTTTAGTGTTTTTACATTCATTGTTTACATTTACAACAGCCCTCTGTGTGAGGGGGGGATTTCTTTAAAATAATATCTTGATGTTATTTTAAACATAACTAGATACATTATTATTGTTCGTAAGTGTTGAATAAATTGTTTAAAATATTTTAAAAATTTTTGTCCACACTTAGGCTTGGAATCCATTGGGGCTCAACGTTACTTTTCAGAAACTTGGGCTGTTCTGAAAAAATATTTTTTCAAAATATTTTGATTTCAATTATTTTTTCTATATTAATGGATCATATTATTATTATGTATTTTGATTGCCAGGGGTTGGTGCGAGTACCAGGACTTGTTTTCTTTTCACATTGAAAGGATTTTGATCAATTGCAATAAGAGGAAGTCTTCCTCTGACTTTTATAATCATTCTATATGTGGTCAGTGTACTCGCATTAACTCCTGTTCTGTATCGTATGATTTCGATGACAATATGGGAAGCGTATGTCACGGTATGTTAGTGGGGAATTGGACACTCCGGTCCTTTCCCCGCAGGGTCACTCTACTTTATCAATTTCTATTTCAGACGATCAAGATTAGGGTGATGTATCTGTGATGTCTTCCAACAGTGTGCCTCCGTCGTCACAATTAATGAAGGGCTAGCGGAAAAGTGCTCATGTAAATACGCCAATTGCCTAAGAGGACCCTAGTAGGTTCGACGGCCTTTGACGTCCGCTAGCTCGCCCGGTGTAGCGTCCATTCATCGAATGGTTCGGCAGCCGGGTTCGTCCGTTGCGGTCTAGAAGGAGTTTTGGGGTGATGCGAGCACTATAAATCAACCAAATGCACACCCAGTGACGGCGGATTAGAGGGAGAACGGAGGAAGCCTTTTAGTCCGGTTCATAGCTCATTCTGGTCCATCCGGACGGCGAGCGAGAGAGGCCCCTCTCTCGTACAACAACATCTGGCCCCAGATGTTGTGGTACAAAATGTTTCGCATTCGGAGCATACGTCCGTCGCTCGGGACGCTCCGACATATAGTCAGTCCGGAGTAGACTGTCAATAAGGCTTCCTCATTCTCATGGTAGCGCACACGACCGCTCTTGGCTACGTGACCTCGGATATCCAGTCAGCTTCGCCAGTCAGAGAATCATCGGCGACCAGGTCACACCATCCGGTAGCCAGGGACACGAGGCCTGCAGACTCCGGACGTTCGCATAGGAAGTGTGCGGGAGTCAACGTACACGGAGCTTCTGGCAGCAATGCATCGTAAGACCGCTACTGCACAGGCCTCGGGAACGGACGTGCTTTCCTAAATAGCACAGTTTATCGCAGCATCCCAGCATCAACTGAATCTGTCACATATTTTTTATCCGACAATACTGGGTCGGGACGCTCCGCGGAAGTGGGTACGGACGTCCGAAAATTTCATCCGGTCCGACGGGATACCGAAAGGGATTTGGAGGATTTCGAGCTTTCCCTTTCGGAACAACATATGCTGTTGTGTATGTCATCTGACTTGATCTTCTACAGCTTCTTTCGTCGGACCAGAATGCTGCGATGCCGGATAAGAAACTGATAGCGTCGGTGGACTTAGAAATTTTTTGGTTCAGTTCAGGGACATCGTCCCTCAGTTCCGACATAGTCCAATAATGTCACACAAACTTTCGAATTATTGAACGACGCTATATATATTATTATTATATGCTTGCTATAA
The DNA here is from genome assembly GCA_031216915.1 of Pictodentalium vernedei. Classification (NCBI taxonomy): domain Eukaryota; kingdom Metazoa; phylum Mollusca; class Scaphopoda; order Dentaliida; family Dentaliidae; genus Pictodentalium; species Pictodentalium vernedei. The sequence goes on along the minus strand of CM062297.1, from coordinate 401,315,605 downwards.
CCAAGCATTTCTGGTTTCTTGTTCGCAAAGTTACGGAGATGTCTTTCAAAGTGTGCCTCTGTCGTTATAGTTAATGAAGAGCTAGCGGCAATAAGTGCTCATGGAATATGTCTATCGCCTAAGAGATCCCTTGTAGGATCGACGGAGTGACATTCGCTAGCTCACCCGGTGTAGCGTGCATTCATCGAATGGTTCGGCTGCCGGGTTCGTCCGTTGCGGTCTAGGAAGGAGATTTGGGTGATGCGAGCACTATAATTACTTTAGTACTCACCCAGTGACGGCAGATTGAGGACAGATCGGAGGAAGCCTGTTAGTCCGGTTCCTGGCTTGTCCAGGTCCGTCCGGGCTGTGAGCGAGAGAGGTCCCTTTCTCGTCCAACAACATAGGGGACCGCATGTTGTGGTTCAGATATTTTACATTCGGAGCATATGTCTGTCGGTCGGGACGCTCCGTTATATTGACAGTCCTAGAGACTGTCGATAATGCTTCCTCATCCTCACAGCAGGGCACACAACCGCACATTGGCTACGTAACCTCGAGTATCCGATCAGTTTCATCATTCAGTGATTCCACGGCGAATAGGTCACGCCATCCGGTAGCCAAGGGACACGAGGCCTATACACTCCGTTCGCTCGCATATTGGTAGTATGCACGGGGTAACGATCACGGAGCTTCCAGCGGCTATGCATTGTAGGACCGCTTCTCCTCAGGCCTCAGTGACGGACGTGCTATCCGAGTTACCACAGTTGTTTCGCAGCATCCCAGCAATCGACAGTTTCTTACTCGAATCAGGAATTATCTGACGGCGCTGGGTCGGTGCGGCCCGCGGTTGCATCAGGTACGGACGACCGAACGCTTTATAGGGTCCGACAGGATGGCGAAAGGGATTAGAAAGATTTCGAGTTTTCCCTTTCGTAGCATCGGAAGCTGCCATTCATATCTTCTGGCATTATCTTCCAGTGATTGTTATTTCGGACTACATTGCTGCGATGTTGGATAAGAGATTTATAGCGTCATTGGACACAGAATTTTGGATCGGTTCAGGGACATTGTCCCTGACTTACCGACGCAGTCCAATAATGTCATTACAACATATGTTTTATTTTTCGACGCTATATATGCATATAAGCCTGCTACCAAGCATGATAGTTTAGTTTTTTGTCCGCAATGCTCATTTCTGCCATTTTTTCATTTATACGAATAATTTATTTTGGCGGAGCAGGGCATACCGAGAGTTCATATGCATCTAGACGGCGTGGTTAAAGACTGGAAATATTCTTTTTTGCCGTCTATGTCTTTTCCAACCACAATGTTGGAAACGACAATGATGTTTAGTAGACTTAACTTAGACGCTTTATCATACGTAATCCACCTTACTGAGGCGTTATCATTACGTCTTCAAGAAAAGATATACGGGATATTATTCTCAATGTGATTTCTTTTGAGGGCAGTAGTTTGTTCACGTATAACTCCGCCCTTCAGTGGCTGATTGGAGTTGGTTAGACGTGACGCAGCCCTAGCTACATCCACGCGCGTGGATAGTAAGGTGAAGAACTCTCTCAGAGTCGCTTCGTTCTCGGAGAAGCCTCTCTTCGACGGCAACTTTTCAGCAATCCATGAATTGCTCGATTTACACGTTCTCTTGTCTATCTAGTGTTACAAGAGATTCAGACTGGGGCAAACATTCGGTGGTTGACTCAGAGAGTGCCACTGCAGTTGCCGGATCCGAGTGTTATAGTTATGACGGTTGCCAGTCAAACAGATTGGGATATAATATTGATCCCAACGGATTCGAAGTGCCAGGGTCTTTGGGTTCCGCAGTCTCTAAGCAAGTAATTATCTTCTGCGGAATAATGTTTTTTAGGCTTGCTTTATGTCATTGCATGAACATTATTCAGAAACGCATGTCCAAATCCTGTCCGTTAATTCGACAGTAGTGGCGTATCTCCGGAACCAGGGAGGCACTCATTCGTTTCCGTTATTCAATTTAATGGAAAGAATCCGTTTGTTGGTTATAGTACACCAAGTTCTGTTTCGGTCCGTCATATTCCGGGTCGTCTGATTGTTTTACCGGACTCCCGTTCACTTAGGGGTCGCTTGTTGCCGTCAGAATGGACTCTCAACAAACAAGTATTCAATCAGATTTGCTATCTATGGGAGCGCCCAATGATAATTTATTTACGACACAGCTTGCTAATCAATTGCAGACGTATGTGTTGGCTTGTCCGGATCTCTGAGCTAATGTTGTTAACGCTCTATTGATCTAATAGGACGGAATGATAGGATACGCGTATCCTCCGGCGCTGTTGTTTCAGCAGGTATTGCTAAGATAAACAACCACAATACATTTCTGTTGATAGCATCTCTATCTTCACAGAGACCGTGGGTAATTTACTCTGATGTCTACTGTGGGACTTAACGCGAAATCTTCCTCAATGAGAGGATCTTTTTTCGCTGGGTAAATCGTGTCATCTTTATCACAACCCGCAAGGTCGCAACCTTCACGTATTCCATTGTGTGGTCCGTATTGCATTGTAAGCATTGTACTGGACGAGCTTTGAACGCGATTTCTTACTATAGGAGATCCTCTTCTTCGCTATTCTATGCGGCTAAAGTGGAGGCTCTTCCGTCGTTGGTGTAGGGATCACTATGTTCATATTGTTGATCCCTCCATACTACTCATTGCAACTTTTTAGTATACTTGTTTGACAAGATCTACTGCAGCCTCTTATTATTTAGGTTATAGGTTTATGTTACCTCATACCTATGCACTCTATGATAGTTTACAATTGAGTCTTATGTCTCTTTATCTAAGTCAGTTAGTAACTTTTTGATAAATAGACTTAGAATCTTTAGATTAAATTCCTATATGGAATTTAACTTCGGTTCTTCTTTAGCTAAGTAATCATTTGAGCCTCTGGAAACAGTAGTTTTCAAATTCTGACCTTTTAGACAGTAATTCGGTTGGCTTCTCTTTTTCTGAAGAGTCAGTGAGTTTCATGCACTATCGATGGATGATTTTCACTTTCGTAGTTTCGGAATCACTACTTCCTTTACTATTTAGGTTGGATTTTTGCATAAGAGTTAGGCTCCTAATATCCGGAACCTATTGTTATTAAGGTCCTTCCGTCTTCGTACGGGCATAGGCCTTTACTCTCTCCGGTTAGAGTTTATGTATTTATAAACAGATATCTGTTTATTACTACGGGCGTAAGCTTCTTCTGTCTTTGATGCCTAATAGAAGGACGTTACGCTCCATTCTATTGCTAATGGATTCAATTAACTATCGGTACTGCTTATGGTATATCATTGACTCAGCAGTTGTGCTTAAGATTTCGGCTCATGAAGTAAGAGTTCTTCTACATCTTGGGCTTACATTAATAGTGTTGCTATTATAGATTTTTGAAGGCTGCTCATTGCGCTCAGCCATCCACTTTCATGAATTTTTATCTCAGAAATATCGAGTCCATTTCTGGAGGCCTCTATTGTTAGGTCTATTATCTACTGCTCAGAATGTCATTCACTTATCAGTTGCTACTATAGCTAGGTAGGCTGTCTGTTTCGGCAGTGACTCCGTTCTGCTGCCCTCTTCGCTCTGGGCTATTTGACCCAGGGCAAGAAAAAGGGGGGGGGGGGGGGAGGGTGTTCCCTTGGGTCACCTGTTTTACTATGAAAACAAGGGGATACCTCCTCCGGAGTTAGTAATTCTGAGCTGTTATTGGGATGGTTGTTTAGTGAGAAGTTTATGTTTTAAAATTCATTCAAGTCTTAGTTTTTAAAGTATAGCTTTTGAATATAGCACGTGTCAACGGACATGATTATGCAATCCTCAGACACTTTTAAGGAGTATAAGAGTCTCTATTCTCTAGACTGAATTTATTTATTGGCTTACTTTAAAAATTATTAGTATAAGGATTATATTGGATATTAATAGAGTACATGGATGTATGATGCTCAATTTTGGAAGGTGTTGTATCTTTCTAATTTATCATAAATAAGAAAGATACATGTAAGGCCTATTACTTCTTTTTCCCTAGAGGGGATGACTCTATTTTATATTATTGAGCGTATTCCATCTTGCTCTATGTCCTTGGCCCTCCAGCCTTTTTACTATTCAGCTATGTCTGGGTCATTGGTACAGTATAAAAATGTTAAAAAATTTGTAGTAATTTCTATATTTTTTATACTTACCAATGACCCAGACGGGGATGGCCCTCCCAGGAGTTGGGAACTCTTACCTCCCCGCTGAGTACATAGCGCTTATCAGGCACTGGTTATTAGAATGATTAATGGCGCCAATTTTGGAACGTCCTTGACACTGCGCATGCGCAGTAGAGGTGAAGTGTGGAGGGCCATTCAGGACATGTTTTCTTTGGTTTTAGATGCAAATTTTGGGGATTGGGGGGCAAAATTTGTGTTTGGCCCTATATTTTAAGAGTTAGCACCAGCTATGTCTGGGTCATTGGTAAGTATAAAAAATATAGAAATTACTATAAATTTTTTAACTTTTCATCATTTTTGTGTTTTTTAACAAAAAAAACAACTCTGAAATTAACTGAATATTTCTCCATCTTGGATTCTTTCCTCAAGTGCAGAGTTAATCCTGATTATAACACCTATTGTTCTGAACCAGATTGGACTGTTAAACCCATTTGCCACTCTATTCACTGCTAATGAGAGACACAACTAGTGCCATTACATTCATGTGTTTCAGTAATGACAATTAAAATGTGTTTATTTAATTACACCTCAGATGAGCTCCATTCAATTAACAACACAATGGATCACCTTAAGCATCGACCTAAAGCATATGTTTTTAAAGCCTTGAAAAAACAAAGAATACTAAAACCAGAATTTTGTTTTACCAACAACAGCTCAGATAAAGTATACCAACCAAAGAGATTAAAATTCAACACAGACAAGCAATAAGACCAAAGCCTATTAACTCTGGTGTGAATACCAACAACATTCATGTTATCAGCATAGATACCACTACTCTTTCCCAGAAAAAAGTACCTCTTTTGAACTTTGGACTACTGAATACAAGATCTGTTGCTGGAAAGGAACATGTCCTAAAGGACTTCATACAAGACAACAATCTCAGTGTTTTGGCTCTTACGGAAACATGGTTGAAAGATAATGATAGTGACAGTTTTTCTATTGGACAACTATTGCCACCAGGTTTCTCCATTTTACATAACTCACGGGGGAGCCGAGGTGGTGGTGTAGCTGTCATCCACAGCAATGCCCTAAAAGTAAAACATCATCCTGACACCTATAAAACTCAGCCATCTTTTGAAATGCTAGACTGCCTCATGTCGACCAACAGTTCACTTCATTACTCATAGTTTACCGACCGCCGCCATCAAAAAGAAACAAACTTACATCAGCACAATTTTTAAATGAATTCTCAGAATGTCTGTCCTTCTATGCCTTTTATGGAGGAGATATAGCTATTGCTGGCGTCTTCAATATCCATGTTGACAATTTAAATGACACTTTTACGAAGCAATTTACTAATCTGTTTGATTCATTCGGCTATTCACAACTGGTTTTGAAACCTACCCGCAACAGAGGACACACCTTGGATCTAATTCTTGTTTGTCAAAGTAACAGCACGTCAGTACAAAACATCTATGTCACAGATCCAGCATTATCTGATCACTATGCAGTCTTGGCTGAATTGACACTAGCAACCTCCAAAATTCCTCCCAAGAAAATTACTTATCGAAAATATAAATGCATCAACATTGATTCCTTGAAAATGGATATAAGTTCATCAACACTGTCTCCAAATTATTTTTGTAGTAATCATGGATCATCTGAGCAACTGTTATCTTTATTTGAAGAAACTCTTAAGGGCATCATGGCTGAACATGCACCACCAAAGTCAAAAGTTATAACTCATAGGGAAAAAGTGGAGTGGTTTACAGAAGACGTTAGAGCTGCTAAACAACAGCGTCGCAGACTTGAGCGTCTATACAACAAAACAAAGCTTGAGATTCACCGACAGATGTTCTGCCACCAAAGAAATACAACTAATAAGATCATCAAAAAAGCAAAGAGGGAGTACTACAATTCTCTGATAGAGGGGTCATCAAATACTAGGGTGTTATTCTCGGTAACCAATAGTCTCCTTGGTAAAGAACAAAAAGTCATTCTCCCAGATCATCTAAATACCAATGAAATTCTGGAAAAATTCAGTGATTTTTTCATAACCAAAATTCAATTAATCCTGGATAGTATACCATCACGTGAACCACCAGAGTTTGATCAACTTGACATAAAAAGAGATTTTTCCAGTTTTCACACTGTCTTGGAAGAAGATATTCGAAAAATGATTTTGTCATCATCCAATAAATCCAATGATCTAGATGAAATTCCAACATTCCTTCTGAAAGAGACAATTGATCATCTTCTGCCAGCCATATCATCTATTATATCTGCATCCCTTCATGAGGGATTTGTTCCACGCCCCCTGAAAAAAGCACTTGTTACTCCACGCATCAAGAAACCATCTCTTGATCCTGACAACCTGAAGAATTATCGACCAGTATTGAACCTCTCCTTCCTATCTAAATTGTTGGAAAATGTTGTTGCTTCACAACTCAAAAAACATCTGCATGAAAATGATCTTTTAGAGCCTTTCCAGTCTGCATACAGAGCCAATCACAGTACAGAGACAGCTTTACTGCGAGTCAACAACGACATTGTTAAATCAGTGTCTGAGGGTAAGGCTGTACTGCTTGTTCTCTTGGATTTGTCAGCAGCATTCGACACAGTCGACCATGATATTCTTTTGCAGACATTGACACAGCATGGCATATGTGGAACTGTCTTATCATGGTTTGCATCATATCTAGAAGGTCGCAGTCAACAAATATATATCAACAAGACCGGTTCAGAAAGCAAGATGTTAAAGTGTGGTGTTCCTCAGGGCTCAGTTCTTGGTCCACTTTTGTTTACTCTGTACACTTCTTCTCTGGGTCGTCTTCTTAAAAGGCATGGCATATCATATCATCTGTATGCTGATGATACCCAACTGTACATTACATTTAATTCATCTCTTCAAAGTGACTCAATCACTGCAGTCAGCAACATGGAAACTTGCATAAATCTGGTGCGGGAATGGATGATAGATTTTAAACTGAAAATGAATGACTCTAAAACAGAATTCTTAGTGATATCCGGGGTTCGCATGCCTACACCCACTGTTACATCAATTCAGGTTGGAAACAACATCATCATGAAAAGTGAATCTGCCAGGAATATTGGACTGATTATGGACTCAAATTTAAAGCTAGACATCCATATCAATAAAATATGTCAAAAATGTTACTGGCAGCTTCGGAATATTAGAAGACTGAGAACTTATCTTAACCAGTCAGCACTTGAAAAACTTGTGCATTCTTTCATCACCTCACAACTAGACTATTGTAATTCAGTGTTAGTGGGGCTGCCGCAGTATTTGATTCAGAAGCTTCAAAAAGTTCAGAATATTGCTGCTAGGATAATTACTGGTACCAAATGCTCTGAACACATAACACCTGTTTTAAGACAATTACATTGGCTTCCAGTTAAACAGAGAATTAATTTCAAAATATTGATCTTAGTATTCAAATGTATCCACAAACTGGCTCCAGTTTACCTGCAAGAGCTCATCACTGTATACACTCCATCACGCAGTCTGAGATCTAAAGATCAAATTCAACTAGTCATACCTTTTAGCAGATCTAATCTGGCTAATGATCGTGTTTTCTCCATCGTGGGTCCAAGATTGTGGAATGCGTTGCCTATTAGTGTCAGAAATTCAGAAACTATCAACATCTTCAAAAGAAATCTTAAAACTTTCCTATTTAATGAAGCATTCTCCTGAACCTCCCTAGAGGAAACTGAAACATGTGACTCTTTATTTTCAGAAAAGTGTATTTTATTTCTGTGAAGCGTTTTAGGGCACTCTTCGTGGTTTTACGCTTTTACAAAATCAATTATTATTATTATTATTATTATTAAAAATAAGAGATAATTTTATAACCCAAATTTTTTGTGGGATATCCAACATATTTGAGGAGGAACTGTGTGTGTATCTGCAGGTTAGCACATGCAGTGTGCAGACAGGGTCACAACCTGTTATCCTACAACTTATTTGATTCATTCACATATTTTACATGTAGTTTACCTGTCATAATATGACAAGTTATTATGCTAGTGTTATTTGTACAGGATATGTGCTAGGGCAGTATCTTGTGGGACTCCTTCATTTTTTACCTGGTTGCTAATTAGCTATCTGGAACACCTCTAACACACCTCTAATGCGACCATCTTCAAACAATAAAATGTGGCCTCTGCCTTTGGTAATGAAGTTTCAACTGTTTGTGTTAACATATATCCTGGTAGAACTTTTCCATAATGGTTACAATAATTTGCGATTATTTTTTCCACTTACCTGTTTGCTCATTTAGTACAGGTAATACCTGTTGTGGCATACCTCTGAAACAATGCGCAGCAAACATTGTTGTTAGCTGTCATAGTATCTTATGTCAATGGATACATCTTGTAAGAGGCTTGTGAAAAACTTCAGAACAAATTTTCTTTAAAAATTGACTTTTATGATGGTTCTTACCTGTTTGCTCGTTAATGATAATGTACCTGTTATACACCTACTATGCGCCACAGTCAATCAATAGGGTTACCTTTGATAAAAGGGTATGTTTTGGGAATGGAAAGTAAACAACAACAAAGTCAAAAATCTTTATTTTCCTTTATGTTTTCAATTTTTACCATTTTTCTTGTTAATTAGTTGCCTTTTACCTGTGTTACCTTTAATTAATACAATATACGGTGTAATCAAAAATGAAGCCTTGAAGAAAATTTAATTACCTTAAAAATATGTATACATGTTGATGGGTTTCATCAAAAGAAAGGGTAAAAAAGTCAAGATATATGAATCATACATTATTTGTGAAACTTCTGAAAAAAAATATACACGTTTCAACTGCACAGTGTAAGAATTGTAGCGCTCAACCAGTTAAGGATATGGGCCATTCATATCTTCATGAAATGTATACTTTTGTCTTGTTTAGATCAGGAAAACAACAGCAGATAAGCTTTATGAAGCCGTTTTGACATATGATGACATAGCAGATGAGGAGAACATGGAAGAAATAATGACATTACTCAGTGAATCTCAATGGTAAGATGATGTTTAGCTCAACTTTGATGTAAGTCAAATTTGAGGTTATGAGATGGCTCGTCATCTGTCCGTCTGTCCATCTGTCCGTCTGTCCATCTGTCCATCAACAATTCAATTCGGCTTGGGATATAGAGGCCGTATTTATGAACCGATCTTTACAAAACTTCTTGGGTACCTTTGTTATCACCGTGGGACGAGAAGAAGTGTTTTTGGGTTGCGGTCCAAAATTCAAGATGGCCAGCAGCAGCCATTTTGTACCGAATTTAGTGCAATCAGTTTTTAGCTCACCGAAGGGAGTTTAACTTATCACTTGCCGTCATCGTCCATCGTGAACTTTACATTATCTACTTCTCCTCACAAACTACTTGACCAAATTGAACCAAATTTTGTGTGCATGTTCCTTATCATACGTCAATTCAAGTTGTACAAATAAACTTGCCGTGACCACAGGGGGCACCAGAAGAGGCATAACTCTGATAGCACCCATAAATTTTTTCGAAAATTCAAAAAAATCTTCTTCTTCAGATCCACCAGTCAGAATCTTTTCATATTTGTTACACAACATCTCTAGGGGGTGTGTGGGGGTGGGGGGGGGGGGTTCAGGGTGCAGATTCAAGTTTGTACAAATCGAGTCCCTGGGTTAAGATTTGGGCTTTCTTTTGAAGCCCAATGTTTAACTTGGTGCAATTTGAAAAAATTTCTTTAAAATCTTCTTCTTCAGATTCACCAGTCCGAATCCTTTCATATTTGGTATACAACATCTCTAGGGGGGTCAGATTCAAGTTTGTTCAAATCGGGTCCCTGAGTTAGTATTTGGGCTCTCTATTGGAGCCCAAAGTTTAACTTGGTGCAATTTGAGGAAATTTCTTTAAAAATCTTCTTCTTCAGATTGACTACTCAGAATCCTTTCATGTTTGGTATACAACATCTATATCTATAGGGGGGGGGGGGGGGGGGGGGGAGCAGATTCAAGTTTGTTCAAATCGAGTCGCTGGGTTTATATTATGGGTGCCCAAATTTTAACTTTGTGCAATGCGTGGAATATTCTTTACAAATCTTCTTCTTCAGATTCACCAGTCAGAATTCTCTCATATCTCTCTAGGGGGGGCCAGATTCAAGTTTGTTCAAATCGAGTTTCTCGGTTAATATTTGGGTTCCCTATGGGAGCCTGAAGTTTAACTTAGTACAATATAAGAAAATTTCTTTAAAAATCTTCTTCAGATCCACCAGTCAGAATCCTTTCATATTTGGTGTACAACATCTCTTGGAGGGTAAGACTCAAGTTTGTTCAAACCTGGTCCCGGGGTTATTAATTTGGGCTACCTATGGGAGCCTGAATTTTAACTAAGTGCAATATGAGGGAATTTATTTTAAAATCTTCTTCTTCAGATCCACCAATCAGAATCCTTTCATATTTGGTATACAATCTCTAGGTGGGTCAGATTCAAGTTTGTTCAAATGAGGACCCTGGGTTAATATTTTGGCTCCCTATTTGAGCCCAAAGTTTAACTTAGTGCAATGTGAGGTGATTTCTTTAAAAACCTTCTTCATATCCACCAGTCAGAATTCTTTCCTATTTGGTATATTACATCTCAAGGGGAATCAGATTCAAGTTTGTTCAGTTTGAGTCCTTGGCTTAATATTTGGGCTCTATTGGTGGTGGGGGGTAGCGGGGGTCATGTTAGGTTCAGGTTTGTTAAAAAATCCATTCCTTAGTGTTTTTCCATAAAATTTGCCTCTCATGACTTCATTCCTTTGTAGTGTTGATGAACCATGTCTAACTGAATGTGACCCCAAATACTTCTTTGAACCACTTTGGCCAGTGAGCGATTAAGGCCCCTTGGGGCCTCTTGTTTGTACAGAACTTCTGTATGAAAGTTTTGATTTGAATAATTTTTTGTATGAATGTTTAGTGACATGGAATACATCACATATAATACAGGTTTTTTTCTCATGCAAAAATTATGTCAATACAGCTTGGGCTGGAGGCTGTATTTATGAAACGATCTTCACAAAACTTGGGTACCTTTGTTATCACCTTGGGACGAGAACAAGTGTTTTTGGGTGCAGTCCAAAATTCAAGATGGTTGCCAGCAGCCATTTTGTACCGAAATTATGTACAATCAGTTTTTTGTACAGAATTTCTATACGGTTCGGGCTAGAGGCCGTATTTATGAACCGATCCTTATGAAACTTCTTGGGTACCCTTTTTTATCACCGTGGGGCGAGAACGAGTGTTTTTGGGTGCAGTCTGAAATTCAAGATGGCCACCAGCAGCCACTTTGTACCAAAATTAGTGCAATCAGTTTTTTGTACAGAACTTCTGTATGAAAGTTCTGGTTTGAATAAATTTTTGTATGAATGTTTAGTATTATCGAATACATCACATATAATACAGGTTTTTTTCTCTTGCAGAAATTATGCAAATTAGATGAACTTTGATTTATTCAGTGCTACTTATACACATTAAGTGTACATGTCAAAACGGCTCAGGCTAGAGGCTGTATTTATGAACTGATCTACACGAAACTTCTTGGGTAACTTTGTTATCACCTTGGGACAAGAATGAGTGTTTTTGGGTGCGGTCTGAAATGAAGATGACTGCCAGTGGCCATTTTGTACCGAAATTAGGTACAATAAGTTTTTTGTATTGAACTTCTATATGAAGGTGCTGATTTGAATAAATTTTTGAATGAATGCTTAATAAATGGAATACATCACATATAATACAGGGGTTTTTTTTGTGCAGAAATTATGCAAATTAGATGAACTTTGACTTATTCAGTACTACTTATACACAGTAAGTGCACATGTCAATATGGCTCGGCCTAGGGGCTGTATTTATGAACCGATCTTCATGAAACTTCTTGGGTACCTTTGTTATCACCTTGGGACAGGAACGAGTGTTTTTGGGTGCAGTCCAAAATTCAAGATGGCTGCCAACGGCCATTTTATACTGAAATTATTTGCAATCAGTTTTTTGTACAGAACTTCTAGGACTACGTTTGTTATTATCATGGTATTGTAACGACTGCTTTGGAGCTTGGCCAAAAATTCAAAATGCCTGTTGGCAGTCATATTTACGGTAATTCTGTGTGTTACATTTTTTGTACAGAACCTGTAAAGAAGATTTTTTATGTCAGTAATGTTTGCTATAAATTTATTGGATGCCTTTGTTATCACTGTGCTATGAGAACAAATATTTTTGGGTTCAGTCCGATCCACCCGGGGACTCAAAAAAGGAGATAATTAAAAATCGTTTCCAAAAACACGACAAAATAAAAAATTCAGATACCTCTATTTTAAGAAGGACTGGACAAATATTTTATTAATTAGTATGAAACAACCTTAGAAGGGTTTGAATCAAACAGGCCAAAACAGTCGCTAACATTTGGCTTATGGTGCACCATGCCAGGATCCCCATTGTAACATTAACCCCATGAAGATTTCTTTTCTAGTTTAGCATCCAACTGTCACCCACCTTTACAATACTTTACCTATACATTTGTTACAGGCCACGGTCAGTATTTATGTACAAAACGTTACAATACTTTACATGTACCTTTGTTATCAGGTCATTACCTAGATGTGTGTCATTGCTGTGTCACATACTATACATGTACATGTCTTACACAAGTTGAACTACAGTGTCATTGCCACTTTCATTCATTTTTATGCCCCCGGCCTCTTTGAGGAGGGGGCATTATGTTATCACCATATCCGGCGTCCATCATCGTCCGTCCATTAACTTTTCGCATTCCTTCAGTTAACTAAAGTTCTTCCAACCGGATCTTTACGAAACTTCATATGTGGGTAAGGTATCATGAGTGGAAGAAGCCTTTTTATTTTGACCATGGTGGTCAAGGTCACAGTGACCTCCAATGTTAAATACACTTGAAATTGGTTTCCGCTCTATAAATTCTACCAACTGGATCTTTACCAAACTTCATATGTGGGTTAGGTATGGTGAGTGGAAGAAGCCTATTTATTTTGACTATGATGTGCCAAAGGTCAAGGTCACAGTGACCTCCAATGTTAAATACACTTAAAATTCATTTCCACTCTATAACTAAAGTTCTACAAACCGGATCTTTACCAAACTTCATATGTTGGTTAGGTATGATGAGTGGAAGAAGCCTATTTATTTTGACCATGATATGCCAAAGGTCAAGGTCACAGTGACCTCCAATGTTAAATACATTTGAAATTGGTTTCTGCTCTATAACTAAAGTTCTGCAAGACTGATCTTGTTTTTTGGTAATTCTATCCATGATATTGCAGGAAGGGGGCATATGCCATGCTTCGCGTTGCTCTTGTTTAAATAATAACTTCCTTTTGCTGAACATCAGTCTGAAGTCATTATTTAAAATCTAATCTTGAAACAGCGTAGCCCATTTAATTAGATATCTCATAATTGAATAACCCTGTTAATTGAATATAATTAGCTTCAGTACAAATTTGACCTGTTAATTGCATGTAGGCAGTAGAGAAATCTCCTGTTAACTGAATAAAAAAAATTGTGATGTATCAAAGAATTACTCGGGCAACTAATGAATTCGACATGTTAACTTTTTACCCACTGTAACAGTCAAAAACGGCCAGCATTATTCACAAAGATCACCATTCAATTTTCATTATTTTTTTCATTTTTTGTCTCAAAAATATAGCTTATGACCCTTCATTGCAACAAGCTCATGGAGTTCATTCCATTGAGGGGTCATAAGCTATATTTTGGACACAAAAAATGAAACGAATTATTTTAGAATTTTGTTCTGCTTTCATGTTAAATAAAGGGTTAATAGACTCATTTGGCCTTACTACATACAGTACAGGAATTTAATCTGTTATATCTTGGTTGACAGACCTCAAGATTAAATGCTCAGTTTATCTCTAGAATACAGGAAATTACCAAATTTCTATTAAACAAATATTCCTCTTAATTGAATATTTTTTCACCGGCAAAGTTGCTTTTCAATCAACAGGATTCCACAATATTTCGTGTTATGTATGTTTTCAGGGCATTATTTTCTGACTGCATGTGAACAAGAGTTTTGGATAATTATTTTTCAATTTGTTTTTTCTCACAATGTATAGGGTTCGTACAGGTCCTGAAAACCTGAAAAAGTCATGGAAATTGAAAAATATTATTCCAGGCCTGGAAGTGCTGAAAAAATATGGATGTTTTTGCTTCTTGTCTGGAAAAGTCAAGGATATTTCTCCCAAAATGTAATACCAATATCAAACTTGTCAAAAACGTGGCCATAAGACTTCATGAAGTTTGATTCGGCATGAAGAATGAGAATTGCATAAGTCTTTATGATTCATTCATTAAATGTTGAATATTATAACAATTCTTACAATTCTGTGTCGTGGTAGTGAGAACAAAAATGGAATTTTTCAAGCATCTGGTCATGGAAAAGTCCTGGACTTTTCATCACCCAGATGCTTGAAAAATTCCACTATTGTTTCCAGATTTCCCCCTGAAATCCCATTAAAGTTTTGGAAAATTTGCTTGAAATCCTGGAAAAGCCATGGAATTTCACCTTCAGAGAAGTGTATGAACCCTGAATGTATGTAGAGAGTAGATTATCAGTAAGTAAAAAAACCTGTAGAGTGGAATTTGTACCCAGTCAAAACACTCAGATTCCCTTCAAAAGCAAAATGCAGGCAGGTCGAGTTTGAGGTATTGAACCAAGTTCAATTCTGTTTCGAATTCAACACGGTAATGTGCTGTTTGTCTACCTACTTTTTGTGGAAATTTGCGTGCAAACTATTGGTGATGTAAAGTGATGTGCCTTTACTTACAAGATATATGGGTATTCTTTCCTGCCATAGTTTGAGATATTCCAATCAATATGTATTTAATTCCACTTGCAAACCTCAAGATATAATTTGTGGAACTACCTAGCGTAATTGTGGAACTACCTAGCATTACCTTAAAGTTACATGTGTGGCAAGCCTTCATTTCTGATTGTATTGTTATCAAAATGTCAATCAAATCAAGTCTCGAGTGAGCAACATTTCTAGCTTAGATTCACAGAAAATGAATCTTCATTAAATGTTTTAGGTTTATTCATCTGAAATATATCAGATGGTTGGAAAAGTGAACCATAGGTTCACTTTTCCAACCAACTGAAATATTTCAGATGAGTGAATATATACACAGGTGATGGCTATTTGAGGGCTAGACTGGTTCCAGGCCATAAGAGCATCAGATGTCTCACTAAATTAGACTGATGGCCTGAGAACTTGGTATTGAACCCCCAGTTTGAACCTGGACGATTATTAGCTTAATCTTTGTTTGTATGTCTTATGCTTTTTTCCACAGAAGATGAGTCATGTATGCCAATGAATTACACCATGTGACCTAAGCAGGACGAGCATGATGTCAAGTGATCTGCCTGCATGGTTTTTTTTCCTTATCCGACACCAACTCTGGTAATCATATTTACACTCATCTGAAACAATTTTATAGTATTGCAAGCCTCATTGATAGTGGCAAGGCCATCAAGGAATTGGGTGGGTCTTGTCCCTCCAAATCTTTCTTGAAAAATGTTAGCTTTATACACCACTCGTGCCCACTAGAATATGTACCATGTCTGATTTTTCTTGTATCTCTTCATAGTAGTTGTGCCTTCATTTTCTGGCTATTTAAGCTTCAGAAAAGTCCCCGAGCCACTCAACTTGATATAAAAAGTTAAAACCTTTTCTTTCTTTTTTTTTTTTTTTGGGGGGGGGGGGGGGGGCACCTTATCTCTTAACCTATGGGATAGCAGAATATCTTTCTTTTGTCCTAGCACACCATTGAAAATCTTTGAATTTTTCATTCCTAGTTCCTTGAAAACATTCAAAACTATAACAGCAAGATCCTGCAAACTCCTGGAGTTTACAATTCATTCAGGTACACAAACGCAATTGAGTTTGACACAAATATATCTCTTAAATAGCAAAAATTAAAAAACATTTATCAACAAAATTGGCTTATGAACCCACATTGAAATTGGGTAATGGGTTAAGAAAAAAAGAATTTTTATGAAACTTCCAAGTATTGGCACTTCCATTCTGTCTACCACTATTCTACAAGGAATTGAGTTGTGAGTACTCACTACTGAAATCGGTCAATTGAGAGCATTCCATTATTTGCTTTATTCCTTAGCTACTGAGCTGCCTTCTATAAACTGACACATCTTGAGCACAGTAGGACAGTTTAACCATCTGTTCAAGGTAATACTAGTGTCAAAAGATTAGTTTGAAAATTCCTATATACAATAGTAGAGATTGAATCTAGGGCACTCTCCATTGAAGTGTTTGTACTAGGATGAAAGTACGACTGGAGTGAGTGCAATGCATTAATATGTGCACAGGTTTGTCGGGAATATTGAATTGTCAGGAATATTAAATTTTTAGTAGAGCATTGATATTACAAAAAATGACATGAAGAGAAATGTCAGCAAATAATTTTTTTATATTTTTATACTGTACCAATGACCCAGACATAGCTAACTCTTAAAATATAGGGCCAAACACAAATTTTGCCCCCCAATCCCCAAAATTTGCATCTAAAACTAAAGAAAACATGTCCTGAAAGGCCCTCCACACTTCGCCCCTACTGCGCATGCGCAGTGTCAAGGACGTTCCGAAATTGGCGCCATTAATCATTCTAAGTTTGGCCCTTCATCAGTTAACATCTGACTGATCTTTGTGCTTTTAAATCTCAGTTTAAATGATGCCAGACACATAAATATTAGTGAAATGGTGATTCTAAGGAGGATAGAGAAGGAGGAGAGGAAAAGAATGTGTGACAGAATATTATCAGGGCTGTAACTTAAAATTTTTTAATGAAATTATGTTAAGTTACCTATTTTCAAGGCAGCAGCCATTTTGTTGTCATTCTGATTATTTAGTTACACTGTTTTTTTAAGTGTTTTCCTCTCTCCCTGTCCTTTAAGTTCCCCCTTGCTATTCTCCCATGCTTTTGGCATATTTTCTGTAATTATTATTACTAAAATTTCTTGGGAGTTTTAGCTGAATAACAGAATGAATTCTGTTCTTTCCCCATGTTTACGTCTTCACCTACGGGTGGTTAGGCGTTGTGTTCTGCATCTACCATCTGATGTTCTGCAGTTTCTTCCCTGGAAGTCTCTGTTTTGCATCAGATAGTGTATTTTTGGTAACTGATTTCGGGCCTGGGTGCCTGGAGTCTTATTTTAGTGTTTTTACACTCATTGTTTACATTTACAACAGCCCTCTGTGTGAGGGGGGGATTTCTAAAAAATAATATCTTTATGTTATTTTAATCATAACTAGATACATTATTATTGTTCGTAAGTGTTGAATAAATTGTTTAAAATATTTTTAAAATTTTTGTCCACACTTAGGCTTGGGATCCATTGGGGCTCAACGTTACTTTTCAGAAACTTGGGCTGTTCTGAAAAAATATTTTTTCAAAATATTTTGATTTCAGTTATTTTTTCTATATTAATGGATCATATTATTATTATTATGTATTTTGATTGCCAGGGGTTAGTGCGAGTACCAGGACTTGTTTTCTTTTCACATTGAAAGGATATTGATCAATTGTTTTAAGAGGAAGTCTTCCTCTGACTTTATTATCATTCTATATGTGGTCAGTGTACTCGCATTAACTCCTGTTCTGTATCGTATGATTTCGATGACAATATGGGAAGCGTATGTCACGGTATGTTGTTGGGGATTTGGACACTTCGGTCCTTTCCCCGCAGGGTCACTCTACTTTATCAATTTCTATTTCAGACGATCAAGATTAGGGTGATGTATCTGTGATGTCTTCCAACAGTGTGCCTCCGTCGTCACAATTAATGAAGGGCTAGCGGAAAAGTGCTCATGTAAATACGCCAATTGCCTAAGAGGACCCTAGTAGGTTCGACGGCCTTTGACGTCCGCTAGCTCGCCCGGTGTAGCGTCCATTCACCGAATGGTTCGGCAGCCGGGTTCGTCCGTTGCGGTCTAGAAGGAATTTTGGGGTGATGCGAGCACTATAAATTAATTTAATGCACACCCAGTGACGGCGGATCGGAGGGAGAATGCAGGAAGCCTTTTAGTCCGGTTCATAGCTCGTTCCGGTCCATCCGGACGGCAAGCGAGAGAGGCCCCTCTCTCGTTCAACAACATCTGGCCCCAGATGTTGTGGTACAAATTGTGTCGCAAGCGGAGCATACGTCCGTCGCTCGGGATGCTCCGTTGTATAGGCAGTCCGCTGAGACTGCTAAGGCTTCCTCTTCTCGTCAGCGCACACGACCGCACCTTGGCTGCGTGACCGCCGATATATTACCAGCTTCGCCGATCAAGGATTCTTCGGCGACCAGGTCACTCCATCCGATAGCCAGGGACACGAGGCCTGCAGACTCCGGACGTTCGCATAGGAAGTGTGTGGGAGTCAACGTACACGGAGCTTCCGGCGGCAATGCATCGTAAGACCGCTACTGCACAGGCCTCGGGAACGGACGTGCTTTCCTTAATAGCACAGTTTATCGCAGCATCCCAGCATCAACTGAATCTGTCGCATATATTTTATCCGACGATGCTGGGTCGGGACGCTCCGCGGAAGCGGGTACGGACGTCCGAAGTTTCATCCGGTCCGACGGGATACCGAAAGGGATTCGGAGGATTTCGAGCTTTCCCTTTCGGAACAACATATGCTGTTGTGTATGTCATCTGACTTGGTCTTCTACAGCTTCTTTCGTCGGACCAGAATGCTGCGATGCCGGATAAGAAACTGATAGCGTCGGTGGACTTAGAAATTTTTGGTTCGGTTCAGGGACATCGTCCCTCAGTTCCGACATAGTCCAATAATGTCACACAAACTTTCGAATTATTGAACGACGCTATATATATTATTATTTTATGCTTGCTATCCAAGCATTTCTGGTTTCTTGTTCGAAGAGTTATGGAGATGTCTTTCAAAAGTGTGCCTCTGTCGTCATAGTTAATGAAGAGTTAGCGGCAATAAGTGCTCATGGAATATGTCTATCGCCTACGGAGTGACATTCGCTAGCTCACCCGGTGTAGCGTACATTCATCGAATGGTTCGGCTGCCGGGTTCGTCCGTTGTGGTCTAGGAAGGAGATTTGGGTGATGCGAGCACTTTAATTACTTTAGTACTCACCCAGTGACGGCAGATTGAGGACAGATCGGAGGAAGCCTGTTAGTCCGGTTCCTGGCTTGTCCAGGTCCGTCCGGGCTGTGAGCGAGAGAGGTCCCTCTCTCGCCCAACAACATAGGGGACCGCATGTTGTGGTTCAGATATTTTACATTCGGAGCATATGTCCGTTGGTCGGGACGCTCCGTTATATTGACAGTCCGAGAGACTGTCTTTAATGCTTCCTCATCCTCACAGCAGGGCACACGACCGCACATTGGCTACGTGACCTCGAGTATCCGATCAGTTTCGGCATTCAGTGATTCCACGGCGAATAGGTCGCGCCATCCGGTGGCCAAGGGACACGAGGCCTATACACTCCGTTCGCTCGCATATTGGAAGTATGCACGGGGTAACGATCACGGAGCTTCCAGCGGCAATGCATCGTAAGACCGCTTCTCCTCAGGCCTCAGTGACGGACGTGCTATCCGAGTTAGCACAGTTGTTTCGCAGCATCCCAGCAATTGACAGTTTCTCGGTCGAATCAGGAATTATCCGACGGCGCTGGGTCGGTGCGGTCCGCGGTTGCATCAGCTACGGACGACCGAACGCTTTATAGGGTCTGACAGGATGGCGAAAGGGATTCGAAAGATTTCGAATTTTCCCTTTAGTAGTAGCGGAAGATGCCTTTCATATCTTCTGGCATTATCTTCCAGTGATTATTATTTCGGACTTCATTGCTGCGATCTTGGATAAGAGACTTATAGCGTCATTGGACTCGGATTTTTCGATCGGTTCAGGGACATTGTCCCTGACTTACCGACGCAGTCCAATATTGTCATTACAACATGTGTTTTATTTTTCGACGCTATATTTATATATATATACAAGCCTGCTACTAAGCATGATAGTTTAGTTTCTTGTCCGCGTTGCTCATTTCTGCCATTTTATCATTTATACAAATAGTTTATTTTGGCAGAGCAGGGCATACCGAGAGTTCATATGCGTCTAGACGGTGTGATTAAAGACTGCATATATTCTTTTTCGCCGTTTATGTCTTTTCCAATTTCAATGTTGGGAACGACATTATGTATAGTAGACTTAACTTAGATGCTTTATTATACGTAATCCGCCTTACTGAGGCGTTATCATTACGTCTTCAAGAAAAGATTTACGGGATATTATTCTCAATGTAATTTCTTTTGAGGGCAGTAGTTTGTTCACGTATAACTCCGCCCTTCAGTGGCTGATTGGAGTTAGTTAGACGTGACGCAGCCCTAGCTACATCCACACGCGTGGATAGTAAGGTTAAGAACTCTCTCAGAGTCGCTTCGTTCTCGGAGGAGCTTCTCTTCGACGGCAACTTTTCGGCAATCCATGAATTGCTCGATTTATACGTTCTCTTGTCTATCTAGTGTTACAAGAGATTCAGACTGGGGCAAACATTCGGTGGTTGACTCAGAGAGTGCCGCCGCAGTTGCCGGACCCGAGTGTGGCTGTTATGACGGTTGCCAGTCAAACAGATTGGGATATAATACTGATCCCTACGGATTCGAAGTGCCAGGGTCTTTGGGTTCCGCAGTCTTTTAGCAATCAGTTTAACTTCCGCGGAATAATGTTTTTTAGGCTTGCTTTATGTCATTGCATGAACATTATTCAGAAACGCATGCCCAAATTCCTGTCCTTTAATTCGACAGTAGTGGCGTATCTCCGGAACCAGGGAGGCACTCTTTCGTTTCCGTTATTCAATTTAATGGAAAGAATCCGTCTGTTGGTTATAGTACACCAAGTTCAGTTTTGGTCCGTCATATTCCGGGTCGTCTAATTGTTTTATCGGACTCCCGTTCTCTTACGGGTCGCTTGTTGCTGTCAGAATGGACTCTCAACAAACAAGTATTCAATCAGATTTGCTATCTATGGGAGCGCCCAATGATGATTTATTTATGACACAGCTTGCTAATCAATTGCAGACGTATGTGTTGGCTTGTCCAGATCTCTGAGCTAATATTGTTAACGCTCTATTGATCTATAGGACGGAATGATAGGATACGCGTATCCTCCGGCGCTGTTGTTTTAGCAGGTATTGCTAAGATAAACAACCACAATACATTTCTGTTGATAGCTCTTCTATCTTCACAGAGATCATGAGTAATTTACTCTCTTGTCTACTGTGGGTCTTAACGTGAAATCTTCCTCTATGTGAGGATCTTTTTCACTGGGTAAATCGTGTCATCTTTATCACAACCAGCAAGGTCGCAACCTTCATGTATTCCGTTGTGTGGTCCATATTGCTTTGTAAGCATTGTACTGGACGAGCTTTGGACGCGATTTCTTACTATAGGAGATCCTCTTCTTCGCTATTCTATGCGGCTAAAGTGGAGGCTCTTCCGTCGTGGTGTAGGGATCATTATGTTCATATTGTTGATCCCTCCATACTACTCATTGCTATTTTTTAGTATACTTGTTTCACAAGATCTACTGCAGCCTGTTATTATTTAGGTTATAGGTTTATGTTACCTCATACCTATGCACTCTACGATAGTTTACAATTGAGTCTTTTGTCTTTTTATCTAAGTCAGTTAGTAACTTTTTGATAAATAGACTTAGAATCTTTAGATTAAATTCCTATACGGATTTTAACTTCGGTTCTTATTTAGCTAAGTAATCATTTGAGCCTCTGGAAACAGTAGTTTTCAAATTCTGACCTTTTAGACAGTAATTCTGTTGGTTTCTCTTTTACTGTAGAGTCAGTGAGTTTCATGCACTATCGACGGATGATTTTCACTTTCATAGTTTCGGAATCAATTCTTCCGTTACTATTTAGGTTGGATTGTTGCATAAGAGTTAGGCTCCTATTATCCGGAACCTATTATTTTAAGGTCCTTCCGTCTTCGTATGGGCATAGGCCTTTACTCTTTCCGGGTACAGTTTATGTAATTATAAACAGATATCTGTTTATTACAAAGGGCGTAAGCTTCTTCTGTCTTTGATGTCTAGTAGAAGGACGTTACGCTCCATTTTATTGTTAATGGATTCTATTAACTATCGGTACTGCTTATGGTATATCATTGACTTAGCAGTTGTGCTTAAGATTTCGGCTCATGAAGTAAGAGTTCTTCTACTTCTTGGGCTTACATTAATAGTGTCGCTATTATAGATTTTTGAAGGCCGCTCATTGCGCTCAGCCATCCACATTCATGAATTTTATCTCAGAAATATCGAGTCCATTTCTGGAGGCCTCTATTGTTAGGTCTATTATCTACTGCTCAGAATGTCATTCACTTAACAGTTGCTACTATAGCTAGGTAGGCTGTCTGTTTCGGCAGTGTCTCCGTTCGGCTGCCCTCTTCGCGCTGGGCTATTTGACCCAGGGCAAGAAAAAGGGGGGGGGGGGGGGGGAGGGTGTTCCCTTGGGTCACCTGTTTTACTATGAAAACAAGGGGATACCTCCTCCGGAGTTAGTAATTCTGAGCTGTTATTGGGATGGTTGTTTAGTGAGAAGTTTAGGTTTTTAAAATTCATTCAAGTCTTAGTTTTTAAAGTATAGCTTTTGAATATTGCATATGTCAACGGACATGATTATGCAATCCTCAGACACTTTTAGGAGTATAAGAGTCTCTATTCTCTAGACTTACTTTATTTATTGGCTTACTTTAAAAATTATTAGTATAAGGATTATATTGGATATTAATAGAGTACATGGATGTATGAAGCTCAATTTTGGAAGGTGTTGTATCTTTCTAATTTATCATAAATAAGAAAGATACATGTAAGGCCTATTACTTCTTTTTCCCTACAGGGGATGACTCTATTTTATTTTATTGAGCGTATTCCATTTTGCTCTATGTCCTTGGCCCTCCAGCCTTTTTACTATTCAGCTATGTCTGGGTCATTGGTACAGTATAAAAATGTTAAAAAATTTATAGTAATTTATATATTTTTTATACTTACCAATGACCCAGACGGGGATGGCCCTCCCAGGAGTTGGGAACTCTTGCCTCCCTGCTGAGTACATAGCGCTTACCAGGCACTGGTTATTAGAATGATTAATGGCGCCAATTTCGGAACGTCCTTGACACTGCGCATGCGCAGTAGGGGCGAAGTGTGGAGGGCCTTTCAGGACATGTTTTCTTTAGTTTTAGATGCAAATTTTGGGGATTGGGGGGCAAAATTTGTGTTTGGCCCTATATTTTAAGAGTTAGCTATGTCTGGGTCATTGGTAAGTATAAAAAATATATAAATTACTATAAATTTTTTAACTTTTTTTATAATTCAGGGATAACAGTATAGAAGAAATTCGACCTATCAGAAATAAACTGTGTGATTTATTTAATATTCCAAGACCTGCTACAGTTAAAAAGGTAATAGTGTACAGAGGTAATCAAGTGATACAACTTTGTTTAATTGCAATATTTTTTTTTTTTTTAGCTCTGCCTGACAAGTATCAGCAGAGGTTTTCTGAGAATGATTTGCCTGTTGTCTGTCCATCGTCTGTCTGTCGTCAGCATTCTGTTTTCAGAGCCATAAGTTCTGAACCACTTAATATTTTTTTATAAAACTTTACAACAGTATACTATTATCAAAAGACAGTGTGTCGCGAATTATAATATGGTATTTTCCCCTCAAAATCAAGGTCACTGGCCCTATGTTAATGTAACAGAAAAACTTTGACATTTCACTGTCACTTTTGTCCGGTTCATTTAAATTGGTATAATTGAGATCTTATTCATACTTGGTAAAATTTTTGCTCATGATACAAAGGTGTGTCGTGAATTTAATCCAAGATCATATCATCAAGGTCAAGGTCACAGACAGTAAAACTTTGATATTGTTATACAACCTTTGTCCGGTCCATGTAACTTTGTATGATTGACAGATCTTATTCATGCTTGGTACAATTGTTGCTCATGACTCAAATCTATGAGACAGATCTTATTCATCCTTCTCACAGTTGTTACCCATTACCTAACATTGTGTTAGGTCATGGTCACAAGCACTAACACTTGGACACTTGTCTTGTATTTAGCTTCCCCTAAAAGCAGTGACCCTGGGCAGAGCTGTCTAGGCTGAGAGGCCTCTTGTTTAGAATTCAACTGATCATGAACGGAAATGGTGACTCACTCTATTTTGTTTGACACAGCACAGAGAGCTCAATCAAAGATTGGTTTAAATGGTTTAGTACTAAACAGGTAAAATGATGAATTTATTTTAGCATCAACTTTCCTCAACATGTTGCCTTGTTACAGTTTATGGGAGAGTGCCTATAGGCACTCTCCCATAAACGGTAACAAGACAAATCCATATAGTATCAATATAAATATCGTTTTAGTAACCTTTCTAGAAAAGATCATGTAATTCTGTTACATTGTCAAATTGGTCATACAAGACTTACACATTCCCTTTTGTTGGAGGGTAATATGTTTCCAGGTGTGTTCCTTGCCAACAGTTGCAATGGGAACACATTCTTTTACATTGCATGGATTTTAATCATGTCAGAGGGCAGTATCTCACTGTTGGATCTCTTAAGGCCATACAAAGTTGATTGTCTGTTTCTCATGCCATTTTTTCCAAAAAAGCATACGGGTGGGCGGGTTTTTTTTTTGCTTTTTGTTTTCTCCCGAGAGGTTGTTTGTGGTAATTTGATGCCCACCCAAACGTCTGGTGAACCACGCAAAATTTCGCAAATATATTGGTTATTCACCATGGGGGTGTTGGGTCGTAAATGAAGTGGGCTTTGAATGTTTGTTTTTTCAGTGAAACGTGAAAATTATAACACAGGACGAAAGTCATGAAATGCCTCGTGGGTGAAACGTCTCGGGTTGAAACGTCTCGGGGACAAATCAAATGTCGAAGTGCCAACTTTCAGAGATTTATTTTACCAAAAAAAAAATCCTTTCACAACCTGCCTAATAAAATCGTGAATCGCAATTTTTCCCCATTATATTCAAAATTATCACAACCCATTTGAACAGGCAGTTCATCCATAAATCATATTTTTTGGAAATCTGAAAATGAAATACAAAACGAATGTTTGCGTGTTTTTATTAACCAATTCGACCGCACATACCTGCCTATATGCGATTTATTTTCAACTATGACTGTTACTTTTATATCAAGCAACGGTTACAATTAGTTAACCAATTATCCTGCATCTCAAATGCATTTATTTAAATTAACTGGGAAACTCGTAACAGTTTCAAATAACAGTACACAAATTCCCAATGACGGCCATTTACAATACAAATGTTACTAAAAATAAATGCTAGGAGACTGTGTTCCATTCAACATAGCACCTGACTTTGCAGAAATTCTGAGGGTTGGAGCGAATCAAACGTGGTGCGAATCTACCATTCCCCTTTGTGACTGTTTGTTGTCAGACTGAAAGACATATTCCTTCTTGCTGTCATTATGACTTACCTTTTACAGAATAAAACACTTTCTGTCGTGAATATTGCTAAAACCCACCCCCTTTATTAAAGTATGATGTAGAAAAAGCTTGAAGTGTGTTAATTTAA
The DNA here is from genome assembly GCA_031216915.1 of Pictodentalium vernedei. NCBI lineage: Eukaryota > Metazoa > Mollusca > Scaphopoda > Dentaliida > Dentaliidae > Pictodentalium > Pictodentalium vernedei. The sequence continues at coordinate 401,289,780 of CM062297.1, read as the reverse complement.
AATTTGCGAACGCATCGATATCGATTTACCGAAATGAGCACAATATCTCAAATTTTTTTTGGTGTCATAAAAAGGTTGCATGCGCACCAAAAATGACCATACGCGCAGGCCTGAGAAACAGAGGTTCTTTTTTTATGGCCTAAAAAGTCTATTTTATTGTACAAATCTGCACCAAAATCTACCACTTCTTAAAGAATCAACCTCTTTAATAAATTTTTAAATTGTTTTTATGCTTTTAAATTAAGACTCTTCAAGCCTCAAATCATCAGGTTGATTTATAAGGTATTCACTATACTATCATCACTCATTACTCTTCAAAACTACTCCTGTCTTTGACATTCTATTGCAATTTCCTATTTTTAACTAATCATTTTCCTTTGTAATTGACAATGGCTTGCTTTACTTTCTTCCATTTTCTCATCATGATATAGCCTTAGCTGCTGATATGGCATTCAGCACCCATAAATAAATAAATAGATTAAAGGGTTTTCTATGACAATATGACACACAGTCACCGAATATGAAGCCTTTTAATTTTGGTGCCTGCACTTGAGATTGGAGCCCAAATGTGGGCTTCCAGATCTCAACCAGTTAAAGGAATCCATACATTGACTTTGTGGAAGCCCATCTATGAATTCCTGTGCTTTTCATTAACCCTTTAAGGACTGTACAGTTTTTAATAACATTCATCATGCCAGTACCTGCACATCTGAAGCTTGGCAGTGATTTCCAGTAAAGTCTTTGCTGTCGAAAAGATAAGACTTTACTTAAAAGTGCTGTCATGGTAATTTGACTATTGTCTGAAAGCCATCCTTATGATCTGGTGCTCAGGGACCTGTTGTGTCAGTTTTTTAACCCTTTACCTGATGTGAATAGCAGACAAGGCTTGTAAAAAAAATTCTTGTAAAGCTAATTGATTTCAGTAAATTCTAAATGTATGGGTATCCTTATGTTCTGAAATCACTTGTCCGCTTTAACCCTCAGCACAGTGATGACAAACAGGGATGGGGACCAGACCAGACTAGACCACCCAGGATAGTTCAGTCCAGTAGATAGGTGGGCCAATCCAATACTGTCCAGCATGTTGTGGTACAGTATTCATCCTTAGACTGGTCCAATATGGTGTGGTCCACATCCCTAATGACAAAATATCAAAATCTCAAGCAGCAAATGTTTCCCGTAATGCAACCAGGAATTCAACCAATACAATCTTGTATGAAAGAGCTTATTGAGCTCTGTCAAACAAGACAGAGTCAATTAAATTCCAGGCTGCCTTATGGGCAAAATTTGCCCCTTGAAATTTTGGTATTTTGACATCAGTGTGCAGACTGCCAAGGTTTAATAAATGGCCTTGAATCTGACATTATGTACATATATGATTTTAAACAGCAGATTGATGTCCAATTCAAGCATTTTGTCACACTTTGCCAGACAATTTCAGCCAAATGACAAATGGAACATCCTGGTACTTTTGCATGTAGAGTTTAATTGTCAGATAAGAAAAAAAACTTGACTCTTTCAATGCTGTGTTTCCTATTGATATTGTATCACAGAATACTGCACATAGGAAGTGGGAGAGACCATTTTGAAACTGTTCAGTGTTCCCATAACAGTTTCATCCTAGAGCAGTACATGACTGTAGAATGAAACTATTACTGATCTGCCCACCCTATTGATGTTATGTTGTCATCTTATCAGCTATCAAATTTTTCTATGCATTTATGTATGTGCACCATGTTGAAAGGATTAAATTTGCAGTATATTGTTCCTTCAACACTGAGAAACATGAACAAGGTGCACACTTCAGGTGCTAGGATCTTGAAAGTCCTGGAATTTGAAGGGGTTTTTTGTTTGGTCAGTCCTTGCAAGTTGTGCAAACCAGTCAAAATATTAGCAGCACCATTGTGCACTAATCAAACTCACAGTGTGCTTTGTATTTCTGGTCCAGTCTTTCATTTGAAACTGTTCAGTTTTCTCAGTAACAGTGTACTTAAGTTTCTAATTCTTGCTTTACATGAATAGAATATACAAAATACTAGGTGTGTTTTTTAAGAAAAAAGTGGCTGGGGTAAAAAGAGTTTTGAGCAGCACGAATCTTTCATGAAAGATGGCCATCAATCACATTGTGTCAAGTCAGGTGAAGTTGAAAATACATACCACTATAGCTGAATCTGTACTCACAAGTTTCAAGTATGCAGACATGTTAAGTCTCACTATTATAAAGGGAGACTCACTATTTTGAAGAAAATTTTCTTAAAAGAGCCTGAAATTGATGATTTTCACATAATCTCATTATTAAAATTGATATATTTTTCCTCTTTGAGCCATATAAAAATTAAAATTTCACTTTTTTGGCTCAGAAGTCTCAATATTTCACAAGTCATCAACTCAACAGATCTGCAAGTATGGCGAGATATTTTTACAAGTATAAAATGGTCAACAGACATTGGCTTAATTTTAAATGCACTGACCACTGGCAATGTAAGAACAATTCAAGGTGAGTCTGATACAAATGAGTGTGTTTCTGCTTCTTCAAAGTACCCCGACTGTTAACTGGAGCACAACCAATTCATTACCAATTGCCATCAGAAATTATTCAGACACTGAATACCCTCGATGCTGATCAAAATGGCCACTCAAAGAAACTGACCTTTGAGTAGTGGGCCCATAGTCCCCATTTTTGGTCAAAATGTCCTCACTTGTTTGTCAGAAAACATACCCAGGCATTGATTCAAGAAGTGCAATGCCACCAAGTTGTCACTACGGAGGTCATCCCACATACTTGTGTCATTGGGCCAAGGTGAGGCATTAACATAAATTGTATAACTTGCTCGCTAATTATTGTACAATAATAAGCTTAAAAAACATTGATCAAAACACCCCACAAGTTGCTCAAAACGAACCCAATAATTATAAGCACTCACATCACTTTCCTTCCAAATAAAAAAAATGATGGAAAAGTCCTTAAATTTCAAACTAAATTTGGTATACAAACCCTGCATGAAATTCAGTCTACATGTTCGTAGTATAACACAGCAGGTGCTCTAGCACGTACAGTCTGGATAATAGTGGGCAGGCCTTGTCTAACATGTGAACAATAATTTTTAGTCAAGTGTTATGTGCCTGAGCAGGCAAACAACCCTTGACAAGAAACACCTGCAAAACCCCAAAGCCTTGAGCAGTATATGATGTTCAATAAATTCCTTTTGATTTCCCAGGCTTCTACAGTACAGCAGTTGTGGACTGATCATTTTTCCGGGTTGGGGGGGAACAATATTTCCACAGATGCAATAATATTAGATTCAAACACTAATTATAGAAATAATCATCAACCCGGTGCTTCGTTGATTAAAATTTTGCTTATGATGATTTTTGTTACCTGGTGAATGCATGCTTGGATATCACTGCCCACGCGTGGTTTATGACCAGTCCACAGTGACTGTACTGTACAAGTTAAGCATCAGTTTAACATGTCAGAACTCCAACCACTAACTGTCCTTGTTTTAGGTTAATTGCTTTACAAGAAGGGAACATTTCATAGATACACCAGCACAGGATTTTTCTTTTTACCCTTCAAGTTACCCAGAAACTGGGATGTGGGGAAGTGTCAGATGATTTGTTGTTTCGGGGATAATAAATGAGTTACATTCTCCAAATCTGTATCAGTATAGAAGGTATAATAATTGATTGAATTGTACTGAACCCCCTTCACTCTGATGTCAAAATACCAAAATTTCAGGAAGCTGTTTTTTTCCCATAATGCATCTAGAAATTTAACCAATTCAATCTCGTTTGACAGAGCTCAATGAGCTCTGTCAAACGAGATTGAATGGTTGAATTTTTAGTTGCATTATGGGAAATTTTTTCTGCCTGAAATTTAGATATTTTGACATCAGTGTGAAGGGGGTTAATTGATTGAGTGCTAGAAGCCATTTTCATGGCTCTATTGAAAAGTGTAGAAAACCAACTTAGTGGCTTTAATCTGTTTGCATAGCCTTGTTGTTTTCTTGCCAGTAGAAAATGAAGGGTTATATAAAGTTGTTGTTACAATTTATTGGCAGGCTCTCTCCAATAAATTGTAACAAAACAATTGTTCAGGGACAAAATCTTAAGACTTCCCTTCCTGGTTGCATGGCATCTTTGAAAGAAAATACTCGCGTTTCAAATCACTGTCAAAATATAATTTGGCACTCAACCAGTTAAAAAGTTCATCGCAGTCCAACTGTTATTATGCCCCACTCTCTGAAGTAGGTTCAGGGGTATAGTGTCCTACTTCCATATGTACACAGAAAATTTTTCCATCACAACTCAAGCATCGGTTGTTGGATTTTGATGTCCTTGGGTATGATGACATCGGTTATCAGATTTTGACCAGCATGGGGGAAAGGACATTCTCTCATGTCCCGGGTTCCGTCCATGCAGAGTTATGGCCTTTGTTACACTTAGAAAACTTTCAGTATAAGCATTTTGCATAATAATTCAATCTTTTTAATATCCTCTAGTATGTTGAGAGAGTAGTGTGGGGGAAATGTTATCCATTGGTTTAGTCCACACATATGTACAGAGTTATGTCCCCTGTTATACTTACAAAACTCCCTATGAACATTTTGCATTTTAACTTGAGCATTGGTTGTCAAGTTTTGCATTATAACTGAAGCATTTGTGGGCAGACTTAGATGTTCATTGGTATGGTGATAGATCAGCATAGGAGAAAAGATATACTCATATTGCAGTTGCTGTACATGCATATACTTGCCATAAAAATTAAATGGTTTATGTCAAATAAATTCCTCAGGTTAATAAAATAGTTAAAATACACCACTGCCCATGTTATTTGGTAGATTAACCCTTTACCCAACGAATCGCCCGCATCCGCCCGCGTAACATGCAAATTCAGCAGCTGAAAAAATATTATTTTTCGAAAAATTTCAACAAAACCATATCATGTGACCCCTCTTTGGAACGAGCTCGTTCCAAAGAGGGGTCACATGATATGGTTTTGCTGAAATTTTTTGAAAAAAATTAAAAAATGATATTTAAAATAATAAATTTTGAAATTGTCTGCGTTGGGTAAAGGGTTAACCCTCTACACACTGATGTCAGAATATCAACATTTCAAGAAGCAAATTTTTCATATATTTAAATTAAGAATTTAGCAAATTCTATCTTGTTTGACAGAGCTTATTGCACTCTGGAAAATATTGTTGCTTAAAATTTTGATATTTTGACATCAGTGTGCCTAAAACATAAAACAAACTAAGTACAGTGGAGCCCACTTAATTGGGTATCTCTTAATTGTATATCCCTGTTAACTGAATATCATTTTCAAACACAACACCATTTACCATACCTTCAGTACAAATTTGATCTGTTAATTGCATATGGGTTGTAGAGTAAACTCCTGTTAAGTATATATAGATTTTTGTAATATGTTGAAAAAGTTACTGTGATACGCTCCAAATTCCCCTTATTTATCAACCTTTTTGGCCTCACTACATTCAATAAAGGCATTTATTCTATTATATCTTGTTTGACAGAGCTCTTTGAGCTCTGTCAAACAAGATATAATAGAATAAATGCTCAGTTTACCCCCAGAACACAGGAAACTGACCAAATCCCTGTTAATTGTGTTCTCCTGTTAATTGAATAATTTTCACTGACAACGTGAATATCCAGTTAAGAGGATTCTACTGTATATGAATCTCTGAAGGTAAGGAAGTAATAATTACAATAATATAAAATGAAATAAAAAGCCTCCCGCCCACATGTATTTTTATAAAAATGGTTAGAGAAACAGAAGAAGATCTGCTTTATGTGGCCAGCCTTCCACTGAATATATTATTCTGATTTAGAGGAAGATATTGTGGGATAAATTTATTATTACCATGATGTGCATGTACACAAACTTGTATCAGAGTCTCACTGTTGTCACTAAGCTCTATTGCTTCGTGACCATTAGTTTAGGCACTTTATTCTTAATAACACTAGAATAAACCCTGTGTGGAATCAAGAGGCATACAGTGTTAATTTAGAAATAAATATATATATTCTGATGTGTGGCAACCTGTAGTATTAAGGGTACCCCCCATCAATTCAATGTTGGCACGAAGTGAACCTGGCTGTTGAAAGTGTTGTTAAACCCAATAAATAAATCAATTCTATGAAAGGGTGAGGATTCCAAAAATAGCAAAGGCTAGTTTCCATTCAAGCCATCGCATACCAGTGTGAATTTTTTTTTGATGATTTCTAATACATTATGTTTAAAAAGAAAACTGGTAATCAGAGGTTAATTTTGACATTGTGTCCGAGAAGTGAATTCATCTGATTGTAAGTTACCTGAAAGTTTCTGTTCATTTTTACACCTGTTGGCTTTAATCAACACACGGCAATCATTTTAACCCTTGAGGGCCTGGAGAGTTTTATACATTGTTGCTATACTTTAACAATAAACACCTTGTGACTTTGCAGTTGTTTTGGGGCAAGTCACAACTTACCTAAAAATAACTGCCAAGGTACTTATAATGTAACTTGTTGGTTAACCTAAAGGCTGCATGTTGAGGCAACTGTTCTGTTGCAGTAAAAAGTAATCAGACACAGAATTAGGCCCTTAAGGGAAATTTTTGATGGCTCTGAGCTGCAAATAAATGTGCGACATCACACTCATCTTTAAAAATAATATGTTGGAATTCCCTCAGATTACATAGGAATTCCCTCAGTTTTTTGTTAATTTCACAAAACATGTAACACTTCAGCATCTGGTAATTGGGAATTCCCATCTACAGTAGGTGTGCTACCACTTGAAAAAAACACTTTCTTTTGAATATGCCCCCAAATGAAGAAGATTCTGGAATAAAAAGGCTGTTTTCTTCAAGTATAATAGAAGGGCATGACTTGGTAGAAGTTCACATGCATCTACATATAATATATTCTCCAAATCACATTTTTATTTTATTTACTCTTTCAGAACACAGAAACAAGCAGCAAGGAAAAAAACACAACATAACAGTAAAATGCACAATAGGACACTTAGAAAGTTTTAATAAATTTTATAACCTTTACAAATTTGGATATTCACATTTCTTGTTTTGTACAGAAGAATTATGGAGGCTCCATGTCTTGTGATTTTAAAAAGCAAAAACACTCATTATGACAGGGGCATAGTTAAATTAACATGTATATCTTTGTTCAAATGTATGAACTGATTTAGAGCTAGAAGTCACTGTCATGGCTCCATTGAAAAGTGCTAGAACCCACTAGTGTCATTACTATGTTTGCTCAACAGTCTAATGAAAGTAAAAAATTATAAAAATTGTTTTGTTACAATTTATTGGAGTGTGCCAATTAATTAATTAAAACAAACCAATAATTTACAGTACGGCTGTCGTGGAGTGGGCACTTTCCACGGGTGGGCAATATTTCCATGGATGCAAAAATATTAGATTCCTAACACTAATTATAGGAATAATCATCAAAAATTTCATTAATGAAGCACCAGGTACAACTTTGTGCTTCATTAATTAAAATTTTGTTGATGCTTTTTATTACCTGGTAAATGCATGTGTGGACATCACTGCCCACACATGGATTACTACCAGTCCATGGCAGCTGTACTGTATGAACAAAATCTTGCTAATCTAAGGCTCCCCATGCTGGTTGTATGGTATTCCTTTGAAGACAGTACTTACAAGTTACCTTGAAAAATAATTTAGCATGCAACCAGTTAAGAGATAAATTGACAAGAAAAAGATTATTTATTTCAGTACCAATTCAGATATTGTGACAGATCATCCAGAAATTAATTATGTTAATTGCTGTGATCATAAAAGTGGACAGAGAAATTTGATTGGGTCATGACTAGGTCAAAATTCTCTCTGCACCTTCCTCCCCAAAACACTAGAACCTCTCCTGTCAAAAAGAAAATACAAGAACATTGAATCTCTGACATTATGTAAGTTTGTTTTTCTTGATTTGCTCTTGATTTTGCAATATTTTGTTTATAAAATCTTTATCAGCTCAACTTAACAATGTCAAGCATGAGCTATTGAGATGGATTAATATCTGCTGTTCATCTGTATGTCCATCCGTACATCCTTCCATGTGTCCCTTTGTCCGTCCACAATTTATTTAGAATGCACTACAGGCTGCATCTCTCCCGATCAGGTTCAAATTCTATACTTGACTTTGGGGGTAATGTCCAGATGGGAGCTATCAAATTTTTCTGAATTTTGTTGAAAAATATGGCCGTCAGCAGCCATCTTGGATTCATCATATAAATTGTCAACAATTCCATTAGCTCACCCTACAGACTGCACCTCTCACCTGATCTTTTTCAAATTTTATGTGCAGCTTTGGTGTGATGTCTAGATGGGAGGTATCAATTTTTTCTGAATTTCATTGAAAAACATGGCCACCTGTGGACATCGTGGATTTGGCAAATAAGTTGTCAACAATTCCATTAGCATACTCTACAGGCCACATCCCTCACCCTATTTTTTTCTAATGTATAGAATTTTTCAAAATTTTGTTGAAAAATATGTCTGGGAGTGGCCATCTTGGATTTGGCATATAAATTTAAATTATCAACAGTTCCTTGAGCACACACCACAGGCTGCACCTCTCACCTGATCTTTTTCAAATTTTATATACAATCTCGTATAAGCTTACAGCTTACTGTTGGATCCACACTTACTATAACTGATATAATTGTATATATTTGAGAACAGGAAATAAATATTGTTTAAACTAAATTTTATATGTAGCTGTGGTGTGATGTCTAGATGGGAGCTATCAAGTTTTTTCTGAATTTCATTGAAAAACATGGACACCAATGGCCATCTTGGATTTCGCATATAAACTGTCAACAATTCCATTAGCATACTGTACATGCCACATCCTTTACCTGATCTTTTTCAATATTTAGCTTAGCTTGACAAAGTCAAGATAAGCTATTGCCATCATGTGTGCGGAAGTCTGTGAATCTGTATGAAATCAATCACTTTTCCTAATGATGTTGTGTGTTAAACTTTCTTGAATTTTCCATCAAAGATAATCCTATCTGCTTCACATCAGCCATGACAAGGTTTGACGGAAAATCCTTCAAAAAATGCTAACCTTGCTTGTGTGGAGTTAGTATTTGGGGGAGCCTGACAGTTGCTTGCCATTGATAGTGGTTCTCTCTGTGTACTCTGGCTTCCTCCACCTGTAAAACTGTCTGACACGAGGTTCGCTGGCTGTCAAAAGTGTTGTTAAACCTCAATAAATACATAATAAATCTATGCATTGAATATTTAGCCATGGACATACCCTGGAAGAGGGCCAGTGCCTGATTACTGTTAAATAGAGGTTGGAGATTTTGATTTTTCATATTCAGTTTTTCTGTGTGGTAAGAACATACAGTAAATAACACGTCAGACTCCTTAACTCCAATAGTTTGTACAACACCACTCACCACAAGAGCCCTGTCTGTAAGTATCTTTATTGGGTTCAGCCAAACTTCCTTTTGATTATCCTTGGAGTGTTACAGGGATCAATTGTTAAACCTGTTGAGTCAGAAAAATTCATAGATTAGGGAAGCAAATAAATAATGTTCATCTTATCTATGTTGTGTTCTCATTGTCAAATTTGTGGACAAGTCAGTAAGAGAGAAATGTGACAATGTGAACACCACATATTCACCCACCTCTTTGCTGAATAGATTAAGCAATGAGAATCTATCAGGCCATTAGTCCTGTTCCTTTCCAGTGAGGTAGTTTGCTCAGTATATGAACAAACACAGTAAAACCATTGTGCTGGTTATTGCTGGGTCTTGCAGCTCATTTTTCCAGTTTTCTGCAAAAAAAAACCAGAGCTAAACCAGAAAACCCAAAATCTCCCAGCCCCACTGTTTAGTGGTACAACAAGACCTGGTAACCAACTTCTGATCTACGAATCCTATATAAAGGGTACCTTGGATATTTTATTGTGATCACAAAAGTGGTATTCTTCTAGATTGGATCACAATCTAGTTGCTTTAAACACACCATGAATCAAGATTTCATAAGACCCCACAAAGAAGATCTTCTATTTCTCAGGCCATTTTTTTGTAAAATTGCATGCGGGTGGGTGTTTTTTTATTTTATTTTTGTAATTATTTGTAGGCCATCAAAAGGACATGTTCTTGGTTTGTTTTATGTTTTAGGCCTCATACAGAATAGCATGGGTGGTGGTGTATTTTGTTCCTTGAGTGCTGGTGTATTTCGTCCGTTGAGTGCAAGAAGCCTTTGCAATGCTAAGGCATTGCAAAGCCTTGTTGCACTGAAGGGATAAATTTATCAATTTATTAACTTGGGTAAAATATCACACATGACCATTTAATTTTTTATTAGCTCAACTTTGGCGAAGCCAAATTTGAGCTTATGCCATGGCCCGTCGTCGTCTGTCCGTCTGGCCGTCTGTCCATCAACAATTGGATACGGCTCGGGCTAGAGGTCACATTTATGAACCGATCTTTACGAAACTTCTTGGGTACCTTTGTTATGACTGTGGGACGAGAACGAGTGTTTTTGGGTGCGGTCCAAAATTCAAGATGGCTGCCAGCTGCCATTTTGTACCGACGATGCAGAAATCTGTTTTTTGTACAGAACTTCCATATGAAAGCTCTGATTTGAATAATTTTTTGTATGAATGTTTAGTACCATGGGATACATCACATATAATGCGGGGTTTTTTCTCGTGCGTAAATTATGCAAATTAGACTAACTTTGATGTTTTTTGGTGTTACTTTCAGCACTGTAAGTGCAAATGCCAATACGGCTCAGGCTAGATGCCGTATTTATGAACCGATCTTTACGAAACTTCTTGGGTACCTTTGTTATTACCGTGGGATGAGAACGAGTGTTTTTGGGTGTGGTCCGAAATTCAAGATGGCCACCAGCAGCCATTTTGTACCAAAATTAGTGCAATCAGTCTTTTGTACAGAACTTCTGTATGAAAGTTCTGATTTGAATAAATTTTTGTATGAATGTTTAGTAACATGGAATACGTCACATATTCTAAGGGGTTTTTTTTCGTGCAGAAATTATGCAAATTAGATGAACTTTGATTTATTCAGTGCTACTTATACTCTGTAAGTGCACATGTCAATACGGCTCGGGCTAGAGGCTGTATTTATGAACCGATCTTCACAAAACTTCTTGGGTACCTTTGTTATCACCTTGGGACGAGAACGAGTGTTTCTGGGCGTGGTCCATAATTCAAGATGGCTGCCAGTGGCCATTTTGTACCGAAATTAGGTCCAGTCAGTTTTTTGTCAACTTCTACACAGCTCATATTTGTGAACTGATCTTCACGAAACTTCTTGGGTACCTTTGTTTTCACCTTGGGACAGGAATGAGTGTGTTTTGGGGTACCTTTGTTATCACTGTGCTATGAGAACAAATATTTTGGGGTTCAGTCAGACCCACTCTGGGACTCAAAGATTTTTTCTAGTTTAGCATCTGACTGTCACCCACCTTTACAATACTTTACCTATACATTTGTTACAGGCAACGCTCAGTATTTATGTACAGACCGTTACAATACTTTATATGTACCTTTGTTATCAGGTCATTACCTAGATGTTTGTCATTGCTGTGTCACATACTATACATGTACATGTCTTTGTCTTGACAAGTTGAGCTACAGTGTCATTGACACTTTCATTTTTTTAAGTTTGCATTTTCATAAAAAGAGAGCATGCGGCAGACAAAAGGATCATGCGAGGGTCTGAGAAACAGAATTTTTACTTTTTTAGGCCTAAACAAAATATTGTGAAATCAAGACTGAATTGAAAAAAACAAATGATAATAGCATCTCAGATTCATTGTTCTTACATTTCTTTTTCAATAGATGACATTCTATTGTGCTGTAGGGAAAATAGTGAAAAGATAATTTTTGACCAGATTACAACCCAGTCCATTGTTCACCTTTGTAGTTACATTACTATACAAAGGATGAGCTGCACTTAACTTTATACTTTTTGTGTGTTCATGATATAGCCATAGATGCTGAAAGTGACCTTTACCCAATGCACACTAGATCAAAATTTATTATTTGACATTTTTTCAAATATTTCAAAAAATTTCAACAAAACCATATGTGACACCTCATTGGTACGAGCTTGTTCCAGTGAGGGATCACATGCTTTGGTTTTGTGAAATTTTTGGAAAATAATATTTTTATACTGTACCAATGACCCAGACTTAGCTGGTGCTAACTCTTAAATTCTAGGGCCAAACACAAATTTTGCCCCCCCAATCCCCAAATTTGCATCAAAATCCAAAAAATAGATGTCCTATATGGTCCTCCATACTTTTGTCCACTGCGCATGCGCAGTGTCCAGGAAGTACCGAAATTGGAGCCAAATCCTCATTCTTTGTTTGGCCCTTCAATGAGTAACATCTCACTGATATCTGTGCTTATAATCTCAGTTAAAATGATGCCAGACACAAAATCATGAAAGAAATGGTAGATCTAAGGATGAAATAAGAGGAAGGATGTGTTCAGGGCTGTAACTTATAATTTTTATGCAAAATTATTTCATGTTCCCTAATTTCGGGGCATAGGCCTGATGTTTACATTCTTGTTATGAAATTTCCACAGTTTGTTCCGAGTTTCCTCTCTCCCTTTCCTTTATACCCCCCTTGCTATTCTCCCATGCTTTTGGCATAATTTTTGTAAGTTTTTTACTGAAATTTCTTGGGAGTTTTGGCTTGGTAACAGAATGTTTATTCTGTTTTTCCCCATGGTTACGTCCTCACCCTAGGATGGTAAGGCATTTCGGTCATGCATCTACCATCCGATGTACTGCAGTTTCTTCTCAGGAAGCCTCTGCTTTACATCAGATAGTGTTAAAATTTGTTACTGATTTCGGGCCATATTTTCAGTGCCTGGAGTCTTGTTTCCAGTTTTTATTCACTTTTGTTTATGTTGACAACAGTTACTTCTGACTGTGATTCCTTGTCTTCTATTAGTTCTTCTCATAGCCAGTTACATTAATATTGTCCGTAAGTGTAACATTAATTTTTAAATATGTTTAAAAAATTTTGTCCACACTTAGGCTTTTTTGGGATCCATTTGGGCTCATCGTTCCCATTGGGAACTTGGGTTCATTTTGAAATTTTTTCGAAATTTTTTTTTTCTTTTGAATTAATTTTTGAAATGTTTGTAATGGATTATTATTATTGTGTATCTTTATTTTCAAGGGTTGGTGCGAGTACGATGACTGTTTAATATTTTTTCAAAATGAAAAAATATTGTTCAATTGTAAATCGAGGAAGTCTTCCTCTGATTCTCATATTCATTGTATTTGTTGTAGTCTGTGTACTCGCACTAATTCTTGCTCAGTGTATGCCAATTCAGATGACAAACATTGGAGACGTGTGTCACGGTATATTGTTAGTGGTGAGAGGCCCATGCCGGTCCTCTCTCCACAGGGTCACTCTAGTTTTTTCAGTCTCTTTTTCAGAGGAACAAGAACAGGGTGATGTTTCTGTGATGTCTTCAAAAGTGTGCTTCCATCGTTGCAATAATGAGCTAGCTGCAAAGTGCTCAAAGGAATGCGGCAAGTGCCTAAGAGGTCCCACGTAGGATCGACGGTCACCTGTCCCCGGCTAGCTCCCCTGGTGAAGCAATCATTCACGAAAGGGTTGTGACGCCGGGTTCGTCCGTTGCGGTCCAGGAGAAGAGAAGGGGTGTTGCGAGCACTATAATCTCGGATCACGCACACCCGGCGACGATGGATCGGAGGATGGAACGGAAGAAGCCAGTCAGTCCATTAGCTAGCTCGTCGAGGTCTACCCGGACCGCGAACGAGAGAGGCCCCCTCTCTCTTACAACAACATCTGGACCCAGATGTTGTAGTATGTAACGTTCGTTAGTCGGAGCATACGTCCACTCCTCCTGCTCGGGACGCTCCGTCGCATAGACAGTCCGATGCGGCTTGTCTATTGGCTTCCTCATCCTCATGTCAGCACACACGACCACACCTTGGCTATGTGACCGCAGATATCCAGCCTGCTTCACCGACCAGGGAGTCCACGTCGACCAGGTCACGCCATCCGCTAGCCAAGGTCACGAGCGAGGCCTTTCCAGTCGGGATGTTCGCATATGAGAAGTATGCAGGAATTAATGTCTCAGGAGCTTCCAGCGGCTAAATTACGTAAGACCGCGGCTCCACAGGCCTCTGTGACAGACTTGCTATCACAGATAGCTCAGTTCATCGCAGTTTCCCAGCAGCAATCAGAAACTTTTTCAGTAAAGAAACTGTCTGAGGAAGCTGGGTCGGTTCGCTCCCCTGCAGAGTCAGAAACGGACGACCGAGATTATTATGTGGTCCAGACGGATGGTAAAAGGGAATCAGCGCAGCTGAAATTTTCCCTTTCCAAACAACTTAAGGTGACCGTAGATTTCATCTGGCTACACCTTTTAGAAGTTGTTTCTCCGGACCAAAATGCTGCGTTACCTGATAAGAAACTGAAAGCGTCACTGGACACAGATTTATTCGGCCGGAATAGGGACATTGAGCCTGACTTTCCGACCTAGTCCAGAAATGTCACGGACATTTGTTCTTCTTAATGACGCTATATTCAAGCTGGCCTTTAAGACTGGCAAATCAGGTTTCTTATCGTCTCATGCTCTCAGATGCCTTTCATCAATCATAGAAATAGATTTGAAATGGCAGGACAGGGCGTGTCGAGAGTTCCTCTGCGTTTAGACGACCAGGCAGACGACTTGGAATTGTCATTGCCGGCGTCTATGTCGATTTATCCATATGCTGGTGACGACTATCTTGTCTAACAGAAAAATCAGTTTAGACGCATTATCTTACGCAGATCACCTTACCAGAGCGTTATCATTACGTCTCGAAGGAAAGAATTCCAGGATGTTCAAAACTTCCTTGAGAGTTCTTTCGAGGGCCATAGCATTTTCTACGTATAACTCCGCCCTTTCAGTGGCAATATGGAGTTAGTCAGACGTGATGCTGCCCTGGCTGCATCCACAAGAGTGGATAGTTAGGTGAATAACTCTCTTCCAGTCACTTCGGTCTCAGGAGAGCTTCTCTTCGACGGTAAGCTTTCTACAATCTATAATCAGATTACTGAGAAAGCTTCGGATTCTCTGCTTTTAAATCCGCTTTGAAAAAGTCAGACTCAGCAGGGAGGAGTAAGGCAGGCACTTCGGGGGCGAATACGTCCAAAGGAAGTTCCTACAGAGGATCTAAGAAAGCCTCTACGTCTTACTCCGGAGACCATCAGAGTAGCGACTCAGATAGGGGTCGTAATGCTGGCCGAGATAACCGGTCAGATGCCCCTAGGTCATCTGGGCAAGGTGCGGGTCATGGAGTATATGGTTTCTTCTCCTGCAACCCTCGCAGGGCCAGGAGGTGATGGTCTAAACCTCTATTGCGTTCCAGTGGGTGGAAGGCTGTCGAGATTCTTAACCAATTGGTTGTCAATTACGGACAACCCATGGGTGCAAGGGGTTATTTCCGAAGGTCTAAAACTGTCCTTCAAGGAAGAACCTCCGTTAACTCGAAGTCCACGCTGGTCTCAGCTTCCGTTAAAACGTTCAGGAGAAAGATTCGCTTCTATCAGAAGTTCAATCTCTTCTGGACAAGAACGCTATAGACGTAGAAAACCAGGAATCTCCAGTTTTCTACAGTCACCTGTTCCTGGTCCCAAGACTGGGCGGCTCGTTTCGTCCAGTTATAGAAATCTGAGCTGGATAAACAAGCTGATCATGGCTCCAAAATTTTATATGGAGACCATCCGATCGGTCAGAGCGAGCATTCGAGTGAACGATTATGCTGCGGGCATAGATCTCAAGGATGTGTACTTTCACGTCATGGTACAGCTGGCGTTTAGAAAGTACCTTCATTGTCCCAGGAGTTGTCTTCAGTTCCGAGCAATGATGCTCTGGTCTGAATCTAGCGTCCTGGGCCTTCACTCGAATAATGATCTCGGTAATGACTCATTTCCAAGCTCATTCATCTGTGGTAACATCAGCCTACTTGGACAACATTCTTCAGAGTTACAGCAGCAAGTTAACGCTTCAGAACGATGTTCAGAGTCTGCTTCAGTTGCTCCGACGTCTCGGTTTCATAGTAAATGAAAAGAAGTTGGGTCTAGTGCCATCCAAGTCATTTACCCATGTGGGAATGAGCTTAGAGACGCACAACAATCTCTTTCGTCTGCCATTAACCAGAGCGATATTAGTCAGTTGTTACGCTCGCTTTTGTCTTCACTCAGATGTAGTAACAGCGAGAGAATTCATGAGACTGACAGGTTTGTGCGGAGCCGCTGCGGATCTTATTCCGATGGGGCGGCTGTGCACTCGTCCACTCCAGATATGTTTACTCAGAATTGGAGTGTGAAGACTCATTCGCTCGAAACGAACATTGTCTTGTCAAATCATGTGAAACATGAGATTCAGACTTGGGCAGATATTCAGTGTTAACTCAGGGAGTACCTCTGCAACTGCCGGATCCGATTTTTATGATATTGACGGATGCGAGTGAAACAGGTTGGGGCGTAACTTTGAGCCCATCAGATTCGAGGTGCCAGGATCCATGGGATCTGCAGTTCCTAAACAAGCACATAAACATCAAAAGATGATGTCAATTGGCTTGCACTACGTCAGTGGATGAACATCATTCAGAATTCGCATGTTCAATTTCTGTCCGACAATTTGACAGTAGTAGCATATATTCGGAACCAGGGAGGCACTCATTCCATACCGTTGTTCAATCTAACGGAAAGAATCCTTCTGTTTGTCCTAGAGCATCAAGTTCTTCTATCAGTCCGTCATATTCCGGGTCGTTTGAACGTTCTAGCGGACTCCCTTTCTCGGAAAGGTTGTATGTTGCCGTCAGAATGGACTCTCAACAAACGAGTATTCAATCAGATTTGCTACCTATGGGATCGTCCTATGATAGACTTATTTGCGACGCATCTCAACAATCAGTTGCAGATGTATGTGTCGTCATGCCCAGATCCTCGAGCGTTTGCAATAGACGCCCTCTCGATCTCTTGGGAGGGAATGATAGGATACGCGTATCCTCCAGCTCCGTTGATTCAAATGATATTGCTAAAATCAAGCAATCTCACTGCAAGATCCTGTTGGTAGCATCTCTGTCACCCCAGAGACCATGGATAAATCTACTCAGGTGTAGGTTGTGGGACATTCTGTGGAAGCTTCCTCCACGGGAGGACCTTCTTTCGCAGGGGAAATTGCACACACTGCATCACAACCTGCTAGGTCTCAACCTTCACGTATTTCCGTTGTGCGGTCCTTCTTGCACGGCAAGCATTTTACAGGATGAACAGTGGACGCAATTTCTAAATATAGGAGGACCTCCTCTTAGCTAAATTATGCTGCTAAGTGGAAGGTTTTCTCTCGATGGTGTAGGGATCATTCTGTTGATTTTATGATCCCTCCATTCCAGACATTGCTTATTTTTGGGTCTACTTGTTTGACGAGATCAAACTGCAGCCAAATACTGTTAAGTGTTATAAGTCTATGCTATCGGATACCTATCCTCATCATGATAGCTTACAGATTGGATCTAATGTCTCTTTATCTAAGTCAGCGTTAAACTTTTTGATAAATAGACCTAGAACCCTTAGGTTAATTCCTAAGTGGAATTTAGCTTGGGTTCTTCTGAAGCTAAAAGAAGTGCCATTTGAACCTCTTGATACGGTTAGACTTCAAATACTTATCTTATAAGACAGCTTTTCTCTTAGCCTTCTCTACTGCTAGAAGAGTTATTGAGTTTCATGCACTATCTGTTGATGATTCTCACTATCGTAGTTTTGGTAATACTATTACATTGACTACTAATGTTGGATTTTTGGCTAACAATCAGGCTCCTAATAAGTACCCTGAACCTATTGTTTAGGCTCTTCCGTCTCCAGGCGGTCATAGGCCTTTGCTTTGTCCAGTCAGAGCTATGCGTATTTACAACGTAGATCTGAGTTTATCAGAAAGGCACGTAAGCATTTCTTTCTGTCTTTGCTGCCCAATAGAAAGGACATTATGGTCCATTCTCTTTATAAGGGGATGGTGTTCCCTTATATCACCTGTTTTATAGTGAAAAGCAAGGGAATACCTCCTCTGGAGTCCGTAATTCTGAGTCGGTGCCGGGATGGTTTTAAAGTGTAAAGCTAATGTCTATCTCATTTATGTAATAATTTTAAAGTGTAGCTCTGTGTGAAGCATTTGCATATGTCACGTGTCATACGAGCGCTAATACTATCCTCGGACACTTTTAAAAGAGTATAAAGAGTCTCATTCTCTGGACTATCTTTATTTATTGGCTTTCCTTTAAAAAGATTAGTATAATGGATGTTAATAGAGATCATTGATGTTATTGTGCTCAATTACGGAATGGTATTGTGTCTTTCTTTTTTGGTATAAACAAGAAAGATACATGTAAAACCTGTTTCTCCTTTTCTCCTTGAGGGGATAATTCTGTTTACATGTAATTGAGTCTATTGGATTTTCCTTTATGTCCTAGGCCCTCCAGCCTTTTTTTCTATTCAGCTAAGTCTGGGTCATTGGTACAGTATAAAAATGTTAAAAAATTTATAGTAATTTATATATTTTTTATACTTACCAATGACCCAGATGGGGATGGCCCTCCCATGAGTTGGGAACTCATACCTCCCCGCTGATTACATAATGCTTACCAGGCACTGGTTGTAAGAATGAGGATTTGGCTCCAATTTCGGTACTTCCTGGACACTGCTCATGCACAGTGGACAAAAGTATGGAGGACCACATAGGGCATCTATTTTTTTTATTTTGATGCAAATTTTGGGGATTGGGGGCAAAATTTGTGTTTGGCCCTAGAATTTAAGAGTTAGCACCAGCTAAGTCTGGGTCATTGGTAAGTATAAAAAAAATTTTAATTACTATAAATTTTTTAATTTTTTACAACTGCTCATTTTGTATACAACATGGGCGGATGTGGCTCATTCGTTAGGTAAAGGATTAAAATTAATAAACATAAAGCATCCATTAAAAATTGTTTCTGTGGGGCAAAACTTTGAAAGAGCTAATCATCCAGAGAAAAACATATGCATTGTTAGTAGACATTATATCTAGATTCAGTTTAGACTTCTCACTCTCTGTAAGTTGATCTGCCCTATTATTAAATATTTGTCCTCAACATAACCTTCAAACCACTAATCAGACCTGTCTAAGAAATACACACACATTCACATTGATTGTACACGTAGGTGGTCTGTCACATGACATGTAAATTGTATGTGAGACACTGCACACTAATTTTATGTTTCAATACCCATTTGTCCATCCATCCATCATAATTTTCTCCCATTTCATCCAGTTTCATCTGTCATTTCAGTGTTTTCCTGGGCCAAAATAGTTTAATCAGGTGCCTTGAGGTTTGATGCTTGGGATGCACATAATGTTTAATTCAATTTTAGTTAAATGACATGATGTACGACTCATTATTAATCTTTGTTTTGTATTTTGTTTTTCTTTTACAAGTGGTTGGGTGGGGGAGGTAAGGGTGGGGGGATTTTTTTGCCCAACCAGTTGTCATTGGTTTAAAACACTCATATGTTAATGTTCTTGATGTAAGACACACACAGAAAAATGAAATCAACTGTTTTAGTGACTAGGCTCAAGGTTGATCTTGTGGGCACTGAAGCAGTGCTTAAGATTTTTGATATACTGGCTATATCCAGCATGGAATTCAATACTGGTAGCAACATCATTCAGTTTTAAAAATATGGAATATCGCCATACAGGTCGTCACTAAACAATATTAACTAGTTGAGTGCTGGAAGCCACTATCTAGGTTCTATTGAAAAGTGCTGAAAGCCACTATAGTGGCTTTACACTGTTTGTACAGGCTTGTTGTTTTCTTAGCAGTAGGAAATGAATGTTTATGTAAAATTGTTTTGTTACAATTTATTGGAGAGTACCAGGGGGCACTCTCCAGTAAATTGTAACAAAGCAATTGTTCATGAAGGAAATCTTACGTTTCAAATCACCTTTGAAAAATAATTTAATACTCAACCAGCTAAACATTAACTTGGTATCTGTTAGTTACCAGGCCTGTCATTGTAGAAAATGTATAGGCACAAAACAATTGGCCTTCTCAAATTGACTAGATGTGCAATTTACCTTCTAAATCTGTTGATAATAAGAACATGTATTTTTTAACATTTCATTGCAAGAATTCCTCAAGACAGACAAGATATAAGTAACTTTTTGTATAAACCATTTGGTCTTTCCATACAACAGAGCCTGACACCCATGAGACCCACTCAGACACTGCTTTAGTCCGAGAAAGGATCTTTCAGTCATTATACCACCCTTTGGGATGTATAATGATTGGAGTGACATTTTTAGCTTAACTTGACAAAGTCAAGATAAGCTGTTGCCATCACGCGTGCCGAAGTCTGTTGGTCTGTGAATCTGTTCACATTTTCCTTTAGCACAGGCTACACCCTGTTGTTCTTATCTGATCGTCATTAAATTTCATATGCAGGTTTGAGGTCATGTCTAGATGAGAACGTCCCCTTTTGGTCATGTTCGGTCAACTGTGGTCGAAGCCCTAGCCCAAAACCCCAAAACCATTAGCACAGTCTGCAGGTCGTATTTATGAACAAATTTCATTGTAACTTGGTAGGATGCCTCTGTATATCTAGATGAGAACGTCCCCTTTTGGTCATGATCTGTCAACTGTGATGGCTGCCCAAGCCCAAAATCCAAAACCTTTAGCACAGTCTACAGGTCATATTTAATATGGAGGAATTTCAATGTAACTTGGTAGGATGACTCCGGATGATGTCTAGATGGGAACTTCCCCATTCCATTTGGTCACGATCTGTCAACTGTGACTACTGCCGAAGCCCAGAACCCTAACCACAGTCTACAGGTCGTATTTATGGAGGGATTTCATTGTAACTTGGTAGGTTGACTCCATATAATGTCTAGATGAGAACATCCCCATTTGGTCGTGATTGATCAACTGTGATGGCTACAGGGGCCCAAAGCCCAAAAACCTTTAGCACAGTCTATAGGTCATATTTATGAAGGGATTTCATTGTAACTTGGTAGGATGACTCCAGATAATGTCTAGATGAGAACGTCCCCTTTTGGTTGCGATCATTCAGCTGTGACAGCTCCCGAGCCCAAAAACCGAAAACCTTTAGCACAGTCTACAGGTCGTATTTATGAAGGGATTTCATTGTAACTTGGTAGGATGACTCCAGATAATGGCTAGATGAGAACGTCCCATATTGGTCACGATGATTTCACCATGACGACTGCCCGAGCCCAAAACCGGAAAAAATTTAGCACAGACTACAGGTCATATTTATGAAGGGATTTCATTGTAACTTGGTAGGATGACTCAGTATAATGTCTAGATTAGGACGTCTCCTTTTGGTTGTGATCGGTCAACCGTGATGGCTACAGTGGCCCAAATCCCAAAAACCTTTAGCACAGTCTACAGGCCATATTTATAAAGGGATTTCATTGTAACTTGATAGAATCATTTTGGAATAATTTCACTGTAAATTGGTAACTTTCGTTGATATATATTAACTGTGAGGGCCACATACATTAACTGTGAGGGCCACATTAACCCACCCCTTTAGTATAGTCTACACCTCATATTATTTTTATTGAAAACATAGCATACAGGGAACAGAAATTAAAATATTCCCAATTATCACAATTCTTGTCTTATTTCATAATCCTTTCATAAACATTGAACATTATCCTTTTCATCAAACATAACACACAGACAAGTTAAGCTACAGTGTCATCGACACTTTCATTAGGTTTAACTGTACATGTGACAGGATCTGTTATGTGGGGCATGGGCAACATGGGTATAAATAGTTTACTAAAGTTGACTTTATCTCCATGTTGTGGTCATGATTAGCCATTGTCCAGAAATATATGACCTTAAACACCAATAAATAAATAAATCAAGTGTATTCTTGGGGGTGGGGGTGATGTGAAAGTACTCTTTGAATATTTGTTGCACTAGTTTGTCTCTTACAAATGTTTGGAGTGTAGTATTATACCAAGAATGAAATATGTTAATTTATTATGTGATGTTTTGTATGAATTGTTCAATTTGAAGACAACAAAAATAGTTGATACTCTGTGATTTTTTTTTAAATAAACCCTTCAAATATGAAATCATGAAATTATTTATTAATCTGATATTTATCACCTTTGAAGCACTAGTTAGTTTGTATCTGATTATCTTTATGAGAACAGAATCCCTTTGTTTGTTTGTTTGTTTGTTGGGGTTTAGGATCATATGTTGGACAGTTTTACAGATGAACACTAGCACCGAGAAGGGGGCGTAAGGCATCAACTGCCCCAGGATTTTTGGTGTTTTAAAAAGCTGAAAGTCGTGGGAAGGCTTTTGGTACAGGCCTCCAACGTTGGTGGAGGTGGGAAGAGTAAGTGGTTGCATTACCCACCATGATCCATTCATATAAAAAAAAACAATTCTTTTAGTTTGTTGGTATTCCACCGGTCTTTCCTGAAATAATTGAGAAATATTATCAAGAAAAAGCAGGAGAATGCTTCTTCTAGGACTAAATTAGAAAACTTTTATGTGGTAGAACCCCCCTCCCCATTCTATGTGGAAGGACCCCCCTCTATTGCTTCACACCTTCAGCATTTGCAGGGCTCATAATGCCCGTTCTACACCTTACCCCAGAGCCTGTCCTTGCTCTCGCAGCCCTGCAGATGAAAGAAGTCAAAGTATCCGAACAAAACCAGCATGCAACATCTAGTAACTGTCGGATTCTGCAACTTACTAACCCGGCATGGGAGGGTTAGCATCGGTTGAAAGCAAGTATACTGTTGTCAAGCTGTGTGCTTTTACCCTTTACCTAACACACAAGGCAGATGACATTTACAACACAAATTCATGAAGAACTTTTTTATTTGTGTAAAAATATAGCTTATGAACGAGCTCAAATGAGGGGGCCATAAGCTATGTTTTTATGACAAAAAATGAAAAAATAATGAAAAACGAATGGTGGTTTTTAGCTTAACTTGACATAGTCAAGATAAGCTATTGCCATCACGCGTGCGGAAGTCTGTCAGTCTGTGAGTCTGTTAGTCTGTGAGTCTGTGACGTCTGTTCACATTTTCCTTTAGCACGGGCTACACCCTGCAGTTCTTGTCTGATTGTCCAGAAATTTCATATGCAGGTTTGGGGTCATGTCTAGATGAGAACGTCCCCTTTTGGTCGCGATCAGGCAACCTGTATGGCTGCCCGAGCCCAAAACCCCAAAACCATTAGCACAGTCTGCAGGTCGTATTTATGAAGGGATTTCATTGTAACTTGGTGGGATGCCTCTGTATAATGCCTAGATGAGAACGTCCCCTTTTGGGCATGATCTATCAACTGTGATGGCTGCCCAAGCCCGAAACCCAAAAACTTTTAGCACAGTCTGCAGGTCATGTTTAATGTGGAGGGATTTCATTGTAACTTGGTAGGATGACTCCTTATGATGTCTAGGTGAGAATTTCCCCATTTGGGCATGATTGGGCAACTGTGACGGCTACAGGGGCCCAAAGCCCGAAAACCTTTAGCACAGTCTAGAGGTCATATTTATGAAGGGATTTCATTGTAACTTGGTAGGATCACTCCAGATGATGCCCAGATGAGATTGTCCCCTATGGTTGCGATCATTCAGCCATGATGGCTGCCCGAGCCCGAAGCCCGAAAACCTTTAGCACAGTCTGCAGGTCATATTTATGAAGGGATTTCATTGTAACTTGGTAGGTTAACTTCATATAATGTCTAGATGAGAACGTCCCCTTTTGGACATAATTGGGCAACTGTGACGGCTAAAGGTGCCCGAAGCCCGAAAACCTTTAGCACAGTCTACAGGTCATATTTATGAGGGGATTTCATTGTAACTTGGTAGGATGACTCCAAATAATGTCTAGCTGAGAACGTCCCATTTTGATCGCGATCATTCAGCCTTGATGGGTGCCCGAGCCCAAAAACCTTTAGTATAGGTAAAAGGTCATATTTATGGAAGGATTTCATTGTAACCTATTAGGTTGACTCCATATAATGCCGAGATGATGACATCCCCTTTTGGTCGTGATTGGTCAACTGTGATGGCTACAAGTGCCCGAAACCCAAAAACCTTGAGCACAGTCTACAGGTCATATTTATGAAGGGATTTCATTGTAACTTCGTAGGATCACTCCAGATGATGCCCAGATGAGATTGTCCCCTTTGGTTGTGATCATTCAACAATGATGGCTGCCCGAGCCGAAGCCCGAAAACCTTAAGTACAGTCTACAGGTCATATTTATGAAGGGATTTCATTGTAACTTGGTAGGTTGACTTCATATAATGTCTAGATGAGAACGTCCCCTTTTGGACATGATTGGGCAACTTTGACGGCTAAAGGTGCCCGAAGCCCGAAAACCTTTAGCACTGTCTACAGGTCATATTTATGAAGGGATTTCATTGTAACTTGGTAGGATGACTCGAAATAATGTCTCGATGAGAACGTCCCATTTTGGCCGTGATCATTCAGCCTTGATGGGTGCCCAAGCCCAAAAACCTTTAGCATAGGCAAAAGGTTATATTTATAGAAGGATTTCATTGTAACCTGTTAGGTTGACTCCATATAATGCCTAGATGATGACATCCCCTTTTGGTCACGATTGGTCAACTGTGATGGCTACAGGTGCCCGAAGCCCGAAAACCATGAGCACAGTCTACAGGTCATATTTATGAAGGGATTTCATTGTAACTTCGCAGGATCACTCCAGATGATGCCCAGATGAGATTGTCCCCGTTGGTTGCGATCATTCAACCATGATGGCTGCCCGAGCCCGAAAACCTTAAGCACAGTCTACAGGTCATATTTATGATGGGATTTCATTGTAACTTGGTAGGTTGACTTCATATAATGTCTAGATGAGAACGTGCCCTTTTGGACATGATTGGGCAACTTTGATGGCTAAAGGTGCCCGAAACCCGAAAAACCTTAGCACAGTCTACAGGTCATATTTATGAAGGGATTTCATTGTAACTTGGTAGAATGACTCCAAATAATGTCTAGATGAGAACGTCCCATTTTGGTCTGATCATTCAGCCTTGATGGGTGCCCGAGCCCAAAAACCTTTAGCATAGGCAAAAGGTTATATTTATAGAAGGATTTCATTGTAACCTGTTAGGTTGACTCCATATAATGCCTAGATGATGCCATCCCCTTTTGGTCTTGATTGGTCTACTGTGATGGCTACAGGTGCCCGAAGCCCAAAAACCCTTGAGCACAGGCTACAGGTCATATTTATGAAGGGATTTCATTGTAACTTTGCAGGATCACTCTAGATGATGCCCAGATGAGATTGTCCCCTTTGGTTGCGATCATTCAACCATGATGGCTGCACCGAGCACGAAGCCCGAAAACCTTTGGCAGTCTACAGGTCATATTTATGAAGGGATTTCATTGTAACTTGGTAGGTTGACTTCATGTAATGTCTAGATGAGAACAGCCCCTTTTGGACACCATTAGGCAACTGTGACGGCTTCAGGGGCCCAAAGCCCGAAAACCTTTAGAACAGTCTACAGGTCATAATTATGAAGGGATTTCATTGTAGCTTGGTAGGATGACTCCAAATAGTGTCCAGATGAGAACGTCCCCTTTTGGTCACGATCATTCAGCCTTGATGGCTGCCCGAGCCCAAAAACCTTTAGCATGTCTGTAGGTCGTATTTATGGAAGGATTTCATTGTAACTTGTTAGGTTGACTCCATATAATGCCTAGATGATGACATCCCCTTTTGGTCGTGGTTCGTCAACTGTGATAGCTACAGGTGCCTGATGCCCGAAAATCATGAGCACAGTCTACAGGTCATATTTATGAAGGGATTTCATTGTAACTTCATAGGATCACTCCAGATGATGTCCAGATGAGAATGTCCCCTTTTGGTTGCGATCATTCAACCATGATGGCTGCCCACGCCTAAAGCCCGAAAACCTTTAGCACAGTCTTCAGATCATATTTATGAAGGGATTTCATTGTAACTTGGTAGGTTGACTTCATGTAATGTCTAGATGAGAACAGCCCCTTTTGGACACCATTAGGCAACTGTGTTGGCTACAGGGGCCCAAAGCCCGAAAATCTTTAGCACAGTCTACAGGTGATATCTATGAAGGGATTTCATTGTACCTTGGTAGGATGACTCTAAATAATGTCTAGATGAGATCGTCCCCTTTTGGTCGCGATTATTCAGCCTTGATGGCTGCCCGAACCCAAAACCCCAAAACCTTTAGCATAGTCTATTGGTCATATTTATGGAAGGACTTCATTGTAACCTGTTAGGTTGACTCCATATAATGCCTAGATGATGACATCCCCTTTTGGTCGTGATTGGTCAACTGTGGCGGCTTCAGGGGCCCGAAGCCCCAAAACCTTGAGCACAGTCTACAGGTCATATTTATGAAGGGATTTCATTGTAACTTGTAGGATCACTCTAGATGATGCCCTGATGAGAATGTCCCCTTTTGGTTGCGATCATTCAACCATGGTGGCTGCCAGAGCCCAAAGCCCAAAAACCTTTAGCACAGTCTACAGGTCATATTTATTAAGGGATTTCATTGTAACTTGGTAGGTTGACTTCATATAATGTCTAGATGAGAACGTCCCCTTTGGACGCAGTTGGGAAACTGACGGCTACAGGGGCCCGAAGCCCGAAAACCTTTAGTACAGTCTACAGGCCATATTTATGAAGGGATTTTAATGTAGCTTGATAGGATGGCTCGTTTTGGAATAATTTCACCTTAACTTGGTAACTTTTGTTGATATACGTTAACTGTGAGGGCCACATACATTATTAACTGTGAGGTCATATTAACTCACCCCTCAGCTCTTTAGTACAGTGTACACCTCATATTATTTTTATCATAAACATAGCATACAGGGAACAGAAATGAACATATTCCCAATTATCACAATTCTTGTCTTATTTCATAATCCTTTCATAAACATTGAACATTATCCTTTTCATCAAACACAACACACAAGTTAAGCTACAGTGTCATTGACACTTTCATTGGTGAACTTCGACCTCAGCCTCTTTACCTGACCAGGTTTTTTTTTACAATTGCCGGTGTTTTATGTATCTTCAAACGTCCATCATTTGAAGTTTGATTTTTGGGGGCGTAACCGTTTTGTCAGTAACCTTTAAATTCGTCGGCCCCATTAGTCAGCCGTGAGTGCTGGCCATGTTTCTTGTCTTACGGCAAGTGTTTTTAGCTCACCTGACTGAAAGCCAGGGTGAGCAATTGCGATCACTTACCGTCCGTCGTCTGTGAACATGGTATTTGAGTCTTCTCCTCCAAAACCCTGAACCAATTTGAGTGAAATCTTAGATGATTGTTTGTTGTGACATCGCATTTTGATTTTGTTCAAATTAAGTTGCCCCGCCTCTCGGAGGGCCACGCCCAAAAAGTGTACCTAAATCTTAAAAAATCTTCGCATGAACCAGCAGTAGCGGAGACTTGATGTTTGGTGTACAGCTTCCTTTTGAGGTGTAGAATCAGATTTGTTAAAGAGAAGTTTGTGGGGCTATATTAGCCTTTGTTATGGGAGGGGCAAGAATTATCACCCCACCCACTCTAAGAGTAGAAAAATGTAAAACGCCCATATTTCCAAAGCTGTACGGCACTGAGAAATCTTATTTAGTGTGAAGGCTTCCTCAGGACAAACAGAATGGAATGTTTTTCGGGACTTTGAAAAAATGCTGAGTCAGAATGTTTTGATATTTGGTATGCAGCATCCTTGGGGAGGGGGGAGGGAGAGATATAAGTTTGTTAAAGCCAAGTCCTTGGGTTCATATTTGGGGCTTCCCATGGGAGCCCAAATTGTACCAACATTTCTATTTTCCAAACTAGCAGGAGCAAAGAACAGAAAAAATTTAAAACGCCCATATTTCAAAAACTGCACTGCACTGAGAATTTTTATTTTGTGTGAAGATTCCTTTGGAACAGCAGAAAGGAATGGTCCAAAAAAATTTGGTAGCCATTGGTTTTATCACAGGGTACTTTTCAAGGACTTTTGAAAAAAATGCTGAGTCGTCATTTTTAGCTCACCGAAGGGAGCTTAACTTATCACTTGCCGTCCGTCGTCGTCGGTCGTAAACTTTACATTATCGACTTCTCCTCACAAACTACTGGACCAAATTGAACCGAATTTGGTGTGCATGTTCCTTATCATATGTCAATTCAAGTTTGTACAAATAAACTTGCTGCGCCCACAGGGGGCACCACAAGGGGCATAAATCTGATAGAATACATAAATTCTTTTAAAAATTCAAAAACATCTTCTTCAGATCCACCAGTCAGAATCTTTTCATATCTATTATGCAGCATCTCTAAGGGGTCAGACTCAAGTTTGTTCAAATCGAGTCCCTGGGTTAAGATTTGGGCTCTCTATTGGCGCACAAAGTATAACTTGGTGCAATTTGAGGAAATTTCTTTAAAAATCTTCTTCTTCAGATCCACCAGTCAGAATCCTTTCATGTTTGGTATACAACATCTGTAGGAGGGTCAGATTCAAGTTTGTTCAAATCCAGTCCCTGGGTTAATAATTGGGCTCCCTGAAATATCAGGAAATTTCCTTAAAAATCTTCTTCAGATCCACCAGTTGAAAACTTTTGATATTTGGTACACAACATCTGTAGGGGGTCAGATTCAAGTTTGTTCAAATCGGGTCCCTGAGTTAGAATTTGGACTCTCTAGAGATTGGAGCCCTATGTTTAACTTGGTGCAATTTGAGGAAATTTCTTTAAAAATATTCTTCTTCAGATCCACCCGTCAGAATCGTTTCATGTTTGGTTTACAACATCTGTAGGGGATCAGATTCAAGTTTGTTCAAATCCAGTCCCTGGGTTAGTATTCAGGCTCTCTATTGGAGCCCAATGTTTAACTTACTGAAATATGATGAAATTTCTTTAATAATCTTCTTTTTCAGATCCACCATTCAGAATGCTTTCATATTTGGTATACAACATCTCTAGGGGGGGGCGGGGGGGGGGGGGGGGGTCAGATTCAAGTTTGTTCAAATCGGGTCCCCGAGTTAGTATTTGGGCGCTTTATTGGAGCCCAAAGTTTAACTTGGTGCAATTTGTGGAAATTTCTTTAAAAATCTTCTTCTTCAGATCCACCAGTCCGAATCCTTTAACATTTGGTATACATCATCTCTAGGGGGGGGGGGGGGGGTGGGGGAGGGGGGGTCCAGATTCAAGTTTGTTCAAATCGGGTCCCCGAGTTAGCATTTGGGCTCTTTATTGGAGCCCAAAGTTTAACTTGGTGCAATTTGTGGAAATTTCTTTAAAAATCGTCTTCAGATCAACCAGTCAGCATCCTTTCATGTTTGGTATACAACTGCTATAGAGGGATCAGATTCTAGTTTGTTCACATGTAGTCGTAGGGTTAATATCTGGGCTCCCTATGGGAGCCCAAATTTTAACTTGGTGCAATATGTGGAATATTCTTTAAAAATCTTCTTCAGATTCACCAGTCAGAATCTTTTCATATTTGGTACACATCATCTCTAGGGGGACGAAATTCAAGTTTGTTCAAACCAAGTTTCTCGATTAATATTTGGTTTCCCTATGGGAGCCCGAATTTTAACTCAGTGCAATATGAGAAAATTTCTTTAAAAATCTTCTTCTTCAGATCCACCAGTCCGAATCCTTTAACATTTGGTATACTTCATCTCTATGGGATGGGGGATCAGATTCAAGTTTGTTCAAATCGGGTACATGGGTTGAAAATTTTGGGTTTGGTTCGGACTTTTTTACCAAAATTCCCCCAAAATTTGGGGATTTTTTTATGTGTTTTGTTCAATTTTGAGACGGAAAAAAACGAAAAAATTTTAGCCTGAAAATGTTTGATCCGGTTCGGACTCCGAAATTTTGGATCAAAATTCGGAATTTGTGGGGATTTTTTATGCGTTTTGTTCAATTTTGAGGCGAAAAACCAAATTTTAGCCTGAAAATTTTGGGTCCGGTTCAGACTTTTGACCAAAATTTGGGAAAAAAAATCCGTTTTTTTATGCGTTTTGTTCAATTTTGAGAAAAAAAATATTTGCCTGAAAATTTTGGATCACGTTCGGACTCCGAAATTTTGGACCAAAATTCGGATATTTTGGGGTGATTTTTTTATGCGTTTTGTTCAATTTTGAGACAGAAAAAAAATTTCATACTCTGAAAATTGTGGGTCCTGTAGTAAACGATCTTTATAAAGTACATGCGTGTCTGTTTTTTCAAGATTGGAAAGTAAAAAAAATCTTCCTGCGTCTTTTGACACGCTTTTCACAACCCATAACTCTTCCCGCGTAATCACAAGACAATCCGAATTAATTACAGTTAATAGGACACGCACAAAATCCCTAGATAAACTGCCACTTTTTGCATTTCCCAGACTATGGAACGGCTTGGAACCGGAAATAAGAAACATTCAAAATAAAAACTTTTTCATAAAGACTCTAACGTTAAAATTCTTGTCTACATACTCTGATTATCCCAGTGTAATAGCCCAGTCTGTCCTGAGTGCCAATAATTCAACACCCACTAGTTAACAAACCACCCAACCTGCTTTGTCAGACTCCCACACATTAGAACATAGGTCTACCAATATTTCGTACTTTGTCTGATAATCCCGATTGCTTCCCTTATGCTGTCTCGACTATCAAGTTTTGTCAATAAAATTCGGCACCAATCGCTATGAATAACAACTAAGAATCGCACATAATTGAATATTAACCATACACGAAAATCTGTTTCCGTATGCAGTGTTGATAGAAATATTTGTTGGAGGGTGGCAGGTAGACAGCCAATCTGGCTATGCTATCTCCCTACGGTATATATACTTTATTCTGTAATTGTATGTTTCATTTTATTTTTGTAAAACGGCATATCATATATATCGTTAAATAAAACACCTATCTAACTATCTATCTAGTTGCACTGTGGGGAAAGAATGCCACTTGAAATATCGATATTTTGACATCAGTGTGCAGTAGGTTAACCCATTACCCAACGTAAGGGACAAAACCGGCCAGTGCTATTCACAAAAATTACCATTCAATTTTCATTACTTTTTTCATTTTTTTTTTGTCTCAAAAACATAGCTTATGACCCTTCATTGGAAATAGCTCTCTAAAGGGTTAAGCTGCAAGAATTTATTCATTTATTTATTTATTGGTGTTTAAGGTCACATATTTATGCACAATGGCTAATCGTGACCGTGTCAGTTTTACGGGGGAGCAAGCCGGAGTACCCGGAGAGAACCACCGAGCATCGACGAGCAACTGTCCGCTCCTTAACATTCTAACTCTGTTCAAGCTCCACTCAAGCATGGTTACAGCGGTTGAAGACATGAGCACCATCGACGTGCAGTACTCCGTAGCACACGGCGTCATCGTGACCCCATGTAGTCAACCGGGATAAAGTGCCTTGCCCAAGGAGAACACAACGCGGGTCGTCCCGGACGGGGATCGAACTCGGGACCTCTGAAGCATAACAGTCTATCACCGAGCCACCGCGCTCCCCTAAACTACAAGGAGTGATTACCCTGACAGCGCTACTTCCTGATTGGGCTCAAAACATGGCTCATAATATATTTATATTAAAAAAGGTCACACAAAGTCAAATTATCTCAAAATGCATGGGTATTTGAATTTAATTGATACGCTTTTGAGTTCAACGACGATTCATGACAAATTCTGTCAACATATCGAAACGCCAAAACCCAAAAGAATAGTTTTAGCGCGCCGAAGGCGCGCTGGGACGTTTTGGGAGAAACCCCTTTCGACCCTCGTTAACTTTATAATATATTTCCGTTAATTTTTGAGACTGCATCATGTCCGGTCGGTGCAAAGGAGGAAGAGGATTGGAGTTGATGTTTCTGCTTGTTGTTCTGGCAAGTATAGTCTGCCGCTTTTGGTTTTGTAGTGAAGATAGGCCTTCATCGGCAAGTATAGTCTGCCTTGGGTGTCTGGTCTGGTCTGGTGTGTTTGTGGTACTAGGTTATCTGTCTCTGCCGTGGCTGAAATTAAAAAGTATATGATGATTAAAGTCCCCCCCCCCCCCCCTCTTCTGTTCCCGTGTTGAGTAGTGGTTTGGCTGTGTGGCTGTTCTGTTGGATGTTGTCGTGGTTGATTGTCTCTCGTGTCTTGTGTATTTCTTCGGGCAAGTATAGTCTGCCACTTGGGTGAGTGTTGGAGCTATCACTGGCAAGTATAGTCTGCCTCAAGCTCTTCTGTTGGTGGTTGATGGCTAGGTCTGAGTGATTTTGATTGATCGGGTGTCTGCTTCTTTCGTTGGGGTGTCTGTGCTTTGGCTCTTGTTGCTGCTAAAATTAGAAATGATGAGAGATTAGTGAGCTCCCCCCCCCCCCCCCACCCCCTGCCTGGTTGGGTCGTCCCGTTGCCGTTTTGCGATTCTTACCAGAGTGACAGAGCTTTCGGGGCTGAGCAAGGCTGCCTTTGGTTTGTTGTAGCGGGAGGATTAACAGGTCTAGCCCCCCCCCCCCCCCCGCCAGGTTGTGTCTTCCCGTGGCCGTTTTGCGATTCTTACCCGAGTGACAGAGCTTCCGGGGCTGAGCGAGGCTGCCTTCGATTTGTTGTAGCGGGAGGGTTAACAGGTCTAGCACACTAGACCACACCCGAGGGTGTTTCTTTCCTGTTGTACCCTTCGCTGGTTGCGAACTTATTTAGTTTAATTTAGTTTAGGGGTATTCGGGGGCGTCGGGGATCGCGGGAGTTTTTGTTCAGAGGTGACATATTTATATCCAGTTAACACGTAACATTTTGACTGCACATAATTTTGTTCTTCAAAGGTGATGGATTTGTCTACTTAACAAAACAGTAGTTTTACAAATTTGACCTGTCTCGTTAATAGCTATTGTCTTGATACACTTCCGCTCGGTGTAAGGTGAGGTTGAAAAGTGTATTTCTTTGGCCATGAACTGGATGACAAAAAATATTCGAATAATTTGAATCAGAAAACATTTATGGGTCCCATGTCATATTTCAGTTGACGTTTGTATGATTACAGATTATGCACAAGCCAACTCTTGTTTGGACTACTGTGTTGTTATAACGAGTCATAACTTACAATTTTCGTAATTTATTTACAGGAAAGTTAGTTAGCTCCTCTTAAATTTCTAAAGTTGTCAGTAAATATAACTCTAAGGGTATGGGGAATTCACATAATAATTTAAATTTCGAAATGTTAATGAAGTTGTATCATCGACGTGCGCATCATTTCACAGACTCCAGGCATTTTCTTTTTAGGGTAGCATAAAAATACAGAAGCTGGCCTTAAAAAAAAATCCCAATCAGTTTGAACGTTTGACTATCATTATCTGTTTAAACACACTTAAAATTAAGAAAACAGCGCTTTCACCACCCTTTGATTTCTGTAAACTTTATTCTGCTCATTATATCTGCTCATTATATCAACAATGTGCGCATCGTGAATATCATACAGACACTATCCTTTACATTATTATGAAAGATTGGACGGTACGATCTGCTAAATTTTTTTTTCCAAGGAAGCTCAAAAACTTACAAATTACTGTAAAAGCGCACTCGCCTGATAGTGAGCCGAAGTGGTCAGGTACTTGATTGCTTCTAATTAACTTGTCATAAAAATCCAACTTTCCTTTTATAATTTTAATAAACGAAAACAACAGACAGCTCCGTGAGCTGTCTGTTGTTTTCGTTTATTAAAGGTAATAAAAAGAAACTTCGCTTTATTCCTACTGACATCATAGGTGTTTTCTCAACAGTTTTCTTTCTTCTATATTGGACCTTCCTCGTCCGTCTAATAATTTCAGGGGAGATAACGTCGGAAGTCGATTTTCAGTCAATACGATACATTCAATCACGCACATCCAATGCGCATATGCAGGGCATCGCGATGGTGACAGATTGGAAGATGTAAACCTGATTTGTCCCGACTTTGATGGATCAGGTCCCGACTGACTAATATTTCAACTACATCATCAAGACATGCCTTCGTGGCAGGCATGCCTTGATATTGTATTTGGAATATTAGTAAGCCCGGTTTATACTTGAAGAAACTCAAGACTTTTGGACATGTACTAGTGCATAAATTTAATATACACGTAGTGACGAAATTTGTTATTTAATTAATATGTACCATACCGGTACTGCAAATCGGGTTGTACAGACCTGCATTTGTTTAACCGACTGTGTGCGTGACATAAATTCAAGTATTAAGCCTCGACGTCAGAAAGCGCACGATTACAAGCAAGAGCGAATCGATATATAAAACTCCAGTTCAGCAGCCCCCCCCCCCCCCCCACCCACATATTTTCCCTGCATGTTCAAATTACCCTAAGATGGCATTTTTCAGCTCAATATCTCAGTTCATGTAGTGCCAATTTTCAGCTCATTATAGCTGTGGTTGAGGGGTTAATGTTATGTAAGACTCAATCAGACTCATCTCACGTTCCTTTCCTGCATTATCAAATTACCCATATATACCATTTTTCAGCTCAATATCTCCGCAGCTCAATATCTCTGCCCATGTCGAAGTGCATCCCCTTGTTGCTGAAGGGTTGATGGATTAATACAACGTTGCATGCAAAATTCTCCGTCCATGTTACTCCTGTTAAAATTGCCCGGGGTGCCAAATCCCCGCTCGATATCTCTGAAAATTTAGAACTGCATTAGCATTGCTGGCTTAAGGGTTAAATGCTCGATAGGTTAATGCGACCCCTCCCAAACAATTAACCCTGCCCATGTTACTCTTGATAATAAATTATTCCAGTGGTGCAACATTTTTGCTCAGTATCTCTGAAAATGTAAGAGTGCATCCCCGCCTTGCTATAGTTGAAGGTGCTAACGCGATGTCACACGTAACATTCACCCTCACCAATTAACCCAGACGATGTTTGCTCCTAATAAATTACACCTAGATTTCGAATTTCAGCTCAATATCTCTGAAGATATGGGATTGCACCTTCACGTTGCTCTGATTGAAGGGTTAACGCAATGTAGCAAATTACATTCATCCTGTCCATTTAACCCTTCCCATGTTACTCCTGATAATAAATTGACCATAGATGAGGCTTTTTAGCTCAATATCTCGGAAAATGTAAGTGTACACCCCCGCGTTGCTTTGGGTGAAGGGTTAACGCGATGTGGCACGTAACATTCACCCTGCCCACTTTACTCTTGAGAAACAATTACCCCAAGGGGCCAATATTTAGCTCGATATCTCTGGAAATGTTGGATTGGTCCTGTTAATAAATTACCTCAAGATGCCGAATTTTTAGCCAAATATCCCTAAAAATATAAGAGTGGATCCCCGCCGTGATGTTGCACATAACATTCATCCAGCCAACTTACCCCTGATAAACAAACACCCCATGGTGCCAATTTTAGTTTATATCGCCGAAAATGTAGGAGTGCATGCATACCAGTGTAGCTGTATTTAAAAGGTTAACACATCTGTCGCGATCTGGACTCATCTCATGTCCCTTTCTCAGTCAAATTAGCCATAGGTGCTAAATTTCGCGTCGATCAGTTCAAGCATAGCGGAGTTTATAGCCTGCAAACAAACATAGAGAGAACCAGGTCGAAGGGTTAACGTCAAAATACTTTATCGGGCGCAATGGGACCCATTCCATATCCAATTCTTGGTCAAGTTACCTCTGGGTTCCAAATTTTGTTCAGATCGGTTAAGGCACGGTTTAGTCGAACAATAAACGACGTTGTGCGGGTTGAAGGGTTAGGTTAATACAACGCAACCAGGACCCACCGCATGCCCCTTTCTAGGTCAAATTACCCCTAGGCGCCAAAATTTGTCTCGATCGTTTAAGGCACAGCGGAATCGCACTTTGCCCGGCGCTGCTATTACCAAAGGATTAGTGTGACGTCGGGAGCCACCAAGTTCATCCTATGTCTCTTTCTCAGTTAAATTTCCCGCAGGTGCCAAGTTTTGCCTCGGCTGAGGCACGTTGGAGTCTTACAGCCCACAAATAAACGTAGTTGCATGAGTTAAAGAATAACCGGGACGTCGGACTTGATCGGGATCCATCTAATGTCCGTTTCCTGATCAAATTACCACTTAGTACCAAAGTTTGTCTCAATCGGTCGCGTTGCAGTTTGTTCAGCTAATGAAAACTTCCAGCTTACTTGGTAACTATTAAATAATAAACCACTCTACCATCTGAAAGTTCAAACGCTCGTCGGGTAAAAACGTTTGGAATGATCTCCCTTATGCCATATACAGTCAGCCCAGCTCATCTACGGTACTATATTCTCCTGAACATAAAACAAGTGTCACCAGTCAGGATAGAACTCACATCTTCTCAACTGGAGTTGAATGTGCTGCAATTAAATTCCCGGAAAAACAATAGCATGTTTCTTGAGGTCCCCTTAAGATCGTGAGTGCATCTCCAGATACCATCCAACAAAGCACGGTGAACGCCCATTTTGTCACATCAAGGAGAAGGTGTCGGGATCATTTTATATAATTTCAACCTTGTACAAAGACTTTTTATTTTAAATTTGCCGTCACTCGGTCGGGTTTAACATGATAGCATTGAATTTTTGTTCTCTCAATGTGAATACGAATGTGATTCTGAATAAACTCCAGTATTCATTTAGGTGTATGTAAGATATGAGAGCCAAATCTTTTGCAGCTTCTAGGGTTGGTCTGTCACAACGCGGAAGAGTATGCAAGGTAACGCGTGAAAACATGAACCCTTTGAACTCTAGTGGTATCCCCCATGCCAGCTCAATGGCAGCAATTAAAAGATTCCATATTCATTATTTGGGGTAGATCAATCAATATTTTCAACGTGCAGCATCTGGGGTGCACGTTGAAAATATTGATTGGTCCCCCCCCCCCCCCCCCCCCCCCCCCCCCACACACAGTTACTGAACAGCCATTCTATATAACGACGTTATGACGTATCACGTTCCTGGCCGGAAAAAACGGCCGCTCGGCTTCAAAGGCTTAAATGACGAAAAAAAAAACGTAAAAAATTACCTTAGCGAAAAGACAAAAATCATAAAACATGTATTCTTTTATTTTTTAGCAAAACAAAAATATCAATATTTCGCGAATATCGAACGTATTTAAATTTTTGGATAGATGGCTTTTATTCAACAGTACTATGTTACATAATGATTTTGTGCAGCATAGATTACAAAGTATATGAACATGTATAAGCACTACTGGGAGATGGCATAGCCACGGGGGCTGTCGTTCTGCCATTCTCGTCTGATTAAAGCAGGATCAAACAACCCCGACGACAGATATATATGTATGAAGTAATAAAGACAGTTAACCAGGATCAAGATGGTTCGTTGTTCAATATTGATAGTTTGGTCTACACTGCAAAAAATAAAGGTTCTTCTTAGAACCAAAACTGGTTCTATCTTGTCCCCGAGATGGAACCAGTTCTGTTTAAACAGTATTTATTTCAAATCAAATAAATTTATAAAGATTAACATTAAATATTAACAAAATTAAACATAAATTGAGGGGGGTTTCAGCCGTAAGTTTAGAGCTTATACGAGGTTGTCTCAAATCATTATTAAGCAAAGGAGATATGAACAGTTGGCATATCGAACTAGTTTTAGTTCTGTATAGAACCAATATACCAGGTATTTATATTCGCTTTCTTTTAAAATGTTTGGCGACTGCGTTGAATAAGCTCCAAGTTTACTGCTGAATCCACTTCAGTTCATGTATTATTCTCTTAAAATTGAATGCTAATCTTGGTAAATTTATTTGATTTGAAATAAATACTTTTTAAACTAAACTGGTTCCATCTCGGGGACAAGATAGAACCAGTTTTGGTTCAAAGAAGAACCTTTATTTTTTGCAGTGTATAGACCACAATAAATCAGGTTTAAAAATGGTGAAGAATGTATATTTTTGCTTTGATGAGACACCAATGTTTACCTGCAGTCTGGGCAAGTAGTACTGTTGCAATTAGTGTTTAAAACGTATGAATTTAAACTGGGATCTGGGGTTGTTCTGAACCGCTGGTTCAATGCTATTCCAGATCCTGGTGAAGGTATGTAATGGAAGGTTTGCAGAGAATTGGGTGCGTGGCTTACCAATACATAATTTGCCCGACTGTCTCGTTTCCATACCCATATCAAGATTTCGCGAATATCGAACGTATTTAAATTTTTGGAACATTGAACTCCCGAGACGTCACGAATCAGTTCGACCAAAACCGTTGAGAAATTCTGAGCGTGGCAACACATTATTAGATATGTTTTTTTTTAAACTTATAATTCAAGAATTTCAGAAAAATGAGCATCAAAATGTAGCTAAAACGAAAAATTGAGAAAAAAGTAAAATTCGTATTGCTCGCATCGGGGGTCCAGCTGTAAAAATTAAAGATATTGTTGATAATTTCAAATAAGAAAAAAGCGGTAAGTGAATTTTCAAAGCTTTGATCATTATAACTAGAATGTTCTGTCGATAATAATATGGGTTTTTTTAATGAAAACTTGCCAAAATGGCCGAAAACACGAAGTGATACGCCTGAGATATTTACGTCATGTCTCGGCTATTCGAAGTCAGAATTTTTTCAAACTTATTCAGCTTTGTATTTTGTAATAACACTCAAACAATGTAAGATGTCACTTCATCTAATGTGAACTGAAATGTCATTTGATTTCAAATCTATTCAGTGAAATTTAATTTTGAGCTATTTTTGACGATTTTTTATGACTGTATCGGAAGTTCTGAGGCTAGCGAGTGGAAAATGCAAATTTATGCCCTTTTGTTATTGATGCCTCTTTATTGCACAGTTATGGCTACAGGCGTGTAGTCGAAAAAAAAAACCCAAGGCATGGGCATTTTTATTTTTAAGGTCTACAACACACTTCTACATACGTCAAAATCGGACAAACGTTCATTTTTAGGACGCCGGCGTCAACAGTTTAAAATTTCGCTACGAGGAACTTTTTCCGTTGGGTGAAAACTGATGGTATTTTTGGATTTGTTTTTTAAGAGGATTGAATTTCCAAAATTCAGAATTAAAAACCATTTCCATACACGAGAAATCGAAAACGTTTAAAATTGACGTTTTACGTCAAAAGTACGACGTCATAAACAACGAAATAATAGCTACTTGATGGAGCTGCCATCTAGCAAGTAGTGTCTAGAGTATAAGAGATATAGCTTAAGTCGGACATCATTTGTGCCATAAATTTGGGGACGTGACAACCGTTACTGATTCCCAGTTCCTTATTCGACATTAATTATCAATCGATAAAATCGGTTGATGACGAATGTCGAATAAGGAACTGGAAAAAAAATAACGGTTGTCACGTCAGTTAAATTGAGAATTTTTAGGTTCAAAAGCGGAAAGAATTGTCAAAACGTGCCGGAACTTAAAGTAACATAAAAAGTTAAAAATGATGGTAAATCGAAAAATTAAAAAAACAGTAATCTGCTATTTTTCGTAGCGCTACAACATAATAAAATTTCATGAAAATCGGACAAATTTAAATTTTTTTGACTCATGACTCTCTATGATGTCACTGGCTGGTTCGGCCATGACCGTAGAGAATTTCCTTTGATGGCAGGGCATGTTTAGATATGTTTTTGCGAAGATTATATTTCCAGTGAATCTTGCATTTTTGGTATTCATTTTTATCACACACCTTTTAATGTAAAACACGGGATTTCCACTGTTTTGCCTGTACGATAAAAATAAAGTTGTATCGCACATGTGGTGGTACAAAGCACGTTCGATTTCGTTTCCAACGTAAACAGAGAAGGAACCCGTCTAAATAAATCACGCCATCATTGGTCGGATGCTTCGCAGTCGAGATCGCTTGGAAATTCCAAATTCCTCATTTAGATTTGTTTACCAGGGATATTTAAACAACCAGATTCGAGTCAAAAATCTACAAAATAAAAATAACATTCTGACTGCTTGTTCCTTGACAAATACTTTCCACAACTGGTCATTATTAGCTATTTAATAAGTCTTTGTTGTGTTATTCGATGCAGTTTAGTCAATATTTGAAGTTCGATCACCATGACCGTGACACTGATCTGCGTCAATTGGTTTCGACCAATTGAATGCCGTCAAAATTAAAAAGCAAATTAGGGTTGGCAACCCACCACCTAACAGTGATGTCTCGCTGGCAACGAAGGAAACGCAGCAATTATCCAGTTGAAAAGTATTTTTAGTTCAATTTTCGTATAGACTGGTTGTTACATGGAAGGTGTGTGATAAATACAGAACCGCACATACGTTTGGATGGGTTAAGAATTATCGCACTCGATTGTTTTGGCCCAGGATATCACGAGAGCCGTCGGCTCTCGTGATATCCTGGGCCAAAGCAATCGAGTGCGATAATTCTTAACCCATTCACACGTTTGTGTGGTTCTGTAAATGTCACATAAAGAAATGAAAGAAAGCAAACCACTTCGTACCGTTGTATTCAGCGAAAGTCACACAAACAACCGTTACTTACTCCCAGTTCCTTATTGGACAATAGTTATCAACCGATAAAATCTGGTAGTAACAAATGTCGAATTAGGAACTGGGAATATTTAACTGTTGTCACGTCAGTTAAATTTGGAAAATTTAGGGAAAAATGGCCAAAACATGCCTGAACTTAAAGTGATACAAAAAGTTAAAAATGATAGTAAATCGAAAAAATAAATAAAAAAAAACCCCAGTTGCTCATTTTTGGAAGCGCTGCAACATAACAAAATGTCATGAAAATCGGACAGGCTTTAATTTTTTGGCTCATGACTGTATGATGTCACTGGCCAGTTCGGGCGAAACCGTTGAGGGGTTTCCTTTGATGACAACACATTTTTAGATGTGGTTTTTTTGTGAAGATTATATTTCCAGTTAATATTGCATTTTTGTATTCATTTGTCCTTAAAAGGAAAAAATAACGCAAACTACTTCGTAACGTTGTATTCAGAAATAGTCAAACAAACAAGTCTCTGTTACAAGTTTCAGTGCCAGTCTTATTAACATACAGTAAAAACTAGAAGTCCTGTCACGAACTGTGCGCTTACCTAGGCCTAAGTGCGCGTAGGAATTGCGCGCAGTTGCCATATCGAGTGGCATCCAAAGCACGGCAGGTTCTCCTGGTTACTCACAGCAAACACAGGCAATGTCTCTGCCAATGGACCTCCGGGTTACCCGGAGGTCCATAGGCTGAAACATTGCCTGTGCACAAGCCATATGTACAGAATTCGATAGCCTTACTATGGTCAAAACGCGTAGATTAACGCGCAGATTTGTGCGCATTTCATGACAGGACTTCTAGTTTTTACTGCAATAGCTGTAAACAACGAGTACAGTCAAAAAACTTAAATTTCCAAAACTTCTTAGAAAATATTATGTGCTGATTTCTCCCAGAAGGAAAAGAAATATGGCACATAAAGGTTTGCACATTTAAATTCATCATTCTGAGAGCAACGGGATTTCAAAGTTAACCTTATCCGTATTCAGCAGTTTTAAAAATAGTAATATTAATGCTAGAACGACATTTATTGTCAGTCTTGTAATTTTTGTTCTCATTTTCACAGACTGAAAATTAATCAAAAAACTAGACTTTATGATTCTGGAGAATCATGGCTTTTCCTGATGAGATTCCATGATTTTTCATGACCCCACAGTGTCTGATGAATTGTTTTTAACTGTCTCACTGAAGTCCCTTCATTGATGTTATGAGAAAGGTGAAGATAGTAATCTCAAATGACAGAGTTTGATAAAAAAAATTGTTTAGGTAAAAACCATCATTAACGGTGGAGTGGTTTAATGTCAATATCGTCGTCCAACAAGTCAATGACCGACAAAAGGAGTTATGTTTGTTTGACACATACCCACTGAGTGCTGTGTCAATTTAAAAATGGTTCATTTTATCTCAAATGTATCCCAAATATTGATGTCTGGCAGCTTGTAGAGGGTTTACAAGTGCTAACAGGAATATTTATTCATGCAACTTGTAATGTCAAACCAAGAACTGTGAATGGCCATTTTTTCTTTAAAATCTACAAGATGTTTTCAGAGAAATCCAGGGAGAACATGAATTTTACGCTTTTGATGAGTATCATTGTATATCCAGCCCAAAACGGGTTAAGTGTTGTTTTTTGAATACTCTTATTACTTCCAAAAACAATTCTCAGTGAATTCTACTTCCATTTATTTTCATCTCTTCTCCCAACTTTGGGTGCTGTGGGTACGCAAACACAGCCCATTTTATCAACATTTTGATGTTTGAGAACCTGCATAGGGTTAACAAATGCTTACAGGAATATTTTGTACATGCAACTTGTAATGTCACACTAAGATCTGAGAATGGCAATTTTTTCTTGAAAATCTACGGGATGTTTTTAAAGAAATCCTCAGATAACACACATTTTTAACCTTTTGAGGGGTATCTCTCTGTAACCAGCTCTAAAGGGTTAATTCTTGGTTTCGTGAATACCTTCATTACTTACAAAAATGATCGACGGTGAATTCCACTTCCAATGAAGGAGGTTATGTTTTCTCTTAGGTACAAATTTGGTGTTATGGTTGCCCAAGAACAAGCCCATTTTCTCCAAATGTCTATATTTGGCAGCCTATGGAGGGTTAACAAATGTTTACCGAAACATTTTGTTCATGCTTGTAATGTCACTCGAAGACCTGTGAATGGTCAATTGTTCTTTTGGAGAAATCCACAGAAAACTGGAATTTTAAGCTTTTAAGGGGTATATCTCCTTAGCCAATCAAAAATGGGTTAAGACCTCGATTTTTGAATACATTTACTACTTACAAAAATGTTTCCCTGTCAGGTTTCAGTCCGGTAAAAGAAGTTACGTTTGTCTGTTGCATTCCCTTTTGATGTTGTTGTTATTCAAAAACAGACTATTTTTTTCAAAATTTTGACATTTAGCAGCCCATGGAGGGTTAACAAATGCTCACCGGAATAATTTATCCAATCAACTGGTAATGTGACACCATGACCTATCAATGGCAATTTTCTCTTGAAAACGCTACCAGATGTTTGTAAAGAAATCCAGGGAAAACATAATTTTTTAAGCTTTGATGGGTATCACTATTAACAACCACACAAGGGGTTAACGCTTGGTTTTTTGAATAGCCTTATTACTTACAAAATGGTCCTCGGTGAATTCCACTTCCAACAAAGGAGATTATGTGTATTTCTCAGGTACACGTTGGGTGCTGTGTGTGTCTGAAAACAGCCCATTTCAACAAAATTACGATGCTTGGCAGTCTGTAGAGGGTTAATAAAC
Organism: Pictodentalium vernedei; assembly: GCA_031216915.1. NCBI lineage: Eukaryota > Metazoa > Mollusca > Scaphopoda > Dentaliida > Dentaliidae > Pictodentalium > Pictodentalium vernedei. The sequence goes on along the minus strand of CM062297.1, from coordinate 401,246,433 downwards.
GCTCACCGGAATATTTTGTCCATGCAACTTATAATGCCACACAAAGACCTGCGAGTAGTCAATTTTTCTTGAGAACCTACAGTATGTATTTAGAGAAATCCACAGAAAATGGGAATTTTAAGATTTTAAGGGGTCTCTCTCTTTAGCCTCTCCAAAATGGGTTAAGACTTCGACTTTTGAATACTCTTACTACTTACAAAAATGTTTCCATATAGATTGTACGCTCGATAAAAGAAAGGCACTTTTCTTTGTGGCGTACCCGTTATGTGCTGTTGGCGTCCAAAAACAGCCCATTTTATCACAATTTTGACTTTTAGCAGCCCGTGGAGGGTTAACAAATGCTCACCGCAGTATTTTGTCCACGCAACTTCTATTGCCACACCAAGGCCTGGGTGTGACAATTTTTTCTTGAAAATCTACAAGACTCGTTTAGAGAAATCCACGGAAAACACGAATTTTTTAGCTTTATGGGGGTATTTTTTCAAAATTTTGACATTTAGCAGCCCATGGAGGGTTAACAAATGCTTACCGGAATAATTTATCCAATCAACTGGTAATGTGACACCATGACCTATCAATGGCAATTTTCTCTTGAAAACGCTACCAAATGTTTGTAAAGAAATCCAGGGAAAACATAATTTTTTAAGCCTTTGATGGGTATCACTATTAACAACCACAAAAGGGATTAACGCTTGGTTTTTTGAATAGCCTTATTACTTACAAAAATGATCCTCGGTGAATTCCACTCCCAATAAAGGAAGTTATGTTTATCTCTCGTGTATTGTTTGGGTGCAGTGGGGGCCTGAAACCGGCCTATTTCATCAAAATTTCGATGTTTGGCAGCCTGTGGAGGGTTACCATATGCATCGCCTGATATGTCGTGTGTATCAAAGGGTGTGTCACAGACAGGTCTAGCAATGACGAAAGTATTAAAAAAATCTGCAAGATGTGTTTCGAGAAAGTGCCGATAAACCCCAATTTTGGCAGTTTTTTGCCAATTCTGAGGAAATAAGGGTTAAATCGAAAATTCCGCTTCGGTACATTTTTAGATTTTGTGCCCCTCTATGCGTGTGCAAAATTTCGTGAAAATCGGTTGGAAAATGGCTTCTGAATCGTACGGACAAAATGTGTGGAAAAACAAAAAAAATAAAATAAACCCCCCAAAAAACTGGACTTTATGATTCTGGAGAATCATGGCTTTTCCCGATTAGATTCCATGATTTTTCATGACCCCACAGTTTCTGATGAATTGTTTTTAACTGTCTCACTGAAGTTCCCTCATTGATGTTATGAGAAAGGTGAGTATAGTAGTCTCAAATGACTCAGTTTGGGTTTGATAAAAAAAAAATGTTTAGGTAAAACCCATCATTAATGGTAGAATGGGTTAATATCAAAATCAATGTTTCCCTATCAGTTTTGCGTCCGGTAAAAGAAGTTACGTTTCTCTGTGGCATTTCCATTTGTTGGTGTCCAAAAACAGACTATTTCTTCATTTTTTTACATTTAGCAGCCCATGGAGGGTTAACAAATGCCTACCAGAATAATTTATCCATGCAACTGGTCATATGACACCAAGACCTATCAACGGCCATTTTCTCTTGGAAACCCCACAAAATGTTTGTAAAGAAATCCAGGGAAAACGATTTTTTAAGCTATCGATGGGTATTTTAAGATTTTAAGGGGTCTTAACCTCCCCAACAGGGGTTAACGCTTGGTTTTTTTAATACCCTTATTACTTACAAAGATGGTCCTCTGTGAATTCCACTTCCAACAAAGGAGATTATGTTTATCTCTCATGTATACATTGGGTGCTGTGCGTGTCTGAAAACAGCCCCATGTTAACAAAATTACGATGCTTGGCAGCTTGTAGATGGTTAATAAACGCTCTCCGGAGTATTTTGTCCATGCAACTTGTAATGTCACATAAAGACCTACGAATAGTCAATTTGTCTTGAAACTCTACAAGTTACCGTTAGGGAAATTCACAGAAAATGGGAATTTAAAGCTTTCAAGGGATATCTCGCTTTAGCCTGCCCAAAATGGGTTAAGACGTCGACTTTTGAATACTCTTACTGCTTACAAAAATGTTTCCGTATAAAATTGTGCGCTCGATAAAAGGAGGCACTTTTCTTTGTGGTGTACCCTTTGGGTGCTGTTGGTGTCCAAAAACAGCCCATTTTATCACAATTTGACCTTCAACAGCCCGGGGAGGGTGAACTAATGCTGACCGGAATATTTTGTTCATGCAACTTGTAATGTCACATCAAGACCTGCAAATAGCCGAATTTTTTCTTGAAAACCTACAAAATGTTGATAGAGAAATCCACAGAAAACGGGTATTTTAAGATTTTAATGGTTATCTCTATTTAACCAGCCCAAAATGGGTTAAGACGTCAAATTTTGAATACCCTTACCCCTTTCAAAAATATTTTCCGATCAATTTTGCGTCCGATAAATGAAGGTCCCTTTCTCTCTGGAATACCGTTTGGGTGCTGTTGGCGTCTAAAAACAGCCCATTTTATCACAATTTTTACGTTTAGCAGCTCGGGGAGGGTTTAACTAATGCTGACCGGAATATTTTATCCATGCAACTTGTAATGTCACACCAAGACCTGAGAGTGACCAATTTTTCTTGAAAATCTACAAGACTCGTTTAGAGAAATCCACGGAAAACACAAACTTTTGAGCATTATGGGGGTATTGCTGTTTAACCAGCTCAAAATGGGTTAACGCTTGGTTTTTCTGAACACCCTTATTACTGACAAAAATGATCCACGGTGAATTCCACTCCCAATAAAGGAAGTTATGTTTATCTCTCGCGTATTGTTTGGGTGCAGTGGGGGCCTGAAACCGGCTTATTTCATCAAAATTTCGATGTTTGGCAGCCTGTGGAGGGTTACCATATGCATCATCTGATATGTCGTGTGTACCAAAGGGTGTGTCACAGACAGGTCTAGCAATGACGAATGTATAAAAAAAATCTACAAGACATGTTTCGAGAAAGTGCCGATAAACTCCAATTTTGGCAATTTTTTGCCAATTCTGACGAAATAAGGGTTAAATCGAAAATTCCGCTTCGGTACATTTTTAGATTTTGTGCCCCTCTATGCGTGTGCAAAATTTCGTGAAAATCGGTTGGAAAATGGCTTCTGAATCGTACGGATAAAATGTGTGGGAAAAAAAAAAAAAACCGACCCCCCCCCCCCCCCCCCCCCCCCCCCCCCCCCCCCCCACAAAAAAATAATAATAATAATAATAATAATCCGTAGAAAAACAATAGTCTTTACCAGAGGGAAAAGCCTAAAAAAAAAAAAAAAAAAAAAAAAAAAAAATAATCCGTAGAAAAACAATAGTCTTTTCCAGAGGGAAAAGCCTAAAAAAAAAAAAAAAAAAAAAAAAAAATAATAATCCGTAGAAAAACAATAGTCTTTTCCAGAGGGAAAAGCCTAATAATTTGTACGTCTGCATTCGGTGATCATGGGACATCGTCAACGTGACTGTTATATTTTTGGGGTATCAAATCTCAGCTGTTCAACACATTATCCATTTTAACTGCCTGTAGAAGTGTGTCGATAGAAGAAATTAAGTGACCATTATTATGGTATCGTTCTATTTATTTATTTATTTATTTATATTTAAGGTCACATATTTTTTCACAATGGCTAATCATGACCACAACATGAGTATCAACTCAAGACCAGGGGTGAGCATTAATAAGCCATGTTGCCCATTTTAGAGAGGTTTGCACCTCCCAAGCACTGGTTGTTGGGTCCTATTTTACCAGTAAAACAGAGCCTGTTTACTGCAGTGAACAGGCACTGCAGTGAACAGGCAATGCTTCACTTTCCGGGGTTCGCGCGGGGTGATGGTATCGTCCACAATAGGGTATGTTTGAATGTGGCCTCAAATCAAATTTCTCCAGTAGTTTCTATCAGCCAGGGACAGCTTGTGATTCTACAGAAATTAAATAATCACTCTCTTTTAGATGAGAATTGGTTTTTAAAATTGCATTTTCTCCCTCTGTGTGTGTGTGTCTCTCTCCCTCTGTTAATACAGAGTGGCCAATTAAAATCCCATCTTAAAACATTTAATCATTCAGGGAAGTATTTGTTTCTTTTTCTAATACAGTACTGTCATCACAAAAGCGGGCGGAAAATTTCGACCGGATCGCGTCTGGGTGTTGTGTTATCGTTCACAATATGGCCTATTTTAATTATCTAGCCTCAAATATATGATTTCCAGTAGTTTTTATCTTGTAATTTTTAGCTCCACAGAAATCACAGTCTTCTAGATGGGAATTGATTTTCATATTCTCACTCTCCAATTGTTAACACAGAAAGACCAAATAAAACCGCATCTTAAAACATTTAATCATTCAGGCAGTAATCGTTACTTTTTTTCTAATATAGTACTGTGATCACAAAAGTGGACAGAGAATTTCGACCGGATCGCGACTCAGTCGCTATCCGATCGAAATACTCCTGTATGTTTACCACCCCGCAACATTATATAGAATCTCAATTATCGCAGCCGAAATGCGATATCATTGAATCTGAGATATTATATTCGTTTAATTAATTAATTAATTATTGGTGTTTAAAGTCACATATTTCTGCACTTTGGCTAACGGTGACCGCAACATGGATATAAAGTTAAGTCCAGCAAATCGTTTATACACAAGTTGTCTATTTTAGAGGACTTTCACCCCAAGCATTGGTTTTTGAGTCCTATTTTACCAGTAAAACTGAGCTTGTTTACCACAGTAACCAAGCACTGCTTTACTTCCGGAGTTCCCACGGGGAACATTTTTGTTCAGGAAAACTCGATATAGTATATGTGAGTCGCGATCAAATGACGATCTAATCGCGAAAGAGACAGCATTTTGGATTACAGTACTGCATATTAAGACTCGTTTTTAGCTCCTTGAAAGCCGCCAACATGTTTTTCCGCCAGTACATAAAAATAAAGCATTAGCCTCAACAACAACAAAAAACCCAAATAAACAAACGAAAGAGACCCCCCCCCCCCCCCCCCCCAAACAAAAAAACTTCAACAAAAAAAAAAAACAAAAAAACACAACAAAAACATAAAACAACAACATTGAAAACAAAAATCAATTTGAATACAATAACAAAATACTTCCCTGTCAGTTAGATCAATCCTCATTGTCAATGGTTTGGTCTTTTCTGAAGCCTTTATTATTTCGAGTCATGGCCAATACAGTCGGTACCGGTACAGTAGGTTGTTCCGTGGTACAGATGCCGATACTGACCTCAGATGGCATTACTTACCAGGGGCATAGGAAGTGGTCCGGCAAACCCGACAACTGCCGGACCAATATTCTTGAAAGTTGTTTTGTTTTATGACTGATTTTTGTACATGTTGCTGATTGGCTGCAGAGGTGAATGCGATAAGTTACATTACATTACAAATGATTGACTGAGAAAACACCCATGTCGTGGAGTTTTAACCTTTACCCAAACGCACAGGATAACAAAATTTATTATTTTAATTATTGTTTTTTTTAATTTTCTTAAAAAATCAACAAAACCATATCACGTGATTCATCACATGATATGGTTTTGTTGAAATTTTTGAGAAGTTTATATTTTTAAACTGCTCAATTTGAAAATTATGCGGGCAGATGCCACCGATTCCGCATGTAAAGGGTTAATAAAAATAAATCGAATTCCATGAAAAAGGATAATGGTGCACAAGCAAACTTTCAGCTAATTGACCTCCGGGTTGAACCTGGCGGTCAGTCAGTGGCAATTTTGCTTGTACGTTTTGAAATCATTTTATTGATTCACCAGTTTGTTGGGTGCACCACTTTAGTTGGAAACGTGGGTAGAAAACAACATCACATCACGACTGTGGTGTCTACTACTCGATCGATACAATACAGGTCTTGAGAAATGTGCTGAATAAACCACGCGTGGAATCAAGCCAACGTGAAAGAACGCCATGTGCGAACACACCTGATTGGTCGTTACATCTGATAAACGTTATGACGCGAATGAAATGCTTCGACACAAAACACTGTCACCAATGAAATTGAACAGATCAGCGACGGTGATATTTGTCTTTCATAAACCTAAGCTTTGTTCACTTAAATCAAGATTCGCTCCCGCGTTGTGTCCTTGGGAAAGGCACTTAACCCCGATTGCCTACATGGGGGCACGATGACGCTGTGTACTAAGGCGTGCTGCACGTCGATGGTGCGCATGTCTTCAACCGATCTAACCCTGCCTGTGCCGCGGTGCAAAGTTCAGAGTTACGATGTTGGAGATCTGATAGCTGCTCGTCGTTGCTCGGTGGTTCTCTCTCTTCCTCCACCCGTAAAACTGTCACGATCACCGTAAGCTATTGTGCATAAGTATGTGACCTTAAACACCAATAAATAAATAATAAAAAATCCAAGATTAATCGTCGTATAAATGTTATAGGCTGGTTTTCTAGATGAATTCCAAAAGACAAATATTTCACGGCGAATTTTAAAATTATAGAATGAGGGCTCAAGGATTCAGTCTTTTGGCGATTGAACAGTAATTGTAATGCTTGTGTGAGCAGAACCGAAGTTAGAGTGTACACTAACAGTGTGCATAAGCTGATAATTGCTGCTTAGTCCTTCACATAACTGAAAAATCCCGACAGAACCCCTGAACTTCTCTAGCATACTACTATTAGTAGTAGTAGTGGTAATAGTAGTAGTATTTATTGCAATTAAAACCTTCTGTGAGGCAGATTGCAAAGTGAAACACAGTACAGTGTGCATACAATACAATATAATCATCAACATATTTAACATGGAGTAAAATATAACATTCTTGCGATTTACACGCAGCATTATATTTATTATTTATTGGTGTTTAAGGTCACACATTTCTGCACAATGGCTAATCATGACCGCGACAGTTTTATGAGTGCAGGAAGCCGGAGTACCCGGAGAGAACCACCGAGCAACGGCGAGCAACTGTCAGCTCCCCAACATACTGACTCCACACAAGCAGGGTTAGCATTGGTTGAAGACAGGTGCACCATCGACTTGCAGTACGCCTTAGTACACAACGCCACCGTGCCCCCACGTGGGCAATGGAGGTGAAGTATCTTGCCCAAGTACACAACGCGGTGGGATTATGCAGCATTATAAGTTATTGTGATGAATTGACGGTAACATGATCTGAGGTTTGCTGTTCGGAGCTTATGTTCAACCGAGACGCTTCGCGTCTCGGTTGAACATACGCTCCGAGCCGCAAACCTCAGACCATGTTACCGTCAATTCATCACAATAACGTGTATGTTCCAATAGACACAACCCGTAGCTCAAACCCAACATGGTGAAACGCGAGAGGCTTATTTACTAAACTTGTGATCGTTAAAAGTTGCCTTGATCATGGCAACTTTTAACGATCACAGGTTTAGTAAATAAACCTCTCGTGTATATCCACGACGGCACTGCATAAATAATCAATAAACCAGATAAACTCATTCCATCTTAGTTCAAATCGTAAAACAGTTTGTAATTTAAAAAAAAAACCCACTTCATCCGGAACACCGTCTGCTGTGAACACACATGAAACATCCATAAAAATGAAGCGGCTTGCTAGTCACTCCGTTGATGAAACAGTTACGAAACGGATGACGTCCTTGCAAATACTTCGCGTTGTGACGCTAGATGGTAACATTTCGTCCCCTGAGTTCCAATGTGTTCTATGTGCCAGTAGGCACATAGAACACATTGGAACTCAGGGGCCGATTTTGCCACATAGAATATACTAAGCGAGCTCTCGTCCAATCAGAGGAGGAGGATTTTTGTCTCATTTGAACATTGGTCAATATTAAAATATTATAAAATTATTTTGTCAACTTGGACGCTCTTAATTGGAAGAATTGACAGATCAAGTTGGAGATGGCCCTGCATGTACCATGTTGATTATTTTGCATAATGAGATGGAATTGCTGCTGCCTATCCATCCTTGGGAAGTTTGTATTTACATTCCCAATCAAAATAAACAATTCCTCCCTCAAGGATGAATACACGGGGCAATGGCTGCTACATACTAGGGAAACTGAAGTAGACATAAATCCTTCACAAAAATCCGTCTAGATGTAAAATAATAAATTATTGTATCGTTTCCCACGTATATTGTATATTATTTTCATATTAAGGTAATTTCCCGTACGCATCAAAGCATTAGCTCATCTGGTTCCCCGGAATCTGCAAAATTCAACGCAACCATCAAAACACTCACACGCCTGTTTTAGCCCTTCAAAGGTTATATAAAATAAACATTTCATTCAGAACGGAGTGTTTCTTCTTCAAATGAAATAAATAGCAGAATTATTATATTTGCGCATTAAAGAAAATGCGAAGTTAATTGATAATTTCGCTGAGAAATAAATGGCAGCTGCCGATTTAATTGAATCCAGTTGATCGTGAGGTGCCGAGGAGCATGAAATTGGGATTACTTGGTTACTAAAATACGCCATGTATTTCTGTATTCTTACTACAATTGGTCGCTAGTCTGTAAAACAAATGGAAATGTTTAACATTGGCGTGATCCTCCGCGTTATCAGATCATTGTACTGTAACGCTTCTCATAGACAATGTTCTTGTATGCGTTTTGCAGTGACGTTTTAACCATTTACCCAACTCACACATTATCAGAAGATATTATTTTAAATATTATTCATATTATTTCAATTTTAAACAAGAATTTCAACAAAATCATCTCATGTGACCGCTCATTGGAAGGTAGCGTAATGTTCAAGTCGTTTCACGCCATGAAGGCTGTCACAGATAACCCAAACTGTTCGTATTTTATGTGATTTTAATTAATTTTTGTTGAATGCATTGTTAATATTTATGACTGGTTTTCAAAAGGAAAAGTTTCAGCTCCTAAAACATCTACCGATTGGAAACAATTGTCTATTTCTGGAACGTAACCCTTCCTCTGCTGTAAGAAATAATGGCGACGCAGAAGTGACAGTTCGGTAGCATCGGATCGATTTTTCTGTTGGCTATTTAATCAGTAAAATATCTTCTGTCAGCGAGTATAGTGGCGTCTCTCTTATTTTTTTGTTGGTGCTGTTCTGACACACTAAAATGCAAACGAAAGAGGAAAACCCGTCTGACAAATACTGTAGTGGTAAAAAAGTGGTGATTAAATTAAAAATAGCCATTAATACGGTTGGCAGAGAACATAGAAGAAGAAATAACCCAGCTAAGGGACTTCTAGATGTACACCTGGCTATGTGCATATGTGACCTTGAACTGAAATTAAAGATCTGAACAACATAAAATGCTAAACCTCAGAACCTTCGACGATCAATGAATAAATCGCCGTCAAGTATCTTAAAAAATCATCCAAATTCTGAAAAAACAGAACTGAAAACGACTATTGAATATTTCCGACGGAGACTGTCATGGGGGGGGGGGGGGGGGTTGCCCCCTCCCCCTTGCACACCACTGGCTTCGGCCCTGTATTAAATCAAACACTGGGACAAAAACGTGGACACCCAAACAACGAAGAATTTAATGGCACCTTAACTGCTTAGAATATCAAGTATACTATTTAAATGTGGAAGTCAGGAAATTCAACTCAGAAACTGGAAGCTATTCTCCTCAATTCAACAAAAATATCAGCATAAACCCAAACCACAAGAAAGAGAGGATTCAAAAGAAATCTCACATCCACTCCTTATACACTGATGGCATCCACCTAGACCTCCTACTGTCAAAATCCGGATTAAACAATTATCGGCAATAATCGAGGAATGTTTAAATTGACCAGTGGTGTGGCTAATCTACACTGTCCAGTGCAACTAATTAATGCAGTTTGGCAGAATCATCCAGAGATACGGTTATTCCACGCTGAGTGGTACACCGCAGCAAGTGCATGTGGTTTTCCACGCTTGCTGATTAAAATAATCTCTTATATCTATAATAGGGCCCTGCGAATCACACATTTTCGATTCGAATCGAATCTCGAATCAAATCGGGACTATTACTCGAAATCAAATCGAATCTCGAATCGAATTCTGGGTGTCTCGAAGATGACCCTGATTGTTCCGAAACAAGTCCCGACTGGTCAACTATTCCTTTCTGGAAGGCGTGCCTTGATGATGGAGTTGGAATATTACACAGGAGCGGGTGCGAGACTTACCAACTCTAAGCACCGCACAGGACTAGTCTCTAGCAACAGCTCATCGTCAACATTGTTTGGAAACTTTAATTTTGTTGTCAATAGTGATAGAGACTTGCGGGACTGGAATTATCATGGGAGATGGCATGGGCCGGATGCTCTTTATGTTATTATAGACGAAATTACACTCTCTCTCTCTTTATTTTCAGCTTTATTTACGTACAAATTCCATCTGCACTATACGCTTTGTGAGACGACAACAGTGACTAATGCCAAGATATATTCCCGTGTGAAGATTCGAAAGGAAACGCATCGGGCAGCTGATTTCGTATCGAATCGAATAGCAACTTAATATTCGAAATCGAATCGAATTTCGAAGCTCCACTGGACACTAATCCATAATCGTATGGATTCTTACACTGCGCACTATTTTTCTGTTTAGCTTCAAACAAGACGTTCATGGCCTCACCAGCAACAAATAACAAACTTATTGAGCCCACAAGTTACTTGGCAATTATTCTCCCACATAAAAACAACAATAACAGCAACCGTAACATACTATTGCTCATCTTACTACTAGCAGGAGATGTGGAAATAAATCCGGAGCCTGGAAAGAAGACAAGGATCTTCCCATGTGGACTATTCGAACTACCTAAAACCTGGTCAAACTAAGGCACATGCTGTGACTGCTGCAGCCTCTAGTATCATACGTCGTGTATTGAACTCTGTACCTCAAACTACGAACTACTTCAAAAACCAAACGTAACATGGCTTTGATGCACATGTAACTGCACCAACATGCAACTCATTTACATTTCACTCATTCGAAACAACAACATCAAATATCTATGAGCTGCTATCAGAAAATGGAAAAATCCACCAACCAAGTCACCACGAAAAGCCAATTCCATCCTCTAAAGTGTAGCAGTCCCACAACCAACAATGAAAAGCCACTGCTCAAAAATCAACACTGCCAGGAAACTAAACAAAAGCATGACAGCAGTATGTCATGTCCCCCGGATAGGTATAGGAAGTGACGCCATGTCACGTGACCCAATGGCGCCATGTTGTATTGTCATGGTAGCCCGCCATGTTGTGACGTCATGCCTATAGTGATATGTTGTGCTATTGTACATGCGCGACGCGTGTTGTTAAGGTGATTGTTTCCGACGTCCATTTTGTATACTGGAGGTCGCCATCTTGCTTTCTATAGTAGCACGTGGTTACTATGTTAAAGAAAGACCTACAATAAGACAGGGGTATGTTCGGAGGATATGTTCGATTAAATAGGAGTAGTTTTCCGATTCGCAGAATTACCACAAACAACCCGACAATCCTTCCAAATCATCAAAATCACCCCCAAACAACCCAAACGGACTTTGTGAAGCCCCCCCCCTTTAGGCTTTTTTCCCCAATAAAAGGTGCGTTCCTTTGTATAAGAGTAGTTCTTTGGTTCGGAATCTTTCAAAATCCTCGTTCTGTCTATCCCGGCCTTAATATAGCTTATTCTGATTATTCCTGGACCTATTCTACCCATGTTATGAGTTCTATCTGCTTTAGACTAAGTATTCTAGATGTGTTTATGTGATGCGTACATACTATAGGTAGCACATGGAGGATACCTATCGAAGATACCTTCTGGAGAATCCCTTTTCTGTCGTACTACTCTCATAATTAATTTTCTACTGTTTTTCTGTAACCGTGTATATGTTGCAAATATTGGTTGAGTAAATGGGAACTTGTTTTTATTCTGGCTCAAGAAAGGCAAACCTTGTATTTTTGTTTTTGTTATCGCCTCTGCATACCAGGATAGCGATCAAAAAGACTTTTTTGTTTTTGTTAAATCACTTTTTTGTTTTTGTTGAAATAAAAATTAATATTTTCAATGTTTTCATTTTGAAAAATCAGTCCCACCTAGCTATTATGACTTATTAGACAATATTATATATACTATGTTTTAAAGAATGCTCCATTAAAAAAAAAACTTGATATGAATGAATTATGTTGTGAAAAGACAGTTTTGTTGATTTCATGAGAAAATTGTCGGGAAATTTTTTTCCGCTCAATAGTGGGCACCACCCCCCATCCATAAGTCAGTTTTGGGTTTAATTCTCCAATATATTCATATTAAGGGGGTTAGTTTTGTTATTAATGCTTCTAAATGTGCTTTTATGATCAATTGGTGACATTTTGGGACACAAAAGATGCCAGAACAGTGAAAATGCAAAAAAAAAAATGCATCAATGGATTTCGCACATTTTATTTGCCACTTCACCAAAACCCACCCACCCACCCACCTATGTTCATGCAATTTTTCCGACCCCCCCCCCCCCCCCTTGTGTGCCCACCCCACTTGAGGAACGTGACCAAACATGAGAAATGCTGATAAAGTCTACGCTCTAAAGTCAGCTGGATTAAAATTTAACCCAAGTCAATTGTGTTGAGTGAATATGAACCCAATTGGGTTCATATTCACTCAACCCAGTTGACTTAGGTTGATTTTTAACCCAAACTGATTTCAGAGTGCATTAGTTGAAGAACAACAGCCACATGGCAGTCGAGAAAATATATGAGTTTGGACTTTTTATTATTCCTCATTGAAGTATTTTTCTGAATTTATTGTTCAGAACGTATGGTGGCTTTTTCGTGGGGATCACATTGTTAACCGACCATGATTCGTATTAATACTATCATATAATTTAAACTTATAAAAGGAAGGCATAATAATTAAGATTGTAGTCAAAGTTGTACAGTCTGCCTTCTGTTGTGTAAGTGCAGTTATTGTTCTGGGATGGTGTCTTTTTCTGCTCTTTAGGCGACCTTCATTCCCTTCGGATCGATCATTACTCTCCAGCTTATTGTACGTGTACACCCAGCAAGCAAATACCTCGATGTGATGAGGCGCATGGATTACTAAAGTCTTGACGCTCCCTTTTCCCATCGGTCGGAGATCACAGATAATTAACAGGGATCTAGTCGGATTCGTCGAGCGTCAGCAGGAAATTTGGATTCCGCCAGGACGGAGCAAACGAAATGGGGAACCTGGTCGTTCCTGGGGTTCCGGTCTACAGTTTCGCACGATTGGATAGGGTTAAACCAGTGGCTTCGAAAAATTGCCCATTTTTTAAGTTGTTACCAGGCCTGTAACTATAAAAGAAACGGAAACATATAATTTTTTCACATTTTAGAAACAGGGGTTGATATTCTTCACGGGTGGGTAAGGGGCAGTGAGGAAATTCTGCTTTTGAGACTGCTGGGTGGCTGGAAAGTGACTGGTTTCGGCATTTTTTCATGTAATTTTGCAGGTCGAAGGCTCGCATTTAACAGTAAATTATTTCACCCACATTCAGATTGTTTATTTCTACTTTGTCATATAGTGCTGTACGTTTTTAGTGGATTTGAAAAATGTAATACATGTTATGGATTAGATAACAAAGTTAAAGATTATTCGCATTTGAAGAGTGTGTATGCCATGCCATTTTTGGAATGCCTGGAAGACTAAGATGAGAAACCTGTGAGAAGAAGCCCAAGCTGCAACGCCAATCAGGGAGTGACATTATAATCCATAGCGGTTATAAAGAGAATTGGGAAAATTGTGTTGCCTCATATTCGTGGTACGATCAGTTGTTTTCTTAAAACATTGAATTGTCAATAGTAGGTAATAAAGGCCGATCTACGACCACTTGTACATGTACGTGTACAACATACGCACACGATGCGTTCACCAACGTGGAATTCAGTGTTAAATCACACGCTTGTTCACAAAAACTGTACATGGTCTTGAATGCCCCCCCCCCCCCTCCCCCCCCCCCCCCATGTACAGTTGTGACTCCTAGATCGCACTTTTAACGTTCAAATACTCGTGGTGAACGCGTGGTGAACGCGCGTTTTTAAAAAAGGGTGAAATTGTACATCTTCGCTTGTATCTTGTACGTAATTTTTCGTCGACGTTCCCATCGCAGATCAGACCATCGATCCATCGTTGGCGAACGCGAGCAAAAGCAAAAAAATTCTGGGTCATCATCAAAAAACAGTTTTGGGGACTCTAGACCAGCGATCCAGAACCCGCAATTGTGTTGAGACAGATGGTCCAGAACCCGCAATTGTTTTGAGGCGGTGTTTTTTTTCCCATTTATGACATTATTAGGGGAATTCCCCACTATGAGAAAAAATTCCTCCAAACTCAGCTGATCGAGCGATCGGATCGCTCGATTCTCGTAAACTCGATCTGAACGAATAGTCTCGTCGTCGGTGTGTTGGAAATTTGCGAACCCAGTCACGTCTTCCTGAAGTAAAAAACTAACACATGTTATCGTAATGAGTGAATGAGGTTTTTTTGTTCAAAAGATTCGATTATGAATATGGTCTGTATTATAGACAATCATGTTTTCTCTTGATGGGACGGATAGAAATTGAATTTTGAGGGTTTTTTGTTCGAAAGAGATGATCTGTAATAGATATTCGTATTTTGTCTTGATGAGAGAGATTGACTGTTAAGCGTTCGTTCAAAGAAAAAGTCAAAACACTTATCGGAATGTTTAAAACGCATTTTCCGCTCAATTAGGTTTTGAGTGGTAAAATTTTTAATATATTCATGATAGCAATCGCAGTCATCAAAAGGATTCTCTCTTAATTCGACACTCAGTGAATTGATGTGTGAATGAAAATCTTTTGACAAATGTAAAAACTACTGTCAAAAATGCGTTAAATCAGAAACCGGTTTGTCATGAACTGTTTAAACGTATTTTTTAAACTTCAATTAACACAGTCAGTTGAGATGTGAATATTTTCAGATTATTATATTAAGACGGAAAGAGTTTTTTTATTACTTAAAACATAAAAAAAATATAATTAAACATTTAATTTTGAAAATAATAAAAACAATTAAAATGAAAGATGTTTTTACAGATGGATTCTAGACACCGAGATTGAATTTTAGAACAGTATGAACGTGCTAAGAAGGGCATTCAGTCTGCTGACAGGAGCAGACGTCTCGGTGAGATGGAACTCAGACGCGAAGCAACAAAAATATTTAAACCCGTGACGGAGGGTCAAGAGCGAAGCAGGAAGGAGATAGTCGAAGAATTGAGACCCATAAAGGAGAGTTCTTTGAGAATGGGTTCGTTGCCTCCTAGTTTTGGAAATCGGTATTCCGTTCAATCTACACCGGATTACGTTCCCACGGGAATTCAAACAGATTTGAGCGAGTCTGATGATACGGCTTCGACTATCACCACTAGTAGCGTCGCATCGTCCAATGATGATGGCGGTAAGAGAGATCAGTCGTATGGAATTTATAAGGATTCTGAGGGTAGAACTTTTGTAGGTGATACGGAAGTGGAAATGGATGATGATGAATTGATCGTGGGTTCGAATAAATATAAAGTAACTGATGGTCTGCGGAGATTGCTCCCTTACGACAAGCCCAGCGATTACACGGAACAGGATTTCGACAATTACGGAGACATTCTGGTTCAGACCCAAGCCATGAAGAGAAATAACGATGCCAGAGAGACGAGACCCAAAGCCAACAGAGGTTACAAGTGGACGAAAGTGGTGAAACCCATATGGGATATGAACAAGAAGTTCATCGAATCGGTGACTGGCAAAGGGGTGAAAACCACTTTTCTTCCGAGCGATTCCGACGCTCTGTCTCAGAGATTGAGTTTGTTGATGGCGAGCAGACGGGCTGGTAACACTGGATTAGATAATCAGATAGTTGCTATATCTGACGAATTGTTAAGACAGAAGGTTTTGAATAAAAACCAGTATAAAAGGCTGATGAACGAATTGAAGGATTGATGTGTATATAATAAGTAGAGAGAAACAAACAAACAAACAAACAAACAAAAATAAAACAGTAAATTCTTACACTAGAATAATAAAAGTATTTAAAAACGATAAAACGATTTACCAGTGAAAAAAACAAAAATATATCATAAAAATAAAATATGTTGGTGATAAAGAACAGGGGATACGTCAGGACATACGTTCAAGGTGGTTCTGGCATCGTCGATTCTATAATGCGAGCGTTCACGGACGATGTGAGTAGAAAACTCGCATCGACTGCGTTTGAGGTCGGTAAGAAGACGGCTTTGGATGCTGGTAAGAAAGCCACTTCCGAAGCCAGTGGTAGGATAGCTTCTGTGGCTGGCAAGAGGGCAGCCGACGCGTTGATCGACAAGTTGATCAGTCCACCGGCGAAGCGAGCTGCGTTAGAGCGAACGCCGAAAAGTTGGAAAGATTTTAAGGATGCTGTGGTGCCCATACAAGATTTAGCCAAAATGACGAGTGGATCCGGATTGAAGAGAACTCGCGACGGTGCGATATAAATAAATAATAATAACATTAAAAACAGAGTTTGAAAAAACATAAAAAAAATTTGTGTTTGAAAAGAATCTAAAATAACAAACAAAATAAAACAAAGATGAACATTAAAGATATGTCTTGGAACAACGCCACGACCAAGGGGTCGAATAACGAGTTCTTTCTCAAGAGCATAAGAGGTTTGATAGTGGGAAAATCGAATTGTGGAAAGACCAATCTGTTGATGAATCTGTTGTCCCGACCTGACTGGTTGGATTATGACAGATTGTTCGTGTTTGGCAAGAGCTTGTTTCAACCCGAATACAGATTGCTTCGAGAGTGCATGGATCGCAGATTGCCCAAGGACGTCATAGCCAGAATCTTTGACAGTAGGGAGGAATTTGACAAGAGTGGAGCTCCGCTCTCGACCATTTTGGACGGCGCGGCGACGGAGCTGATGAAGAGAAATGCAACTTCGAACGTCGAGTGTCGATTTTATGAGAACGCTAGCGACGTTCCAGATCCTAGAGAACTGAAATCGGAAGATAAGAATCTCATGATTTTCGACAATCTGCTTTTGGAGAGACAGAACCGATGCGAATCGTATTACGTTAGGGGTTGACACAGCAACGTGGACTGTTTCTACCTGTCGCAGAATTATTTTCGATTGCCCAGACAGACGATAAGGGAGAACGCTAATTTTCTATGTCTCTTTCGCCAAGATCTCAAGAATCTCAATCACATCTACGGCGATCACATCGCAAACGACATGAGCGCGGCGGAATTCAGGAGATTTTGCAAGAGGGTTTGGGATGGTGGACTTTACAATTTCGTCATGATCGATTTGACAAGTGAATTTAATCGCGGAAAATATCGGTGCGGATTCGACAAGTTTTATGTTTCCGATGGTAATAATAAGATAGAGCGTGAAAATAAAAATTAGAAAAAATAATAAATCTTCAAATAATTAGTTTTGAATAAAAAAAATAAAATTAAATATAATGTTCGAACATGGAGAATTGTTAGAGCGGATAGCCGAGAATACGGCTGCAAAACAATCCATTCAAATCGTGGTGAGTGGCGATTCGACTCGATTCGCTACGAAATTCGAACCTTCCAACGAATTGAATAGAGAGAAAAGATACGAGATGGCGTTGGTGAATCTGGAGACTTATTATTCCTTTCCCAACGTCACCGAAAAGAATAACTCGTTCAAGTATTCCGACGGAGTGGATTGGTTGGAGATTCGAATTCCCAAAGGGAGTTACGACATAGACGATTTGAACGATTACATTCAGACGCGAATGAAGACGGATGGAAAGGGAAGCAACAAGATCAGACTCACTCCCAATCCTAATACCTTACAGACGATGTTGGATTTGGAAGATAATTTTCGAGTGGATTTCAACACAGACGATTCTATAGGCAAGATGTTGGGATTCGATCGAAAGATGTATTGAGGCCAGGCGGCATCTGAAAATACGGTCGACATTCTCGCAGTCAATAGCATTCTGGTGAACGTGGATGTGATTGCCGGAAGCTACGTGAATGGTAGCGCTCAACCGACGATCTATTCCTTCTTTCCAAACGTGTCGCCGGGTTATAAGATCGTGGAGTGACCTCGAAATTTAGTTTATCTACCAGTGATTTTAGACACGTTGTATAGTCTCAAAACCACGTTGACAGATCAAAATGGTGAACTGTTAGATCTTTGCGGAGAGAGAGTGACGATACGATTTCACATAAGAGAAATATAAAAGCAAAAAAAAAAAAAAAAATATTCTATATATAGATAACAAAAATAAAATAAACGCAATATTAATTTTACAAAATTATTTTAATATAATTATTAAACAAGAAACAATTGAAGTAAATATATTTTAAAAAAAACAAAACAGAAATTATGACAGAATACGTGGTTAAAAACGTGAACATATCCGCAGGACAGAGGAAGAAACTTAAGAGAGCGTTAACAACTCGAGGTGAGGCGGTGAGATTCAAATTCACTCACAAAGATCTGACGAGAGGCGGTCAGGATTCGATCGCCTGGACCAGAAGTCAAATCAAAAGGATGGAGAAAGCGATTCGCAATGGAAGAGGGTTGACGGTGAGAATGAGTCCCGCTCAATTGAGATACAATTTGAGAATGAAAGGTGGTTTCCTACCGCTATTGGCAGGAATAGCCGCAAAAGCATTACCCTTCGCCGCAAAAGCACTACCCTTTCTCGGAAAGAATCTCGGCGTGGGAGCTCTCACAGGACTCGCTAATTCGGCAGTTGAGAAATTAATGGGTGGCAGCGGACTGTTTTTGAAGAAGGGAGGAGCCGTGTGTCGCGTTCACGTAGACAACAGCGGTAAAGGATTGTATCTAGAACCTGTTAGAGATGGCAACTCTCTGAGAGGAAACGGTCTCTATCTGAAGAGTGGACGGAACGTTGAGCGACTCGGCAAGGGTTTGTTGCTTGGTGTGAATTCGCCATTTAAGAACATACCAATTTTGAATATGTTATTATAATATAAAATTATATAAAATATAAAATCATAGAAAGTATAAAATAATATATTTAAAATGGATAAAAAGGTGGAGAAACAAATTTATCACCTGGATGAAAAGGTGGAGAAACAATTTGACGATAATGACTAACATCGCAAGCCAGAGAGCGAAAAAATAAAAAAATGGTTAGACGCTAATGATGGATATCTAAGGAAAGAACTAATGAAAGAGATAGATAAAGCGCGGGATAGACGGTTGAGAATGAGACGATGCTTTCCACGGTCACCACTACCTTCTGAAGAGAATGGTAATGATGCGAGTGTTACCAAGAGATGCACAACATTCGTTCATAATTATGATTCGGATAAACAAAAATGTTGCCATAAACGTATCACATCACAAAGAAAAAGAAAAAAAGAAAAAGAAGAAGAATCGACACTGAAAACTGAGAGAAAAGGAAACGTTATTATAATATATTATGATGATAGTGAAGAAGAAGGAAAACAAAAAAAAAAAAAAATAAAAAAGTAATGAGATCTAAAGATGATCTTATTATTACTTTTTTTTTTTTCATTTTTCTTCGCTAAAAATCAATCACTCTATTGTTTATATTTCCAAGTCCGTTATTATCATCTTGACACGCGTGTCTTCTCCTTTTTTGAAAACGTGTTGAATGTTTATCTTTACTCTTTTGAGTTTTTTTACATCGGTCAACTCGCTCTCACCACCCAATTTCTTCACGAGTTTGAATGAGATGTTTGGAAATATGTAATTTCCATAGGGCAACGACAAATCGTCCTTGTCGAATTCTCTATCTTCGGCGATGATGATGTTCTGCAGATCGCTTTGGTACTCGTAAATCAAATCGAGCGTGGCTTCGTCCAATTTCAAAGGCATCTTATATTTCTCGTATTTGTGCTTTAAGCCCTTCGTCTCGACCTCGTTCAATTCGATGGGATCGTGTCGTTGTAATCTATAGATTTTATGACCGAATTTCTAATACGTTTTGACTCATTTCAATTTCAATTCGCATCTTTTAGGTGTTGTTGTCTTCATGATCGATTATTTAGTATTTAAATAATAATTTGTTTAAAAAGTTTTTTTTTTTTGCTCTTTATATATATCAAAAAGTTGTTTTTTTAATTTTTAATTTTCTTTAATGTAAAATTTTTTTAGTAAAAGTTTTTTTTCTCTTTATATATATAAAAAAGTTAAATTTTAATTTCAATCTCTCTATTGTTTATATTTCCAAGTCCGTTATTAGCAAGTTGACATTCGTCATTTTTCACATATGAAAATGGTGTGAATGTTTATCTTTACTCTTTTGAGTTTTTTTTTCATAGGCGAATGCGCTCTCACCACCCGATTTCTTCACGAGTTCGGGTGAGATTATTGGATATATGTAATCTCCATAGGACAACAATAAATCACCCCTGTCGAATTCTCTGTCTTTGGCGACGATGATATTATTCAGCAGTTCGCTTTGGTACTCGTAAAACAAATCGAGCGTGGCTTCATCCACTTTCAAACACATTCGATATTTGTGGTAGTAGCGCTCTAAGTCCACCATCTCGACCTCATGCAATTCGATGGGATCGTGTGGTTGTAATGTATAGATATTAAAACTGGATTTCTCATACCCTTCGTCTCGTTTCAATTTCAATTCGCATCTTTTAGGTGTTGTTGTCATGATCGATTATTTGTTTTTTTATGAATTCTTGCAAATAATGTATATTTTAAATTTTGTATTTAAATAATAATTTGTTAAAAAAAGTTTCTCTTTATTTCTCTTTATATATAAATAAAAGTTAAAAAAAAAAAAATTCTTACAAACTCAATTTTGAGGTAAAAAACAATGATCAAGTCCAAACATCCGAATTATAGTCTAGAACGTGCAAGACTTCAAACGTTTAAAAATTGGCCTTCGCATCTCGCTCAAAAACCCGAAGATTTAGCTGCTGTGGGTTTCGTTTACGTGGGTAGAGGCGACAAAGTCAAATGTTTTTGTTGTGACATACATTTGATGAATTGGGAACGTCACGTCATACCTTTACTAGAACACATAAGTAATATTGAAAAAGACGAATGCGATTATTTGAACAAGATCCTAACGTTGGGATTGATCAAAATCAAAGATGAAGAGAGGGATAGAGATAAAAACCAAAAATTATTGATGGATATGTTACAACTCGGATACACCGAGGAACAATTGTACGATGCGTTAAACATCGCGAACAAGACCCTGTCTCAATTCATAACTTCAGAACATCTCATCAAATTCATGGCGGAAGCAGACGAGTTATCATCACTCGTCGAAAACAAACTGAGTAAAACGTCCACCACCAAGTGTCTGGTGTACGAAGGTGTCGCAAACGTCTTGTTTCTACCGTGCGCACACCTGCGTTACTGTAGAGAATGTCATTCCAAAGACGAGAAAACGTGTTCGGTTTGCGAGCGAGAAATAAAAGCAGTCTTAAATTGTTTTTGAATAAAAACACATTGAAGAAAAAAAAATTGAATTTAAAATTTAACTTTTTTTTTCTTTTTTTCTATTATGTATATATAAAAAGAGTAAAAAAGCAAAACTTTTTAACAAATTATTTAATACAAAATTCCAAAAAAAAAAAAAAAAATATTCTTACAAATGAAGCAAACAGATAAAACAATGGTAAATTTAAATGAGAAAACCAAACCTCAGTTAAACGAGATTTGTAAACTATTACAAATTTCAGATTTCAGAAATCATTGAACTAAATCAAAAAAAATTGATGTCATACAAGAATATTTGCGAAACGCTAGAAAGGCAAATGAAATGTCGATAGCAACGACGTCAAAAGATGCATCGGTTGTGAAAAATAAAAAGACGACTAAACAAAAAGCCGTTGAAGAACATCAAGTTTCCAAAGAAAAGAAAAGAAAAACTAAAACGAAAACGAGTGATGCACTTCAGATTCAAGACAAACAAGATATATCGAGCAAAATTCAACGAGTAATTGACGAAGAGAAAGGAGAAGAATATGTAACACGACTCGTTGCGGAACTATTCCAATTGAAACCCATAGAACGGGAGAGGGTGATCAAAGGCATTTTTAAAACTTTCGACGTGATTCCCTCATTGCAGAAAGTCGATCCGAAATTGTTCATGGAACGGGTGAAGAAAGAAGTATTGGATTTGTTTCATGAATACATGAACGTGGGATTAAAAATTAAGATGATACTCCATTGCATAATGAATAAAATCGATGTGAAGTCCGGCGAGAGCATCGTGAAAAATGCATATTTCAGATCTAACGTCGAACCCGTATTTCGAGGTTCAGATCTATCGGACGTTTTCGAAAAGATGAAAGACAAGATGTTGACGTCTCTCGCGAATTATCAACATGAAGTTATTAATTGGACGTTCGGTGAGGTGTTGAAACTCGAAATTCACATGAATAAAAACGATCCGTTGAAAGTATCTTCCTACTTGGAATTACCGTATTTCTTGACTAAGAAACACGCCGTGGTCAACGTGAGAAATAAAGATGATCAGTGTTTTAAATGGGCAGTCACCTCCACTTTATACCCTGTCGAAATACACACTTATAGAGTTTCTCATTACGAGGAAACTTCTAAAAATCTCGATTGGACCGGAGTGACTTTTCCAACAGAGTTAAAACATATCGAACATTTCGAGGCTCAAAATCCCACCATAGCGGTGAACGTCCTAGGATACGACGACGAAAATCGAACAATCTATCCTCTCAGACAGACTTCGTATCACGGAAGAGAAAAGACGATTATTTTATTATTGATTTCAAATGGTGACAATCATCATTATTGTTGGGTTAAACATCCGAGCCGATTACTGTCGAGACAAAATAATAAACATAAACATAAGATATGTTTATGTTGCAACTGCATGAACATCGAACATTATGTTTCCGATGGTAATAATAAGATAGAACGTGAAAATAAAAATTAGAAAAAATAATAAATCTTCAAATAATTAGTTTTGAATAGAAAAAATAAAATTAAATATAATGTTCGAACATGGAGAATTGTTAGAACGGATAGCCGAGAATACGGCTGCAAAACAATCCATTCAAATCGTGGTGAGTGGCGATTCGACTCGATTCGCTATGAAATTCGAACCTTCCATCGAATTGAATAGAGAGAAAAGATACGAGATGGCGTTGGTGAATCTGGAGACTTATTATTCCTTTCCCAACGTCACCGAAAAGAATAACTCGTTCAAGTATTCCGACGGAGTGGATTGGTTGGAGATTCGAATTCCCAAAGGGAGTTACGACATAGACGATTTGAACGATTACATTCAGACGCGAATGAAGACGGATGGAAAGGGAAGCAACAAGATCAGACTCGCTCCCAATCCTAATACCTTACAGACGATGTTGGATTTGGAAGATAATTTTCGAGTGGATTTCAACACGGACGATTCTATAGGCAAGATGTTGGGATTCGATCGAAAGATATATTGAGGCCACACGGCATCTGAAAATACGGTCGACATTCTCGCAGTCAATAGCATTCTGGTGAACGTGGACGTGATTGCCGGAAGCTACGTGAATGGTAGCGCTCAACCGACGATCTATTCCTTCTTTCCAAATGTGTCACCGGGTTATAAGATCGTGGAGCGACCTCGAAATTTAGTTTATCTACCAGTGATTTTAGACACGTTGTATAGTCTCAAAACCATGTTGACGGATCAAAATGGTGAACTGTTAGATCTTTGCGGAGAGAGAGTGACGATACGATTTCACATAAGAGAAATATAAAA
Organism: Pictodentalium vernedei; assembly: GCA_031216915.1. Lineage (NCBI taxonomy): Eukaryota > Metazoa > Mollusca > Scaphopoda > Dentaliida > Dentaliidae > Pictodentalium > Pictodentalium vernedei. The sequence continues at coordinate 401,222,708 of CM062297.1, read as the reverse complement.
GCAAAAAAAAAAAAAAATATTATATATATAGATAACAAAAATAAAATAAACGCAATATTAATTTTACAAAATTATTTTAATATAATTATTAAACAAGAAACAATTGAAGTAAATATATTTAAAAAAAAACAAAACAGAAATTATGACAGAATACATGGTTAAAAATGTGAACATATCCGCAGGACAGAGGAAGAAACTTAAGAGAGCATTAACAACTCGAGGTGAGGCGGTGAGATTCAAATTCACTCACGAAGATCTGACGAGAGGCGGTCAGGATTCGATCGCCTGGACCAGAAGTCAAATCAAAAGGATGGAGAAAGCGATTCGCAATGGAAGAGGGTTGACGGTGAGAATGAGTCCCGCTCAATTGAGATACAATTTGAGAATGAAAGGTGGTTTCCTACCGCTATTGGCAGGAATAGCCGCAAAAGCATTACCCTTTGCCGCAAAAGCACTACCCTTTCTCGGAAAGACTCTCGGCGTGGGAGCTCTCACAGGACTCGCTAGTTCGGCAGTTGAGAAATTAATGGGTGGCAGCGGACTGTTTTTGAAGAAGGGAGGAGCCGTGTGTCGCATTCACGTAGACAACAGCGGTAAAGGATTGTATCTAGAACCCGTTAGAGGTGGCAACTCTCTGAGAGGAAACGGTCTCTATCTGAAGAGTGGACGGAACGTTGAGCGACTCGGCAAGGGTTTGTTGCTCGGTGAGAATTCGCCATTTAAGAACATACCAATTTTGAATATGTTATTATAATATAAAATTATATAAAATATAAAATCATAGAAAGTATAAAATAATATATTTAAAATGGATAAAAAGGTGGAGAAACAAATTTATCACCTGGATGAAAAGGTGGAGAAACAATTTGATGATAATGACGAACATCGCAAGCCAGAGAGCGAAAAAATAAAAAAATGGTTAGACACTAATGGTGGATATCTAAGGAAAGAACTAATGAAAGAGATAGATAAAGCACGGGATAGACGGTTGAGAATGAGACGATGCTTTCCACGGTCACCACTACCTTCTGAAGAGAATGGTAATGATGCGAGTGTTACCAAGAGATGCACAACATTCGTTCATAATTATGATTCGGATAAACAAAAATGTTGCCATAAACGTATCACATCACAAAGAAAAAGAAAAAAAGAAAAAGAAGAAGAATCGACACTGAAAACTGAGAGAAAAGGAAACGTTATTATAATATATTACGATGATAGTGAAGAAGAAGGAAAACAAAAAAAAAAAAAATAAAAAAGTAATGAGATCTAAAGATGATCTTATTATTACTTTTTTTTTTTTCCTTTTTTCTTCGCTAAAAATCAATCACTCTATTGTTTATATTTCCAAGTCCGTTATTAGCATCTTGACACACGTGTCTTCTCCTTTTTCGAAAACATGTTGAATGTTTATCTTTACTCTTTTGAGTTTTTTTACATCGGTCAACTCGCTCTCACCACCCAATTTCTTCACGAGTTCGAATGAGATGTTTGGAAATATGTAATTTCCATAGGGCAACGACAAATCGTCCTTGTCGAATTCTCTATCTTCGGTGATGATGATGTTCTGCAGATCGCCTTGGTACTCGTAAATCAAATCGAGCGTGGCTCCGTCCAATTTCAAAGGCATCTTATATTTCTCGTATTTGTGCTTTAAGCCCTTCGTCTCGACCTCGTTCAATTCGATGGGATCGTGTCGTTGTAATCTATAGATTTTATGACCGAATTTCTTATATGTTTTGACTCGTTTCAATTTCAATTCGCATCTTTTAGGTGTTGTTGTCTTCATGATCGATTATTTAGTATTTAAATAATAATTTGTTTAAAAAGTTTTTTTTTTTTTGCTCTTTATATATATAAAAAAGTTGTTTTTTTAATTTTTAATTTTCTTTAATGTAAAATTTTTTTAGTAAAAGTTTTTTTTCTCTTTATATATATAAAAAAGTTAAATTTTAATTTCAATCTCTCTATTGTTTATATTTCCAAGTCCGTTATTAGCAAGTTGACATTCGTCATTTTTCACATACGAAAATGGTGTGAATGTTTATCTTTACTCTTTTGAGTTTTTTTTCATAGGCGAATGCGCTCTCACCACCCGATTTCTTCACGAGTTCGGGTGAGATTATTGGATATATGTAATCTCCATAGGACAACAATAAATCACCCCTGTCGAATTCTCTGTCTTCGGCGATGATGATATTATTCAGCAGTTCGCTTTGGTACTCGTAAAACAAATTGAGCGCGGCTTCATCCACTTTCAAACACATTCGATATTTGTGGTAGTAGCGCTCTAAGTCCACCATCTCGACCTCATTCAATTCGATGGGATCGTGTGGTTGTAATGTATAGGTATTAAAACTGGATTTCTCATACCCTTCGTCTCGTTTCAATTTCAATTCGCATCTTTTAGGTGTTGTTGTCATGATCGATTATTTGTTTTTTTTATGAATTCTTGCAAATAATGTATATTTTAAATTTTGTATTTAAATAATAATTTGTTAAAAAAAGTTTCTCTTTATTTCTCTTTATATATAAATAAAAGTTAAAAAAAAAAAATTCTTACAAACTCAATTTTGAGGTAAAAAACAATGATCAAGTCCAAACATCCGAATTATAGTCTAGAACGTGCAAGACTTCAAATGTTTAAAAATTGGCCTTCGTATCTCGCTCAAAAACCCGAAGATTTAGCCGCCGTGGGTTTCGTTTACGTGGGTAGAGGCGACAAAGTCAAATGTTTTTGTTGTGACATACATTTGATGAATTGGGAACCTCACGTCATACCTTTACTAGAACACATAAGTAATATTGAAAAAGACGAATGCGATTATTTGAACAAGATCCTAACGTTGGGATTGTTCAAAATCAAAGATGAAGAGAGGGATAGAGATAAAAACCAAAAATTATCGATGGATATGTTACAACTCGGATACACTGAGGAACAATTGTACGATGCATTAAACATCGCGAACAAGACCCTGTCTCAATTCATAACTTTAGAACATCTCATCAAATTCATGGCGGAAGCGGACGAGTTATCGTCACTCATCGAAAACAAACTGAGTAAAACATCCACCACCAAGTGTCTGGTCTGCGAAGGTGTCGCAAACGTCTTGTTTCTACCGTGCACACACCTGCGTTACTGTAGAGAATGTCATTCCGAAGACGAGAAAACGTGTTCGGTTTGCGAGCGAGAAATAAAAGCGGTCTTAAATTGTTTTTGAATAAAAACACATTAAAGAAAAAAAAATTGAATTTAAAATTTAACTTTTTTTTCCTTTTTTTCTATTATGTATATATAAAAAGAGTAAAAAAGCAAAACTTTTTAACAAATTATTTAATACAAAATTCCAAAAAAAAAAAAAAAAATATTCTTACAAATGAAGCAAACAGATAAAACAATGGTAAATTTAAATGAGAAAACCATACCTCAGTTAAACGAGATTTGTAAACTATTACAAATTTCAGATTTCAGAAATCATTGAACTAAATCAAAAAAAATTGATGTCATACAAGAATATTTGCGAAATGCTAGAAAGGCAAATGAAATGTCGATAGCAACGACGTCAAAAGATGCATCGGTTGTGAAAAATAAAAAGACGACTAAACGAAAAGCCGTTGAAGAACATCAAGTTTCCAAAGAAAAGAAAAGAAAAACTAAAACGAAAACGAGTGATGCACTTCAGATTCAAGACAAACGAGATATATCGAGTGAAATTCAACGAGCAATTGACGAAGAGAAAGGAGAAGAATATGTAACACGACTCGTTGCGGAACTATTCCAATTGAAACCCGTAGAACGGGAGAGGGCGATCAAAGGCATTTTTAAAACTTTCGACGTGATTCCCTCGTTGAAGAAAGTCGATCCAAAATTGTTCATGGAACGGGTGAAGAAAGAAGTATTGGATTTGTTTCGCGAATACATGAACGTGGGATTAAAAATTAAGATGATACTCCATTGCATAATGAATAAAATCGATGTGAAGTCCGGCGAGAGCATCGTGAAAAATGCATATTTCAGATCTAACGTCGAACCCGTATTTCGAGGTTCAGATCTATCGGACGTTTTCGAAAAGATGAAAGACAAGATGTTGACGTCTCTCACGAATTATCAACATGAAGTTATTAATTGGACGTTCGGTGAGGTGTTGAAACTCGAAATTCATATGAATAAAAACGATCCGTTGAAAGGATCTTCCTACTTGGAATTATCGTATTTCTTGACTAAGAAACATGCCGTGGTCAACGTGAGAAATAAAGATGATCAGTGTTTTAAATGGGCAGTCACCTCCACTTTATACCCTGTCGAAATACACACCGATAGAGTTTCTCATTACGAGGAAACTTCTAAAAATCTCGATTGGACCGGAGTGACTTTTCCAACAGAGTTAAAACATATCGAACGTTTCGAGGCTCAAAATCCCACCATAGCGGTGAACGTCCTAGGATACGACGACGAAAATCGAATAATCTATCCTCTCAGACAGACTTCGTATCGCGGAAGAGAAAAGATGATTATTTTATTATTGATTTCAAATGGTGACAATCATCATTATTGTTGGGTTAAACATCCGAGCCGATTACTGTCGAGACAAAATAATAAACATAAACATAAGATATGTTTATGTTGCAACTGCATGAACATATTTAAGACCGAAAAATCATTAGCGAAACATCAGGAATATTGCAACGAAAATCAAGGTGTCGCCGTCGAAATGCCAAAACCCAACACCATCGTGAAGTTTGAAAATCACAATAGAAGGTTAAAAGTATCATTTGTCATGTACGCCGATTTCGAATGTTTCACCGCGAAAATGAGTTCCTGTCAACCCAACGCTCTTCAAAGTTATGTCGAAAGATATCAAAAACACATACCTTCGGGCTATTGCATTTACATGAAATGCGCTTTCGACTCACAACACGACATGGGTCCCTTCACCAACACAAAACAGCACGAAGACGACGACGTGGCTCAAAGGTTCGTGGAAGAGTTAGAATCAAAAATTCAAATGTTATACGACAAATTCAAAACTCCTGCAAAAATGATCATCACGCGAGAGCAGCAGGACGAAAATAACAGAGCCACCGAATGTCACATATGCAGACAATCATTCAACGAGAATTCGGAGGAAAATAAGAAGGTCAGAGACCACGATCATTACACGGGTCTGTATCGTGGTCCGGCTCACAGCAAGTGTAATTTAAAATATCGAGATGCCACTTTCTATCCGGTGATGTTTCACAATCTCTCGGATTATGACAGTCATCTGTTCGTGAAAAATCTCGGCACCTCACACGAAGAATTAAATTGCATCGTGAACAGCGAAGAAAGATACATTTCCTTCACGAAATCGAAGCTCATGGAGAAGAAAAGAGTAATCGACGGAAATACGTTGAAAGAAAAAATGAAATCCATTCGTAGATGCATACGTTTCATCGACAGTTTTAAATTCATGTCGACCGCTCTGGAAAAATTAGTCGATAACGTGAGCAAGGATAAATTTAAAATCACGAGCGAACATTTCGGAGAACGAGTAGACGTCATGTTGAGGAAAGGAGTCTATCCTTACGATTACATAAACGATCTAAAGAGATTCGAAGACACCGCACTACCTTCGAAAGATGATTTTTATTCGAAATTATACGAATCCGACATTTCCGACGAGAATTACGAACACGCCAAAAACGTGTGGAAATCATTCGATATGAAAACCATGAGAGATTATCACGATCTCTATCTGAAGACTGACGTTCTACTCTTGGCAGACGTATTCGAAAATTTTCGAGACGTCTGTTGTCGAAATTACGATCTGGATCCCGCTTGGTATTTCACTGCACCCGGTCTGGCGTGGGACGCTCTGTTGAAGACTGCCGAAGTCCAATTGGAATTATTATCTGACGTGGACATGTTGCTCATGTTCGAAAGGGCTGCGAGAGGTGGCGTCTCGATGATCTCTCACAGATATTCTGAGGCTAACAATCCTTACATGAAAGAAGGTTTCAATTCGAAACGGTCGACTAAATACATACAGTATTGGGACGCCAATAATCTGTACGGTTGGGCTATGAGTCATCCGTTACCGATTAGAAATTTCGAATGGGTGAAGGAACCGGAAGAGATGCAAAAATGGAGAGACTATCCTTGCATTTTAGAAGTCGATTTGAACTACCCGGAAGAATTACACGATCCACACAATGATTATCCGCTGGCCTCCGAACGAATGGAACCGAACGACAGAGACGAGGAAAAACTCATTCCCAATTTATTTAACAAACGTAACTACGTCGTCTACAGTGAGAACTTGAAACAGTACGTTGATTACGGGATGAAATTAGTCGACATACATCGCATCATTCGATTCGACGAAGAGCCTTGGATGAAAAAATACATCGATCTCAACACGAATCTCAGAACTCAAGCCGAGAACGATTTTGAAAAAGATTTCTGCAAACTCATGAACAACTGCGTGTACGGCAAATCGATGGAAAACATCAGGAAGAGAACCGACGTTCGACTCGTCACGTCTGAGAAAAGAGCTAAAAAATTAGTGGCGAAACCCAATTACAAACACCGAACCATATTCGACGAAAATCTAGTGGCCGTTCACATGCAAAAGACGCATCTGAAGTTCGACAAACTGTATTATCTCGGACCGATCATCTTAGATATCAGCAAGCGATTGATGTATGAGTTTCACTACGATTACGTCAAACGAAAATTTGGTGACAAAGCCAAACTACTGTTCACCGACATGGACAGTTTAGTTTACGAGATAGAGATGAAAGACGTCTACTGAGATATATCTCCGGACGTGGCCGATTGGTTCGACATGAGCAATTATCCCGTCGATCACCCGTCCAACATTCAATCGAATGACAACAAGAAGGTGTTGGGTAAATTTAAGGATGAGAGCGGCGGTAAACAGATCGTCGAATTCGTGGGCTTGAGACCCAAACTGTATGCTTATCATCTAGAAGATGATCAAGAAATGCAAAGGAGTTAAAGCATGCGTGGTGAAGAAAAACATCTCTTTTCAAGAGTATAAAGATTGTCTGTTAGGAAGTGGTCTGGTGTATAAGACTATGAAATCGATTCGAAGTGAAAATCACGACTTGTATACCGAAATAGTCAACAAGATTTTGCTGACGGCCGACGACGACAAGAGATTCGTGTTAGATGATAAAATAAGCACTTTGGCACTCGGACATTGGACTTTGGATCTAATTTTAGACGATATGAATGGAGATGATTGGATTCTAGATGCGATTGTTGATGATAAGATTCCAGATATGATTGTGGATGATAGGATTCCAGAAAATCAAGAAGAATTAGATGAACACAAAATTATGGAAATCGATAGTGACATCGAGAGAGTTAGTTTAAAAATAAAAAGAAAAAAATAGAAAAAAAAAAAAACGTCATTTTTAGTGAATTATAACAAAATAAATAAAAAAAATATATACTTATTTATGAATAAGAAAATAAAGATATCCGTAGAAGGTGTCGTCTTACCTAATGAACCCCTATCCAACATCGATCTGTTGAATGCGGTAAAAGATTTGAAAATTGAAGATTTTCTAGGAGTGTTTTCCAGAGATGGCTTGCCGAAGAGAAGACCTCGACAATCGGAATGCGGAATTTTAAATCTAGATGATTCATCGGGTGAAGGCACTCACTGGGTGGCGTGGATGAAGAACGAGAAGAAGAAAAATTATTATTTCGACAGCTACGGAATCTCGCCGCCAAAAGAAATAAAGAACTATTTCAACAAATCGATGGTTCGTTACAACATGGAACAAGTGCAATCACCACATCAAGTGTTTTGCGGTCACCTGTGTCTCTACGTTCTCAAGAGGTGGTCTGAAGGAGATCGATTTCAAGACATTCTCAATGACTTACATTAGAGAGAGAGTTTTTTTTTATAGTATATATAAAGATAAAAAAGTATTTAAAAAAAATTTAATCGAATAAAAACGAAAAATAAAATAACATAGTTCATTTTTAATAAACTGCGTTTTGAACACATTTTTCTAAAAAACAAAAAAAAATCCCACAACATGCCAGTTGATAAATTTGGTAGAAGTGATGACGAAAAAGTCAACCCGAGAAAGAAGAGGAAGACGTTCGAAGTCGATGATGGTTATGATGTTGCCAACTTGGATGAACGTTATGTTCGGAGATACGAACCTCGAGAAGAACCTTTGAACATGAACGATAAGAAGCTCTACAATCTTCCCGAGCTGATAGATCTCGCAGATGCTGTGACTAAAAAATACGTCGACAGGGGGAACGCCGATTTCGAACGAATCCTGCTGGATAATTACGTGGATAAAACCATGACTGACGATCTCGATCTGAAATCCAAATGTTTGGTGAACGTTGTGAATCCCGTAGATCCCACTGATGCCGCGACCAAGAAATATGCGGACGACTCTCACGCGAGATTCAGCAAACACCTGAGAAATAGATATGTTACAAAAACGATGCACTCGGAATTGAACGCCAATTATAACAAGATAACGAACGTGGCCACTCCCACGAATCCCAAGGACGTGGCGACCAAACACTATGTAGATGTGGAACAGAGAAAGTCTGACAGACGTGAAATGAAATCAGATCTGAATGCAGGATTCCACAAGATATTGAATCTGTCGAAGATCGACGACACAGATGCAGACTCAACCGCAGTCAACAAGGGCTACGTGGATTCTGCCGTGATACAATCGCAAGACTACCTAGAATCGCTAGTGGACGATCTCTACCTGAACAAACAATCTGGCGGAACCATGGAGGGCGGCATCAACATGAACAGTCACAATTTATTTGGTCTCGATCACGATCCCGAATTCGATTCCAGCGCGGTAAGCAGGAAGTACGTGGACGACAACTCGGTCTGGAGAAAGGGCGACATCATGGAAGGTAAACTAGACATGGGTGGACACGCACTCACGAATCTACCGGAACCCGTGCACATGACGGATGCCTGCACCCTGATTTCGGTGGTGGAGAAAATCAAATATGCTAGACAATTGATCACCGTGTGGGCCGAAGAAGCCGGCACCTTAGATGAAGGAAAAGCTGAGTGGTCTTTCGGAAATGGAAGTAGTGGATCGAAACATGGTCAGGTGGGATATCCCATGCCGCTGGGAGGTGAAATCCTTCGAATGAGTCTGGCTTCCTCGGATTTGAATAACGGAGCAGTCGTCAATCTCATGGTGAATGGTGTGGAGAGCGATAAGAGATACAGCGTCGAAAAGACTGAGAATCAACACGCGAATGTTAGCATGTTCGGCACGCCTCTCAAAGTGAACGCCGGAGACAGGATTAATTTCATCATGAAAACCAATAATCCTGAAGCCGCCACTTCCGTGGTGAGACTACTGATCGAACTAGATCCTTTGAACAAACAGTGAACGCGTGGAAAATAATGAATTAAAAAAAAATAATAATGTGTGATTATTAGAAAACAAAAAAAAAAAAAAAAGTAATGAGATTTAGAAAGATGTTCAATCTCTCTAGATTACATTACTTTATTTATTTTTTTTGTTTTTTTTTTTGTTTTTAATAATGACTCATTACTTTTTATTTTTTTTTTGTTTTTTATTTTTTTTTCACACACTCGTCTCTCATCGAATGATCGACATCTTATTTCCATCCGATTCGAATTGTAATTCTCTATCCGACAGGACCAGGGTGAAGGCTTCGGTTTTTCTTGGCACGTTCCTATCGAATTGCATCTTGATCTGAATGTCTAACACGCTACTCTTGAGTCGTTCACTCTGTTTACTGACGTCGAATACGAACATGGGATACATCGACTTGTATTCGCCGGGAGATATGTTGGGATTGCTCATCAATTCGTCTAGACCGTGATACTTCTTTCTAAAATCAGCGGCGTCGCTGTACAGTCTGGAGAAATCATTCTTGTCGAACGACGCATTGTAATCGATTGCTGGATATCTCGTGGCATTCAGAAACACTTGCATGTTTCTCAAATGGCAGTGATCGAACAGCGAAACATTCTTTTCCTGAGACCCGTCCCTATCGGTCTGAAACGCAACCACGATGAAACACGGTCTCTCGGAAGCGGATTTCACCATCAATCTCCAATCGAAGTGATTCGTGGAGAGAGGAATGCTAGCCATGTCGCACTGTCTCATTCTAAATCCCACGGGTAATTTACTCTTGGATTCTATGATCTTGTAGAGACGCGCTTTCTCCATGATCGAAGGCTCCACGTGCAGAACGAACCACGATATCTTGTGTAGAGTTATCTTACCCACATCGGTCGCGGTGAGTTTCACTATTGCGTCGTTGTTTCCTTTTCGAATCAATGTCAGATTGTGTTTGAATCCGTACATGATCTTGTTGTAATCGTCTGCGAATCCGAAGATGTGTTTCAAAGGTATCCTGAACGAAAACGTTCCTTTAGGTCTGGACGTCTTGACGATGTAGTCGAATATCGTGGCGGCGACTGCGCTAGCAGGGCCGACGGTGTCTTTCACCCACAACTGATTAAGTCCTCTGGATTTCGAAAAATCATCAGGATACGTCAAGAGTCTGAACATCGTGGTGGCCTGACCGGGATGAAACACAGATTCTATCTCTTGTCCGGATAGCATGTATTTTATGTTACTGAATAGATGCATGATGCCATTATTGACTAGAGTAACCGTGTCGTCGTCGGCGTAGTCGCTCCCATCTTCCTTGGTGAGACGTCCCTGCACCACTATGTAACTCTCGCTAGGATGTACGAATAGATCTTGAGTTTCGACGTTGATTCTTATCTCTCCCGCATTGTTCAAACTCGTTCCGGTTACCGGTTCGTATTCGTGAACCTCATATTCTTGAATACTTTCATCTTTCACTATGCTTTGTGTTATATCTAGAATATTTGTCATTTTAAAGGATTTTTAGTTTTTTTTTGTTTATTAATTAACTTGCTTTCTTTATCTAAAAAATAGTTTTTAATTATTTTTTATTATTATTTTTTTTCTCTCTTATATATATATGTGTGTAAACAAGAAAATGTTAAAGAGAGTAAATAAAAAAAAAAATTGTTTTCTTCATCAAAACTTCGTCTTCTGTAATTGTTGTTCGTAAAACTTTCCGAAGATCTCTTCTCCATCCAAAGCTTCGATTTCGTAAGTCACCGGATCGGTGTGAAATATTTTGATGATCACGAAAATTTCTGAGGTCCATCGAGGAGTATAACCCTTTTCGAAGTGCTTCTTATAAGCGTAGATTCTCACTCGATCGCCGACCGCAAATTTCGGCGTTCTAGACTTCTTCCTGATCTTAGATCTCTCGGGATATAGATTTGCGTAGACCCGTTTTTCGTTTCGAGGATCGCTAGCTTCCGCGGGAGTCATCTTGATCGATCTGTGTCGCGTGTTGTTGTAATCTTTGACCAGACCGTTCAGAGCGTATATGTATTTCTTGGTCGAATTCGCCATGAAGTATCTGTACATCTTCTCCTTCATCGTTCGATTCCAACGTTCCACCACGCTGGCTTTCTCTTCGTTTTCGATCGAGTAGAGGTCTACCAATCGAGGAACGTCCTTGTTGTAGAATTCCTTTCCCTTGTCCACCCACAATTTACTCGGTTTTCGAGAAGACGAGTCGAACACGCTCTTCAGAGCCTAGGCGACGCAAGGTCCCGATTTATCCTTCAAAGCTCTGATCCAACCGTATTTGGAAAACACGTCGATGACCGTCAATAGATATTTGACGCCCTCGTTCCACCTCGAAAACGATCTCATGTCGACCAAGTCGGCAGACCAAATGTCATCCAGACCCTTCACGAACACCCTTCTCTTTCGAAATTTACGCACTATGGGTTTGTGTAACTCCTCGGCCAATTCGCTCGTCAATAATCGTTTCTTCTTCTTTTCAGATGCGCTTTTTTTTTTGAACGCCCCATCCGAATCGACGTTTCGCACCAATCAGATTGCCAACCAGCGAACGTTCCATCTTCTCTCTCCTGGTCGGATTCGATATGCCTCTCAATCTCCGCAACATGTTTTTGTCGCAGACGTCGTTGCGAGTCTTGGTGTCGGGATGTCCGGCGTAGCACAGATCGTGATCATACGCGGCCGCGTCCACCCTATTCACGGGTTTGCTCCAAGATTTGGGAGTCAGATTGGCGTTGAGTCTCTTGTTCAATTTCGTTCCGGGTCCCGTGAAACTGTGACCGGGCAGATGCATTTCGAAAGGTAGATTATTGATCATTTTATTCACGATGCCTTTACCTTTGCTCGCGTTCTTTTTTTGACAAATCGAGTTTTGATAGAACCACACACGTCGCAAATTCCGCGAAGCATCTGTCTGTCGTTTTTAGTTCGCACTTCTCTAGAATTACTCGTCTTGGTAACTCTCTTACACTTTACGAAATACATTTTTTAAGAGTTATTTAAATTAATTTCGTTTTTTTATTTATATATAAATTTAATATTTTTTTTTTTTTTTTTAAATTCTGTTCTTATTATATATATTATATTTTTTTTTTTTCAATTGCTGCTCTTGAGTTCTATCATCTTACTGAATTCCTCCCTGGCCTCTTTCCTCCCCTTTTCCATGAGAGAATCCTTCATCTCTTCCTTGATGATCTGACGAGTCTTGATTCTCACGGCTTCTTTCATGGCATCGTATTTCGTTTTCTTGCTCAATATCGCGAAGTATTCTCCGTCCGATATCCTACCATCTTTCAACGCCATAGAGATCATTTCGGATATTGTGTCGATCTTGGAGTCGGCCAAGACGCGAATCTTGTCGTGTTTCCTCGCCTTCAGATATAATTTCCTACTCAAAAAGTTTCCGAGCGTGCTAAACAATCAGGCGGCGAGAGCCACTCCTTCTACGGTCAACACGATCAGAATGCCAACCGCGGTCGACAACAATCCGATGTCGACCGCGTGTAAACCCATGGATATCGTGATGAGTGTCGTGTTGATCGCGTTGACGAATTTCACGAAACGCGAATACTTCTTCTTGAGGGAACGACGAGAATCTCTCTCTCGAGTCAGATACAATTGGATTCTACTGATTTGATCGATGCGATACCTCTCTCCTCTTTCTCTTTCTTCTAGCGACGGCGCCGTCGGCAAAACGCCGTTCGGCTTCTCTTCCTCGTCGTCCACTAACGTCGGATACAATTTATTTCTGGTTCTCATTTTTTTGTGTTTTTTTCTTTCTAATATTAGATAAAAAAATTTATGTGTGTATTTATTTTTTTTTATTTTCTACTCTCCCTTATTTTATATCAACGAAAAAAACTTAGACGTATGCTTTGTTCAGCAATAATTTCTTGATGCATTCCTTGTCTTCTAAAGTCAAACTTCTACTCGCCAATTTCAGTTCTTCCGAATCTGTGGGCCTGTCTCGATTCTTACAGAAGACTAATCGCTTCCAAAACGTGATCACATCGTTGAATTTAACGCGTTTGAACGCCGGTTCGAAATACATGACGACCATATCTTCCCTTTCCATCGTTAGACACGAATGATTCTCATGATCGAAGTCTAGATGATCTCGACATCTGACGCATCGTTCTAACAAGATGGGACGTAGTTGTTCGTTCACGCAGATTGCGTATGCTCTCATCAGCATGTTTAAAAGAAACCTCACTCTAATAGTCTGAGAATCGCTCATGATTTACGTATTTTTTTTATTATCAATTCGATTTGATATATTTATTTTTCTAAATAACTATTATTTATATTTTTTTTTTCTCCCCTATATATATATCAATCAAAAACGTGACAGTGGGTTCGCGAATTTCCAACACACCGACGACGACACTCTTCGTTCAGATCGAGTTTAGGAGAATTGAGCGATCCGATCACTCGATCAGCTGAGTTTTTGAGAATTTCTCATAGTGGAGGAATTCCCCTAATAATGTCATAAATGGGAAAAAAAACCACCGCCTCAAAACAATTGCGGGTTCTGGACCATCTGTCTCAACACAATTGCGGGTTCTGGACCGCTGGTCTAGAGTCCCCAAAACTGTTTTTTGATGATGACCCAGAATTTTTTTGCTTTTGCTCGCGTTCGCCAACGATGGATCGATGGTCTGATCTGCGATGGGAACGTCGACGAAAAATTACGTACAAGATACAAGCGAAGATGTACAATTTCACCCTTTTTTTAAAAACGCGCGTTCACCACGCGTTCACCACGAGTATTTGAACGTTAAAAGTGCGATCTAGGAGTCACAACTGTACATGGGGGGCATTCAAGACCATGTACAGTTTTTGTGAACAAGCGTGTGATTTAACACTGAATTCCACGTTGGTGAACGCATCGTGTGCGTATGTTGTACACGTACATGTACAAGTGATCGTAGATCGGCCTTTATTACCTACTGTCAATAATCGCTATACTGGCTGAATACAACACGCTGGAACATGGCAAAAGATATCAACATTGAATATTTGACCGTTTTCTGCGTAAGCTTTCCGCAGGACGCTTCAAATCTCAAATTTCGGGTCGAATCGAATCCCGAATAGAATCAGACACAGGATATGGATTCGAATCGACACACGTATCGAATCTCCCGGCTCTTCCGAATGTAGACATTGCGGCTTCGTACAGCCGCGAATGAGAGCACGGTGGATCAATGGTTAAGGCACTGGAGTTCAAACCGAAAGGTCCACTGTTCGATCCCCGCCAGGGATAACTGCGTTGTATCCCTGGGCAAGGCACTTCATCCCGATTGGCGGCATGTGGCAGGGTGGCGCTGTGTACTAAAGCGCAATGCGCGGCGATGGTACACTTGTCTTCAACCAGTACTAACCCTGCTTGTATGGAGTTAGTATGTTGGGGAGTCTGGCTGTTGCTTGCCGTTGATCGGTGATTCTCTACAGGGTTCCCCGGCTTCCTCCATCCTAACTCGTCTCTTTGGGCTTCTTATTTCGGAAGCGGAATATTCTAGAACCGGACCAAAGCAGTGTCGAAAGCGGTGCCTCTTTGAACGCTTCTTCTGTCACCAGGTCTCCTGTACAGAAGACCGCATGACAGAAGAAGAGTTCAAGCTGAGAGAGTTTGTGGGATTTTGAAAACATCTCAGCGAATTTCCGAATCAGCCCGACTCCACTCGTGTCGAATCGTCGGGAATTGAATCGAATTTAAAAAGTTCGCATGGGCCTAGTTTTCTGTTCATTGTGTATCAAAAATTGACCAACCACATATGCAACTCTATGGGCATCTCGATGGTGAGTGGAAGTATTGAATCGATAATTGCATCATGGGATAGCCAATGAATATCGAATAGTTGTTGAATGCTCTTAAATCCACACTATGCGTTTGTTGTCGGTTGGGGTAAGATCCAAATGCTCGAGAGTACAGTTGGAACCTATTGTTTAGATATATATTGCAATATATACTACTCAAAGTTTGCTAAGCACCAAATATTTGCCACATCATTGAGAAATTTGCTTGTGACATATTTGCGATATTTTTGGTGGATATAATTGAGGAATGTATTGAGATGGTCCCCAGTGTTTACATTAGCTCTCTTGACAGGCAGACTTTTCGTGACAGTCTTGGAAAGCATGTACCCCTTCATTGTCATGTTTTCGTGTACTGTATACATGTACATGACATGTGTAGGGTATTCAATCTTCATTTCAACACAAACCCTTGTGATTTAATGATTGAATATGGCAGATGCAAATGTATGAAGACATTTGTCTGAAGCAGAAATGTGGCGGGCTGTAGGGATGGTAGTGCAAGGGGCTACCTATCGTCAGGTTGGTGAAGCCCTTGGTGTGCACCATACGATGATCACCAGAGCCTGGGCAAGATTTCAGCAGTATGGCACACCAGTAAGGCGGCATGGTGGTGGCAGAGACAGGGCAACGTCTGCAGCTGAAGACAGGTTTTTGATCATTCAGGCACGTAGGAACTGCTTTGCCACAGCAACCCAGCTTCGAAGTGACCTTCAGAATGCATCCGGGGTAAATGTTTCGACGCACGCTATCCGGGCAGTGTTGCACGAAGGTGGTCTCCGATCAAGAAGACCATGTATTCGCATTCCGCTATCCCAGAACCACCACGATATGAATGGGCCATGGACCGCGTTGGATGGACCAGAGAAGATTGGCGACCGGTCCTTTTTACATGTGAGTCAAGTTACTGCCTAGACCACACAGATAGGCGTTCTAGGGTATGGAGAAGACTAGGCGAGCGATTCCATGCAGCCAACATTGCTGAGCATGACCGCTATGTTGGGGGGGGGGGGGGTCTATCATGGTCTGGGGCGGCATCAGCAGGGATGGACGTACAGAGCTCTGTGTCCTTGAACATGGTACATTGACTGCACAGCGGTATATTGATGAGATCCTGGATGTCCACGTCACGTGTTTAACCACGGTGTAAAAACAAGAATATACAAGAGTAAGCTATATGGCTTAAAAATTACCCATTTTTAATTATTAATTCATACCTTCTGCTCGGTTATGTTAGAACAAAAATAAAAATACAGGAAATTTAATAATTTTGTGCAATAAAATATTACAGATATGGATGTCTTTGGAACTGGCTCATTGAGCCAGTTCCAATGACATCCATATTTGTCTGGTTTTATTTAAGAAACTTGCAAAGTACAAATTTTCTGTCAGTTTTGGCCCACAATGTAGGTTAAAGTATTAAGTACACCAAAATTCTTGGAAATAAATCCATTATAATGGGTTTTCCAGGATGTATGGGAATTTACACAGGTTTGGGAACTTATACACCCTTCGGCTTTGCCTCAGGGTGTATGAGTTCCCAAACCGCTGTAAATTCTCATACACCCTGGAAAACACAAGGAAAACTAATATTGCCCTGCCCCAGTTGAAACATCGTTTCTCTGTTTTTCCGAACCCGCAACGATGCAGCCGATCTCTGTAGACTAATATATCAGAAATTTATTTATTCCTGCAAAGTGCGAAAATGCCTGCCAACGTTCGATAGATACTTTGATCAACTTAAATATTATCGCAATCTTGAACTGATATCATACCACTGCTACTCCCAGAAAAAATCAGATTCCATTGAAATCAGTGGAATTTATTGGATACTCCTCTACAGTCATGAGAAAATCCACATCAGTTGGGTTTTTTTTTGTCTGACCCTGCCTATGCAAAATATTCTTGTTGATTGAAAAATGAACTAAATAAAATCTATTTTCTGTACACTGTTGTCATTACCTCAGCAACTCAATGTCTTGATAAAGAAATGTTTCTACTTTTTTAATTTCTATTGCTATTTTTTATGTTGTATCTGAAATATTAAAAAAAAATGATACATATACAAAAATATCCTAGCTCTGTCAATGGAGGGTTGAACAAAGCCAATCATACTTGGATCTGTGGTCTGATAAGTGGTAAAACAAACCACAGAAAGCAGGGTTAAAGAGAAATTCCTTGGGAGGCAGGTTGTGGCCAAAGCATACTCAAACTAGACGTACACCTGTGTACATTGCCAACTTGAGCAATCTAAAGTATTTCATTTGTACTTCAATCATTCTGGGTGTACTGATTACAGGTGATAGAAATCAGTGGCAGCGCCATGGGAGGGGGGGGGGGGGGGGGGGTACTTACCCCTCCACTTTTTTCGCCAAGCGTAGTAAAAAAATTCTATCATTTTAATTTTTGGACTGAACGTTGCGGTGTAATGGTGGGTATGCTTAATTCCATATTCCCAAGTGCACTAAATCAGAGAAGTTTATAAATTATGTTTGTGTGTGCCTCCCCCCCCCCACACACACACACAATAGCTGCAAACAACAAACAAGAGTCGAGGGCCCAAATTCCAACAAGGAGTGCCGCGTTCAAACGGTCTGAAACATACCGCTTAAGAGTATTCGAGGAATGCTAGAGTCGAGAGCGTGCAACGCATCCGTTTGGAATGCAGCCTTCTTTCATTTTCGATTTGAGTGTCGTTTGGTGCTTTGTGATCGCACTTTACAACACCGTTCTTCCGTTAAAATGTCACCATATACGACGTTTTCTATAACTGAAAGACCTAACCAATAAGTTTGAAAAGGATAAAACTGTTTTAATTTAATTGTCTGAGAATGCTCCAGAGAATACCATTTACAACGTAAGTTTTAAAAATTTTCTCAACCTTGGGAGGTGGCACCCCTCCCGAAACCCACCACGGCTCGGCGCATCGCGCCGAGGCAGCCGCTGCGCGGCGGGCAATACCCACATATACCCCTCACTTCTGTAACTCTGGCGCCGCCACTGATAGAAATGACAATACACAGATTCAAGTAGTGTGACCTACTTGATTTCTTTTCATATCATGGTGCTATAACATAACCGAGATGGTTTATTCCCGTTTATTTCTATCCTTTCCGTTTTTATGAAATAATCTGAAATTATCGCGGTGCCTGAGGAGGCATTTGTATCCTTGTATCAAAACATGGTTATAATACTGAGTAAGTGCATCTTGAACGAGATGGTAAAATAGGGTCAACGTCACAAGTCAGTCTCGGCTGATTTAAATCAGAATTGGTGTATTTAGTTTATTTAACATTCTGTAAATATGACGAGGCAAAAGGCAAAGTACGACAAAACAATTACCATCTGCATGTGATTTTCAAAAACTTTTGGGCATATTTTTCGCTTTCCACCCAACACCCACGCCCACCTCAACACTAGTTGAGGTGGGGACGGGTGCTGGTTGGTAAGCGAATATTCACCTAGGTTTTACGCCAATATAAGGGAGTAACATGCACCCAGGTTCTAACCCTTTACCCAACGAATCGTTCGCATCCGCCCGCGTAATATGCAAATTCAGCAGTTGAAAAAATATTATTTTTCAAAAAAATTCAACAAAACCATATCATGTGACCCCTCGTTGGAACGAGCTCGTCGAGCTCGTTCCAACGAGGGGTCACATGATATGTTTTTTTTTTTTAATTTTTTGAAAAAATGATATTTAAAATAATAAATTTTGATATCGTCTGCGTTGGGTAATGGGTTAAACCAATATAAGGATGAAAACTATTCACTATGCTTCATACTTGGCATTACCACTGATTCATATCATTCTGAGCTTATTGGGGGGGGGGGGGGGGGGGGGGGCTCAAACTTAGTTATAAATATGAACAAGATAGTGTAACTAACGACTTCCATATCCCCCGCCATTTTTTCTGACTATAACGTGCATAAAATGAGCATTTGAGAACTGACACTGTAATTTTGTATAACTTATAGGTAGAAAGGTTAATGGTTGAGGGACTAACGCAATGTCGCAAGTAAAATGCCCCGTTGATGTTATTCTTGATTAAAAATTGTCCCCAGTTGCCAAGTTTTGGGGAGTTAAGCGAATAAACATTTGTGACGGAGGACATTTAACGATGAAAGGCAATAACTATGGAAAAAACTGAGGAATCAAAATGTCCTACCCACATGCATATTTACATTACGTTACCATACCTCACACCAAATTTCGTAAAAATGAGGCAAGAAATCCAGGGAGAGTTAAACGGACAAACACTTGTGAGAGACACTTAACAATAAAAAGGGATATAACTCTGGAAAGCTCTGCCGAATCAAAAAAATCCTTTCCACGTGTACACCTGGACTTCGTACTCATACTTCACACCAAATTTCGTAAAAATTAGACAAGAAATATGGGGAAGTTAAACGGACAAACATTTGTGACAAACATTCAACGATTAAAGGGACATAAATCTGGAAAAAATGCGAAATCAAAAATTCCTTTCAACACGCACATCTTCACTTCATACTCATTCTTCGCCGCCAAATTTCGTAAAAATCCGACAAGAAATGTTGGAGGAGTTAAACGGGCAAACAATTTTGAGGGCTATGTAACGATGAAAAGCGACATAACTCTGGGCAATATTACGTAAACGAAAATTCCTTTCCACACGCACATCAACACTGTGGACTCATACTTCACATCATATTTTTAAAATTGTGACGAGAAACGTAGGAAAAGTTAAGCCAGCAAACAACATTTTGGACATTCAACAATAAAAAGTGCCATAACACTCCAAAATGCGGAATCAAAAATTCTCTTCCGCATGCACATCTACGTATCATACTGATACTTCACACCAAATTTCGTAAAAAGAAAATGTAAAAGAAGTTAACCCTTTACCCAACGCACACGATATCAAAATTTATTATTTTAAATGTCATTTTAAAAAAAAAATTCAATTTTTTTTAACAAAACCATATCACGTGACCCCTCGTTGGAACGATCTCGACGAGCTCTTTCCAAAGAGGGGTCACATGCTATGGTTTTGTTGAAATATTTTGAAAAATAATATTTTTCAGCTTCTCAATTTGCAAATAACGCGGGCGGATGTGTAGACGTACACCATTTCCATACCCACCCCCGCCCCGCGAGTTTGTCGACGGGAAATAATAAGGAGAAAAATACACGATCTGCGAAAGCACATTTTTGACACACTGGCCCCTCCACGTTGTGTTTGCAATATTCTTCCTGCAGAATTAACCCTTTTTGCACGTTTTAACCCGTTACTTAACGAATCGTTCACAAACAGTCAACAGAACCATACCACGTGACCCCTAATTAGAACAAGCTCGTGAAGAAATTTTGTGAGAAATTTGAAAAAACGTGTAAGCAAAATAATAAATACAAAGAACGACACACGCGTGTGTCGTTCTGTGTCTATTACACGCCTTCACGTCTATAAAACAATTATTAGAAGGACACTCAGCAATTCATTTGACAACTATCAACACAACGAACACATTTTATCGCCAACCAAATTTGCGAGGGAAACCCGTGTTACTATTTCGTCCCTTGAGTTCCAATGTGTTCTATGTGCCTACTGGCACATAGGACACATTGGAACTCAGAGGACGATTTTAGCTATCGCTTGCGATTCAAATTCTAATTGCGGTGCAAGATTTGTTGAAAATTTCAGTGAAACTTCGCTTCTTTATAAAAATAGTCCGTCAACGATTTCCGTTCCACACATGTGTGCGGAACAGATTTTCATTTTCCGCAACGTTGGTTAAAGTGAAATTGAATAAAAAAAATGGGAAATGGGAAAATTATTATTATTATTATTTTTTTTAATATCCATATGGATTCACCTTGTCTCACACTTTCGACAGCACCACTTCCGCACGTGCCATATACGTGCCACGACGCACTGCTGCGGCGCGCAACCATCTTGCACCTACTCAGTCACCCATTGCCCATTAGTCCTTTCACCCGTCCTGCCCTCTTTTTGTGCTAAGTCCACAAACGAAGGTTAAAAGTCTTGAGTGTACATCCATTCGACTGGGTTATAAATACCCTAATACACCCACACACACACACACAAACATCCCTTAACATTTTTACCCATCCTCTCACGCACGCACGCACGCACGCACGCACGCACGCACGCACGCACGCACGCACGCACGCACGCACGCACGCACGCACGCACGCACGCACGCACGCACGCACGCGCGCGTGCCAGATTCGGCATTAAAGCGGAGTTAATTTTGACAAAAGGAATTGGCGCCTCCCCGATGTTTGTAAAACCATCCTTATGATTGGAAGTTCAAATTTAGGACGCATTGATCGAAATCCCCATCCGGACATCCAGGTGGAGTGTTACCCCGGCGCCAAATTCAACCGTTTTCTCTCTATGTTTAAAGGGCACAGGGGCCATTCCAGTCCCCAAAAATATTATTAAATATTGGCGTGAATTCTCGGAATGATAGTTAAGGAGTTGCGGAATATGGTTAGCGATATCAGGGTCAAGTTTAGATCAGCAAAAATTTATTTCGCTGAACTAAACTTTTCGCAAAAACTCCCTCAGACTGAGAGGAGAACCCTGAGCATCATCAACGAAACCATTCGGAAAGTGAAGGACGTTAACGTGATACCAAAAATTGATGACGCGAAGTTTGATGTTGCTCAGGATTTAATCCATTGGACCACGAGAACCGCCAATATTATGTACGATCACTGATTGAACCATCTAGATTTAAACTAAGTAAGGCAAAGGTAAAAACCGCCTAACAGATGTGGGATTAGGAACTAATGTGGTTAACCTGTCTGGCACCAATGACCTAACAACCCAAGAGAAATCTCTTTTAGATCGCGGTTTAACTTTTGTACCAGCACCTAAGGCTAAAACTGGTAACCAAACAAATTTACCATCATATAACTGTAATTTTCTTAGGCAAATGAAATTAGCAGACCGCTCTAGAAACCGGAAGCTTCCTTTTACAGAATCATCTGGTTGGTCACCTCCAGATAGTGAAGTAGATTCCGAAATTATTGAGGCTAGCAAACGAATCATCCAAAAGGTGTTCAGCATGAACATACTCTCCGATAAAGACAATTTAACAGCTGGTGAACGGAGAGCCCTCACGAAACTTCGAAAAAATAAGAAATTAGTAATTAAACCAGCCAACAAAGGTGGGTCGGTAGTTGTTCTATCTCGGGATAATTATATAATGGAAGCCATGAGACAACTCAGCAATACTAAACATTATAAGAAAATAGATTCACTTATTTGGCCTAGTAATGTCGAAAAATTCAATAAGATCTTAAAATTTCTCCTCGATGAAGGTCACATTACCAAAAAACAAATGAAATATTTAACAGCTAAGCTCAGTGCTCAAACAAGACAATTTTACATCGTACCAAAGATCCACAAGGACCGTTCTTCATGGACGGATGACGTAACTCCACCCGGGAGGCCAATTGTATCAGGTTGTAATTCGGAATCTTATGCGATCTCGGAACTAATTGATTATCATCTGAAACCAATAGCAAATAGACATCCGAGCTATATAAAAAACACACAGGATTTCCTGTCAAAAATTTCGAAATTGAAAATATCGAAAAATGGAATTCTGGCTGCTTTGGATATCGACAGTATGTATACGAACATTGATATTGATAGATGTGTTAAATCAGTTAAAAATGCATTTGAAAAATATCCGGATGCAAAACGCCTAGATGAACAAATTTTGGATCTTTTAGAGCTGAGCTTAAAAAGTAATGACTTTCAATTCAATGGAGAATATTTTCTACAAATAATGGGTTGTCCTGTGGGCAAAAGATTCAGTACTAATTTTGCAAGCATTTATGTAGCGGAATGGGAGGAAAATGCCTTAAGCAAATATGCAAAGCATCCTCTCGTATATCTCAGGTATTTAGATGACATTTTTATTATTTGGGAACATTCAAAAGAAGATTTTGATGAATTTTTAGAAATTTTGAACAATCATGATCCGAACATTAAATTAAAAGCTACTATCAGTGAAAGTTCTGTTAATTTCCTCGATGTGACCGTGTATAAAGGCAAGCAATTTCAGGCGACCGGTCATTTAAATTATAAAGTATATTTTAAACCAACTGATTCACATCAATTGTTGCACACAAAATCATTTCATCCTCAACATACATTTAAAGGTATCATCAAATCACAGCTCATTCGTTTCCACCGCAATTCAAATGATAAGGTCAATTTCAATGAGGCTTGTTCTACTCTATTTGGCGCCCTCAGATCGAGAGGGTACTCACTGCGCTTTTTGCGTAGCCTGAAATCCCAAACTCTGAAAAAGCTCGAAAGTCCAGCTGAAACTACCGATTTCGAACCACTGAAGACTGAACACAACAGACTGTTGCAAAATGGTAGTGGCGCGGTATTTAATTGCAAAAAGCCTCGTTGTAGACTGCATACTTTTATACCTGATCAGAAAGAGGAATTTTCCTCCGAACAAACAAAAAATCATTATCAGATCCGTAACCCCCTCCATTGTGATTCACCAAACATTATTTACCTTATCACTTGTAAGCGATGTCGGAAACAGTATGTTGGTCAAAGTCAAAATCCTTTCTGAGAACGTGCTACTAGACACAAACAGGATATAAAACATAATGCTGATGCCCCAGTAGCACAACATTTTAACCCCCCTGGCCATTCTTTGGACGATTTTGTGATCCATCCTATTGAACAACCACCAATTAAAGACACATTAGAAGAAACGGATGAATTTAGAAAAAAACGTGAAGCTTTTTGGATCAATACGCTTCAAACCCTCTGGCCATTTCGTATGAACATATCAGAGGGCGAATGCGAAAGGAGGTCCATCATTCCTTTCACTTTAACGTACAACAGAATGAATATCGAAATAGCAAAAATGTTAAAAGATGAATTCAATTTTACCAATGCTAAAGTAAATGAACCTTTGAATCTTCGACCTGTCATCGCCTATAAGAAAAACAAAAGCTTGTGTAACATCCTTGTAAGGACTAAATTAGAGCCCATCAATGAATAACATCAATTTTTGCCAGTCAGTTTAACCAGTTCCTAAGCTCATCACTTAGTTTAAATCAATTTTATGTACTTTTTTGTCATGTTTGAAACCAATCAGGGTTCAGTAAATGAAAACAATTTTTCGGCGGCATATTAAAAGAAAAAAACATTTCAGTAGGACACAGTCTTGTCTACCCTACATACCGAGGTACCCCATTGTTTGTCCTTTGTGTGGACTAACGGTTTCTACCTCGTTTTGCCGGTACAGTTCTAGGAAAACAACCGAGGTAAAGGGTTTCTTTTGTCTTTTGTACCTCGGTAAGGCGAAACACGCAAACTCTTTTGTCTAGTTACCTCGTCAAGTTGGTAAGACAAACGCACACACACACATATCATGGGTGGGGGGGGGGGGTGGCGAATGTGTTCCCATATTTGGGGGGGGGGGGAGGGGAGGGGGGTTGGTGTAGGCGAATGTGTTTCCATATTTGCATCTTTGGAGATATGTGTGTGTTGTTGTCAACAAATGTGTCCTTTCACAGATTTGTTTGCATTTTGAATATCGAATCTTTTTTAGCTTTTCGTCATTGCTTACATTTTTGTTGGCAAGTTCCTTGAGAGGAAGGTAAGCGGATTGAACTTCACGAGGAGGGATGCGTCGAGATTATTCGAAGTTTTTGGAAACTGGATTATTGTCAAAACATCGCGGAGTGTAGTTTCCACCGAGACAAAAAGCCTAGCCACGAAATCTGTGAAAAAGCAGAAGCAGCGATTCAGTTAACATGCCTACTAATTCAACCCGGGGTCTACAATACGGCCGCCATGGACTGGTCACTTTCCACGGGTGGGCGATATTTGCACGGACGCAACTAATATTACATTCCTAACAATAATAGGAATAATCATCAAAAATGTAATTAATGGAACACCAGGTACAACCAGGTGCTTCTTTAATTAGAATTTTGCTGAAGATAATTTTTATTAACCCTTTACCCAAGGCAAACGATATCAAAATTTATTATTTCAAATATCATTTTTTTCAAATGTTTAAAAAAATGTCGACTAAACCATATCATGTGACCCCTCGTTGGAACGAGCTCGACGAGCTCGTTCCAACGAAGGGTCACATGATATGGTTTTGTTGAGTTTTTTTTAAAAATAATATTTTTTCATCTGCTGAATTTTCATATTACGCGGGCGGATGCGGCCGATTCAGTGGGTAAAGGGTAAATGGTTAACCCTTTACCTAACCTGAAAAGCAGACGACACTTGCAAAAATAATTCTTGAATAACTAATTTTTTTCATTTTTTGTCTCAAAAACATAGGTTATGACCCCTCGTTGGAACGAGCTCGTTCCAACGAGGGGTCATAACCTATGTTTTTGAGACAAAAAATGAAAAAAATAATGAAAATTAATTGGCGATTTTTGAGAGTAGCGCTGGCCGGTTTTGGCCGTTACGTTAGGTAAAGGGTTAATGGGTAAACACAACACTGCTCACGCGTGGATTACGACCAGTCCAAGACGGCTGTACTGTGTTGGCAGAAACGATGCTGGCATTTCTTGTCTTTTTCACATGATATGAGTTATTGAAAGGGAAATAACCGCTCCGCCCATTAGAGGGTTTAGTGATTATCCACTCGCCACATTATATCTAAAATGCATTTGATAAGCTTACGTATTCTCTTTCATATCTCGTTGATTGAAGAGCCAAAACACATTTCAATAACTGTTGCAGTTGATACAATTGTCTTTTGGTGGGGACATAGCTCGAATAATCATCTAGATGGACCAGAAGTGGGTACACTAGACTGACTGCTTTTCTGGATTCTCTGAAATAAACTTCGAACAATTTTATAGACTTTTTCATAATCAAATACCGACACCGATGTAAGATGCGCGTTGATTAGAACGGCGAGGAAAATACGACATTACACAAATTTCTAACCACAAAGATTGAAAAACCTGATGTCGATGTTGTGAAAAATTTGAAAAACGTGTAATAAAAATAATTAATTTTGAAATTGTGTTCGTTGGGTAAAAGGTTATTTGAATGAAAAAAATGGGAAATATTTTCTTGAAAAGCATTTTTTGATACCTCTGGGGTTAATTCTCAAGGATTTTCGCGACTAATGAACGAAGATTCCACATGTTGATTTTTTTCGACATGCCTGTTTTTGCGATCTAGTTGCAAGGTTATAGCTTTAAAAAATACCCTAATTTCCCATAGCGGCGCACTTGAAAGAGATGATGCGAAGCAGGCTGGAACTAAATCGCACAGACATCATCTGTTTTTATCATTTATAAAGGACAAACGGCAGTGCACTTTATCAAAATATGAAATGAAAATATAATAACATCTTTATTTTGGTTCCCTATTTCCCAAAGTAATCTAGTTTTTTTGTAATCATCTATTTCGACAAATCATTTTTTCGAGAACACGAGAATCTTCGCTGGCGGGAACCCTTTCATCGCGGCGTTAAAAGAAATTATTCCCATGAGAAATCGGACCACAATCAACGATCCTGTTGACCCATGCATCATCCCATGAGGACACTCTGAAAATTGTTTTAAGCACCAGTGCAAAGTTTTGATCCATTAAACTTTTCATATATACTATTAACTTGAGATTGACCTGGCAGCCTACCACAACTCATCTCACAAACAAATGTGAGTTTGAGCAACAGACTGAAGAGTTTCGAACGAAAATCGTACACAAAAACACAATAAATCAATGAAATGGAACGCCTTCACATTCCACTCCACTCCAACACACGTAAACCCACACACGAGTGCGCTAATCAACATCCACCCCACCCATCCCACTCCACCCTCACTCTCATTCTCGAACTGTATTTTTACAATTTCGACAAGCTCGTTTTAATGAGGCATAAGTTGTGATTTAACCCTTTACCTAACATGAAAAGCAGACGACACTTGAGAAAAAAATTCTTGAATAACTAATTTTTTTCATTTTTTGTCTCAAAAACATAGGTTATGGCCCCCTCATTGGAACGAGCTCGATGAGCTCGTTCCAATGAGGGGGTCATAACCTATGTTTTTGAGATAAAAAAGGAAAAAATAATGAAAATTAATTGGCGATTTCTGAGAATAGCACTGTCCGGTTTTGACCGTTACGTTCGGTAAAGGGTTAAAAGACAAAACTTGAAAAAAAATGATAAAATTTTAATGGTTATCTTGTGGATTAGCGCTGACATCATAGGCGTCACGGAGGGGTGGGGTGCGAACGACTTTTCGGGGGGGGGGGGGGGGGCGATGGCTAATTGGCGAAAGCATTGTACTTTAAACCCAAAACTCGACGGTTCGATTCTGAACCACACCATCTGCGTTTTGTCCTTGGGCAAGACAATTATTCTCCATTTTCTGCGTGGCAGCACTGTGATGCTATGTACTAAGGCGTACTGCACGTCGATGACGCACTAGCCTTCAATCACTGCTATATACTCTTGTGCCAACTTATTAAGTTGGGGAGTATGACTGTTGCTCGTCACTGCTCGGTGGTTCACTCCGGGTATTCGGGTCTCCTCCACCCGAAAACTGCCCGACTGTTTCAAGTGTCGCTAAACCTCACTAAGCAATGAAACCACTACTAAACAAAAGAATTTATTCGACGAGATTACAAACCTGCACATGCATGCATGCTCACGAGTTGACATGGGTGCCCAAACAAGGAACGCCCGCGTTTTAACGTGTAGCAGCATTTAGACTGCACTAGAGCCATGAGCTTGTGGTAAATTCATTCCAAAACTGGACAGCCCCTAGCATTCAGAGATGATGCTGTAACATGTTGCTGGGGGCGATATTACCGCCTGCTCTCGGATAGCTGAGGAAAAGGGCGAGGAGACAGCAAAATACAAATGATACGAATCCCAGTCGTTAATTATAACTTTTGCACATTTGCGCTTCGTTCGCGTCGTGTTCAGTTTGTAATGGTATTAATATTTTGCACGAAGAATGTTAACAAGTTAATGTCAATTCGTTGTACATAAACGTTTGCGTAAAGAAAATGCTGGCAGCCCGTTGGCAGACAGCAAAGTAAATATCAAACGGGGAGGGGAGGGGTCAGCGATATACAAAATAGATTAGTCAATTTCCCTTTCATCAGTAGTGTATACCATTTAACCCTTTACCTAACATGAAAAGCAGACGACACTTGCAATAAAAATTCTTGAATAACTAGTTTTTTCATTTTTTGTCTCAAAAACATAGGTTATGACCCCTCGTTGGAACGAGCTCCACGAGCTCGTTCCAACGAGGGGTCATAACCTATGTTTTTGAGACAAAAAATGAAAAAATAATGAAAATTAATTGGCGAATTTTGAGAATAGCGCTGGCCGTTTTTGGCAGTTACGTTGGGTAAAGGGTTAACACGACACCATTCGGGGCGTTAGGGTAAAAAATGTTAAAACTATGAAGGTTATGTTGTAGCAAATCTCGTTTCAAATGTCCAGTTCTGCAAAGGCACAGTATACATTACGCCCGCCGTGGACTGGTCACTTTCCACGGGTGGGCAATATTTTCACGGACGCAGTAATATTAGATTCTAAACTCTAATTATAGGAATAATCATAAAAAATTAACCAATGAAGCACCGAGTATAACCCGGTGCTTCATAAATTAAAATTCTGCTGATGATGATTTTTATTACCTGGGAAACGCATGTGTGAAAATCACTGCCCACGCGTTGATTACGTCCAGTCTAGGGCGAGTGTACTGTAATGATATTACAAAAGCGGTATCTTTTTCAATAAGTTCGCGATTTAGTCGAGATATAATAACATCGGTGGGTCGAGATTTCAAACATAAATTATTGCGAAATAAAAACTGACTGAAGACTAACAGACAAACATAGCATCCCAGAAGCAACGATCTTGCACTTCATTTTCGACAGGTGAGAATCTGTTGAACTGTGGGGAGGAAAGCGGACAGAAAATTTCGACCAGATCGCAACCCAGTCGCGATCTGCTTGAAATCTTATGTCCAATTTTGTAGCCATGTGCAGTATTTCCTTCATTCGTAGTTTCAAAGGGGAACACAACTTTTGTCAAGATGGCCCCTCACGCGGGTTACCACGACAACCAAACATGGCGCCAGTGGGTCACGTGACTATGACATCACACGAGATACTGCATGAGATCTTGCTGATAGGGACGAAAACCACAATACATACTACTCACGTGGATGTCTGGGAGTGAATGTGTGTGTCTGAGGGTCTGTGTGTGTGGTTGTTTTACCAAATGTTTGCATTCACAGATTTGTTTGCATTATGAGTGTAGTCTCTTTTTCAGCTTTATATTCTTGCTTACAGTTTTGTTTACAAGTTCCTCTGAAAGGAAGGTAAGCTGATCGAACTTCTTCCGAATGAGAAGACATATTTCACAGTTCTTCAGTGTGCAAACTTTTAAAAAATGACCCTAACCGACCGACCGTGACATGGTTTGGAGATGGCTCACCGAACGCTCGGCTGTGTAAAAATTCTTGGAAAACTGCCTTTTTATCATTAACAAGTATTCATATATTGAGTGAAACTGAAATATATATAGCCTCTCAAGGCAAAAGCCTAAAAATCTATCAGACACAAGAAAAAGCTGGTTAACCGGTAGAGTGCTGGAAGCCCATATTCGGGCTTTATTCTGAACTACAGGTAGTTGAAGACTTAATAGTTTGTGGATTTCTTTCTTATTATCTTGGAAGTAATATTACTTCATTTTCATCGATTTGTATTGTTATAATTTATGGGAGAGTGCCTCTATGCACTCTCCCATAAATTGTAACAAGACAAAACATTAGCACTCTACCAGTTAAGTTACTCAGACTTTACCATTCAAGATGCAACTTTTGGCTAACCGGTCATCCGTTCGCGTAGATTTAAATTTGCGTAACTACCACGCGAACGAAACGAGCGTTCTCGTCAAATTTTGCACACTGGTTCTTGGTGGTGAATTATTTTTAATACAGCGCTGAATGGAGAATCCACTGTGACAAAAAACCCCAAAATGTGTGAAAAAGTACAAGAAGCAATTCAGCTAATAGGTCAGGTATTCATCAAATAGGTCAGCGGATTGAACCCAGTTCTGTTGACGGAAACATTGCTGGCATTTCTTGTCCTTTTCAGATGATACGAGTTATTGCAGTGGAGACCCCCCACCCCTATCGCCACTAGAGTGTTTTAGTGATTATCCACTCTCCACATGATCTCTAAAATGGTATTTCGTAATCTTACCAATTCTTTTTCATGTCTTGTTGCTTGAAGAGCCGCAACAATTCTCAATACCTGTAGCAGTTCATATTTTAGTCTCTTGGAAACAGCTTGAAGACGCTTCTAGATGGATCAGAAGTGAGCATAGAATCAAGACGAACCGTCTGTCTGTGTTGTCTGAAATAAACCTGGAAGAATTTTGACTGACATTTTCATAATCAAATTCTTCGACACCGATGCAACATGCTCTTTGATTAGAACTGCGAGGAAAATATGACGTTACATCAATTTCCAACCGTAAAGATCAAAAAATGTCAACAATCTGCTCGCTACAAGTTCAAAGTGGTGGGTCGCCATTTCATAAATTAAATAGTGCGAAATCAAGACAGAATATGAACAAAACCCCAAACAAAATAGCATCTGAGATTTACGGAAGAGGTATTCAATATGTTGTGTTTTTTTTAAAAAAAAGTAGTAATTTCGAGTTGGAAAGTAGGAATTTCGCGATAAAAAAATCGAAATTTCGACTCTTTAAACAATGACGACAACAGATCACGTATAGTACGTGGAGGATGGATTGTAACTAAATCATCCACGGAGTGGTGTTATCACCCAAAGTATCACTTTCAAATTCTGTACAAGTGGGCAAAAAACACAAGCAATGTTTCAGCCAATGGACTTCCGAGTATAACCCGGGGGTCCATTGGCTGGAACTCTGCTTGTGCTTGTTGTGCTTTGCAACAAATTTACAATTATTTCTTGGGTGGAATCTCCACTCTGCGGGTGATTGGTGATAATACACTCTCCACGTCCTGTATACGCTTCCGTAGAGATTTAATATTTTGGCATTTTATTTTCGGTAGGTGAGATTCTTCAGTGTTTTGGGAGGGGAGCAAAAACGGTTAGAGAATTAAGACCCGGTCGCGACCTAGTCAGGATCCGATCGAAGTTATCTTACCGCTTTTGCAATCAGGCTCCCGTATCTTCCCACACGTTTCTTTCTTGCTGCACACATTAAGACTACGAACAACCTGCAGTGTTTAATCTGAAGAGAATTATATTATCCAGATTTAATGGCACAAAGGTAAATCCCGACAAGTTCCTTTCACCAAACGAAAGAGTAAAGGAATGAATTAATTGGAATGTCGCGATTTGTGCCGTAATTAAATTCATTTTCAATACAGATGTCACAGCCTCCAGACATTGAAAAAATCTCCTTGTCCCAACCTTCAGCGTTAATACGATGTGATCACTTTCAAACGCGAGATTATGTCATTACCAATCTCCATCATGAAGACAATTTTGTGCTTGTGCCAAGAATAATTATTATATCACATGGTGGTGGGGGGATGGGTTGTTGGCGGTGTTATTCAAGTACAGTACATGATGGGGAAATAATTTACAACGGGAACACTCGATAAACACGGTTGAAAAGTACAAAAATCATATACATCCTCTCTGTGCGAATGCGACCGAGTTTGATGACCTCCTCTGCGCGAATGAGATCGAGATTCCGATTCCGCATCGATGAAAAGGTCTATTCGTTTCGGCGCCATTACCGGGTTATTGTTTTTACTGTTTTATATTATACAAAAACATGGCCGATTTCGAAATTTCCGTTGACGCCTCGCTAGTCTTCAAACGACGACAATTAAAGGATAAAACATAGTTTGGATCAATAAACTCTGCTCAAATGTAAGGAAATGCATATACTATCGATTGCAGCCGGTAATAACGGCGAAAGCTTGATATATATTCTTAATTTCGAGTTTTGAGTTCCCATAAAAACTTGATGGGAACTTTTTCTATAGGATTGAATGGGAAGAATCTGAACGTAGAGGGGTAGCCACTGCGTTCGGATCGCTGAACTTCCCAGAGATCCATTGGCGGAATCTTATTTATTGCCAAAGACAAATTATTACCTGGGTGGATCCCACTCCACCGGTGGTTTAGCGATATTCCACTCTCAACGAACTCCAAACTTTCCGGAATCGATAAACAGAGATTATTATGACAGTAAAGTGATCTTGTTTGTCGTATCCGTCGAGTTGACGAGGTCAGATGACCGGATCACACGCGACGCCAAAGGTGGCTAGTGTGATCCGGCGATCTGACCTCTGCAACGATAGGTATATAATAAAAGCTATAATTCGGCTCGGTTTTACTCGGAGAATGCCGTCTGAACCCTGGAGCGAAGGTCTGTCCCTCCATATTAAATGATGAGGAAAACTAATCAGATCATGTCAGCGACTGCATGTAATCGTATTGAAGCATAATCGATGGGGTTTTCACGAGAAATATTACATTTCTTCACACATATGGAACAACTTCACTTATATTAACAATTACGTCGATAGCCCAGGGCTTCTGAAAAGAAGTCACACACTTTGTCTGAACATAAACAGTTGTAACATTCTCGAAAGCTGTCCAAAGCATTCACAAATGCTCTGTCGTCGATATCTCCTGTCGTCCTCTCCTCTCATACGACACTCTTTTACCTTTGACTTGGGTGGACATGTTGTCAATTTGGCTAATTCTAACAAACACAAAACTACCCGCCGAAGTCTTCAAACACACTTGACAAATTTCGTCATTGGAAGAGATTTACGAGAAAATTAGCTCTCTTTAAATTTGATAAAATTGTCAGTAAATTTAACACTAAGGGTATGGAAATTCCATATAAAAATTGGAATTTCGATATGTTAACGAAGTTGTATCATCGATGCGCGCATTATTTCATAGTCTTCAGGCATTTTCTTGTATAGGATCCCTTATAAAAAAGTACCATGGTAAACCGTCGAGTATAAAAATAAAGAAACTATCTTTTTACAATTTTTTCCCATTCCGTTTGAACGATTGATTAGTTCTCTCTGTTTAAAACTACTTCACCATATTTTGATATTCTGTAACTTTTTTTTCTGTTCATTATATCAACACTGTGCGTATCGTGACATATAATGCAGACACTGTCCTTCCCATTAATATAATAGTCTGGGAAGTTAGATTTGCTATTTTCCCTGGGAAGAATAACAACTTGGAAACTGCTTTAAAAATACATTGGATAAACAAAGAGCCTAGTTCTTTCTATTTCGCTTGCCACAAAAGTAACGGAGCTGTCTGTTGTTTTCGTTTACTAAAAGTAACAAAAGGAAACTTCGTTTTATTTTCTACTGATGTTATAGGTGTTTTCTCAACAATTACATGCTTCTTATTTAGACCTCCCTCGCCCGCCTAATAATGTCAGGGGAGATAAATTCATGGAAAGTCGACTTTCATGACGAGAACGTCAGGGATAGTAGATTATTTGCCAACTTGCACCCCGAATCCCACTAATTGACTAAAATATCCTACCTGTACCGTACGTATTACTCGCAAGTTAATTTTTGTGCCTCTCAGAACTGAAATGAATGTTCTTGCATGCATCATAAACTCACCAGTTTTCTTAAGCCCCCAAAGGGTTTTTGACTAAACGTCAAAACAAGTCTGCTCACATAGCTCTCAATAGTTGGTTGCATCTCATTGCCTTCCACAGTCCGAACCCTCCTCACTGCTATACTATTGACTCACTGAATAACTGGCCTTCAACGATAAATCCCCCCCCCACCCGTGTCTTGACTTCGTGCAATAGTTGCAAGGATGTTGCAAAAAAAGTGCCTCTCACCCGTTTGACGTGTAGAGTCTGAGAGCAAAATATGTACAGTTTACTTCCGGAAATATCTACGCACTGTACAAAAATTTCTACTGAAACACTATTCGCCCAAACAAATACTATTTATTTACAAACTGTATTAAAATTGTCATTTAAAGCCGATATTATGAAAATAAACAAGTTTTTCTTCAGAGATCTTTCCTATACGCTGATACATACATCAGCACACGAAGATGTGTAGTGAAACACAGTTCTGTGTCTGAAGCAAAAACGTCAGAAGGGCCCGAAGGATCTTTTCTAAATGAGTGCACATAGTGACAAGCTCATATAAAATCTTGAATAACTAAAAACCTGCATTTTTTCTCTCAAAAACATCCGATTTGACGTCCAGTGTCTGTCTGTAAAATATTATGTCCATTTAGTTTCCGGAAATGTGAATATACTATTCGAATCATACTTTCTACTAAAACACTATTAGCTCAAATATTCTGCTGAAATACTATTTGCAAACTATATTCAAATAGTTATTCATACACCTGCATTAAGAAACTAAACAAAATTCTTCCTGAATCTTTCTTTCGCACCGACGCATACTTACCCCATAATCAGTACATGAAGATGTTATAGTAAAACACAGTGCTGTGTCTGAAGCAAATACTTCTGTGGCGCTCGAAGGAGCTTTTCTAAAGGTGTGGACACAGCGGTAGACCTTTTACCAAATACAAAAGAAGGCACTTGGGAAAAAAAATCCACAATAACTGAAACACTCCTTTTGTCCACAAAACACATACCGCATGACCCTCTTTAGAACGAGCTTAATGAGCACGTTCCAATGAGGAGATCATGTGCTAGTCTTTTCAGGCAAAACATGAAAAAACAATTGAAAGGCGTCAGGAAAAGAGCAAAAATTGAACAAATAGGCCATTTACATTTATGTTTGAATAGTATGCTGTTACCAGCGGCGTCGCGAGGATGACCCATGATTGTCGGGACGTAAACCTCATTTGTTCCGAATGTGATGGCTCAAGTCCCGACTAACAAAATATTTCAACTACACCATCAAGGCATGCCTACGTTGAAGGCATGTCTTGATGATGTAGTTGGAATATTCGTCACTCGGCTTTCCAGTTTAAAAAAAACTCAGCGTTGGAAATTTATTTGCGGATAAACAAATACACAGAGTAGCCATAGACACATGGACTTCCAATTTCTTGTTTACTTAGGTCGTACCATACTCCAACTTGATCTTGTTGGGTCCCCTACCGTCCGAATCGGGTGTCATCGTTATTTATTTACTGGGGTTTAACGACATCTTCGACAGCCAGGCTCTCTTTGTGTCGGGACAGTTTTACGGGTGGAGGAAGATGGAGTACCCGGAAAGAAGCACCGAGCAGCGGTGAGCAACAGGTGTCACCTGTCGTTTAGTTATTTATTACATGCCTGTTCTGTGAAATTTCCATCTACAGCAATGCTAAACCGTGCGGAAAATGAAAAGCTGTTCCGAACGTATGTGCGGAACGGAAATCGTTGACGGGCTTTTTTAAAACAGAAGCGAAATTACCCTGGAATTTCCCACAAACCGTGCAACACAATTGCAATTTGAATCGCTAGCGATAGCTGAAAATCGTCCCCTGAGTTCCAATGTGTTTTATGTGCCAGTTGGCACATAGAATACATTTGAACTCGGAGGACGAAATAGTAACACGGGTTCCCCTCGCAAATTTGGATGGCGATAAAATGTAATCTTTTTGTTGATAGTTGTCAAAAGAATTGCTGAGTATCCTTCTAATAATTGTTTTTATAGACGTGAAGGCCTGTAATAAACACAGAACGACACACGCGTATAAATGGATTAATCTATATGGCACTTGTGCCATCGCGGAAGGATAAAACTCGAGGCCTGTGACCACTCGTTTTATCATTCCGCGCTGGCACTAGTGCCATATCGATAAGCCCATTGACACGCGTGTCTTGTTCTGTGTATATATATGTATGTGAAACAGACGTCCAAGTATCAGATCTTGTCTTGCACGAAAATGATTCCTAGTACCTAAATACCTAAAGCACTAATCCATACGAAAATGTCCCGACTGGGAAAATTATTGGAGGGAGAGGTGTTCACAAACCACCTATATATATACCTATCACCCTTCGCGACGCTCCTGACTATTACGAATACAATTGTCAAGATTCAGACTTCTGCTCCTTTACCAGAGAATGCCAGTTTCCATACACTTACAGAGCGGAAGGTGGGTATGTGCATTTCTCACATCTTGTTTGTGCCCGGTCCACTTTGCGCAAAGTGAATCATAGACGATTTTGACTTCATGACATTTCTTGCATTCCCACGAACAAAATTATTAATTATTGCTTCAAGACATGTGCATCGTATCTAGTCTATTGTTAATAGCCCTATCTGTATGCATATCTACGCACCTGTTCGGAAAGACAATGTCATAGTCACATGTCTACCTTGTGACACTTGGAGAAACAGAGAGATACTTGTACATGTCAAAAAATGAAATGTTATTACGCAATAAAAGTATTTATAATTTATTTCACTGTTTGTGTTATTTACTATACGCATTCTTGTGTGTGAAAGTGTACACAAACAATGCAATACCGTCACCCATGTTAACTTAACCACTCCATACCTAAAAACTTTGAAAATTACAAAAGCGCAGTGCTCACACTAAAATTTTTAACAACGAATTCTATGTTATTTCGGTGAAAAACTTCACGATTACAAAATGCCAATTATGCTTGCCTATAGAGGTTTAGCGACACATTCAACAGCCAGTGCGATATCGCGTCGGAGAGTTTTACGTATGGGGAAAGACGGAATACCCAGTGAGAACCATCGAGCACTCTCAAACATACTAGCCCGGGATAGATTAGGGTTAGCATTAGACATTAGTTGAAGGAAAGTGTCGCATCTGCATGCTTTACGCTTCAGAACACCGTGTCACCGTACTCCTACTGGTCATTCAGGATTAAATGTCCTGCTCAAGAACCCAAAGCACATGACTTTTAGATCTGAGGTCCAGTGCGCTACCAATGAATACCAGCGCACCCTAAGAAAATGCCAGTCATAAATAAGTCCCAAGGAGCAGCGAAGGATCTATATTTCAAGTGAGAAATTTTCCTTTGTTTTTTTTTTATTTGCTGTACGTTGATATTGGATTATCACTAAATCCCCACAGAGTAGAATTTCCAATTAGACAATAATAACTCATATTCTCTGGAAAGGTATAAAAACAAAAGCAAAGTTTTATCTACCGGACCCCCGGATTATAACCAATGACTCTACTATACTACTCACATTTTGCTAAGAATCACACTCTGTTCATCGACATAATTATCGACATAATTTGTACATGAAAGGAAAATGTGTACATTATTTGTTTGTATATTTATTGTGGAGAAAAGACACTTATAACAGTTTGGGTCCTATATATTTTTCCAAATGTACGGGCAGAGGAAGCCAGAGTACCCGTAGTGAAGCACTCAGCAATGCTGAATAACTGTCGCACTATCTAATTTATCATCCTGGCACAAACATGGTTAGCATTGGTTGAAGGCAAGCGAAGCGTAGGCATACAGCGCGTCGACCATACATGTACTACATTTCAAAGTAACACTTACCTTCATCTAGTGATAACAGTTGTAAAATTGTCCGACATGATACGATCCAAGCTGTTGAAAATGCCGTTAAATACTAATGAACAAACAATTATTCTTAAAACTATACCCATTTGACCTTTAATGTATCAAATATGTAGAAGGGTAGGGGTGATTCTTGGCAAAATGTGAGTAGTGTAGAAGAAGGCAGGAATATCAGAATGTTTCTCTTAAGCATCACATATTGCTCAAAACTTTGTGCCAAACAGGTGGTTCTAGTCAAGTGTCGTCTGCCTGTTCAGGCAGACGACACTTGACAAGAAACAACTGTCCAAATTTTACGACTCACCCTGCTCAATATAAATAAACTTCATCAGTGAGGTCAATATTAATGACGTATGCTGTCAAGTGACATTTATTATTTAAGAGGGTTGCTTCAAGTAAAAGATGTTCGGAGTATTATTATCTAGACTCATCAGAATGTTTAGGTTTTCTATGAGTTATTATTGACTTGACATAACTCGGGGTTTGGGGAAGGACGTTTGGGTATAGCATACCCACTGCTTTATTAGTTATTACACTTTTGAAAACATATCAGCATACCCGTATACTACAGTATAACCGCCGTTTACCAGGTAATAAGACTCATCATCAGCAAAATTTTAATTAATGAAGCACCGGTTGTACCAGGTGCGTCATTAGTTAAAGTTTTGATGATTATTCCTATAATTAGTGTTAGCAATCTTATTTTATTGCGTCCGTGAAAATACTGCCTTCGTCATGGAAAGCGAAGGGTCCACGACAGCTGTGCTGTACGGAGTGTGCTGGTAAGTATCAGACCGAGAGCATGTCTGTTATAACGACGGAGTTACAAAAAGGTGGAGATAATTACAAATTTTTCGAAAAGAGAATGAAAGGCTGTCTGTGGGTTGGTATTGCGACGGCTTCTATTCATTACGAGTTCCTATTCCTGATCGGCCTCTATATTTTTAGTCCCCTACCGGCATCGCCGGAGGCGACTATAGGTTTGCACTCTGTTCATCGGTCAGTCTGTCAGTCCGTCAGTCTGCCAGTCTGTCAGTCTGTCAGTCACACTTTAGTTTTCCGGACTTTTTTGGAAATGCTTCAACCGAATGATTTCGTTGTTGGTAACCTACCTACTATAGAACAATGACTTACAGATCAAGTTTGAGTTTCATGCTGATTGCATTATTCTTGTGTGAGTTATGGCCCTTGGAAATATGGAAAAGCGCCCAAATATCAGTTTTCCGGACTTTTTTGGAAACTCTTCAACGGAATGATTTCATTTTTGGTAACCTACTATAGAACGATGACTTACAGATCAAGTTTGAGTTTCATGCTGATTGCATTATTCTTGTGTGAGTTATGGCCCTTGGAGATATGGAAAAACGCCAAAATATCAGTTTTCCGGACTTTTTTTGGAAACGCTTCAACGGAATGATTTCATTTTTGGTAACCTATTATAGAACGATGATTTACAAATCAAGTTTCATTTGCACTCTGTCCATCCGTTAGTCTGTCAGTCAGTCTGTCAGTTACACTTTAGTTTTCCGGACTTTTTTTGGAAACGCTTCAACCGAATGATTTCATTCTTTGTAACCTACTACAGAACGATGACTTACAGATCAAGTTTGAGTTTCATGCTGATTACATTATTCTTGTGTGAGTTATGGCCTTTGGAAATATGGAAAAGCGCCAAAATATCAGTTTTCCGGACTTTTTTGGAAACGCTTCAACGGAATGATTTCATTTTTGGTAACCTACTATAGAACGATGACTTACAGATCAAGTTTCATTTGTACTCTGTCCATCCGTTAGTCTGTCAGTCAGTCTGTCAGTCACAGTTTAGTTTTCCGGACGTTTTTTGGAAATGTTTCAACTGAATGATTTCATTCTTTGTTACCTACTATAGAACGATGACTTACAGATCAAGTTGAGTTTCATGCTAATTGCATTATTCTTGTGTGATTTATGGCCCTTGGAAATACGGAAAAGCGCCAAAATATCAGTTTTCCGGACTTATTTTGGAAACGCTTCAACGAAATTCATGCCGATCACATCTTGGTTATAACATTTGTATAATTATTAATGCTCATTAGTCCGGTAGGGGACATTGTATTGCTTCAGCGATACGTGAGCTCTTGTTACTACTACTGTGACTTGTTGATTGTTATGTACCAAATTTCTCTTCAATTGACAAGATTTTCGTTATAAAATATAAACAGACTGTGCCCTTAATTTTTCTGCTTATATTTTTTAAACTACGAAGTGCATGTGGCGTAAAATGTTGACTTCTAGAACACAAAAGGGAGCTTGCCAGGGTCCCTAACTAGTGTCATTTCAGTACTTTCTAGAAATGTTTCCCCCACTTCCATTACCACACATACAGTTAGAATTGACCTTGCGACAAACCGAAAAGAACTCTCTTCTGCAAGTTTTTAACAAATGAGAAATATTCTAATTTCATATAAAGTTGATTGAAAGCACTTAAAACTATCAGATAATCTTCTAAGATTATCACAACAAGATATAACGCTAAAAATATTGAAACTGCTTTCGACCTTAAGATTATTTTCATAATAATTAACACGTTTTCATCTTCCTTAGAATTTTTTTTAGAATTTTTTTTAAAGACTATGTTAATACTTAGAGATAAAGATAGCAGCCCGAGATCACGCCACAGCAGTCTGAGACCGAAGGGAGAAAGTTGATGTGAAGTTACCGGAGGGCAGATATCCTGACAGATAAGAAACTAACCATAATGGCCTCTTTATTTATCAAACCCAAACAAATAATTACAAAAATTCTTAATGTTTCTTATTCTTTTCAAAAGGTCAGAAGTTTCCTCTCCTCTTAGTCAGCTGTCCAAACGTCGCGGCTTCCACAACGGGGAAGCCGCGATGTTCGGAAAGCTGAAAACTATCTCATCGTCCACTTCGACGAATCTCTGCTTACGACTCTGAATCTTAGTTTGCGATATATTTTCTGTACAATTCTCTTCTTAATTATCTTCATCCACCTTATCACTGCCTTCATTAATTTCTCATCATACAAAACTCTGCTTCAAACCACTACACCGTGCCTGGTAACGCCAATTTTCCCGATTGCGATCGACGAATAACTGTGAGCATTTCGTCGTGAATAAAGTGGCTGCGCCCAGTAACGCATCAGTGGGGACAACTGAAGCTTGCTTCATATAGGACGAGACCGGCGTCATATCAGACGAGTCTGGAGTCATATCTGTCGAGTTTGATAATGGTCAACTCTAGAAAAGAAAAAAAATCTAATAAATTTATTTATTTATTTATTTATTTATTTATTTACTTATTTATTTATTTATTTATTTATTAGGGTTTAACGACACTTTCGACAGCCAGAGCGACCTCCTGTCGGACAGTTTAACGGGTGGGGGAAGCCGGAGTACCTGGAGAGAACCACCGAGCAAAGGCGAGCAACAGCCAGACTCCCCAACGTACTAAGTCCACACAGCCGGAGATAGCATTGGTTGAAGACAATTGCACCATCGGTGTGCAGTACGCCTTAGTACACAGTGCCACCATGCCCCCACGTTGGTAATCGGGATTACGTGCCTTGTCCAAGGACACGGGATATATCTCTTGGAAGAACAGGGTCTATATTTTAGTAAAAGATGCAACCACTGCTGTCACAAGGTAAGCTAGAATTTTACAAATGTCGAACAAATGACAAAACACAAATTTATTTCTATAAAATGAGTTTGGTATAGGTGACAGCAATTATTCTTTTAAACCACGAGACGCCCTTCAAATATTTTGTTACGCCCAACGGGACAATGTCTGTAATGCATGGGCTTTTGTTACACTGTTGAATCTGTTTTTGTAGTTTAGCTTCCGAATTCTAACACACATAATGCTAAATTCACTGACAGATTTACCGAGAGCGAAGTGGTTCAATTAGGGCTGCACGATATTCCAAACCAGTATCGGTATTCAAAATAATACCGCGGTACACCGGAATATCGAAAGCGTGTTCAGATATCTGAACGAACGTACCACAATCGGGAGTTGAGCCATCATAATCGAATGAATTACCATGCCTTCATGACGCAGTTCGAATAGCCATTTACTCAACGCGGTCGATATCAAAATATATTATTTCAAATATTATATTATCGAATTTTTCAAAAACTTAAACAAAATAATATCATGTGACCTCTCATTAGAACGAGCTCGGCGAACTTGTTCCAATGTGAGGTCACATGATATGGTTTTGTTGAATTTTTTTTAAAGATATTTTTTAACTGCTGAATTTGTATCTTACGCGGGCGGATGCCGTCGATTCGTAGGGTAAAGGGATAATTTTATTCATTCGGGGCTACAGTTAAAACTCCAGACATCTTGAAAATTAGATTGTGGGTAAATAATTAATGACGATAAACCGATATTTTTGTGAATACACCGGCATTCAGTCGTTACTGGGTTAAATACCGGTAAGTATCGGTTTATCGATACACTGTGCAGCCCTAGGCTGACTACTTTTAAGAATTGGTCTGCAAGTCTAATGGCCGACGGTTCGATCCTAACCAGCATAACTACGTTGTGTCCTTGGACAGGACACTTAATCCCGCCTGCCCATGTGGTGGTGCTGGGTACTAAAGCGTTCTGCACGTCAATGATGCTCTTGCCCTCAACCGCTTCTAACTCTGCTTGTTCCCCGTGAAAACCCCGGGAAGAGAAACAGTGCTTGTTTACTGTGATAAACAAGCTCTGATTTGCTGGTAAAGTAGGATCCAGTAACCGATGCTTATGATCGTAATCCTCTAAAATAGGCACAAACGATTGGTTAACCCTTTACCCAACGTAACGGCCAAAACCGGCCAGCGCTATTCTCAAAAATCGCCAATTAATTTTCATTATTTTTTTCATTTTTTGTCTCAAAAACATAGGTTATGACCCCTCGTTGGAACGAGCTCGTTCCAACGAGGGGTCATAACCTATGTTTTTGAGACAAAAAATGAAAGAAATTAGTTATTCAAGAATTATTTTTGCAAGTGTCGTCTGCTTTTCAGGTTAGGTAAAGGGTTATACATGACTTTATCGCCATGTTACGGTCACGATCAGCCATTGTGCAGAAATATGTGACAATAAATAAATAAATAAATAAATAAATAAATAAATAAATAAATAAATAAATAAATAAATAAATAAATAAATCTGCTTGTGCATAGTTGGTATGTTAGAGAGTACGACTGTTACTCGGCCTGCTCAGTGGTTATCACCGGGTACATCCGGCTGTAGGACTGTCCGATACGACGTGATCATAGCTGTTGAAATGTCAGAAAACAAACTGATATATTTACCAAATTAAAGGGAGATAACTTTTGAAAATTTTTCTGAGTGACCAAGAAAGCTGGCCATGACTATCTCAGTTGAGACAAAATGCATATTTGAACTACACACTGTCACCATTAACCCCTTGCACACTAATGTCAAAATTCCCAAATCTCAAGTAACAATTCTTTCTCATAATGCAACTAGCAATTTAGCCAATTCAATCGTGGATGGCAGAGCTCAACGAGCTCTGCCAATCAAGATTGAATTAGTTAAATTTTTAGGTGCATCATGTGGAAAAATTAAATTAAGTTAAATTTTCGTTATTTGGACATCAGCGTCAGGGTGTAAAGATGGCAGAATGTGTTACGTGACACATGTTTGCAGAGGGTTCCCCGAACCTTTTTCAACCACGTCTAATCAGGATTTAATCCAAGGAAATTCGGAAGATACCTTTATTGTAAACGAAGATTCACCGCGGTCAACAAAGCCTGAAAATACAAGCACACTATGTCATAACTTCAACGACCCCAAAAGATGAATGATGCCTGACAGTTTGTCCGCGTCACCACAGATCTACTGATGTCCCTAGAACTGAGGTTCTTATAGCAGTCCTGACAACTCGTCCTTGATCAAACCCTGTTATAACAATTCATTAAGCGGGTTAATACGGGTGCAAACTGTTTACATCTTGAACTCACTTCTGATGGATGAGATTGCTGGAAGATATTATGTCAGGGAAACGTGATTTATAATTATACTGGGAATTTTACTGCATGTTTCTGTTGGGAATGGGGGCAAAAATTCAACCCCTAAGGCCTTGGATTAAACCCTTCTAATAACATCGTTTCACAATCAACGGCGAAATCTAGACTTTATGGTAAGATTCTAAATAAACAGTAGTACTTCATCTGTTCACACATTTTAAAATCCATTGATTCGGATAATTTATGAAGCATACTCTCCCACGTACAGTACAGACGCCGTAGACTGGTCGTATTCCACACGTAGACAGAGATGTCCACGCATGCGTTTACCAGATAATAAAAATCATCAGCGACAAGATTTTAATTAATGAACCACCGTGTTGTTCCCTTGCTTCATTAAATAATTTTTTGGTGTTTATTCCTATATTTAGTGTTTGCAGTCTAATCTTTCTGCGTCCACGGAAATATTGCCCATCCTGTGGATAGTGACCGACCAGTCCACGATATCCATACTGTAGATGATGAAGGTCTCAAGCCCTCAGTCAAATTCTGTAAGAACATCGATGGTGTTATGACCTGGAACCGGTCTAGCGCTTAAAAAGTCCATCGCCTATGCTTTAGATTCAATCGCCGGTAATATTCAGTTGGTCGGGAAAGTGAATTGAGGTTCGCTTTTCAGAGCAACTGAAATATTCCTTTCGACTGAATCTAAATCTACCACAATATTACTTTTCTTTGAATCATCGCAAGAAATGTTTCTGGGTCGTGAATTAATTTGACGGAATCTTTAATGACATTACAATACTTTTAAGCATGCCTGTAAACTAAATATTTATGAATAAAGACTTGCAGCGGCCGTAGTTTTATGATTACGACGTGTAGTTACTCAAACTATGTCGATATCTTGGTGTTTTCAAGGCGAAAT
The DNA here is from genome assembly GCA_031216915.1 of Pictodentalium vernedei. Classification (NCBI taxonomy): domain Eukaryota; kingdom Metazoa; phylum Mollusca; class Scaphopoda; order Dentaliida; family Dentaliidae; genus Pictodentalium; species Pictodentalium vernedei. The sequence goes on along the minus strand of CM062297.1, from coordinate 401,178,006 downwards.
AAGTATTAGTTGATTGGAATATCTATAACCGGAGCACGAAAGAATGTTGTGAATAAAAGTACATCAGATTAAATCAACAGTAGTCTGCAAGCAAGCTGCAGGAAAGTTTGTAAACGGGCATCCTATAACAGGCTCGGGTTCCTTACGGAATTAGACCGGCAATCTGAGATTTTGACATAAATAATTTTCGAAGCACAGAGCAAGAGGCTCATGCAGCACAGTATTGTAAGTTTTCCTATTGTCTGCTATGCTATATTTATCACACAAAGTATCTGATTCGGCGTTATTATCGGTAATCAACTGTTCATACTGAACAAAGTTACCAGGCTTTCAAACAAAGGAAGCTTTTAGTTTGATCAATACACGGTCTGACCCGACATGTGTTTTGGACCGGACTCTAATGGAAACCCGGCGTTTTTTCAATAAAATACAGTTATTCCATATTGCACAGATGATTTTGTGATTCCATGTTGCTTTAGCTGTATTCATCTAGTTGTGGCTGCTGCATATATGTTTGGTCGCTGATATCGGTATCACGTGCCAGCTTTTAAATTTCCAATTCCTACCTTGGAAGACTAACCGCTTAGTATTTAACACATCAAAAACCATATCGTACGTCACATCATAGGAAAACAGTCGTTCGGTTAGCTTATTTAGAAATCTGTGTCAGGGATCTTATCGCATACTAGCTGAATCGCCCGGCGTTGCTGAACCGTATGGGCCATACCATGCTTGAGAAATGCGCCTGTCACACTTTACCCTTTTTTAGGGTAAAAATAAATGTATGAACTTTGGGAGTACATAGGGGGGTCCAAAATGCGATTTCCGGCAATTCTGGAAAAGGCACTCATTGACCCATGATTGACCTCAGTCATCTTGACCCATATTTTGAACCTCAATTGTGTTCCGACCTATTCGGTGTTGGCCCAAGGTCCATAGGTCATACCATGGTTGAGATATGAACGTGACCCCCACGTTTCAAATGTTTAGCCCCGCCCATTTTTTTCAACGTAAAAATACGTGTGAACTTCGGTAATACATTTGTAGGTCATAAAAGTCGATTTCCAGCAATTCTGAAAAATGCATTCAATCATCCCATAGTGACCTGGACCCATATTTTGAACCTCCATTGAGTTGGGTGGGATACCTTGCTCAAGTTAATTGGCCCCGCCCACTTTTGTGAGTGCAAAAGTGCATGTATGAACAAAATGCGATTTCCAGCAATCCTGAAAAATGCATTCCGTTAAAGACAAGCGGGTCGTCGTGGTGCACTACGCCTTTGTATACATAGCAGCCGCCCTCCCACATTGAAAATCAGATTGAAGTGTCCTGCCCATAGACTCAACGCAGATGTCACGGGTTACGCTCGAATTGTCGACCTTTCGATCTCAATTCTAATGCTCAAACCATGAGCCAGCGAGCTGCCTGTATTATTCAATAGATTCACTCTGAAATTTCCCAGTTTGTACCAGTTGAGTACTAAACGCGAGATTTAAATATAAAATAACCAATCTTGCACTTTAAAATGGACTTTTTATTCACCCGGTGTTCTTTGTTTGAATATATAAAGTGCATGCCTGATAGAGTGAAAAAGCGCAGGGACGTATCGTTTCCAGCCATTCTAGACTTGAATTCACCCTGTTCGAGTAAGAATCACAACAAGACAGTTTTGAAACAGCTCACGTAAGTAGGTAATAATTGAGAGTTTACTATCACTTGTACATGTACGTGTACAACATACGCACACGATGCGTTCACCAACGTGGAATTCAGTGTTAAATCACACGCTTGTTCACAAAACTGTACATGATCTTGAATCCCCCCCATGTACAGTTGTGACTCCTAGATCGCACTTTTAACGTTCAAATACTCGTGGTGAACGCGCGTTTTTTAAAAAAGGGTGAAATCGTACATCTTCGCTTGTATCTTGTACGTAATTTTTCGTCGACGTTCCCATCGCAGATCAGACCATCGATCCATCGTTGGCGAACGCGATCAAAAGCAAAAAATTCTGAGTCATCATCAAAAAACAGTTTTGGGGACTCTAGATCAGCGATTCAGAACCCGCAATTGTGTTGAGACAGATGATCCAGAACCCGCAATTGTTTTGAGGCGGTGGGTGTTTCCCATTTATGACATTATTAGGGGAATTCCCCACGGAATGTTTAAAATGCATTTTCCGCTCAATTAGGTTTTGAGTGGTAAAATTTTTAATATATTCATGATAGCAATCGCAGTCATCAAAAGGATTCTCTCTTAATTCGACACTCAGTGAATTGATGTGTGAATGAAAATCTTTTTGACAAATGTAAAAACCTACTGTCAAAATGCGTTAAATCAGAAACCGGTTTGTCATGTACTGTTTAAACGTATTTTTTAAACTTCAATTAACACAGTCAGTTGAGATGTGAATATTTTCAGATTATTATATATTAAGACGGAAAGAGTTTTTTATTACTTAAAAACATAAAAAAAAAAATATAATTAAACATTTAATTTTGAAAATAATAAAAACAATTAAAACGAAAGATGTTTTTACAGATGGATCCTAGGCGCCGAGATTTAATTTTAGGCGAGTATGAACGTGATAAGAAGAGCATTCAGTCTGCTGACAGGAGCAGACGTCTTGGTGAGATGGAACTCAGACGCGAAGCCACAAAAATATTTAAACCTGTGACGGAGGGTCAAGAGCGAAGCAGGAAGGAGATAGTCGAAGAATTGAGACCCATAAAGGAGAGTTCTTTGAGAATGGGTTCGTTGCCTCCTAGTTTTGGAAATCGGTATTCCGTTCAATCTACACCGGATTACGTTCCCACGGGAATTCAAACAGATTTGAGCGAGAGTGACGATACGGCTTTGACTATCACCACTAGTAGCGTCGCGTTGTCCGATGATGATGGCGGTAAGAGAGATCAGTCGTATGGAATTTATAAGGATTCTGAGGGTAGAACTTTTGTAGGTGTTACGGAAGTGGAAATGGATGATGATGAATTGATCGTGGGTTCGAATAAATATAAAGTAACTGATGGTCTGCGCAGATTGCTCCTTTACGACAAGCCCGGCGATTACACGGAACAGGATTTCGACAATTACGGAGACATTCTGGTCCAGACCCACGCCATGAAGAGAAATAACGATGCCAGAGAGACGAGACCCAAAGCCAACAGAGGTTACAAGTGGACGAAAGTGGTGAAACCCATATGGGATATGAACAAGAAGTTCGTCGAATCGGTGACCGGCAAAGGAGTGAAAACCACTTTTCTTCCGAGCGATTCCGACGCTCTGTCTCAGAGATTGAGTTTATTGATGGCGAGCAGATGGGCTGGTAACACGGGATTAGATTATCAGATAGTTGCTATATCTGACGAATTGTTAAGACAGAAGGTTTTGAATAAAAACCAGTATAAAAGGCTGATGAACGAATTGAAGGATTGATGTGTATATAATAAGTAGAAAGAAACAAAACAAACAAACAAACAAAAATAAAACAGTAAATTCTTACACTAGAATAATAAAAGTATTTAAAAACGACAAAACGATTTACCAGTGAAAAAAACACAAAATATATCATAAAAATAAAATATGTTGGTGATAAAGAACAGGGGATACGTCAGAACTTACGTTCAAGGCGGTTCTGGCATCGTCGATTCTATAATGCGAGCGTTCACGAGCAATGCGGGTAGAAAACTCGCATCGACCGCGTTTGAGGTCGGTAAGAAGACGGCTTTGGATGCTGGTAAGAAAGCCGCTTCCGAAGCCAGTGGTAGGATAGCTTCTGTGGCTGGCAAGAGGGCAGCTGACGCGTTGATCGACAAGTTGATCAGTCCGCCGGCGAAGCGAGCTGCGTTAGAGCGAACGCCGAAAAGTTGGAAAGATTTTAAGGATGCCGTGGTGCCCATACAAGATTTAGCCAAAATGACGAGTGGATCCGGATTGAAGAGAACTCGCGACGGTGCGATATAAATAAATAATAATAACATTAAAAAAACAGAGTTTGAAAAACATAAAAAAAATAATTTGTGTTTGAAAAGAATCTAAAATAACAAACAAAATAAAAACAAAGATGAACATTAAAGATATGTCTTGGAACGACGCCGCGACCAAGAGGTCGAATAACGAGTTCTTTCCCAAGAGCATAAGAGGTTTGATAGTGGGAAAATCGAATTGTGGAAAGACCAATCTGTTGATGAATCTGTTGTCCCGACCCGACTGGTTGGATTACGACAGATTGTTCGTGTTTGGCAAGAGCTTGTTTCAACCCGAATACAGATTGCTTCGAGAGTGCATGGATCGCAGATTGCCCAAGGACGTCATAGCCAGAATCTTTGACAGTAGGGAGGAATTCGACAAGAGTGGAGCTCCACTCTCGACCATTTTGGACGGCGCGGCGACGGAGCTGATGAAGAGAAATGCATCTTCGAACGTCGAGTGTCGATTTTATGAGAACGCTAGCGACGTTCCGGATCCTAGAGAACTGAAATCGGAAGATAAGAATCTCATGATTTTCGACGATCTGCTTTTGGAGAGACAGAACCGATGTGAATCGTATTACGTTAGGGGTCGACACAGCAACGTGCACTGTTTCTACCTGTTGCAGAATTATTTTCGATTGCCCAGACAGACGATAAGGGAGAACGCTAATTTTCTATGTCTCTTTCGCCAAGATCTCAATCACATCTATGGCGATCATGTCGCAAACGACATGAGCGCTGCGGAATTCAGGAGATTCTGCAGGAGGGTTTGGGATGGTGGACTTTACAATTTCGTCGTGATCAATTTGACAAGCGAATTTAATCGCGGAAAATATCGGTGCGGATTCGACAAGTTTTATGTTTCCGATGATAATAATAAGATAGAGCGTGAAAATAAAAATTTAGAAAATAATAAATCTTCAAATAATTAGTTTTGAATAAAAAAAAATAAAATTAAATATACTGTTCGAACATGGAGAATTGTTAGAACGGATAGCCGAGAATACGACTGCGAAACAATCCATTCAAATTGTGGTGAGTGGCGATTCGACTCGATTCGCTATGAAATTCGAACCTTCCATCGAATTGAATAGAGAGAAAAGTTACGAGATGGCGATGGTGAATCTGGAGACTTATTATTCCTTTCCCAACGTCACCGAAAAGAATAACTCGTTCAAGTATTCCGCCGGAACGGATTGGTTGGAGATTCAAATTCCCAAAGGGAGTTACGACATAGACGATTTGAATGATTACATTCAGACGCGAATGAAGATGGATGGAAAGGGAAGCAACAAGATCAGACTCGCTCCCAATCCTAATACCTTACAGACGATGTTGGATTTGGAAGATAATTTTCGAGTGGATTTCAACACGGACGATTCTATAGGCAAGATGTTGGGATTCGATCGAAAGATGTATCGAGGCCATGCGGCATCTGAAAATACGGTCGACATTCTCACAGTCAATAGCATGCTGGTGAACGTGGACGTGATTGCTGGAAGCTACGTGAATGGTAGCGCTCAACCGACGATCTATTCCTTCTTTCCAAACGTGTCGCCGGGTTATAAGATCGTGGAGCGACCTCGAAATTTAGTTTATCTACCAGTGATTTTAGACACGTTGTATAGTCTCAAAACCATGTTGACGGATCAAAATGGTGAACTGTTAGATCTTCGCGGAGAGAGAGTGATGATACGATTTCACATAAGAGAAATATAAAAGCAAAAAAAAAAAAAAAATATTATATATATAGATAACAAAAATAAAATAAACGGCAATATTAATTTTTACAAAATTATTTTAATGTAATTATTAAACAAGAAACAATTGAAGTAAATATATTTAAAAAAAAACAAAAAACAGAATTATGACAGAATACGTGGTTAAAAACGTGAACATATCCGCAGGACAGAGGAAGAAACTTAAGAGAGCGTTAACAACTTGAGGCGAGGCGGTGAGATTCAAATTCACTCACGAAGATCTGACGAGAGGCGGTCAGGATTCGATCGCCTGGACCAGAAGTCAAATCAAAAGGATGGAGAAAGCGATTCGCGATGGAAGAGGGTTGATGGTGAGAATGAGTCCCGCTCAATTGAGATACAATTTGAGAATGAAAGGTGGTTTCCTACCGCTATTGGCAGGAATAGCCGCAAAAGCATTACCCTTCGCCGCAAATGTGCTACCCTTTCTCGGAAAGACTCTCGGCGTGGGAGCTCTCACGGGACTCGCTAGTTCGGCAGTTGAGAAATTAATGGGTGGCAGCGGACTGTTTTTGAAGAAGGGAGGAGCCGTGTGTCGCGTCCACGTAGACGACAGTGGTAAAGGATTGTATCTAGAACCCGTTAGAGGTGGCAACTCTCTGAGAGGAAACGGTCTCTATCTGAAGAGTGGACGGAATGTCGAGCGACTCGGCAAGGGTTTGTTGCTCGGTGAGAATCACCATTTAAGAACATACCGATTTTGAATATGTTATTATAATATAAAATTATATAAAATATAAAATCATAGAAAGTATAAAATAATATATTTAAAATGGATAAAAAGGTGGAGAAACAAATTTATCACCTGGATGAAAAGGTGGAGAAACAATTTGACGATAATGACGAACATCGCGAGCCAGAGAGTGAAAAGATAAAAAAATGGTTAGACGCTAATGATGGATATCTATGGAAAGAACTAATGAAAGAGATAGATGAAGTGCGGGATAGATGGTTGAGAATGAGATGATGCTTTCCACGGTCACCACTACCTTCTGAAGAGAATGGTAATGATGTGAGTGTTACCAAGAGATGCACAACATTCGTTCATAATTATGATTCGGATAAACAAAAATGTTACCATAAACGTATCACATCACAAAGAAAAAGAAAAAAAGAAAAAGAAGAATCAACGCTGAAATTTGAGAGAAAAGGAAACGTTATTATAATATATTATGATGATAGTGAAGAAGAAGGAAAACAAAAAAAAAAAAAAAAGTAATGAGATCTAAAGATGATCTTATTACTTTTTTGTTTTTCATTTTTCTTCGACTAAAAATCAATCACTCTATTGTTTATATTTCCAAGTCCATTATTAGCATGTTGACACTCGTGTCTTCTCCTTTTTCGAAAACGTATTGAATGTTTATCTTTACTCTTTTGAGTTTTTTTACATCGGTCAACTCGCTCTCACCACCCAATTTCTTCACGAGTTCAAATGAGATGTTTGGAAATATGTAATTTCCATAGGGCAATGACAAATCGTCCTTGTCGAATTCTCTATCTTTGGCGATGACGATGTTCTGCAGATCGCTTTGGTACTCGTAAATCAAATCAAGCGCGGCTTCGTCCAATTTCAAAGGCATCTTATATTTCTCGTATTTGTGCTTTAAGCCCTTCGTCTCGACCTCGTTCAATTCCATGGGATCGTGTCATTGTAATCTATAGATTTTATGACCGAATTTCTTATACGTTTCGACTCGTTTCAATTTCAATTCGAATCTTTTAGGTGTTGTTGTCTTCATGATCGATTATTTAGTATTTAAATAATAATTTGTTTAAAAAGTTTTTTTTTTACTCTTTATATATATAAAAAAGTTGTTTTTTTTAATTTTTAATTTTTAATTTTCTTTAATGTAAAATTTTTTTAGTAAAAATTTTTTTTCTCTTTTTATATATATAAAAAGTTAAATTTTAATTTCAATCTCTCTATTGTTTATATTTCCAAGTCCGTTATTAGCAAGTTGACATTTGTCATTTTTCCACATACGAAAATGGTGTGAATGTTTATCTTTACTCTTTTGAGTTTTTTTCATAGGCGAATGCGCTCTCACCACCTGATTTCTTCACGAGTTCGGGTGAGATTATTGGATATATGTAACCTCCATAGGACAACAATAAATCACCCCTGTCGAATTCTCTGTCTTCGGCGATGATGATATTAATCAGCAGTTCGCTTTGGTATTCGTAAAACAAATCGAGCATGGCTTCATCCACTTTCAAACACATTCGATACTTGTGGTAGTAGCGCTCTAAGTCCACCATCTCGACCTCATTCAATTCGATGGGATCGTGTGGTTGTAATGTATAGATATTAAAACTGGATTTCTCATACTTTTCGTCTCGTTTCAATTTCAATTCGCATCTTTTAGGTGTTGTTGTCATGATCGATTATTTGGTTTTTATGAATTCTTGCAAATAATGTATATTTTAAATTTTGTATTTTAAATAATAATTTGTTAAAAAAAAAGTTTCTCTTTATTTCTGTTTATATATAAATAAAAGTTAAAAAAAAAAAATTCTTACAAACTCAATTTTGAGGTAAAAACAATGATCAAGTCCAAACATCCGAATTATAGTCTAGAACGTGCAAGACTTCAAACGTTTAAAAATTGGCCTTCGCATCTCACTCAAAAACCCAAAGACTTAGCCGCCGCAGGTTCGTTTACGTGGGTAGAGATGACAAAGTCAAATGTTTTTGTTGTGACATACATTTGATGAATTGGGAACCTCACGACGTACCTTTACTAGAACATATAAGTAATATTGAAAAAGGCGAATGCGATTATTTGAACAAGATCCTAAAGTTGGGACTGATCAAAATCCAAGACGAAGAGAGAGATAGAGATAAAAACCAAAAATTATTGATGGATATGTTACAACTCGGATACACCAGAGAACAATTGTACGATGCGTTAAACAAAGCGAACAAGACCCTGTCTCAATTCATAACTTTAGAACATCTCATCAAATTCATGGCGGAAGCGGACGAGTTATCGTCACTCATCAAAAACAAACCAAGTAAAACGTCCACCACCAAGTGTCTGGTCTGTGAAGGTGTCGCAAACGTCTTGTTTCTACCATGCGCACACCTGCATTACTGTAGAGAATGTCATTCTGAAGATGAGAAAACATGTTCGGTTTGCGAGCGAGAAATAAAAGCGGTCTTAAATTGTTTTTGAATAAAAACACATTAAAGAAAAAAAAAATTTAATTTAAAATTTAACTTTTTTTTTTTTCTATTATATATATATAAAAAGAGTAAAAAAGCAAAACTTTTTTAACAAATTATTTAATACAAAATTCCAAAAAAAAAAAAAATTCTTACAAATGAAGCAAACAGATAAAACAATGGTAAATTTAAATGAGAAAACCATACCTCAGTTAAACGAGATTTGTATACTATTACAAATTTCAGAAATCATAGAACTAAATCAAAAAAAATTGAAGTCATACAAGAATATTTGCGAAACGCTAGAAAGGCAAACAAAATGTCGATAGCAACGACGTCAAAAGATGCATCGGTTGTGAAAAATAAGAAGACGACTAAACGAAAAGCCGTTGAAGAACATCAAGTTTCCAAAAAAAAGAAAAGAAAAACTAAAACGAAAACGAGTGATGCACTTCAGATTCAAGACAAACGAGATATATCGAGCGAAATTCAACGAGCAATCAACGAAGAGAAAGGAGAAGAATATGTAACATGACTCGTTGCGGAACTATTCCAATCAAAACTCACAGAACGGGAGAGTGCGATCAAAGGCATTTTTAAAACTTTCGACGTGATTCCCTCGTTGAAGAAAGTCGATCCGAAATTGTTCATGGAACGGGTGAAGAAAGAAGTATTGGATTTGTTTCGCGAATACATGAACGTGGGATTAAAAATTAAGATGATACTCCATTGCATAATGAATAAAATCGATGTGAAGTCCGGCGAGAGCACCGTGAAAAATGCATATTTCAGATCTAACGTCGAACCCGTATTTCGAGGTTCAGATCTATCGGACGTTTTCGAAAAGATCAAAGACAAGATGTTGACGTCTCTCGCGAATTATCAACATGAAGGTAGTAATTGGACGTTCGGTGAGGTGTTGAAACTCGAAATTCACATGAACCGTTGAAAGGATCTTCCTACTTGGAATTACCGTATTTCTTGACTAAGAAACACGCCGTGGTCAACGTGAGAAATAAAGATGATCAGTGTTTTAAATGGGCAGTCACCTCCGCTTTATACCCTGTCGAAATAAACTCTGATAGAGTTTCTCGTTACGAGGAAACTTCTAAAAAATCTCGATTGGACCGGAGTGACTTTTCCAACAGAGTTAAAACACATCGAACGTTTCGAGGTTCAAAATCCCACCGTAGCGGTGAAGGCTTAGGATATGAGGACGAAAATCGAACGATCTATCCTCTCAGACAGACTTCGTATCGCGGAAGAGAAAAGACGATTATTTTCTTATTGATTTCGAATGGTGACAATCGTCATTATTGTTGGGTTAAACATCCGGCCCGATTACTGTCGAAACAAAATAATAATCATAACAGAAAGATATCTTTATGTTACAATTGCATGAACGTGTTTCACAGCGAAGACTCGTTGGCGAAACATCAGGAATATTGCAATGAAAATCAAGGTGTAGTCATCGAAATGCCCAAACCCAACACCATCGTGAAGTTTGAAAATCATAATAGAAGGTTAAAAGTACCATTCGTCGTGTACGCCGATTTCGAATGTTTCACCACAAAAATGAGTTCCTGTCAACCCAATGCTCTTCAAAGTTACGTCGAAAGATATCAAAAACACATACCTTCAGGCTATTGCATTTACATGAAATGCGCTTTTGACTCGCAAAACGACATGGGTCCCTTCACCTACACGAAACAGCGCGAAGATGATGATGTGGCTCAAAGGTTCGTGGAAGAGTTAGAATCGAAAATTAAAATGTTATACGACAAATTCAAAACTCCGGCGAAAATGATCATCACGCGAGAGCAGCAGGACGAAAATAACAGAGCCACCAAATGTCACATATGCAGACAATCGTTCAACGAGAATTTGGAGGAAAATAAGAAGGTCAGAGACCACGATCATTACACGGGTCTGTATCGCGGTCCAGCTCACAGCAAGTGTAATTTAAAATATCGAGACGCCACTTTCTATCCGGTGATGTTTCACAATCTCTCAGGTTTTGACAGTCATCTGTTCGTGAAAAATCTCGGCACCTCACACGAAGAATTAAATTGCATCGCGAACAGCGAAGAAAGATACATTTCCTTCACGAAATGGAAGCTCATGGAGAGGAAAAGGGTAATCGACGGAAATACGTTGAAAGAAAAAATGAAATCCATTCGTAGATCCATACATTTCATCGACAGTTTGAAATTCATGTCGACCGCTCTGGAAAAATTAGTCGATAACATGAGCAAGGATAAATTTAAAATCACGAGCGAACATTTTGGAGAACGAGTAGACGTCATGTTGAGGAAAGGAGTCTATCCTTATGATTATATGAAGGATCTAAAGAGATTCGAAGACACCGCACTACCTTCGAAAGAAGATTTTTATTCGAAATTATACGAATCCAACGTTTCCGACGAGAATTACGAACACGCCAAAAACGTGTGGAAATCATTCGATATGAAAACCATGAGAGATTATCACGATCTCTATCTGAAGACCGACGTTCTGCTCTTGGCAGACATGTTCGAAAATTTTCGAGACGTCTGTCGTCGAAATTACGATCTGGATCCTGCTTGGTATTTCACCGCACCCGGTCTGGCGTGGGATGCTCTGTTGAAGACCACTGAAGTCCAATTGGAATTATTATCCGACGTGGACATGTTGCTCATGTTCGAAAGGGCTGCGAGGGGTGGCGTCTCGATGATCTCTCACAGATAGTCTGAAGCTAACAATCCTTACATGAAAGAAGGTTTCGATTCGAAACGGTCGACTAAATACATACAGTATTGGGACGCCAATAATCTGTACGGTTGGGCTATGAGTCATCCTTTACCGATTAGAAATTTCGAATGGGTGAAGGAACCAGAAGAGATGCAAAAATGGAGAGACTATCCTTGCATTTTAGAAGTCAATTTGAACTATCCAGAAGAATTACACGGTCCACACAATGATTATCCGCTGGCTCCCGAACGAATGGAACCGAATGAAGGAGACGAGAAAAAACTCATTCCCAATTTATTTAACAAATGTAACTACGTCGTCTACAGCGAGAATTTGAAACAGTACGTCGATTACGGGATGAAATTAGTCGACATACATCGCATCATTCGATTCAACGAAGAGCCTTGGATGAAAAAATACATCGATCTCAACACGAATCTCAGAACTCGAGCCGAGAACGATTTCGAAAAAGATTTCTTCAAACTCATGAACAACTGCGTGTACGGCAAATCGATTGAAAACATCAGGAAGAGAACCGACGTTCGACTCATCACGTCTGAGAAAAGAGCTAAAAAATTAGTGGTGAAACCCAATTACAAACACCGAACCATATTTGACGAAAATCTAGTGGCCGTTCACATGCAAAAGACGCATCTGAAGTTCGACAAACCGTATTATCTCGGACCGATCATCTTAGATGTCAGCAAGCGATTGATGTATGAGTTTCACTACGATTACGTCAGACGAAAATTTGGTGACAAAGCCAAACTACTGTTCACCGACATGGACAGTTTAGTTTATGAGATAGAGACGAAAGACGTCTACCGAGATATATCTCCGGACGTGGCTGATTGGTTTGACATGAGCAATTATCCCGTTGATCACCCATCCAACATTCAATCGAACGACAACAAGAAGGTGTTGGGTAAATTTCAGGACGAGAGCGGCAGTAAACAGATCGTCGAATTCGTGGGCTTGAGACCCAAACTCTATGCTTATCGTCTAGAAGATGATGAAGAGATCAAGAAGTGTAAAGGAGTTAAAGCGTGCATGGTGAAGAAAAACATCTCTTTCCAAGAGTATAAAGATTGTCTGTTAGGAAGTGGTCTGGTGTATAAGACTATGAAATCGATTCGAAGCGAAAATCACGACTTGTATACCGAAATAGTCAACAAGATTTCGCTGACGGCCGACGACGACAAGAGATTCGTGTTAGACGATAAAATAAGCACTTTGGCACTCGGACATTGGACTTTGGATCTAATTTTAGATGATATGAATGGAGATGATTGGATTCTAGATGCGATTGTGGATGATAAGATTCCAGATATGATTGTGGATGATACTATTCCAGAAAATCAAGAAGAATTAGATGAACACAAAATTATGGAAATCGATAGTGACATCGAGAAAGTTAGTTTAAAAAGAAAAAGAAAAAAATAGAAAAAAAAAAATAACGTCATTTTTAGTAAATTATTATAAAAGAAATAAAAAAAATATATATATGCATTTATGAATAAGAAAATAAAGATATCCGTAGAAGGTGTCGTCTCACCTAACGAACCCCTATCCAACATCGATCTGTTGAATGCGGCAAAAGATTTGAAAATCAAAGATTTTCTAGGAGTGTTTTCCAGAGATGCCATGCCGAAGAGAAGACCTCGACAATCGGAATGCGGAATTTTAAATCTAGATGATTCATTGGGTGAAGGCACTCACTGGGTGGCGTGGATGAAGAACGGGAAGAAGAAAAATTATTATTTCGACAGCTACGGAATCTCACTGCCAAAAGAAATAAAGAACTATTTCAACAAATCGATGGTTCGTTACAACACGGAACAAGTGCAATCACCACATCAAGTGTTTTGCAGTCACCTGTGTCTCTACGTTCTCAAGAGATGGTCTGAAGGAGATCGATTTCAAGACATTCTCAATGATTTACATTAGAGAGAGATTTTTTTTTTTATAGTATATATAAAGATAAAAAATTATTTTAAAAAAATTTTTAATCGAATAAAAACGAAAAATAAAATAACATAGTTCATTTTTAATAAACTGCGTTTTGAACAAATTTTTCTAAAAAAACAAAAAAAATCCCACAACAACATGCCAGTCAATAAATTTGGAAGAAGTGACGACGAAAAAGTCAACCCGAGAAAGAAGAGGAAGACGTTCGAAGTTGACGATGGTTACGACGTTGCCAACTTGGACGAACGTTACGTTCGGAGATACGAACCTTGAGAAGAACCTTTGAACATGAATGATAAGAAGCTCTACAATCTTCCTGAGCCGATAGATCTCGCAGATGCTGCGACTAAAAAATACGTTGACAGGGGGAACGCCGATTTCAAACGAATCCTGCTGGATAATTACGTGGATAAAACCATGACCGACGATCTCAATCTGAAATCCAAACGTTTGGTGAACGTCGCAAATCCCGTAGATCCCACTGATGCCACGACCAAGAAATATGCGGACGACTCTCACGCGAGATTCAGCGAACACCTGAGAAATAGATACGTTCTGAAAACGATGCACTCGGAATTGAACGCCAATTCTAACAAGATAACGAACGTGGCCACTCCCACGAATCCCAAGGATGTGGTGACCAAACACTACGTAGATCTGGAACAGAGAAACTCTGACAGACGAGAAATGAAATCGGATCTGAATGCGGGATTCCACAAGATATTGAATCTGTTGAAGATCGACAACACGGATGCGGACTCAACAGCGGTTAACAAGGGCTACGTAGATTCTGCCATGATACAATCGCAAGAATACCTAGAATCGCAAGTGGACGATCTCTACCTGAACAAAGAATCTGGCGGAACCATGGAGGGTGGCATCAACATGAACGTTCACAATTTATTCAGTCTCGATCACAATCCCGAATTCGATTCCAGCGCGGTCAGCAGAAAGTACGTGGATGACAACTCGGTCTGGAGAAAGGGCGACATCATGGAAGGTAAACTAGACATGGGTGGACACGCGCTCACGAATCTACTGGAACCTGTGCACATGACGGATGCCTGCACCCTGATTTCGGCGGTGGAGAAAATCAAATATGCTAGACAATTGATCACCGTGTGGGCCGAAGAGGCCGGCACCTTAGATGAGGGAAAAGCTGAGTGGTCTTTCGGAAATGGAAGTAGCGGATCGAAACACGGTCAGGTGGGATATCCCATGCCGTTGGGAGGAGAAATCCTTCGAATGAGTCTGGCTTCCTCGGATTTGAATAACAGAGTGGTCGTCAATCTCATGGTGAATGGTGTGGAGAACGATAAGAGATACAGCATCGAAAAGACTGAGAATCAACACGCGAATGTTAGCACGTTCGGCACGCCTCTCAAAGTGAACGCCGGAGACAGGATTAATTTCGTCATGAAAACCAATAATCCTGAAGCTGCCACTTCCGTGGTGAGTCTACTGATCGAACTGGATCCTTTGAACAAACAGTGAACGCGTGGAAAATAATGAATTAAAAAAAAATAATGTGTGATTATTAAAAACAAAAAAAACCCAATCTCTCTAGATCACATTACTTTATTTATTTTTTTTTTTTGTTTTGTTTTTAATAATCACACATTACTTTTTATTTTTTTTTTGTTTTCAATTATTTTTTTTCACACACTCGTCTCTCATCGAATGATTGACATCTTATTTCCGTCCGATTCGAATTGTAATTCTTTGTCTGACAGGACCAGGGCAAAGGCTTCGGTTTTTCTCAGCACGTTCCTATCGAATTGCATCTTGATCTGAATGTCTAACACGCTACTCTTGAGTCGTTCACTCTGTTTACTGACGTCGAACACGAACATGGGATACATCGACTTGTATTCGCCCGGAGATATGTTAGGATTGCTCATCAATTCGTCTAGACCGTGATACTTCTTTCTAAAATCAGCGGCGTCGCTGTACAGTCTGGAGAAATCATTCGTGTCGAACGACGCATTGTAATCGATTGCTGGATATCTCGTGGCGTTCAGAAACACTTGCATGTTTCTCAAATGGCAGTGATCGAACAGCGACGCATTCTTTTCCTGAGACCCGTCCCTATCGGTCTGAAATGCAACCACGATGAAACGCGGTCTCTCGGAAGTGGATTTCACCGTCAATCTCCAATCGAAGTGATTCGTGGAGAGAGGAATGCTAGCCATGTCGCACTGTCTCATTCTAAATCCCACGGGTAATTTACTCTTGGATTCTATGATCTTGTAGAGACGCGCTTTCTCCACGATCGAAGGCTCCACGTGCGGAACGAACCACGATATCTTGTGTAGAGTTATCTTACCCGCATCGGTCGAGGTGAGTTTCACTATTGCATCGTCGTTTCCTTTTCGAATCAATGTCAGATTGTGTTTGAATCCGTACATGATCTTGTTGTAATCGTCTGCGAATCCGAAGATGTGTTTCAAAGGTATCCTGAACGAAAATGTTCCTTTAGGTCTGGACGTCTTGACAACGTAGTCGAATATCATGGCGGCGCCTGCGCTTGCAGGGCCTACGGTGTCTTTCACCCACAACTGATTAAGTCCTCTGGATTTCGAAAAATCATCAGGATACGTCAAGAGTCCGAACATCGTGGTGGCCTGACCGTGATGAAAAACAGATTCTATCTCTTGTCCGGATAGCATGTTTTTTATGTTACTGAATAGATGCATGATGCCATTATTGGCAAGAGTAACCGTGTCGTCGTCGGCGTAGTCGCTCCCATCTTCCTTGGTGAGACGTCCCTGCACCACTATGTAACTCTCGCTATGATGTACGAATAGATCTTGAGGTTCGACGTTGATTCTTATCTCTCCCGCATTGTTCAAACTCGTCCCGGTTACTGGTTCGTATTCATGAACCTCATATTCTTGAATACTTTCATCTTTCACTATGCTTTGTGCTATATCTAGTATATTTGTCATTTAAAAGGATTTTTAGTTTTTTGTTTTGTTTATTAATTCACTTGCTTTCTTTATCTAAAAAAATAGTTTTTAATTATTTTTTATTATTATTTTTTTTCTCTCTTATATATATATGTGTGTAAACAAGAAAATGTCAAAGAGAGTAAATAAAAAAATTTTTTTGTGTTCTTCATCAAAACTTCGTCTTCTGTAATTGTTGTTCGTAAAACTTTCCGATGATCTCTTCTCCATCCAAAGCTTCGATTTCGTAAGTCACCGGATCGGTGTGAAATATTTTGATGATCACGAAAATTTCCGAGGTCCATCGAGGAGTATAACCCTTTTTGAAGTGCTTCTTATAAGCGTAGATTCTCACTCGATCGCCGACCACAAATTTCGGCGTTCTAGACTTCTTCCTGATCTTAGATCTGTCAGGATATAGATTCGCGTAGACCCGTTTTTCGTTTCGAGGATCGCTAGCTTCCGCGGGAGTCATCTTGATCGATCTGTGTCACGTGTTGTTGTAATCTTTGACCAGACCGTTCAGAGCGTATATGTATTTCTTGGTCAAATTCGCCATGAAGTATCTGTACATCTTCTCCTTCATCATTCGATTCCAACGTTCCACCACGCTGGCTTTCTCTTCGTTTTCGATCGAGTAGAGGTCTACCAATCGACGAACGTCCTTGTTGTAGAATTCCTTTCCCTTATCCACCCACAATTTACTCGGTTTTCGAGAAGACGAGTCGAACACGCTCTTCAGAGCCTCGGCGACTCAAGGTCCCGATTTATCCTTCAAAGCTCTGATCCAACCGTATTTGGAAAACACGTCGATGACCGTCAATAGATATTTGACGCCCTTGTTCCACCTCGAAAACGATCTCATGTCGACCAAGTCGGCAGACCAAATGTCATCCAGACCCTTCACGAACACCCTTCTCTTTCGAAATTTACGCACTATGGGTTTGTGTAACTCCTCGGCCAATTCGCTCGTCAATAATTGTTTCTTCTTCTTTTCAGATGCACTTTTTTTTGGAATGCCCCATCCGAATCGACGTTTCGCACCGATCAGATTGCCGACCAGCGAACGTTCCATCTTCTCTCTCCTGGTCAGATTCGATATGCCTCTCAATCTCCCCAACATGTTTTTGTCGCAGACGTTGTTGCGAGTCTTGGTGTTGGGATGTCTGGTGTAGCACAGATCGTGATCGTACGCGGCCGCGTCCACCCTATTCACGGGTTTGCTCCAAGATTTGGTTGTCAGATCGGCATTGAGTCTCTTGTTCAATTTCGTTCTGGGTCCCATGAAACTGTGACCAGGCAGATGCATTTCGAAAGGTAGATTGTTGATCATTTTATTCACGATGCCTTTACCTTTGCTCACGTTCTTTTGTTTGATGAATCGAGTTTTGATAGAACCACACATGTCGCAAATTCCGCGAAGCATCCGTCTGTCGTTTTTAGTTCGCACTTCTCTAGAATTACTCGTCTCGGTAACTCTCTTACACTTTATGCAATACATTTTTTTAAGAGTTATTTAAATTAATTTCGTTTTTTATTTTATATATAAATTTAATATTTTTTTTTTAAAAATTCTGTTCTTATTATATATATATATTTTTTTATTTTCAATCGCTGCTCTTGAGTTCTATCATCTTACTGAATTCCTCCCTGGCCTCTTTCCTCCCCTTTTCCACGAGAGAATCCTTCATCTCTTCCTTGATGATCTGACGAGTCTTGATTCTCACGGCTTCTTTCATGGCATCGTATTTCGTTTTCTCGCTCAATATCGCGAAGTATTCTCCGTCCGATATCCTACCATCTTTCAACGCCATAGAGATCATTTTGGATATCGTGTCGATCTTGGAGTCGGCCAAGACGCGAATCTTGTCGTGTTTCCTCGCCTTCAGATATAATTTCCTACTCAAAAAGTTTACGAGTGTGCTAAACAATCCGGTGGCGAGGGCCACTCCTTCTACGGTCAACACGATCGGAATGCCGACCGTGGTCGACAACAATCCGATGCCGGCCGCATGTAAACCCATGGAAATCGTGATGAGTGTCGTGTCGATCGCGTTGACGAATTTCACGAAACGCGAATACTTCTTCTTGAGGGAACGACGAGAATCTCTCTCTCGAGTCAGATACAATTGGATTCTACTGATTTGATCGATGCAATACCTCTCTCCTCTTTCTCTTTCTTCTAGCGACGGTGCCGTTGGCAAAACGCCGTTCGGCTTCTCGTCATCGTCGTCCACTAACGTCGGATACAATTTATTTCTGATTCTCATTTTTTGTGTTTTTTTTTCTTTCTTTCTTTCTAATATTAGATAAAAAAAAATTTATGTGTGTATTTATTTTTTATTTTTTTATTTTCTACTCTCCCTTATTTTTATATCAACGAAAAAAAAACTTAGACGTATGCTTCGTTCAGCAATAATTTCTTGATGCATTCCTTGTCTTCTAAAGTCAAACTTCTACGCGCCAATTTCAGTTCTTCCGAATCTGTGGGCCTGTCTCGATTCTTACAGAAGACTAATCTCTTCCAAAACGTGATCACATTGTTGAATTTAACGCGTTCGAACGCCGGTTCGAAATACATGACGACCATGTCTTCCCTTTCCATCGTCAGACACGAATGATTCTCGTGATCGAAGTCTAGATGATCCCGAAACCCGACGCATCGTTCTAACAAGATGGGACGTAGTTGTTCGTTCACACAGATTGCGTATGCTCTCATCAGCATGTTTAAAAGAAACCTCGCTCTAATAGTCTGAGAATCGCTCATGATTTACGTATTTTTGTTTTTTTATTATGTATTCGATTTGATATATATTTATTTTTAAATAACTATTTATTTATATATTTTTTTTCTCTCCTATATATATCAATCAAAAACGTGACAGCGGGCTCGCGAATTTCCAACACACCGACGACAACAACACTCTTCGTTCAGATCGAGTTTTTACGAGAATCGAGCGATCCGATCGCTCGATCAGCTGAGTTTTTGAGAATTTCTCATAGTGGAGGAATTCCCCTAATGATGTCATAAATGGGAGAAAAAAAACCCCACCGCCTCAAAACAATTGCGGGTTCTGGATCATCTGTCTCAACACAATTGCGGGTTCTGAATCGCTGATCTAGAGTCCCCAAAACTGTTTTTTGATGATGACTCAGAATTTTTTGCTTTTGATCGCGTTCGCCAACGATGGATCGATGGTCTGATCTGCGATGGGTACGTCGACGAAAAATTACGTACAAGATACAAGCGAAGATGTACGATTTCACCCTTTTTTTAAAAAACGCGCGTTCACCACGAGTATTTGAACGTTAAAAGTGCGATCTAGGAGTCACAACTGTACATGGGGGGGGGGGGGGGGGGGGATTCAAGATCATGTACAGTTTTGTGAACAAGCGTGTGATTTAACACTGAATTCCACGTTGGTGAACGCATCGTGTGCGTATGTTGTACACGTACATGTACAAGTGATAGTAAACTCTCAATTATTACCTACTCACGTAAAATCGAGTTAGTGGCTGAGTCAGGATTCTATCATAGGGAGTGTCCTAGACAGTTTGGAGAGAGAGAGAGAGAGGGAGGGGGGTACTGGGACCTCTCCTAGTCCTAACGAGTTGCAACGCACGCACGCACGCACGCACGCACGCACGCACGCACGCACGCACGCACGCACGCACGCACGCACGCACGCACGCACGCACGCACGCACGCACGCACGCACGCACGCACGCACGCACGCACGCACGCACGCACGCACGCACGCACGCACGCACGCACGCACGCACGCACGCACGCACGCACGCACGCACGCACGCACGCACGCACGCACGCACGCACGCACGCACGCACGCACGCACGCACGCACGCACGGCCATTTGACAACATTTAGTGCTCTAAGAGCAAATCTGGAATATTTGTTGCGTGTGTTGCCCCTATATTACAGCCTATTTTGTGGCTCTATGTTGAGTGAAACTTGCATTGGGCCAATATTTGGGGGGGGGGCAGCGAAAATTAGTTTAGGCGGGTCAAGTCCACCCCTCCCCCTCCCCCGCAGCTACCCCACTCAGGTGGGCGAAATGTAACAGAGTAATTCATTTCTATGCCCCATAAAAATAGTTGTGCTACTGGCATGTACAATAATATAAACAGAGATTGATTTTTGCATTTTCAAAAAGAAAAAAACAAACAACTTTCTAACGATATTGATTTTTGTTATTCCAAAACACTTTTACCTTTCCGTCTGCAGTTAAAATCATTTTTTCTTTGTCATGTCTGCATTTAACAAATGACTTTAGATATCATTGAGATGATGGTTTCGAGAAAGCTTATACACCTTTTGTTACAACTGTGAATTGACAGTTATGGAAGTACAACAATTTTAGTTTCCAACTGCGAATATTATTTGTTTGACCCCTTAATACTTATCCACTTTAGAGTTTACAATTCTCCGAAACGATCCATTGAAAATTATTACCCTTTAATTTGCTACAGGAGTCAGTGGGTTTAACATTATGGGTATAATATTTTTTTTCTATGTGGGAACCTCGAGAAGTGGAGCAGTACTCGTGTACCGAGGCAGGCACATTCTGTTTTACTTGTAAAATAGGAACTGAAAATCAAGGGTCTGGGGCGTGGGTCCTCTAATGTGGGCAGAATGATGACAATCGAGTAGCTGAATGCGGCTTTATACCATGCTCGCCTGTGTTACTACCTATGAAAAGCCTGTATGTTATATTTTAGCTTTTAATCCCAATACCCGTGTAAAGCTTCTACTGCGGTTAAAACAATTTACACCAAAAGTAGAAAGTTCATCCAACTTGACCTTTGGCATGACGCAATTTGGCAACTTCGATACATTCACACTCCGCGATGTTTCATTCAAACATACGACATTTTGCGGTTCTATCTAATACGTGCATTCACTTATTAAGTTTTAAATACCTACAATTAAATATTTAAAATAAAATTTAAGAATTATTAATAACATTTTGACTGAAAAGGCAAGGTAAATTCGATCAACTTTGACGATGTGTCTAGCTGTCAATCAAGAATTTAAGTCCAGCCAGTAGTACTGCCCACCGGCGCAGATGTAAACAAAACAAACCTGTGTGTTTGCGATAGAAAGTGTCGTTTTTCTCCATTTTAAGTGCCAAAGTCGATTATTTATTAAAAACATGGTATAAATAAAACAAATAGGTACTAGGGTCGGTAATCAGATTTAAACCACTCGTAGAATAAGGGTTTTAACCACTCAGCAAGCCGAGTGGTTAAAACCCTTATCCTTCGAGTGGCTTAAATCTGATAACCGGCCCTAGTACCTATTTATTCTATATTTATACCTGTGTTGCTGTCGTGATATCTCCTTAGATGCTTAGATGAAAAATAAACGAGGAGCTCACAATAAAATACCAGATTATTAAAAAAACTGGATGAGCAGTTTGAGTGGTTTAGTTTGCTAAAACAGCGCTCTCCTCTTGGATTATACTGGCTTTTTATAACTGTTCCCAGTAAACTAATAATGTTACGTTTATGACTTTCACAAAGTCGCTCGAAAGAGAAAAAAAACGAAAATGAACAACGGATTTCCCTCCTTTTTGGTACTTTAGTCGGCAATACGTGCTATGTCGGGATAAAAATTATCTTCTTATTTTGATGAGCTGATGCTTCAATTCGTTTTCCTTTCAAAAAATGAAAACAGGCAACTTGCTGTAAAAACAATCACAGTGCGTTACATTCAGAATGGATCTTCATGTTGTGTCTTCGATAGAATTATTAGGTGTTATAATCTTATTGAGAGATTAACTAATAAACTTGATTTTTTTCAACTTGTAATATCGGAAAGCTTTTATTTTTGTCCATTCACGGAAAAGTGACAAAAAGTGCTTTGCGTATATTTTCACCAATCAGTTCGCACTCTAGGACTGGTGAACGATAACTTTCTCCGAAGTCATTACAAATAAAGGAGATATTTGCGGATGTAGTTGTACGAATTTGGTCGGTGTTTTAATTTTCCAGTTAGTCCTAACCTAAAACCAGAGTTAGATTTATTTAATTTTTCTCTAAATGTTCCAGTGCGGGGAGCAATGATCTGAAAAGAGCACAAATAACAATAAAGGATTTTTGTTCTTTGGATATAATTTCGTTTTTACAAACACCATTTTGTTCAAACATCCCTGTTTTCTTTCAGTTTACTTGAAAATGTAAAAGTTGTTTCTTTTTTACAGAAGGTCTTTGTTGTGCCTCTCGTGACCTCCTTTCGGATTCTCATTTGCCAACCTCAATTATCCATAGTCAACTCTAATAGGAGCTATTGGCCATTTGAAATCTTCATTATGATCCGACGAACTGGACTTTTGGTGGCACGTGTGATTGAATATTATATAGGTCCCTACTTCCATTCCATGAAGGTACTGTCACTATAAAAGAGAGCCCCTACCCGATATTCTCGTTTACTAGGAATAATAAATAAGTGTATTGGTACCAGTACGGAAGAAAGTACGGACACCTGGGGAAGTTTTCACCCAGGCTTTCTGGTACAAAAGTTCCTACGTTCGGAGGCCTCTGAAGGCCATGGTTCCGGTGCGCCGCCCACGGCAGCCCGACTTTCATTTCAATGGAGAAAAATATTTACAAACCAGATAGATTTGAAATCGCAATGCAGATTTCCAGAAATCATTCAACGAAGCACGGCCGACATCAACTTTGACCCCTACACAGAAACAGTTTTTTTTACCTTATGTACTACACTTCTGCATTTGGGAACATGAATGCTCGAAGGTGACGAGGTACAAACAATCAGAAGCGGAATTCAATTTTGACGTTTTTCCGCCGCAGGATTAAATATTTTCCAACAATCTGAATAAAAATACTCCGAGGCCACACTTATTTTACTGATCGAGGGGTATGTGAAATGTGATAGCAGTTCCTCTAGCTTTGATGACGGGGAAGGGGGTAGAGTTGCACTCAAAATGAGAGCGAATACCCTCGAGGTTGTTCACGTCATATCTCCAGCATCAATTTTAAAGATGTTGTCAACTATGTGTTCAGATGACGAGTTCTAACTGATGTTGGCCTCCTCGTTAGGGACTGCGGCAAATCAACGGAAGGCCCAAGTGTTACTATTATATATGTTAACTCCGTTATGATTGCTGTACTAGTGTTCCAAGCATTACAATAATATTTTTTGTTGGTGTCTGTCATTGTGACTGGTACTAACAGTTTTGCGCCTATCACCCCAAACTTGGTACCCATCAAAACCCCTGACCTATCTCGTCACGAAAATCGACGTTCGATAAAATTATCTCCCATGTAGTTATTAGACCAGCAAGAGAGGTCTAATTGAGAAGGGTGTAATTGTTGAGAAAATAAGGCGAAGTTTCTTTTTGTTACTTGTAATAAACGAAAACAACAGACAGCTTTTGGAGCTGTCTGTTGTTTTCGTTTATTAAAAGTTATAAAAGGAAACCTGGCCTTTATGGCAAACTAATTAGAAGCAACTAACTAACGGCCCACTTTTGGCTCTTTGTGTTTTTACAGTAATTTACAAGTTTTTATTTTTTCCATTTATTTTTTAACAGCCAGGGTCATCTCGTGTCGGACAATTTTACTGATGGTGGAAGCCGGAGTACCCGGAGAGAACCACTGAGCAGTGGCGAGCAACCTTCAGAGTCCCTAAAGTCCCAACTACACACAATAAGGGTTGGGAATGGGTGAGGACAAGCGCACCATCGACGTGCAGTGCGCCATAGTACACAGCTCCACCGTGCCCGCATGTGAGCAATCGGGATTAAATGTTTTGCCCAAGGACAGAACACATTACCCCTGGTGGGGATCGAATCGTGTATCTTTCGGTTTGAAGTCCAATGCCGTATCCACTGAGCCAATCCCATTTATTTAACCCTTTACCCAACGCAGACGATATCAGAATTTACTATTTTAAATAACATTTTTTTAAATTAAAAAAACAAAACAAAACCACATCATGTGACCCCTACGAGCTCGACGAGCTGTTTCCAACGAGAGGTCACATGATATGGTTTTGTTGAAATTTTTTGAAAAATAATATTTTTTCTACTACTGAATTTGCATATTACGCGGGCGCCGGACGGATGCGGTCGATTCGTTGGGTAAAGGGTTAAGTGTATATCATATGCAGATTTGACAATAATCTTGACTTTGTGTCATTTATTGGAAAGCTTTGCGCAAGAGAGTTTTCCAATAAATAGAGGATATCTACGCTATTTTTGTGAAGCAAGCGCTCGTAAAAAATACATTTTTCATGTTCACACTCATGAGATAATTCCCGATATTCAATAAAATAGCGTAGATTATCTTTTTATCATATGACTTCTCCGTTTTGTTCACTTTAAAACATTTGATATTTTGTTTTCATATTAATCAGTGATAAATAAAGCCTTCCGTCAATTTCATTGGTCAATTTCAAAACTAGACAATTTGATTGGCTGAACAAAATACAACTGGGCCACATTTTCATAATTAGAGTTGGGAGTTTTCATTGGTCAATTTCAAAACTGGACAATTTGATTAGCTAAACAAAATACAACTGGGTCACATTTACATAATTTCAGTAGGGAGAATTTACGTTATCTGTCCTATTTAGGGTGGGTTATATTGTATTAATCTTTTACCTAACGTAACGGCAAAAACCGACTAGCGCAATACAAGAAAAACGCCATTCATTTTTTTTTATATTTTCACTTTTTGCTTCCAAAACATAGGTTAAGACCCCTCATTGGAATTAGCGTGTCGCGCTCGTTCCAATGAAGGGTCATAACCTATGTTTTGGAAGCAAAAAATGAAATTTTTTAGTTATACGAGGATGTTTTTCCAAGTGCCGTCTGCAACTCAAGTTAGGTGATGGGTTAAAAAGTCATACTAAGTAGCTAATTTGTGCGTGTGTATGTCATATGATAAATAGAATATGAAATGTGTGTTTTTCTCATATAATATTTATGAAACTAGTCCGAATTTTCCGTTTGGGTTCGTTCAGAGGCTCGCCCAAACGGAAAATTCTTAGACTCGTTTCATAAATATTATATGAGAAAAACACTCATTCCATATCCTCTATTTATTACATGGTACGTGACATTTTACTGCGCAATATTCAACCCAATTGGGCTGCAAACACGTCCGTTTCAGAGCAATAACACAGATCAGCTGATCGTTCTTTCAAGCCTGTACTAGCCAAATCACTCAAACATAAAAAATAGTTACACTTTCCCACGATAATTTGACAACTAATTGTTCAACTCACAGATGAAATTTAATAGTTATAATATTACAAATACGAATATTCTCATAGTTTTCATTAATGTTAATTTTAGAACATTTTAATTGTTAATTTACAACAAGGCTCAATATCACTCTCGGAGTCACTTTCTATTTACTTTATTATTTTATTATTATTATTATACATCTAATTTTTCAGTCATAAAATCACCAGAACGGCTTGGAATAGCATTAACTTCTGGTACTGCTGGTAAAGCCGGCACTAAATCGCTTGAAAAAGTATTGAAGCCGAAGGGATGCGCCGAAAAGTGGCGACATTTAGGAAGATACGGAGGGATATTCCTCGTTATACATCAAGTCGATGGATATCGAGAAATGTGTTTTAGATAATTTGCGATAATTCACAGGCTAGCATAAAATAAATGATCATAAGTCCAGAAATTAGGTGTCTGCAGTGCTCCTAAATCTGGACACGTTCTGGGTTACATACATGTATGTACAAGTTCAAAACCTGTTTCGAGAAATTGTCATAATGTCGGGTACAAATGAATTGGTACCTGTCAAACCTGAAATCGAGCCCGCCAGTGACCATGACAGCCGTTTTTATTTTTACGCTCGTGGTGATGACATATTTTTTTAATTTGGGTCCACAAGTGCTAAGTGATAAAATAGTAACGATTGTTAATGATGATTGTTTGGCTTTTGAAAGAAAATGTAGTGATGGGGTGAGGAATCAGGAAAGAAAATAACAGCTTTTGAGGACTGAATTATTTTTTTGGTGGTACATTAACTAACGAGCATTTTATGCGCTAATTGTGACAGGACTTCTAGTTTCAACTGTATTGATAAGAATGTGGAATATTATAGCGAAACGCGTTGCAGTTTGGGGGTTAGAGGTGCTCACAAAATGGGAAGGTATATCTCCGAGGTACTCTTCGCCATAATTTCAGTATCAATATCGGATTTTAAAAAATTTTCAACTTTGAGTTTGGGTCCAAAACGCGCTAGTATCTCAAATCCGTGCTGTTGACTTTCATTTTGACGTTCTGCGGCCGTCAGTGGAAATTTCGTAGTGGGGTTGAGTTTTGCTATAATTTGTATACAAATGCAACGAAACATCACTTCAACTATTCCCGTAGGAGTAGGTAAATATATTATAGGGGTATATATTGTAGTTTGTGGTGGAGGGGTGCACACAAAATGGGAGTGATGTGTAAAAGCATGAAGTGACGTAAAAATGTGAAAATGACCTTAAATTAAAAAATTCTAAAACACATATCGTTTTTTATTTTCCGATCTCTAGAACATACTAAAATTTCCTGAAAATCCGAGTCAATTTAATTTTCCGTGATGTTAATGTGAAAAGGTCATAACAGTTAAGAATTCCCCACGTCGGTACCACTTGTCCAAATATGTTTTTTGTTGGAGATGGGATTTATGCAAGTTGAAAGAGAGAGGCTTAACACAGGAGTTGATATTAACAGATAATGAAAAACGCGTTAACTGGGAATTGTTTTGATTAATGGTAAAAAAATTCGGCTCCAATACGTTCAAGCTCGGATTATCGTTAAAATTTGTGCAGAGATTTTACCGATAATCCGGGCTTGAATGTATTGGAGCTGGATTTTTTACCTTTGTCCAAAACAATTCCCAGTTTATGCGTGTAGATTGTCTGAAGGAGAAAGCAAACAAAAAAAGGCTAACAACCGCGGCAAGTCACTTCAATTTCGTCAAATGACTTAATAATGCACTGCCCAAATGGTAGATGATCCCGTCCTACTTTTTCAAGCATTTCGTATTCTGGGATGAAAAGGCCTTAAACAAATGTGCGAAGTATTCTCTCGTATATCTTAGAAATTTAGATGATATTTTTATCATTTGGGGACATTTAAAACAAGACTTTGGTGATTTTTTTTATACATTTTACACAATCATGATCCTAACACCAAATTAAAAGCTACCATATTTAAAAAATCTGTTGATTTTTTCGATGTGACCGTATCTAAAACCCAACCATTCCAAACACCCACTCAGATGAGAAACTGTATTTCAGGTCTACTAATTCACACCAATTGATAAATGCAAAATCATTTTATCCACCAAATACATTTAACCCTTTACCTAACACGAAAAGCAGACGACACTTGCAAACAAAATTCATGAGTAACTGATTTTTTTCATTTTTTGTCTCAAAAACATAGGTTATGACCCCTCATTGGAACGAGCTCGTTCCAAAGAGGGGTCATAACCTATGTTTTTGAGACAAAAAATGAAAATATAATGAAAAATAATTGGCGATTTTTAAGAATAGCGCTGGCCGGTTTTGGCCGTTACGTTGGGTAAAGGGTTAGAGGAATCATGAAATCACAGCTCATCCGTTTCCAACGCAACTCACGTGATAAGATAAATAAATTGCAATGCGCCTTGTTCCACCATCGTTAATCCTTTACCTAACGAAACGCCCGTACCCGCCGCGTAAAATGCAAATTGAGCAGTTGAAAAAATTTAATTTTTCAAAATATTTCAACAAAACCATATCATGTGACCCCTCATTGGAACGAGCTCATTGAGCTCGTTCCAATGAGGGTCAAATGATATGGTTTTGATGAAATGTTTTGAAAAATTTAAAAAAAATGATATTTAAAATAATAAATTTTGATATCGTCTGCATTGGGTAAGGGTTAACGCTCTGAGATCTAGGGGTACTCTATGTATTTTTTGCGTAACCTAAAATCTCAGAATTTGCAAAAATTGGAAACTTCTGAGGAAATTAATGATTTCAAACCCATAAAAATTGAACACTACATATCGTTACACAATTATAGTGGTGCGGTGTTGTATGTAATCAGAAAGAGAAATTTTCCTTTACACAAACCAAAAATTATTGTCAGATTCATAACGCCTTCCATTGTAATTCATCTGATGTAATTTACCTTCTCACTTGTAAACGCTGTATTCGACATGAAGTGAACCCGGCTGTCTAAAGTGTCATTAAACCCAAATAAATAAATAAATAAATAAATAAATAAATAAATAAATAAATAAATAAATAAATAAATGTAAACCCTGTAGGAAACAGTATGTGGGTCAAACTCAAAATCCATTTTGAATGTGTGCTACTCGACACACACAGGATACGAAACGTAATGCCGACGCCCCTTTAGCACAATATTTTAATCATCCTGGCCATTCTTTGTACAATTTTGAGATCCAGCCAACTGAACAATCACCAATTAAAGATACATCGGATGAAACAGATGCATTTAGAAAAGAGACGAGGAGCTTTTTGGATTAATACACTTGAAGATCACTGGCCCTTTGGTATGAAAATATCAGAGGGAGGATGTGAAAGGCGGTCAATCATTCATTTCACATTAACACCCAACAGAATGAATGTCGAAACAGCAAACATAGTGAAAGATGAATTCGAATCAGCTAACTCAACATGAAAAGAACCTCTAAATCTTCGACCCAGCATCTCTTATAAGAAAAACAAAAGTTTGTGTAACATCCTTGTATTGTCTGAACTGGCGCCAATTAATGAATAACATGTTACCAGTTACGAAGCTCAACACTTATTTTAAATCAAACTGGTGTACATTTATACCAATGATTATCTATTCTACTATACATAAAAAGCCTAGGACATACATTTTAGCTTTACACACCAAGCGTGGTGAACACGTGCGTCTGTGATGAAAACGCCAGCAATGGGATTTCAATAGTTAAAATTTACACCTACAGTGGAACTACATCCATGCTGACCTTTGGTGACCTCGACCTCAATGCAAACTTGTCTAAATTTATTGCTCGTTGCCTCGTGAAGAGTGAAATGAAAGCGGCAATTATTTATTATGTTTTTAAATGAGTTTACCTCATAAGATACCAAAATTAACAAACATGCGTTGTCGCATGTTAATAAAGCACCCATGACTCGAAATAGTATGTTATTAAAATGAAAAAGGCCCCGAGATTTGCGCGTTTCATTTTTCATTTCGTTTCAGTAATAAAATTGACAGCGGAGGTAACGCCCACCGCTGCTCACGTAAACAAAACATATTCGCATGTGTGTACGCCTGTTGCCCAGTAAATTCGAGAAAAAATAATAGCGACTCTTAATTATTTGATGATCATGGTATAAACAAAATATACCCAAAGTAGCTTGGTGTACCAAAAGTCACCCCTCGTGGTCAAGTGGTCTTAACCGCTCGCCATTGGCTCGCGGTTAACATCATTTAACCACTCGTAGTAAACATTTGGTACACCAAGCTACTATGGTACATTTTATATTTACGGCATATTTGAAACCCATAAATGCTCAATATAAATGAGTCCATATCAGGTTTCGCCGCAAAAGTCAACCGTTGCACCTGGTCTGATGTGCAAAAAATTTCCTTATCGCCCTTTCTGCAGTGTATGACCATAAATGCTGTAATGGAAAAACCAGCGTAGTCTTATTCTGAGCACATGTATTCGCCGAGAGATCAATTTCCAGCTACAATTGTACCAAAATATGTTTCCAGAATTTTTATCTTTTTTTGGAAATTTCATTGCCCAATGCAGTAAAATGTTTCGCTAAGTAATGGTATTGTTTATAACAAAATATATATCATTTAACTAAAAGATTTGATACAAAATATCACAATAGATTGACTATTTCTGTGATAAAAACGGTATAGTTCTGTAACACGCTGCAATGTCTATCTTGTAACAGATCAGAATAAGTGGCGATCCCTTTTGCTGACTAAATCCTAATTTCCTGTCTGTGAGAACGTCACACTTTCACGGGAAGAGAAATAGGTTGCTACGTTGCTCGAAACAGCAAACTCTCGAAATTAGTCTTCAAGTAGGGGGACTCCCGTGCGCATTCAGAGTGGAGGAGGGGCTCATTAATGGAAAATGCCATGTACTGCTAGTATTTTTCTCCCCTAACAGTCCCCACTGTATGAGCATAAATCATTACACAGTAACACAAATTGTTACAGAGTGTAAACTTTGCTTCAAAGGCGCGAACAAGTTTAATCTCCCTTTTTGAGATAAATGGTTTTATTACACGCCTGTTCTGTGTAATCCCCATCTACAGCAACACTAAACCGTGCGGAAAATGAAAACCTGTTCCGCACATACGGAAATCGTTGACGGACTACTTTTAAATAGAAGCGAAATTTCATTGGAATTTTCTACAAATCGTGCAACGCAATTTCAATTTGAATCGCTAGCGATAGCTGAAAATCGTCCCCTGAGTTCCAATGCGTTCTATGTGCCCGTAGGCACATAGAACACATAATAATAATAATGTAGTTTATAGCCGAGTCTCCACACAAGGTGCCCACGGGCTTCACAAACAATGTTATATATACAAATAAAGAAATACATACAAACACAAATACAGGTTATGCGATGTTGTACACACTTTTGAACAGGTATGACTTAAGGGATGACTTAAATGTCTCTACGCTTTGGGATACTTTGAATTGTTCCGGTAATTGATTCCAGAGGTAGGGTGAAGCTGCCGAAAATGAGCGATCTCCTGAAGTAACCAAGTTGTAAGACTTTCTAACCAAGCTGTTAGAGGAAGAAGATCGGAGAGCTCTAGCTGGTTTGTATTCCTCGACAAGCGAGGTTAGATAAGATGGAGAAAGACCATTAATACACTTGAATGTGAGTAACAGAATTTTGAATTTGATTCTTTCCTCCTCAGTGGACCTCAGTGGACGAAATAGTAGCACGGGTTCCCGTCGCAAACTTGGTTGGCGATAAAATTTGTTCTTTTTATTGATTGTTGTCAAATGAATTGTTGAGTGTCATTCTAATAATTGTTTTTGTTGACGCAGAGGCGTGTAATAAACACAGAACGACACGCGTGTGTGAATGGGTTAATTGACATGGCACTTGTGCCATCGTGGAAGGATAAAACTCGAGGCCTGGGACCTCTCGTTCTATCCTTCCGCGCTGGAATAGCTCATAAAAGAATAAACCTAACCTTCGCCTTGTATATTCACAGCCTTTAACGCGTCATATTTGACGCCACAATTCAACGCACTGAAATGAGATGATCGCATCGAAATGACCATTATCTTACTTAGGTGTCACAACTGTGTCGTCCCGTTGAGAAAGAACAGGTTTGCCTATATATTTGTGTTCACATTTTGGGTAAGAACCAAACGCTTAATATTTAACTAGAATTAGCTTATCTAGTCGATGTAAGTACCCTAAATGGGTAACATGTGCTCTAAAATCAGTTGGGTATCAAAATCAACATAAATCAACTGGGTTGAGTGAATATGGACCCAATTGGGTTCAAATTCACTCAACCCAGTTGATTTGGGTTGATTTTTAACCCAACTGATTTTAGAGTGTGGATATCAACGACTGGCTGGTAGTAGGTGATACACGCCGGTTCAACCATCAACGTACATGTACGTGTACGTGTACATGTACGCCTCCATAGGATTTAGTGTTAAAATCGTGTACGTGTACAAGATTTTAACGTTTTTAGGGTGCTTTAGAATCCACTTTAAGTTCAAATAACACTGAATTGTATCCTAGACTTTTGAAATTTTACGTACAGTACATGTACCGTTTGATGTTTGAATCGGCAAATGGATTTCTCCCATAGGATTCAGTGTTAAATTGCGAGCAAAAAAACGTTTTGCCGTTTCTAACATCATCTTCTTGCCGATTCTAACAATCCGCGTCCGTACACGATTTTAACACTGAAACCCAATGGAGGCGTAGACGGAGATCCACTCTGCGGATTTTAGGTCTGAAATCGACTCGTGTAAAGAGGTGATGTTTGAATCGGCAAACCCACTGTCGCGTTTCTCGAAGTAAGACTAGCGCACGTTATTGCGAGGTGATCTCAATAAGCACTTGATGGAAATGTTTTGAACGAAGAGTGTTGTCGGTGTGTTAGAAATTCGCAAACCCGCTGTCACGTTTTTGATTGATATATATAGGGGAGAAAAAAATATAAATAAATAGTTATTTAAAAAAAATAAATATATCAAATCGAATAGATAATAAAAAAAAATACTTAAATCATGAGCGATTCTCAGGATATTAGAGTAAGGTTTCTTTTAAAAATGCTGATGAGAGCCTACGCATTCTGCGTGAACGAACAACTAGGTCGTCTCTTGTTAGAACGATGCGTCGGATGTCGGGATCACCTAGACTTCGATCACGAGAATCATTCGTGTCTGTGGATGGAAAGGGAAGATATGGTCGTCAAGTATTTCGAACCGGCGTTCGAACGCGTTCAAATCAATGAAGTGATCGCGTTTTGGAAGAGATTACTCTACTGTAAGGATCAAAGCAAGCCCACAGATTCGGAAGAACAGAAATTGGCGCGTAAAAGTCTGACTTTACGAGATAAGGGATGCATCATGAAATTATTGTTCAATGAAGCATACGTCTAAGTTTTCTCGTTGATATAAAATAAGGGAGAATAGAAAATAAAAATAAATACACACATAAATTTTTTATCTAATATTAGAAAGAAAAAAACAAAAATGAGAACCAGAAATAAATTGTATCCGACGTTAGGGGACGACGAGGATGAGAAGCCGATCGACGTTTTGCCGACGGCACCGTCGCTAGAAGAAAGAGAAAGAGGAGAGAGGTATCGCATCGATCAAATCAGTAGAATCCAAGAGTATCTAACTCGAGAGAGAGATTCTCGTCGTTCTCTCAAGAAGAAGTATTCGCATGTCGTGAAATTCATCAACGCAATCGACACGACACTCATCACGATTTCCATGGGTTTACACGCGGCCGGCATCGGATTGTTGTCGACCGCGGTCGGCATTCCGATCGTGTTGACCGTAGAAGGAATGGCTCTCGCCGCCGGATTGTTTAGCACGCTCGGAAACTTTTTGAGTAGGAAATTATATCTGAAGGCGAGGAAACACGACAAGATTCGCGTCTTGGCCGACTCCAAGATCGACACGATCTCCGAAATGATCTCTATGGCGTTGAAAGATGGTAGGATATCGGACGGAGAATACTTCGCGATATTGAGCGAGAAAACGAAATACGATGCCATGAAAGAAGCCGTGAGAATCAAGACTCGTCAGATCATCAAGGAAGAGATGAAGGATTCTCTCGTGGAAAAGGGGAGGAAAGAGGTCAGGGAGGAATTCAGTAAGATGATAGAACTCAAGAGCAGCGATTGAAAAAAAATATATATAATAAGAACAGAATTGATTCATTATTAAATTTATATATAAAATAAAAAACGAAATTAATTTAAATAACTCTTAAAAAAATGTATTGCGTAAAGTGTAAGAGAGTTACCGAGACGAGTAATTCTCGAGAAGTGCGAACTAAAAACGACAGACAGATGCTTCGCGGAATTTGCGACGTGTGTGGTTCTGTCAAGACACGATTCGTAAAAAAAAGAACGCGAGCAAAGGTAAAGGCATCGTGAATAAAATGATCAATAATCTACCTTTCGAAATGCATCTGCCCGGTCACAGTTTCACGGGACCCGGAACGAAATTGAACAAGAGACTCAACGCCAATCTGACTCCCAAATCTTGGAGCAAACCTGTGAATAGGGTGGACGCGGCCGCGTATGATCACGATCTGTGCTACGTCGAACATCCCGACACCAAGGCTCGCAACGACGTCTGCGATAAAAACATGTTGGGGAAATTGAGAGGCATATCGAATCTGACCAGGAGAGAGAAGATGGAACGTTCGCTGGTCAGCAATCTGATCGGTGCGAAACGTCGATTCGGATGGGGAGTTCAAAAAAAAAAAGCGCATCTGAAAAGAAGAAGAAACCCATAGTGCGTAAATTTTGAAAGAGAAGGGTGTTCATGAAGGGTCTGGATGATATTTGGTCTGCCGACTTGGTCGACATGAGATCGTTTTTGAGGTGGAACGAGGGCATCAAATATCTATTGACGGTCATCGACGTGTTTTCCAAATATGGTTGGATCAGAGCTTTGAAGAATAAATTGGGACCTTGCGTCGCCGAGGCTCTGAAGAGCGTGTTCGACTCGTCTTCTCGAAAACCGAGTAAATTGTGGGTGGATAAGGGAAAGGAATTCTACAACAAGCACGTTCATCGATTGGTAGACCTCTACTCGATCGAAAACGAAGAGAAAGCTAGTGTGGTGGAACGTTGGAATCGAACGATGAAGGAAAAGATGCACAGATACTTCACGGCGAATTCGACCAAGAAATACATATACGCTCTGAACGGTCTGGTTAAAGATTACAACAACACCCGACACAGATCGATCAAGATGACTCCCGCTGAAGCTAGCGATCCTCGAAACGAAAAACGGGTCTACGCGAATCTATATCCTGACAGATCTATGATCAGGAAGAAGTCTAGAACGCCGAAATTTGCGGTCGGTGATCGAGTGAGAATTTACGCTTATAAGAAGCACTTCGAAAAGGGTTATACTCCTCGATGGACCTCGGAAATCTTCGTGATAATCAAAATATTTCACACCGATCCGGTGACTTACGAAATCGAAGCTTTGGATGGAGAAGAGATCATCGGAAAGTTTTACGAACAACAATTACAGAAGACGAAGTTTTGATAAAGAAAACAAATTTTTTTTTATTTACTCTCTTTAACATTTTCTTGTTTACACACATATATATAAGAGAGAAAAATAATAATAAAAATAATTAAAAACTATTTTTTAGATAAAGAAAGCAAGTTAATTAATAAACAAAAAACTAAAAATCCTTTAAAATGACAAATATACTAGATATAGCACAAAGCATAGTGAAAGATTAAAGTATTCAAGAATATGAGGTTCACGAATACGAACCGGTAACCGGAACGAGTTTGAACAATGCGGGAGAGATAAGAATCAACATTGAAACTCAAGATCTATTCGTACATCCTAGCAAAAGTTACATAGTGGTGCAGGGACGTCTCACCAAGGAAGATGGGAGCGACTACGCCGACGACAACACGGTTACTCTAGCCAATAATGGCATCATGCATCTATTCAGTTATATAAAATACATGCTATCCGGACAAGAGATAGAATCTGTGTTTCATCCCGGTCAGGCCACCACGATGTTCGTACTCTTGACGTATCCTGATGATTTTTTGAAATCCAGAGGACTTAATCAGTTGTGGGTGAAAGACACCATAGGCCCTGCTAGCACCTGCACCGCCTTGATATTCGACTACGTCGTCAAGACGTCCAGACCTAAAGGAACGTTTTCGTTCAGGATACCTTTGAAACACATCTTCGGATTTGCGGATGATTACAACAAGATCATGTACGGATTCAAACACAATCTGACGTTGATTCAAAAAGGAAATGACGACGCAATAGTGAGACTCACTGCGACCGATGCGGGTAAGATAACTCTACACAAGATATCGTGGTTCGTTCCGAACGTGGAGAAAGCGCGTCTCTACAAGATCATAGAATCCAAGAGTAAATTACCCGTGGGATTTAGAATGAGACAGTGCGACACGGCTAGCATTCCTCTCGCCACGAATCACTTCGATTGGAGATTGATGGTGAAATCCGCTTCTGAGAGACCGCGTTTCATCGTGGTTGCGTTTCAGACCGATAGGGACGGGTCTCAGGAAAAGAATGCGTCGCTGTTCGATCACTGCCATTTGAGAAACATGCAAGTGTTTCTGAACGCCACGAGATATCCAGCAATCGATTACAATGCGTCGTTCAACAAGAATGATTTCTGCAGACTGTACGGCGACGCCACTGATTTTAGAAAGAAGTATCACGGTCTAGACGAATTGTTGAGCAACCCTAACATTTCTCCCGACGAATACAAGTCGATGTATCCCATGTTCGTATTCGACGTCAGTAAACAGAGTGAACAACTCAAGAGTAGCGTCTTAGACATTCAGATCAAGATGCAATTCGATAGGAACGTGCCGAGAAAAACCGAAGCCTTTGCCCTGGTCCTGTCGGATAGAGAATTACAATTCGAATCGGATGGAAATAAGATGTCGATCATTCGATGAGAGACGAGTGTGAAAAAAAATAAAAACAAAAAAAAAATAATGTGTGATTATTAAAAAAAAAAATAAATAAAGTAATGTGATCTAGAGAGATTGAACATCTTTCTAAATCTCATTACTTTTTTTTTTGTTTTTTTTTAATAATCACACATTATTTTTTTTAATTCATTATTTTCCACGCGTTCACTTTTTGTTCAAATGAACTAGTTCGATCAGTAGACTCACCACGGAAGTGGCGGCTTCAGGATTATTGGTTTTCGTAACAAAATTAATCCTGTCTCCGGCGTTCACTTTGAGAGGCGTGCCAAACGAGCTAACATTCACATGTTGATTCTCAGTCTTTTCGACGCTGTATCTCTTATCGCTCTCCACACCATTCACCATGAGATTGACGACCACTCTGTTATTCAAATCCGAGGAAGCCAGACTCATTCAAAGGATTTCACCTCCCAGTGGCATAGGATATCCCACCTGACCATGTTTCGATCCGCTACCTCCATTTCCGAAAGACCACTCAGCTTTTCCCTCATCTAAGGTGCCGGCCTCTTCGGCCCACACAGTGATCAATTGTCTAGCATATTTGACTTTCTCCACCACCGAAATCAGGGTGCAGGCATCTGTCATGTTCACGGGATCCAGTAGATTCGTGAGCGCGTGTCCACCCATGTCTAGTTTACCTTCCATGATGTCACCCTTTCTCCAGACTGAGTTGTCGTCCATGTACTTTCTGCTGACCACGCTGGAATCAAATTCGGGATCGTGACTGAGTCCGAATAAATTCTTATCGTTCATGCCGATGCCACCCTCCATGGTTCTGCCAGATTGTTTGTTCAGGTAGAGATCATCCACTTGCAATTCTAGGTATTCTTGTGATCGTATCACGGCAGAATCCACGTAGCCCTTGTTGACCGTGGTTGAGTCTGCATCCGTGTCGTCGATCTTCGACAGATTCAATATCTTGTTGAATCCCGCATTCAGATCCGATTTCATTTCTCGTCTGTCAGACTTTCTCTGTTCCAGATCTACATAGTGTTTGGTCGCCATGTCCTTGGGATTCGTGGGAGTGGCCACATTCGTTATCTTGTTATAACTGGCGTTCAATTCTGAGTGCATCGTTTTCTGAACGTATCTATTTCTCAGGTGTTCGCTGAATCTCGCGTGAGAGTCGTCCACGTATTTCTTGGTTGCGGCATCGGTGGGATCTATGGGATTTGCGACGTTCACCAAACATTTGGATTTCAGATCGAGATCGTCGGTCATGGTTTTATCCACGTAATTATCTAGCATGATTCGTTCGAAATCGGCGTTCCCCCTGTCGGCGTATTTTTTAGTCGCAGCATCTGCAAGATCTATTGGCTCGGGAAGATTGTAGAGCTTCTTATCATTCATGTTCAAAGGTTCTTCTCGAGGTTCGTATCTCCGAACATAACGTTCGTCCAAGTTGGCAATGTCGTAACCATCGTCGACTTCGAACGTCTGCCTCTTCATTCTTAGGTTGACTTTTTCGTCGTCACTTCTACCAAATTTATCGACTGGCATGTTGTTGTGGGATTTTTTGTTTTTAGAAAAATATATTCAAAACGCAGTTTATTAAAAATGAACTATGTTATTTTATTTTTCGTTTTTATTCGATTAAAATTTTTTTAAAATAATTTTTATCTTTATATATACTATGAAAAAAAAAAATCTTTCTCTAATGTAAATCATTGAGAATGTCTTGAAATCGATCTCCTTCAGACCATCTCTTGAGAACGTAGAGACACAGGTGACCGCAAAACACTTGATCTGGTGATTGCACTTGTTCCGTGTTGTAACGAACCATCGATTTGTTGAAATAGTTCTTTATTTCTTTTGGCGGCAAGATTCCGTAGCTGTTGAAATAATAATTTTTCTTCTTCCCGTTCTTGATCCACGCCACCCAGTGAGTGCCTTCACCCGATGAATCGTCTAGATTTAAAATTCTGCATTCCGATTGTCGAGGTCTTCTCTTCGGCAAGGCACACCTAGAAAATCTTTGATTTTCAAATCTTTTGCCGCATTCAACAGATCGATGTTGGATAGGGGTTTGTTAGGTAAGACAACACCTTCTACGGATATCTTTATTTTCTTATTCATAAATGCGTATATATTTTTTTAAATTATTTATTTTATTATAATTCACTAAAATGATGTTATTTTTTTTTTATTTATTTTTTTCTTTTTAAACTAACATTCTCGATGTCTCTATCGATTTCCATAATCTTGAATCCATCTAATTCCTCTTGATTTTCTGGACTCTCGATGTCTCTATCGATTTCTATAATTTTGAATCCATCTAATTCCTCTCGATTTTCTGGAATCCTATCATCCACAATCGTATCTGGAATCCAATCATCCACATTCATATCGTCTCTAATTAGATGTAAAGTCCAATGTCCGAGTGCCAAAGTGCTTATTTTATCGTCTAACACGAATCTCTTATTGTCGCCGGCCGTCAGCGAAATCTTGTTGACTATTTCGGTATACAAGTCGTGATTTTCGCTTTGAATCGATTTCATAATCTTATACACCGGACCACTTCCTAACAGACAATCTTTATACTCTTGGAAAGAGATGTTTTTCTTCACCACGCACACTTTAACTCCTTTGCACTTCTTGATCTCTTCATCATCTTCTAGACGATAAGCATACAGTTTGGGTCTCAAGCCCACGAATTCGACGATTTGTTTACCACCGCTCTCGTCCTTAAATTTACCCAACACCTTCTTGTTGTCGTTCGATTGAATGTTAGACGGGTGATCGATGGGATAATTGCTCGTGTCGAACCACTCGGCCACGTCCTGAGACATATCTCGGTAGACGTCTTTCGTCTCCATCTCGTAAACTAAACTGTCTGTGTCGGTGAACAGTAATTTGGCTTTATCACCAAATTTTCGTTTGACGTAATCGTAGTGAAACTCATACATCAATCGCTTGCTGACATCTAAGATGATCGGTCCGAGATAATACGGTTTGTCGAACTTCAGGTGCATCTTTTGCATGTGAACGGCCACTAGATTTTCGTCAAATATGGTTCGGTGTTTGTAATTGGGTTTCGCCACTAATGTTTTAGCTCTTTTCTCAGACGTGACGAGTCGAACGTCGGTTCTCTTCCTGATGTTTTCCATTGATTTACCGTACACGCAGTTGTTCATGAGTTTGAAGAAATCTTTTTCGAAATCGTTCTCGGCTTGAATTCTAAGATTCGTGTTGAGATCGATGTATTTTTTCATCCAAGGCTCTTCATCGAATCGAATGATGTGATGTATGTCGACTAATTTCATCCCATAATCGATGTACTGTTTCAAATTCTCGCTGTAGACAACGTAGTTACGTTTGTTAAATAAATTGGGAATGAGTTTTTCCTCGTCTCCTTCGTTCGGTTCCATTCGTGCGGGAGCCAGCGGATAATCATTGTGTGGATCGTGTAATTTTCCAGATAGTTCAAATCGACTTCTAAAATGCAAGGATAGTCTCTCCATTTTTGCATCTCTTCCGGTTCCTTCACCCATTCGAAATTTCCAATCGGTAAAGGATGACTCATAGCCCAACCGTACAGATTATTAGCGTCCCAATACTGTATGTATTTAGTCGACCATTTCGAATCGAAACCTTCTTTCATGTAGGGATTGTTAGCTTCAGAATGTCTGTGGTGGTGGTCTTCAACAGAGCGTCCCACGCTAGACTGGGTGCGGTGAAATACCAAGCGGGATCCAGATCGTAATTTCGACAACAGACGTCTCGAAAATTTTCGAACACGTCTGCCAAGAGCAGAACGTCGGTCTTCAGATAGAGATCATGATAATCTCTCATGGTTTTCATTTCGAATAATTTCCACACGTTTTTAGCGTGTTCGTAATTCTCGTCGGAAATGTCGGATTCGTATAATTTCGAATAAAAATCTTTTTTCGAAGGTAGTGCGATGTCTTCGAATCTCTTTAGATCGTTCATGTAATCATAAGGATAGACTCCTTTCCTCAACATGACGTCTACTCGTTCTCCGAAATGTTTGCTTATGATTTTAAATTTATCCTTGCTCATATTATCGACTAATTTTTCCAGAGCGGTCGACATGAATTTAAAACTGTTGATGAAACGTATGGCTCTACGATTGAATTTCGTTTTTTCTTCCAACGTCTCTCTGTCGATTACTCGTTTCTCCTCCATGAGCTTCCATTTCGTGAAGGAAATGTATCTTTCTTCGCTGTTCACGATGCAATTTAATTCTTCGTGTGAGGTGCCGAGATTTTTAACGAAGAGATGACTGTCGTAACCCGAGAGATTGTGAAACATCACCGGATAGAAAACGGCATCTCGATATTTTAAATTACACTTGCTGTGAGCCGGACCACGATACAGACCCGTGTAATGATCGTGGTCTCTGACCTTCCTATTTTCCTTCGAATTCTCTTCAAACGATTGTTTGCATATGTGACATTCTGTGGCTCTGTTATTTTCGTCGTGCTGCTCTCGCGTGATGATCATTTTTGCCGGAGTTTTGAATTTGTTGTATAACATTTGAAGTTTCCATTCTAACTCTTCCACGAACCTTTGAGCCACGTCGTCGTCTTCATACTGTTTCGTGTAGGTGAAGGGACCCATGTCGTGTCGTGAGTCGAAAGTGCAATTCACATAAATGCAATAGCCCGAAGGCATGTGTTTTTGATATCTTTCGACGTAACTTTGAAGAGCGTTGGGTTGACAGGAACTCATTTTCGTGGTGAAACATTCGAAATCAGCGTACACGACGAATGGTACTTTTAACCTTCTATTGTGATTTTCAAACTTCACGATGGTGTTAGGTTTTGGCATTTCGACGGTGACACCTTGATTTTCGTTGCAATATTCCTGATGTTTCGCCAACAAGTCTTCACTGTGAAACACGTTCATGCAGTTGCAACATAAACATACCTTATGTTCATGTTTATTATTTTGGTTGGACAGTAATCGGCTAGGATGTTTAACCCAACAATAATGACGATTGTCACTGTTCGAAATCAATAATAAAATAATCGTCTTTTCTCTTCCGAGATACGAAGTCTGTCTGAGAGGATAGATCATTCATTTTTCCTCGTTGTATCCCAGGACGTTCACCGCTACGGTAGGATTTTGAACCTCGAAACGTTCGATGTGTTTTAACTGCATTGGAAAAGTCACTCCGGTCCAATCGAGATTTTTAGAAGTCACCTCGTAAGAAGAAACTCTTTCAGTGTTCATTTTGACAGGGTATAAAGCAGAGGTGACTGCCCATTTAAAACACTGATCATCGTTATTTTTCACGTTGATCACGGCGTGTTTCTTAACCAGGAAATACGGTAATTTCACGTAGGAAGACCCTCTCAACAAATCGTTTTTAGTTATGTGAATTTCGAGTTTCAACATCTCATCGAACGTCCAATTACTACCTTCATGCTGATAATTCATGAGAGACGTCAACATCTTGTCTTTCATCTTTTCGAAAACGTTCGATAAATCTGAACCTCGAAATACGGGTTTGACGTTAGATCTGAAATATGCATTTTTCACGATGCTCTCGCCGGACTTCATGTCGATTTTATTCATCACGCAATGGAGTATCATCTTAATTTTTAGTCACACGTTCATGTATTTGCGAAACAAATCCAATACTTTTTTCTTCACCCGTTCCATGAACAATTTCGGATCGATTTTCTTCAACGAGGGAACCACGTCGAAAGTTTTAAAAATGCCTTTGATCACACTCTCCCATTCCACAGACTTCGACTGAAATAGTCCCGCAGTGAGTCACGCTAGATATTCTTCTCCTTTCCCTTCATCTATTGCTCATCGAAGTTCTCTCGATATATCTCGTTTGCCTAGAATCTGATGTGCATCACTCGTTTTCATTTTAGTTTTTCTTTTCTTTTCTTCGGAAACTTGAAGTTCTTCTTCAACAGCTTTTCGTTTAGTCGTCTTCTTATTTTTCACAATCGAAACATTTTCGTTTTTTTCAACGTCGGCATTTCGATTCCTTTTACTATCTTTTTTTTCTTCTCATTTTTCACAACCGATGCATTTTTTGATGTCGTTGCTATCGACATTTCGTTTGCCTTTCCATCGTTTCACAAATGTTTCTGTATGACTTCAATCATTTTTGATTTAGTTCTATGATTTCTGAAATGTGAAATTTTTAATAGTTTACAAATCTCGTTTAACTGAGGTACGGTTTTCTCATTTAAATTTTCCAATTTTTTTTATCCGTTTGTTTCATTTTGTAAGAATATATTTTTTTCCGAATTTTGTATTTAAATAATTTGTTTAAAAAGTTTTGTTTTTCATATTAAAGAAAAAAAAAAAAATTTTTTTTGATGAAATTAATCAATTTTTTATGTTCCTTAACATCAAAAATTGAATTAATACGAGAAAAAAAGGATGTTAAAATTTAACTTTTATATATATTTAAAGAGAAAAAAAACTTTTAAACAACTTATTTAAAATACAAAAATTTAAAATATACATTATTTTCAAGAATTCGTAAAACAAAAAAATCCAAATAATTGATCATGATGACAACATCCACGATGGAATCTCGACATAAACGTCGACGTTGTTTAATAAATCGTTATTCTCCAAAAAACCAAGAAGAAAAAAATCGTAAATTATATTTATGCGTTTCGAAAGAAAACGATATGATTTGCGATAGAAAATCGAATCGTAATACTATTAGCGAACAAAAATTAATCGACAATGTCATTCGAACTATTAAAAAAGAAGGTTCAAGACAAATAGAACTCTTACGACTTTTACGCGAAGTCTCGCACGAGGTTCAAAACAAATTTCCGCAAAGCAGATGCGTGTTCATGTCACCCGATTCCTTCTCAATAGATGATGATAACTGCAAGATGCGAAGGCTAATTTTTAAACGTTCAAAATCTTGCACGTTCTGAAAAACTCGTGAAAAAAAAATTGAATTAATACGAAAAAAGGATGTTAAAATTTAGCTTTATTTATGTATAAAGAGAAACTTTTTAACAAATTATTATTTAAAATACAAAATTTAAAATATATATTATTTGCAAGAATTCATAAAAACCAAATAATCGATCATGACAGCAACACCTAAAAGATGCGAATTGAAATTGAAACAAGTCAAAGCGTGTACGAAATTAGGTTTTAAAATCTATACATTACAAAAACACGATCCCATCGAAATGAACGAGGTTGAGACGATGGGCTTAGAGTGCTACTACAATAAATATCATATGTGTTTGAAATTGGATGAAGCCATGCTCGATTTGTTTTGCGAGTACCAAAGCGATCTGGTGAATAATATCATCGTCACCGAAGACAGAAAATTCGACAAGGACGATTTGTTGTTGTTCTTTAGAAATTACATACATC
Source organism: Pictodentalium vernedei (assembly GCA_031216915.1). Taxonomy (NCBI): domain Eukaryota; kingdom Metazoa; phylum Mollusca; class Scaphopoda; order Dentaliida; family Dentaliidae; genus Pictodentalium; species Pictodentalium vernedei. Next base: position 401,133,864 of record CM062297.1, on the reverse strand, counting down.
CAATAATCTCACTCGAACTCTTTGACAAATCGGGTGGTGAGAGCGCGTTCACCGATGTAAAAAAACTTAAAAAGAGTAAAGATAAACATACAAGACATTTTCGTAAGTGAAAAAATGACGCATGTCAACATGCTAATAACGGACTTGGAAATATAAACAATAGAGAGATTGATTTTAGCAAAGAAGAAGGAAAAAAAGTAATGAGATCTAAAGGTGATCTCATTACTTTTTACCAAAAAAATTTTTCACATTAAAGAAATTAAAAAAAAACATTTTTTTTTTTTTTTTTTTTTTTTTTATATATATAAGGAGCAAAAAAAAAAACAAACTTTTTTTAAACAAATTATTAAAATACAAAATTTAAAATATACATTATTTGCAAGAATTCAAAAAAACAAAAAAAACAAATAATCAATCATGAGGACAACAACACCTAAAAGATGCAAATTGAAATTGAAACGAGTCGAAACATATAAGAAATTCGGTCATAAAATCTATAGATTACAATGACACGATCCCATCGAATTGAACGAGGTCGAGACAAAGGGCTTAGAGCACAAATACGACAGATATAAGATGCCTTTGAAATTGGACAAAGCCGCGCTCAATTTGATTTATGAGTACCAAAGCGATCTGCAGAACATCGTCATCGCCGAAGATAGAGAATTCAACAAGGACGATTTGTCATTGCCCTATGGAAATTACATATTTCCAAACATCTCATTCGAACTCATGGACAAATTGGGTGGTGAGAGCGAGTTGACCGATGTAAAAAAACTCAAAAGAGTAAAGATAAACATTCAACACGTTTTCGAAAAAGGAGAAAACACGAGTGTCAACATGCTAATAACGGACTTGGAAATATAAACAACAGAGAGATTGATTTTTTTTTTGCGAAGAAGAAAGAAAAAAAACGTGATGAGATCATCTTGAAAACATGAGTGTCAAAATGCTAATAACGTGCTTGGAAATATAAACAATAGAGAGATTGATTTTTAGCGAAGAAAAATGAAAAAAAAAGTAATGAGATCATCTTTAGATCTACTTGTTTTTTGTTTTCCTTCTTCTTCACTATTACCATATATTATAATAACGTTTCCTTTTTTCTCAATTTTCAGCGTCGATTCTTCTTTTTCTTTTTTTCTTTTTTTTGTGATATGATACATTTATAACAACATTTTTGTTTATCCGAATCATAATTATGAACGAATGTTGTGCATCTCTTGGTAACACTCGCATCTTCACCATTCTCTTCAGAAGGTAGTGGTGACGGTGGAAAGCGTCTCATTCTCAACCGTCTATCCCAAGCTTTATCTATCTCTTTCATCAGTTCTTTCCTTAGATATCCATCATTAGCATCTAACCATTTTTTTATTTTTTCGCTCTCTGTCTTGCGATATTCGTCATTATCGTCAAATTGTTTCTCCACCTTTTCATCCAGGTAATACATTCTCCACCTTGTCATCCTGATGATAAAATTATTTCTCCACCTTTTTACTAATTTTAAATATATTATTTTATACTTTCTATGATTTATATTTTATACAATTTTATATTATAATAACATATTCAAAATCGGTATATTCTTAAACGGTGAATTCTCACCGAGCAACAAACCCTTGCCGAGTCACTCAATGTTCCGTCCACTCTTCAGATAGAGACCATTTCCTCTCAGAGAGTTGCCACCTCTAACGGGTTCTAGATACAATCCTTTACCGCTGTCATCTACGTGGACGTGACACACGGCTCCTCCCTTCTTCAAAAACAGTCTGCTGCCACCCATTAATTTCTCAACTGCCGAACTAGCGAGTCCCGTGAGAGCTCCCACGCCGAGAGTCTTTCCGAGAAAGGGTAGTGCCTTTGCGGCGAAGGTTAATGCTTTTGCGGCGATTCCTGCCAATAGCGGTAGGAAACCACCTTTCATTCTCAAATTGTATCTCAATTGAGCGGGACTCAATCTCACCGTCAACCCTCTTCCATCGCGAATCGCTTTCTCCATCCTTTTGCTTTGACTTCTGGTCCAGGCGATCGAATCCTGACCGCCTCTCATCAGATCTTCGTGAGTGAATTTGAATCTCACCGCCTCGCTTCGAGTTGTTAACGCTCTCTTAAGTTTCTTCCTCTGTCCTGCAGATATGTTCACGTTTTTAATCACGTATTCTGTCATAATTCTGTTTTTTTAAATATATTTACTTCAATTGTTTCTTGTTTAATAATTATATTAAAAATAATTTTGTAAAATTAATATTGCGTTTATTTTATTTTTGTTATCTATATATATACACAATTTTTTTTTGCTTTTATACTTCTCTTATGTGAAATCGTATCATCACCCTCTCTCCGCGAAGATCTAACAGTTCACCATTTTGATCCGTCAACGTGGTTTTGAGACTATACAACGTGCCTAAAATCACTGGTAGATAAACTAAATTTCGAGGTCGCTCCACGATCTTATAACCCGGCGAGACGTTTGGAAAGAAGGAATAGATCGTCGGTTGAGCGCTACCATTCACGTAGCTTCCAGCCATCACCTCCACATTCACCAGAATGCTATTGACTGCGAGAATGTCGACTGTATTTGCAGATGCCGCGTGGCCTCGATACATCTTTCGATCGAATCCCAACATCTTGCCTATAGAATCGTCCGTGTTGAAATCCACTCAAAAATTATCTTCCAAACCAACATCGTCTGTAAGGTATTAGGATTGGGAGCGAGTCTGATCTTGTTGCTTCCCTTTCCATCCGTCTTCATTCGCGTCTGAATGTAATTGTCCAAATCATCTATGTTGTAACTCCCTTTGGGAATTCGAATCTCCAACCAATCCACTCCGTCGGAATACTTGAACGAGTTATTCTTTTCGGTGACGTTGGGAAAGGAATAATAAGTCTCCACATTCACCAACGCTATCTCGTATCTCTTCTCTCTATTCAATTCGATGGAAGGTTCGAATTTCGTAGCGAATCGAGTCGAATCGACACTCACCACGATTTGAATGGATTGTTTTGCAGCCGTATTCTCGGCTATCTGTTCTAACAATTCTCCATGTTCGAACATTATATTTAATTTTATTTATTCAAAACTAATTATTTGAAGATTCATTATTTTCTAAATTTTATTTTCACGCTCTATCTTATTATTATCATCAGAAACATAAAACTTGTCGAATCCGCACCGATATTTTCCGTGATTAAATTCGCTTGTCAAATCGATCACGACGAAATTGTAAAGTCCACCATCCCAAACCCTCTTACAGAATCTCCTGAATTCCGCCGCGCTCATGTCGTTTGCGACGTGATCGCCGTAGATGTGATTGAGATTCTTGAGATCTTGGCGAAAGAGACATAGAAAATTAGCGTTCTCCCTTATCGTCTGTCTGGGCAATCGAAAATAATTCTGCGACAGGTAGAAACAGTCCACGTTGCTGTGTCGACCCCTAACGTAATACGATTCGCATCGGTTCTGTCTCTCCAAAAGCAGATCGTCGAAAATCATGAGATTCTTATCTTCCGATTTCAGTTCTCTAGGATCCGAAACGTCGCTAGCTTTGTCATAAAATCGACACTCGACGTTCGAAGATGCATTTCTCTTCATCAGCTCCATCGCCGCACCGTTCAAAATGGTCGAAAGTGGAGCTTCACTCTTGTCGAATTCCTCCCTACTGTCAAAGATTCTGGCTATGACGTCCTTGGGCAATCTACGATCCATGCACTCTCGAAGCAATCTGTATTCGGGTTGAAACAAGCTCTTGCCAAACACAAACAATCTGTCGTAATCCAACCAGTCGGGTCGGGACAACAGATTCATCAACAGATTGGTCTTTCCACAATTCGATTTTCCCACTATCAAACCTCTTATGCTTTTGGGAAAGAACTCGTTATTCGACCTCTTGGTCGCGGCGTCGTTCCAAGACATATCTTTAATGTTCATCTTTGTTTTATTTTTTTGTTTTGTTTGTTATTTTAGATTCTTTTGAAACGAAAATTTTTTATGTTTTTCAAACTCAGTTTTTAATGTTATTATTTATTTATATCACACCGTCGCGAGTTTTCTTCAATCCAGATCCACTCGTCATTTTGGCTAAATCTTGTATGGGTACCACAGCATCCTTAAAATCTTTCCAACTTTTCGGCGTTCGCTCTAACGCAGCTCGCTTCGCCGGCGGACTGATCAACTTGTCGATCAACGCGTCGGCTGCCCTCTTGCCAGCCACAGAAGCTATCCTACCACTGGCCTCGGAAGCGGCTTTCTTACCAGCATCCAAAGCCGTCTTCTTACCGACCTCAAACTCGGTCGATGCGAGTTTTCTACCCGCATCGCTCGTGAACGCTCGCATTATAGAATCGACGATGCCAGAACCGCCTTGAACGTAAGTTCTGACGTATCTCCTGTTCTTTATCACCAACATATTTTATTTTTATAATATATTTTTGTTTTTTTCACTGGTAAATCGTTTTGTTGTTTTTAAATACTTTTATTATTCTAGTGTAAAAATTTACTGTTTTATTTTTGTTTGTTTGTTTGTTTCTCTCTACTTATTATACACATCAATCCTTCAATTCGTTCATCAGCCTTTTATAGTGGTTTTTATTCAAAACCTTCTGTCTTAACAATTCGTCAGTAACTATCTGATTATCTAATCCTGTGTTACCAGCCCCTCTGCTCGCCATCAACAAACTCAATCTCTGAGACAGAGCGTCAGAATCGCTCGGAAGAAAAGTGGTTTTCACCCCTTTGCCAGTCACCGATTCGATGAGCTTCTTGTTCATATCCCATATGGGTTTCACCACTTTCGTCCACTTGTAACCTCTGTTGGCTTTGGGTCTCGTCTCTCTGGCATCGTTATTTCTCTTCATGGCGTGGGTCTGAACCAGAATGTCGCCGCAATTGTTGAAATCCTGATCCGTGTAATCGCTTGGCTTGTCGAAAAGGAGCAATCTGCGCAGTCCATCAGTCAATTCGTATCTGTTCGAACCCACGATCAATTCATCATCGCCAATATCTACTTCTGTGTCTCCTACAAAAATCCTTCCCTCCGAATCCTTATAAAATCCATACAACTGATCTCTCTTACCGCCATCATCATCAGACGATGCGACGCTACTAGTGGTGATAGTCGAAGCTGTATCATCAGACTCGCTCTCTGTTTGAATTCCCGTGGGAACGTAATCCGGTGTAGATTGAACGGAATACCGATTTCCAAAACTAAGAGGCAACGAACCCATTCTCAAAGAACTCTCCTTTATGGGTCTCAATTCTTCGACTATCTCCTTCCTGCTTCGCTCTTGACCCTCCGTCACGGGTTTAAATATTTTTGTGGCTTCGCGTTTGAGTTCCATCTCACCAAGACGTCTGCTTCTATCAGCTGACTGAATGCCCTTCTTAGCACGCTCAAACTCTTCTAAAATTCGATCTCGGTGTCTAGAATCCATCTGTAAAAACATCTTTCGTTTTTAATTGTTTTATTATTTTCAAAATTAAATGTTTAATTATATTTTTATGTTTTAAGTAATAAAAATCTTTCCGTCTTTAATATAAATAAACTAAAAATATTGACGTCTCAAGCTGTTGATTGAATTGGAGAAGTTTTAAAAAAAATACGTTTAAACAGTACATGACAAACCGGTTTCTGATTTAACGCATTTTAATAGTAGTTTTTTACGTTTTGTCAAAAGATTTCCATTCACATATCAAAGAACCATTCACTCAGTGTCGAATTAAGAGAGAATCCCTTTGATGACTGTTAAAACATTTCAACAGACAAAAGAAAACTAGTTTTCTAATATTTTAACGCTGAGAACTTATTCATTTTCAAATCTCTCTCTGATTGCTATCGTGAATATATTAAAAAATTTTACCACTCAAAATCTAATTGAGCGGAAAATGCGTTTAAACATTCCACTAAGTGTTTGACTCTTTTGAACGAACGCTTAAAAGTCAATTTCTCTTCTCAAGACAAAACACGAATATCTATTACAGATCATATTTTTATCGACTCTTTTGGGACAATATCCCTAAACTCAATTTCTCTTCGTCACATCAAGACAAAACACGAATGTCTATAATACAAACCATATTCATAATCGACTCTTTTTGAACGAAAACCTCATTCAGTCATAACGATAACATGTGTTAGTTTTTACTTCAGGAAAACGTGACAGCGGGTTTGCGAATTTCTAACACACCGACAACACTCTTCGTTCAAAACATTTCCATCAAGTGCTTATTGAGATCACCTCGCAATAACGTGCGCTAGTCTTACTTCGAGAAACGCGACAGTGGGTTTGCCGATTCAAACATCACCTCTTTACACGAGTCGATTTCAGACCTAAAATCCGCAGAGTGAATCTCCGTCTACGCCTCCATTGGGTTTCAGTGTTAAAATCGTGTACGGACGCGGATTGTTAGAATCGGCAAGAGGATGATGTTAGAAACGGCAAAACGTTTTTTTGCTCGCAATTTAACACTGAATCCTATGGGAGAAATCCATTTGCCGATTCAAACATCAAACGGTACATGTACTGTACGTAAAATTTCAAAAGTCTAGGATACAATTCAGTGTTATTTCAACTTGAAGTGGATTCTAAAGCACCCTAAAAACGTTAAAATCTTGTACACGTACACGATTTTAACACTAAATCCTATGGAGGCGCACATGTACACGTACACGTACATGTACGTTGATGGTTGAACCGGCGTGAATCACCTACTGCTGGTCTTTACTTTATATCCATGCTGAAGTCACGGTTAGTAACTAATGTGCAGAAACATGCGGTCTTAAAGACCAGTAAATAAATATTTGGTCGATACGAAGGGTAAAAAACTTCTATAAACACCTACGTTACAGTATGGACACTCTATGCGATCCGTAAACTTCAAGATGGCATATGGAGACGGTGAAAGAATGGTTAAGATCCATCTATTGTGTTTTTATTTCAATTAATGTTCGTTTTACCAAAAAGTTCATTTCAACTATCTCGTTATGCACTTTTTTTCGTCTTTGTCAATTCAAATTTCGGCCAAATCCCATATTGACTCAAATATTGAAAAAAACCCAGTACTTTGGCGACATGTTACAAGACAAAAAAAAAGTTTCAGTAGGAAATTCTACGCCAGTGCGTCTTTTTACCTCACACACACCTATTTTTATCTTCACACCCAGTCTTGTTTAACCGCCTCTTCGGGGACTTGTTTCTTCTTTTGTTCTCGGTGACAACAAACGAGTCCCCACGAAAGCCGGAAGACACGCCATAACCCATTATTTTCTTTGTAAGGACATGAAGAAAACAAAGGAAATCTTTGTAAGAACCCAAACAATATTCTCGAGGTCGGGGCGCGGTGGCGTTGCGGTAACCGGTTCTCGTCAGATCACCGAAATTAAGCAACGTCGAGCGCTGTTAGTCCTCGGATGGGTGACTGTCTGGGCGATCGATTCGGACTCCGCATTGTGTCCTTGGGCAGGGCACTTAACCCCGATTGTCCATATGGGGGGCACGTTGACGCCGTGTACTAAGGTGTACTGCACGTCGATGGTGCGCATGTCTTCAACCAATCTAACCCTGCCTGTGCTGCAGTGCGGAGTTACGATGCTGGGGAGCTGGCAGCTACTCGTCGTTGCTCGCTGGTTCTCTCTGGGTACTCCGGCTTCCTCCACCCGTAAAACAGTCACGGTCATGATTAGCCATTGTGCATAAGTATGTGACCTTAAACACCAATAAGTAAATAAACAAATAATATTCTCGAGGTTCTCACAAAATCAGAAAGGCAGGCCCTTCCACCCCCCCCCCCCCCCCCCCCACACACACACACACAAACACGCACGGTATAATAACATTTGTTGATTGGGGATCTCAATCTAACCATTTTGTAATATTACGGCAAAAGCCAGTCTGTCTTTTTCACGAAAATCGTCGTATAAATTTAATTCCTTTTACAGTTGGTGTCGAAAAAATAGCTTATGGCACTTCAATGGAACGAGTTCGTTCCAATGAGGTGTCATAAGCTATGTTTTTGTGGCAACAAATGAAAATGTTTACTTATTCGAGAAATGCCTTGCATTAGAGTAAGGGGTTAAATCGAACTACACGTGTGATTAATTAACACACAGTTTATCAGGTCGGTTAGCAGAAATAAATAAAACACTAAAACCTGCTTCAATTCAGATCATCTAAGAAGTACTCTTGACGAAAAATACAATTTTCACTCTGTTTCATGTTGAAGCCCTTCCGTTAGATCTTTTTTTAAACAACTGTTCAGTTCACCACTTTCTCATCTTTGGAGCTTCCTGTGATTGGCGTTACACAAAGTGAGCACGGACTGGCGGCGCTTGATCTCTCTCTCTCTCTGGGCTCTGTGGTTTGACCCTTTCAACCTTGGTGATATCTTCCAAGTCAGTTCAATGGCAGCAATTGGAAGAGTCCATATTCATTATTTGTGGGTAAAACAATTAATATTTTCAACGTGCAACCATGGGCTGCACGTTGAAAATATTGATTCGGTCTAACCCGCACATGCACTTAGCATCCATTCCATTTAATGAAATTATGACGTGTCATGTTCCTGGACCGGTAAAACGGCCTCACTTGTTCAAGGGGTTAAAAGAGACAACAGCACAAAAAATCATGTTATTCTATAAATTAAAGCTGTCTGTCTGCAAATTGCATTACTTAAGGGGTTTAGGGGTATTGTCTAGTATTTGTCAAAAAGCTGTATTTACTATTAAAATTTTAAATATATTACATAGGTTATAACCCCTCTTTGGAACGAGCTCGACGAGCTCGTTCCAAAGAGGGGTCATAACCTATGTTTTTGAGACAAACAATTTAAAAAATAATGAAAAATAATTGGCGATTTTCGTGAATAGCGCTGGACGGTTTTGACGTTACGTTGAGTAAAGGGTTAAAGATGTTATCCCGTGACCACAAGACCCCCGACGCCCATTAGAAAGCACGGAGGCGGGATCTTCTACCCGTGAGTACGGCGTCTATTGGGAACCCCGGCAGTTTGGCAATCATGCCTCTCACATAAAACCTCTTGAATGAGACCATGTTACTCGAAAGCTGCAGGGAAAACTGGCCAATCGCATTATATCTTGGTATCAGTACAGAGGTTTCTCGCATCAGTTTGGTAATGACTTCATATCATTTCCATTGTACAAGAGTTTATGAAATTGGATCGCATGTATTAGCGTGCCTCCTTGTGCTTCGACACACTCATCACTGTGCTATCGAGACGGTTCCAGTGGAGATAGAATTCAATTTACTTCTTTTTTACGTGTTATGATTTATCTGATTGGAAAACACTCGGTGAGTTCTTGCTTTTTATTTTCTTGATTTTGCTAATTATTCCAATAAAGTTTTTCAAAGCCGCATATTTTTCGCTCAGTACAACAGTTAATTTAAGCGTTAGGTAATTTTCTGTACAAAGACGCAATTTATAAAATTCGGAACACATTTTAAGATCTTGCTGATAAATGAATATTTTTTTTATGTGTGACACATTCACGAAGCAATGGCGAAGAGTATTTTTTCATCATCATATTACCACACATACACAACTCCACGCGATCTTCATTGTGGCATTTGATTGGGTAATATAGGACGTGATTTGCTCTCCGAAAATGAAGGGGAAAATCACTTTCAAATTATGATGGCTCGAGGCAATACACAAGAACGTTGAAAGATGGTCTTGAATGTGGGGAAATTTGTCCACTTGGCAAATTCCAACTGCAATCCCACTCCACCCCGATAAGAAACTTTCCGACTCCTGGTCTCAGAAATTATACCTCGCAAAATCAAATTGTTACCATTCTCCCTTCACCTTTCTCCCGGTCAGGATATTTTTCCGACTGATAGTCTTGGAAGACCAAATTCTGCTTACACATCTTCCAGTTTTCGGCTAAAAAATCTCTAAAACTGTGCAAAATTTCAGCTGATAAGATGACGGTTCATCAAAATTCTACCAGTTTGGTATCAGTAATTTCCAGTATCTGATAATCAGTCTCACAGTTTCCACCTCTGGGCATATAGGTCAAGACTTGAGGGTGAGACGCGGAACACGTGAAAACCGGCAACCTGTTCCGAGCCGATTAAGGGACACTGTTGGGGTTCAGTTGCAAAGACCAGGTGAAGGCCAAGAAGCCCTAACTATAAAATCAAAACTATCCCCCCGCCGAAAAAATCCTAAATAAGACAGGTCCAAATTGAAACACAACAAAGGGAAACGAGCTGACACAAATACTAAATGAAAATATAACTGCAACGACCTTCTAAGCAAAGCACACGGCCAAATTTTTGTTTTTCAAATTTTTCAAAAAATCAACAAAACCATATCATGTGACCCCTTATTGTAACTTGTACGACTGGCTCTTTCCATTAAGGGGGTCACAAAATATTGTTTTGTTGAATTTTTTTAATTTTTTTTTTAAACAGCTCAATTTGCTGATTACGTGAAAGAATGTGGTCTTTTCGATAGTAAAGGTTAACCTTACGTGGAATGCATATCCAGCTAGCGCTATTCACAAAAGTCGCAATTAACTGATCAAGGGCTAGAAGCCCCTCTCAGTGCTTTCAAAAAATGAGGATACCAGTGGAAAAGGCCAACATTTTCCTCGCCTGTGTTCCATATTCAGTCAAACGAAAATAATATTTTTTTTATACAAATTTGTTATATTAAAATTATTGGAGACTGTCTGTTGACACTCTCCAATAATTTGTAATAAAATAAATTTTGATGAATAAATTCAGATCACCAAAAATAATCTGGCCCTCAACTAGTTAATCAAGAAATTTGTTTCAGAATGTCGTCTTCTAGACGAATTTGGAAAAGCGATAAAAACATTTCAACAGTTATGGAGAAGCATTTATCAACCCGGGAGACACCAAGTTTATGGCAGCTCAAGATTGAAAGAAAAATATATCACGTATTTATTAACAGCATTTCCCAAAATTCTAACTGTTTCTCTGTGCGGAAAGCTAGGGTTGTCTTATTATGTGACGAGGGGTCACATGATATGGTTTTGTTGAAATTTTTTGAAAAATCATGTTTTCTCAACTGCTGAATTTGCATATTACGCGGGCGGATGCAGCCGATTCGTTAGGTAAAGGGTTAAATTATATACAAAACCCATGTGATTGCATGTGCTAGTTTTCTGTCGCACCCTTCAATAGATATAAGACGGAAACAGGAGCACGGTGGTGTGTTCTTTGTAGAGACACATATTACCGCAGTTGCGCTGTATAGTAATGCATACACCACGTCGATCGAATACTTAACATGCCTTTAACCAATGCTAATCCTGCTTACGTCGGGTTAGTAAGTTGGAGATTTCGGCAGTTATTCGCCTCATCTTGATGGTTCTCTTCGTGTGTTTCAGCTTGTATCATACAGAAAACACGACACGACATGACCTGACTGGCGAATGTATCGTCACACCCAATAAAAAAACACACTGAAAATGTACAGCTCACCTTTTTTCAAGAAACTTCCTTTTTCAACCCTTGGTTGGTGATTTTTTTATTTCCTGTGTTAAGTTGGCTTTAGAAATAGTAGAAATGAACTACCAACGCCACGTCTCTGAAAAAATATAACGTAATTATAGAAGTTGGTTGAAAAACATCTGTTTCGACCGAATACGACCGCAAGCCCAACAGTGTTCGCTGTGTGATTGCGGCAGCAACATGCGAGTCAATTGACCGCAGACAGACCTGCGGACACAATCGGTTTTCGTTCTGTGGGCGTAGTCTTCTCAGCCTAAAGACACAATCGACGTGAGTTTTGCAGACCCAGTCTGCCCGAGATTTGCCTGAGGACACATCAGTTCGTTTACGGACGTATTCGGCTTGTAGAAACAATCGGCATTTATGGACCTATTTCGTCGAAACCGACCATTTTCCTTCGTGATAACATGCTGCCTCATTCTATTGGCAACAGCTTTGAGATGACTAAATTAATTTTAAAAGTGTTCAATGCAACTCACATTTGTTCTGTTTTTTTTAACAAATCGAGGCTTGGCTGATAAATTTAAGTTATATCTTAATTTGTTAAAAATTTCTTTGATTTTATTTTTTTAAAAATCGAGAAATCTGATGGTATAGAATTCACAATGTTAAGTGTTAATGAAAATATTCTTTTACCATTTTCAATAAAATCAAATACAAGAACAAACCTATAGTGTGTCGTCAACTACAAAAATTAATAGTTTGTCGTCAACTACAAAAATTAATTAAAAACAACAAACAATATTTCATGTTATTTATTAGGTTTAAAACTTATTGAGGTCAATGTTCTTGGCCTACCATTTGTCAGGAACAAAGTGACTATGCCTGCGTTACAGAATGGATAATGTTTTCTTTCCAGTGTCTTCTGTTTCTAGATCGGTCTTTAAAAACAGTATCAGTTTAAATAGATTGGTGAGGGGAGTAGCACTGAGAATTAAGAGGGGATGGGCGGGTGACCAGCATTTTTTTCGCTTCGATTTTTCCTTCGCCGATGACACCTTTCTCTGTTAATGACTTTTGAAAAAGCCCTATCAAGATGGTCGCCAATGATCGGTGCCAGTGGCTGACAGTATCAACGAAGGCAAAATAAAAATGAATTTTTGGAGATCATCAATAAACTACATCCACTTATGCTGTAGCCGAACACATGATTATGTATCAAAAAATGTTGGCTCGCATTCACACGACTTCAAAATCGCAATTTGCATTTTTCAAACCAAACGCAAATAGTTTTAAATAAAAGATATAAATTCGAAAAACATTTCATTTCATTAACCCTTTACCTAACATGAAAAGCAGACGACACTTGCAAAAAAAATTCTTGAATAACTATTTTTTTTTCATTTTTTGTCTCAAAAACATAGGTTATGACCCCTCATTGGAACGAGCTCGACGAGCTCGTTCCAATGAGGGGTCATAACCTATGTTTTTGAGACAAAAAATGAAAAAATAATTAAAATTAATAGGCGATTTTTGAGAATAGCGCTGGCCGGTTTTGGCCGTTACGTTGGGTAAAGGGTTAAATGTTAAATAAGTCTACCGTATTGATCCAGGGTTGTAGGTGGGGAACAAACGTGAGTGAAGGACAGAGGTGCTCAAAACAAAAGCTCTCTGAAGATACAACACATCAGAACAAAAGTCACAAGGGCAAAGACCATCAGAAAAGTTGAGAAACATGGATAAAAAACCTCAAAAATGTGTTGAAAATGATTTGATATGCCAATATTTAAATTCATCTTCCTATTCCATAATTAACCATCAAAACAAAAGTCCACAAGAGCATCCCCCAACCCACTAAGAAAGATGGGCAAACTACCTCATATGTTTTTAAAAAATGATTTGGATATGTCAATATTTAAATTCAATATTTAAATTTATATATAATATACTTTCCAGTTTTTACTCCACAATATTTTTATTTTATTTTAAATGGTGGTAGGTAGATAAATCATTATTTTCAATCGGCAGCCTCATGGCTGCCGATTGAAAATAATAATTTATGTATGATATCTCAAAATTTCATTCAGCTTCAACTTTATCTAAAGATTTCCATCGATAGAAGGAGGCATGAAGCGTTCCTATTATCATTTTCAAACGGAAACCCAAGGGCTGCAAATTGAACACATTGATGGATATGTGTTACCCCACAATGCCATTCATTTTCAACTTTTTATTGAGCATTCAAATTTTAATCTTTCGGTGTGAGGTACTCAATTTTCTGCGATTTTCGCCTTGTAATCATGCATTATCAGATAAAAGTAATAGAATGTAATAAAAATCATTTAAATGAAAAGGATTTTTTTGGGGAAATTCGAATGTCAGAAATATTTTCTTCCTGCAGACGAAACGAAACACAAACTCCAGAGCTTCTATTCCCCTTTATAATTTCTCGAGGGGGCGTTTGACTCGCTGGCCCTCTCTTGGGGCTTGTGTCATTACTTTTTCAATTTCAATTTCTTTATTTAGCCTATAGTCATATGGTGGTATGAGAGTACCTCACACATTCACACAACATCCAATAGAGAGGGAAAAATGAAAGTATAAACAGATAATACATGAGATAAAAAGTAATCCACGCGGAGTTCAACTCCAAACCTTAAACAGCAACCCAGGCATCCAGAGGTTTGGCAGAAGTGAAACTAACTTTGTTTTAGATCGTCTGTAATTTTCTCAATGGCACCATACAGACATCAGACGTCGCTGGATTAGGCTCAGTGAGTCGGTCACAGTAACATCTACATTTGCATTGCCCCAAAGAAATCATTGTGAACAATTTTCACCAAAATATGACAAACAGCTTATTTTTCAAAACAGATTATGTTAGACGACGGGGTCAAAGTCAACGAAACCCAGCATCCACCTCTGTATTCGGTAGCTCAATCACCGTAGTCAAAGTTGTACATATACGTGGGGGGGGGGGGGGGGGGGGGGGGACCAATTTTTTTCATAAAAAAACATGTTACAGTCGTTGCTTAACTGAGAACACACATCACATGCATTGCATGATTAGTTGCAATTTAACTGTACACCCTGAAGTACCGTATAATTAAATTATTATCGATATTCCTTTTAAGTTTTTTTCATAGCATTTCTCTGGCAAGCACGATTTTGAACTGTGCCATCAGAAACATAGTCTATTCGGCTGTGGGGAGGGGATGGGCGGGGTGAGGAAGCCGTACTTCAAAATGTACTGGAAAATTCAGCGGCTGTTTTACGCACATTCAGCTAGGGCAAACTTAATTTGAAGTTTCTGTATATTTGTCCTGACCTTTTGTTCTGCTCATTGAATTGTAAATTTAAATTATTAACCATTTCAACACGGTGTGCATAAATTTTTGCGTGAAGAAAAGAATGGTAGTGGACGATCAGACGATATAAAGAGCAAAAAGCAAACAAAATCTGAAGCGAATGTCTGTAATAATTTAATCCCACAGCTCGACAGAGCTGTGGGATTAAATTATTACTGAACCTCCCAACAAACCAGATAGTTTCGCCCATTTCGCCGTTGACAGTATTGACTGAAATGATATCTTCCAGGGCGCCAGTGTTGAAAGGGTTAAGTTGAGTCAACCGAGGATGTGAAAGAACACTGTTATTAAATATCGTACACAAAAAATTATTCTCGGTAATTAAACAAAACAAAACTCTTAAAATAAATAAACTTTTGTAGGTGATTCACCACCAAGTCAGCCTTTTGAATATTCCAGTCACCAGGCTAAAATTTAAAAAGTTCGCCGTGTGCAACAGGGTGTTGAAAAGAACAATAGGTGTTTATCCCCAATTATGTTTTATTCTGTTTCAGATCTTATACCACATTAAACGTACCACATTAAACGTAACAAATACTGAACATAATTAGGTTTGATGTATGTTTTTTAAGTTTTTTCACTGTCACACAGTGTGTCACAGAAATGTTGGCGAGGCGCAACATGAAAATTCCGACAGGTTGATTGAATGGGAATGCACCCTTTCTTACGCGATTAGGTTTGCTTCTTTGGTTTAGGTCTCACGCATCGTGCAGATGAGGTCTGTGGCCGATTCGGGACATTGGGACAGGGGTTTCTCGATTTGCCGGCCTTGTGTTGTTTTCTAAGTAGGTGTCAGTGATGCATTTTGATTGTTAAAACAACATTTGTTATTATTACTGTTATAGTCTAGTTCTAACAAGTACAATAAATTATTCGAAGAAACTTCATTGATAAAGGTTTCATTAATCCCCTGCACACTGATGTCGAAATATATAAAGTTCAAGGTGCAAATTTTTTCCCATAATGCAACTAGAAATTTAACCAATTCAATCTTGTTTGACAGAGCTCATTGAGCTCTGTCAAACAAGATTGAATTGGTTAAATTCCCAGTTGCATTATCGGGAAAATGGCTACTTGAAATTTGGATATTTTGACATGAAGGGAGTTAAAATATACAGACATAAGGCCACAAAAAATCAAAAACCTAGATTATCATCGGAATGTTTATTTAAATTTGGACGAAAGGGAGGTTTTTATTTTTTATTATTTATTTTCTGTGAAACAAACGGTGAGCAAAACCAGGCCCTCTGAGTGTGTATATATGCATGCATTAACCGGCAGGGTACTAAATTATTCTAGGTTGTCAAAATGTGTTCATTTGTTTTTGCCTTGTTTGAATATATGGGAGAGTGCCTGTGGGCACTCGCCAATAAATTGTAACAAGTCATACATACGAAATGCATAGATACGAAATGCATAGATAATATGAAGTACATAGATGGAATGTGAAGCCTCCAGGTTGTGTTACCTGCACTCCAGAATATAGTGCAAACTAACTTCATGTTTATGAAGTAATAGCTTTAATAAACAGTAATTATTGGTAGCAGTACACTGTTCAATTATTTAAAACAAACCGTAGTTACGCTTTCAGTGAGCTGCGGGCCAAACGAGAAAATATTTAATTTGCTTGCCGGGCAGATTGAGAATTTTCAAAAGTCATGCAGCCGGCAAATCACGACTACATATATTATTTATCAATAAAACAATTTCCCAAGTTTCTTATCTATAACCTCCATTGACAAATATTCCAACTACATTATCAAGGCATGCCTTCGAAGAAGGCGTGCCTTGGTGACGAGGTTGGAATATTTCACCAGTCGGGACTTGATTCATGACTGTCGACACAAATTGGGTACCCCCCCCCCCCCCTCTCAATTGTTATCCTCGCGACGCCCGTGCCTGCGGCTCGAGTTTTAATAAATAACATATTGCAAAATAAAGACTAAAATAAGACAATACCCCCCGCCCCCCCCCCCCAAAAAAAAAAAAAAAAAAAAAAAATAGAATATCAATGTTCTGGTATTCCATTTTCGGCGTGTGAGATTCTATAGTATTGGGGGGAGGAAGACCGAGAGAGAATTTCGACCATATTGTGACCCAGTCGAAAATGTTTGTTCGCTTTTGTAATCACACTGGAACATGACAAACTGGATTCAAAATAAATAAATAAATAAATAAATAAATAAATAAATAAATAAATAAATAAATAAATATGAAAGACGCGTGTCAAAATACTGGAGATTTCATTAAGTAAGCCATCAGTTAGGTGAAGCCGAAAAGAAGATTTGATCAGCACTATTTTCTACTTTGTTTTTAGAGCACAAAGAGAAGAGAATGTGATGTCAAAAGGAATGTCTCGCCGCAGATTTCAACACATCCACGTCGATAATTCCCAGTTAAGCGGAAATTTTCTCTCGTTTCCAAAATTCCAGGAAAAATGAGAATAAATAAATAATAAATAAATAAATAAATAAATAAATAAATAAATAAATAAATAAATAAATAAATAAATAAATAAATAAATGAAATTTCGAATAAATAAAAATTATTTTTCCAATGACAGATGAAAGTTTATTTTCCGTCAGCCGATCAATATTATATACCGTGGTTGAATTTACAAAGAACTCCCCCCCCCCCCCTCCTCATTCTCTCATGAATATTTCGTCTTACCCAGAACAAAAAAGCATGTAACACTCCTTTTCTTCCTTTCAAACCATAACTTGACTAACTCGTTGCAATAAAGGGTTAGAAACTATGGTTTTGGGGAGAAAAGAGAAAAACAGAAATTTTTGCATGCGGTCCTGGCCAGTGCGTTAACTGACTGAGAGCTCGATTATTTTTGGTAGTCTGAATTTTTATTCAAAATTTGTTTTATTACAATCCTTTGGAAAGTGATCACAGGCACTCTCAAATAATTTGTGATAAATCATATTTATGTAAACAAAATTTTATTTGTGTTTGACTGAATTTGAAACCTGAGCAAGGAAAATGTTGGCTTTTGCTCTGGTACCCTCATTTTTTTAAATACAAAAGCCTGATGGGGGCTTCTAGCACTCAACCAGTTAAAAAAAAAGTATTGACTGAAATACTATTTACGTACGTTGCTTTAATCACCACCTTTCGTGTGGAGAGGTTTGGGGTGGAGTCTATAGTTGGAGCTTTCGACCTTAGCTGGGATTGAATACAAACCTAGCGAGCAAACAGGGGCGTGTTGGGAATCGAAATTGTTCCCCAGAGCAGGCCCACTTTTGTGAGTACCAGCTACAATTACAGCTTCTCAGAGTTGTCAAAATGTTTTAATTCAATACGATTTTTATTTAAAGTATGTGTCGATTTATTTATAATTGCAGCCGATTTTTAACCTTTGAAACTGACATGTTGCCGGACTTCCGGGCTCCCATTTGGTCTTTGCCACAGAACTTAAGAGGGCTTGGAACATCAGAGTACAGAGGTAGTTTTCTGGGCCCAGCCGACTTCTTAATGACGGCACATCTCTATTGTTTAAAACAGATCACGCCCCTGTTCATCCTAACCAATTTTTACTCATTAATTTGACACCCTAACATCCCGGGAATGATACCCTATTTTTTATTTGTGGGGATTCAAGTCTTGGCATCCGATTTTCTTAACGTTTCTTTTGATACATTTTTTGACATAAAATTTCGGTGCAGGGACATATATTTCGACCAACAGGGCCATGCGAATCGCCCATTTCGCCTCGAATCCAATCCAGAATCGAATCGGGTCTATTATGCGAATTCAAACCAAATCTCGAGTCTAGTCAGGGGCGACTTGAAGATGACCGACGAGGGAAGGGGGTGCTGTAAACCTGATTTGTTCCGACAGTGATGGCTCAAGTCCCGATTGATAAATACAGAATATCATGATAATGTGCATGTCCTGTGATTTGTATCAGTTTCGAGCTAGGGTCCAGAATGGGATCTCAACGAGCCGGCTTTGCCGGCGAGTTGTGATCCCATTTTTGGACACCAACGAGAATCTGATGCAAATCACAGGACATGTACGTTATCATGATAATTCATTTATCTAACAATTCTGTCACATGAACAGATTAAATCTTAAATTATTGATACAGTTTTGGGACATAATGTTGGGCGAGAAAATGTTTTAAAAAACCCATATTTTATGGAACTATATTGTGGTGCACCCAAACAAACAATGAGTAACGCTGTCACCGCAATTTTCAAAGTTGTGTTGTCAAATTATTCACTCTCAGTGTCACTTCCTATGATGATTTGCTTGAATTTACGAGTGTGTATTATTGAATTATGTAGTTTCTATTTATTGTGTGGGGTGGGGTGGGGTGGGGTGGGGGGGGGGGGTCATTGACTAGTGTCTCCAACTGTAAGGAATTTTATTTTGTTTTGTAAGCGATCAGCTGAGTAGATCACTGAAACGCACATAGAATGTATTCATGCGCCTGTTATGACAGCCCGCCGCGTTCCCGGAAACGAGTCGTCAATATGATACGGAATCAGAATTAGTCGTCCATATGATGCGGGATCGGAACACATTATGTGACACTACCGTTTCTCGCGTGGTTTTCAGGCCTAAATCTATATGATTGTTAGATAAAATATTCCAACTACATCACCATGGCATGCCTTCGTCGAAGGTCTGCCTTGGTGATGTAGTTGGAATATAACCCAGTGAGGATTACAATTAAAAGAAACGGGTGTAAGAATCAGCGGTATTAGGCACGGTATAGGGCTAGCCACAAGCAACAGCTGATCTTTGATAATGCCTGTAAACTTTAAATTTTCGTTCGACGGTGATAGTGTCTAGTGAGACTGGAATTAGCATGGGTACAGACAGATGTTGTTTAGGTAGCGAAAACTATACTCAGTCTTTATTTTCAATATTATTTATGTGCAAGTTCCATCAGAGCTGTATACGAATTGTGAGACGACGAAGATGACTAATGCCAGGTTATATTCCAATGAAAAGATTTGAATGGAAACGAATCGTGCAGTCGATTCGAATCGAATAGCAACTTAAGCCTTTACCTAACAAATCGCCCGCATCCGCCCGCGTAATATGCAAATTCAGCAGCTGAAAAAAAAAAAAAATTTCGAAAAATTTCAACAAAACCATATCATGTGACCCCTCGTTGGAACGAGCTCGTCGAGCTCGTTCGAACGAGGGGTCACATGATATGGTTTTGTTGAAATGTTTTGAAAAATTTGAAAAAAATGATATTTAAAATAATAAATTTTGGCATCGTCTGAGTTGGGTAAAGGGTTTAGATTCGAAATCGAATCTAATCTCGAAGCTTCGCAGAGCCCTATTTTTTATCACTGATACAATAGCTGAAAATGACAGTAATAATTAGGTAGCTCTCATGAAAACCTTTACAAGGTATGAAATTGGCATTGTTGGTTTATAATAGCAGTAAACATTTTTTAACTGATACATTTGTAGGCATGCAAACAACACAGATGAGTGGAATAACTTTAAATATTGCACCTCGGTTGTTTTGTTCTCCTGAAAATCTTTTGTAAAGTTTTCAGTCCATATTTTACCATATGACCCGTAGTCAAGTGACTCGCCGAACGTTATAATATACACAAGAATGTCATTAGCTTTTGTGACGGTGAAAATGTTAAGCCTGAGAAAGGAAAATGTTGGGTTTTGCACTGTTGCCCTCAATTGTTTTGAAAGCCCTGGTATAGTGTCGCGAAAAGGTTAGTGAAAACCTGCAAAGGAAAAATATGTTTAACACAAAGGGGACAACTGCCTCTGATTGGTTCCTCCCTGTAATTCTACCCCTGTTATCTATTAATAAGTTATCAGTGGAACTCAAAATTATGAACCCTTCATAGCATTCTTTGTTAATTTTTCAGGAAAAGTTGTTGCTTGGCCCTGATGAGCAGTTTCTTTTATCAAAATGAGAACAACAGTGATATTGGTAATGCAATATGTTCTTCCGTTTTATATCTAGAATATTGTGCGAGGTTGCGTGCCATATGGTAGTTTTTGGACTGGTCAGTCAACCCTCAGTATGCATTTTGACCTAATCTTACGGGTGACTAGGCGGTCCACAAACTGCCATATGGCGCGTAAGCTCGTGCAATATCGGTTAAACCTGGCACGTAGTCAAGTGACAACGAGTCGGGCGATATATTTTTGGCCTGAGAATCACACGTTTTCGATTCGAATCGAATCCCGAATCGAATCGGGTCTTTTATTCGAAATTGAATCTAATCTGGAATCGATTTCTGGGAGTCTTGAAGATGACCAATAAGTGGAGTGGGACTATAAACCTGATTGTTCCGATGTGACGGCTCAAGTCCCGACTGATAAAATATTCCAGCTTCATCATCAAGGCATGCCTTCCTGGAAGGCATGCCTTGATGATGTAGTTGGAATATTACCCAGGAACACGTGCAAGACTAACCTGATCTAAGAACTGCACAGGACAAGTCGGTAGCAATAGCTCATCGTCAACATTGTTTGGAAACTTTAACTTTGTTTTCAACAGAAGGAGACTAGTAAGACTGGAATTAGCAAGGGAGGTGGCATGGGCCAGGGCCCTAGTTATATTATACGCGAGAACGTCCTAAGCATTCGCAACGACGAAACGTTTAAGTGTAAAATTGAGAAGAGGTTAGTGAAACTCGGCGAGAAAAAATATAGTCGATGTATTTATGCGGCGCAATCGGCGAATTTATATTTTACTGACAAATTTAACCTTCTCAATGTTTTTCTCCAGCTTGTAGGAAGATATGCAAACATATTCATCCCGACACAGCCCGACAGAGTAATTTCCTTACATATTAAAAAATATGTACCTAGCGAAAAAGTAAGAGGACAGTTCCCCCGATCCAGCCTCTCCCGACAATTGCGGTATGATATAACGAATTTCGCACGAGGTTGCGTGCATTATGGCAGTTTAAGCGACGGCCAGTCAACCCTTAATTGCGCCTTGACTGACCGGGCTATAAGCTGACATATGATTCGCAACCTCTTACAATATTTGTTCAACAACAATCCTGGAATATGCTTGAAAATTTTCTGGAAAAGTTATTAGTTTTTGTTTATTTAACAAGTGTACGAAGCCGGACAAGGGCGTATTTTATTTTTATCCACCCCGTACTACGGAGAATAGGTTGAACCAATATAACAACTCAGTCGAAAATTAGAAGACTCGCAGCTAAAAGACCTCCAGAGGTTTATTGCAAGTTTGCGTGTGCTTCGAATGGTTTTACCTGAGTATTTGTCTGTAGGGAAATTCCACCGCTACATGGTGTTTTCGTGGTGTGTCACATTCGCTGTACAATACCTCCAGTGAACACCGAATACACATAACAAAAAATATAGACAAAGCATTACACAGTTATCGCGGATAGTATTTTTTTTTTATTTTAGAAATTCTAACAATTTTTAAATTTTTATCAGACTCGCTTCGAAAAAAATATATTTATACTAAAATGTTGCATCTTGTTAGCTGATTATATACAGTACCAGTACTGTTGACTTATCCTTTTTATTTGCCTAGCTTTTGGTCATTCGAGTGTATTAGGGAGGTATTGCCTCGATTTGTGATCACGATTAGCCACTGTGCAGATATATGTGACCTTAAACACCAATAAATAAATAAACAATTGCCTCGATTAACCACTCATAGGGCCAAAGGCTTGCCAAGTAAAGAATAATTCAAAGGCCATCTTGAATGGTCGAAGACTCATTGAATAAAAAGAGGAAGTTAAAACTGTTATTACATAATTCCTACACCATACACTTCCATTTTTGACTTAGACTTGTATGCTTCCATTCTTGTCCCATATTATGTTCTGTAGAAGTACAATCTTTCCCAATCGTGTCATTCTATTGTGACGAAAAACAGACTTACAGACAAGTCGCACTGAACAATGATCAACCATTCTGTCAGTTGATTCGTGGTTCGGGATTTTGCATACAATTTCCATATTGTTATAAAATAAAAAATAAAAGTCGCTCGAAAGAACGCCCACCCGCCCGCCCGCCCGCCCCACAATGTAAAATATACTGTTAAAATAAGGCAAAGTACTGGCAACTAACGGCTGAATACTACCGTAAAGATTAACGGTTACAATCCGTACTTTTGCAATAAATACATTTTGTTCGGTCGAGAAGCAGAACCAAGGATCTGATGTGTATATTTTACTTCACAGTTCACAACACCAGACACTTGTTCAATCATCATCAAAAGTAGACCAGTTAATATTTTTAACCTGCAGCTGATTGGCTGCAAGTTAAAAATATTAATAGGTCTATACCTTGAGAATGGACTCTTCCCAGACAAGCTGGACTGGATGATGCTGTCACGCAAACGTAGCAATTAAATAATTAAATGTCGTCGTACTGAAAAGACAAGCTCCACCAAACATGAACACTTCGTCCCCTGAGTTCCAATGTGTTCTATGTGCCAGTAGGCACATAGAACACATTGGAATTCAGGGGACGACTTCTCTGTTGCCGTGATTACGTTTTGAGTAGAAACCATAGTTACCGAAAAATGTACGGTGACAGTACCTGCAGCTGGTTGTCGGTAGATTGCTGGAAATTCAACGATAATTTCTTACAGTGCGCTTACGAAAAAGAATATGGAAAATCTAGCACCGTTTTTCATTGTGGCCTAAGCTCAGGTTTATGAAAAACGAGAACCTCATTCCCAGTCAAAAATTGTTCCGAAATTCGGCGTAAAAAATGATAAAACATCTGTAGACACTGCATGTTATCACCATCATAAACATGGGAACATTATAAATATTTTGTGCCAAGTATACACATCCATTGAAGTATGGCATAATTCTGTCATGCATTCTTGTTTCTTAACGACCTTACCAGTCTTGATTTATCCCAGTTATGCATGATGCGAAGCAAAGCGATAAAACAATACTACAGTCAGGTACCACACCCAAAGTGATGGAGAAAGAAGGATGCACGTATCTTTGTATTGAAGTACATTCAAAAATAGAGTAAGCAAATGATTTGTAAGGTATGTGTTAGCATGATTTTACGTTCAGATCAATGTATTATAAGTTATAAATCGGAGCGTCGAGGTTGAACAAAAGCTCAGAGCCGCAAACCCCAGACCATGTTAACGTTTTTGCTCTAACAAGACACCACACATAGCCAAAAAACCCACAGTGTGAAATGAACTAGGCAACATTTAACGATAGCAAGTTCAGTAAATAAACCTGTCGCGTACCCCACGACGTCACTGAGAAAATAATCAACAAAAGAGATAAAGGTGGAGGTCCCTCCATCTTACTTCATCTGGCTCTCATCCCATCAGAGGGTGAGGATTTTAATCATATTGGAACATTATGCATTGTGGGGTATCAGTGAATTTAGATTTAAACAGTGTTACGCTGGCTTGAAACTCTCTGATGCCAAAGTTTTAGCCACTCTGGATATTTTAGTGCCAAATCAAGTGTTTGGGTGCCAACATGCCAATGAAAGGAGAGGGGTGTTTTCGCTCGCCATCACATCCACATAAATTGTAGGAATTATAAAAACTGAACTGGCATTTATTTCTAGAGTGAACGGGCAACTGGTCACGGAAAAAATCCGACAAAACACGAAAGTTGTTACAAAACTCTCGGTAGACGAAAAGTGGGGTCACCTAAATTATATCTATGCCACTGTTTGAATTAATGGTCAGGCTGAATGCTGTCGGCGCGAACACGCGCTGCACTTGGATAATAAAAGATTAATCGACAAATTTCTGTTGATCCATTAGGCTTAGCGGGTCGTTACAAAAGGCAGCATTGAATAAGATAAATACTTCATACCGTCGCGAGTGACTCGCGACTGTATGAAGTATTGATCTAATTCAATGCTGCCTTTTCTAAAGTTCATAATCTACAACATTTTATTGAAAGAAGAAACAATGCCTCCTTACCACTCACTGACTATTAACGTTGGGCGTTTGTCCAAACACTCTTTGTAACACCTTATTGACAAAATCACTGGGCTTATGTGCTTCGTGAAAATCGTTTATTGTTGCCGCCTTTTTTGCCAGCTGCCGATTTCCCTGTACCAAAAGTAATAAACTATTTTTTTGTTTGTTTCTTCATCGAGCGCGTGCTTCACTGCTTCACTAGTGAAGGGAACTTATTTTGGTGCCAAAATTTTAGCCAACGATGATTTTTGGGTGTCAAATCAAAATTTTTAGTGCAATTGTCTAAATTGGCACCCGACAGCGAGAACACTGGTTTTAACCCTTTACCTAACACGAAAGGTAGACGACACTTGCAAATAAAATTCTTGAATAGCTAATTATTTTTGTTTTTTGCATCAAAAACATTGCTTATGACACCTCATCGGAACGAGCTCAATGAGCTCGTTCCGATGAGGGTCATAAGCTATGTTTTTGAGACAACAATGAAAAAAATAATGAAAATTTAATGTTGATTTATGTGAATAGCGCTGCCTCGTTTTGGTCGTTTCGTTGGGTAAAGGGTTAAAGATAATTTGTTATAAAGGATTAACGAGCAAATTATACAACTTACGTTAACACCTCTCCTACGCATAATGACGATGGTATGTGTGATGATCTCAGAAGAGGCTGTATCGTGGCCTCTCTCCTCTCGAACAATACGAAAGGATTTTCAGAAGACACGAAATGTCTCTTTACACAAGGGATAGTCATTTCATTTACCTACCCGATCGGACGGTAATCAGTGACAGCACCAACAAACAATTGATGCTGCCAGAGAGAGTTTGGACATCTCGAGAATTTTCCCGACCGAAAATCGGTTCCAGGACCTCTAGAATGAATGATCTGCGCACTCATCGATGAGTTGGCCAGAGCATAGCGACTAGGAAAACCCAATCGTACGCGGAGAGTGGATTATCACCAGATATCTATACTTTCAGAGTGGACTTTCCCATCCGGCATGTTCTCGAAAATTCAATGAAAAGCAAAGAAACACAAGGCTTCAGCTAATGGACCACCGGGTTGAACCCAGAGGTGGGGATCCATTGTCCGAAACTTTGCTTTTCTCCATGACGTTTAGAACAGAATATGGGTTAATCATGTCTGGGTGGATACTCCACCCTGTTGTGTCATAGTGGGTAATCCCTTCTTGCATACTGAAGTTGGGTCTTCTTCAGTTGTTTTGGTGCCAAGCTTAATTTCAGCTTTCCTCTATTGTATTTCAATCCCTTATTTTATTCATTGTTGGAAGAAGCTAAAAAAGTACCTGTCAGATAACATCACTCCACCAACTAATGATAAGGATGCACGCAGCTTCTGCCACGCCATGCTTCGAGTAGAGATTGCGACGACTTAAAAATTGATGTAAGTAAAAAATTGAAACAAGAGGAGATCGTCTATTAAATTTCTTCAAGCGTTTCAAGTATGAAGAAGTTAGTATATTCCCGTGGGGATCACGGGAACAAATAGGGGGAGGAGGTGTAGGAGAAATTGTCACCACCAATAATTTTCCAGTCGGGACATTTTCATCTGTATTGGAGTCTTAAGCCCAATTATTTTTCGTATTTACGATTTAAGTCACACATTTCATACCGTGTTCAGTCATGGATAAGATCTGTCGTATAAGATATTTTCGGAGGAAATCTATGGCATATGCCCTGGCTTTGGGAGTGATTGGCCGAACAACGCGGATCAGGTGGTGCTGTATTCTTGATCGTTGTGTGAATTGGTCTGAAGAAGACATGGTCATGAAGACTTGTAACGACAAGCAGTGGATTGCAAACTTCAGAATGAAGAAGTCTTCCCTTTTCGGACTTTGTTCTAAAGTTGTGCCATTTCTAAGACAACTCCCGCAAATTGCTTGTGTATGTTACCCCGATGACGTAAAAAATCCGCAGTAATATCCTTGACAACACTGTTGACAACGCAATATTGTTCGGAATTGTTCTTGGATTATTTCTACGACCATTTGCATGACCGAGCCGCAAGGATTTATACCCGGAATAACGCGATTTGTTCCACCTCATCAGGTGGATTATTTTTTCTGAATTTATTCCTGGAATAAGTTGTAACTTTGATATATTCCCCGAATAAATGCGTTTACATGAAAATAACTGTACCCGGAATAAATTTTATTACACGCCTGTTGTATGAAATCTCCATCTACAGAAACAAAAATTGAATCATGCGGAAACTCAACATCCGTTTCGCACACATGTGCTGAACAGAAATGGTTGACAGACTATTTTTTATAAAGAAGCGAAACTTCACTGGAATTTTTTACAAATTGTGCACCGCAATTACAATTTGAATGGCTAACGATAGCTAAAAATCGTCCCCTGATTTCCAATGTGTTGTATGTGTCAGTAGGCACATAGGACACATTGGAACTCAGGGGACGAAATAGTAACACGGATTCCACTCGCAAATTTGGCTGGCGATAAAATGTGTTCTTTTTGTTGATGATTGTCAAATGAATTGCTGAGTGTCATTCTAATAACTGCTTTTATAGACACGAAGGCGTGTAATAAACACAGAACGACACGCGTGTCTGAATGGGTTAATCGATATGGCACTTGTGCCATCGCGGAAGGATAAAACTTGAGGCCTGTGGCCTCTTGTTCTATCCTTCTGCGCTGATACTCGTGCCATATTGATTTACCCATTCACAGACACGCGTCGTTCTGTGTATATTTGTTCTCTGAACAAAATTTATTTCCCGAACAGAACGCATTATATAAATGGGGCATAAGATATCTACAATTTCCTGTGTTATCGGTAATCACGTACTTTCTTACGGGACTAGATTTGCTTCTTGAACTTTTGTCGAATACGCAGTCGATCTCATGCAAATATGTGGAGTCACTCGTTCGAGCAATTGCTCTATAGCTCATTTGTTGGATGGGATTCGAGCCGTTCGAGCATTTGCTCACGGAGCAATTACTCTCCTGGCCCTTTAGGTCATTGAACGAAATCATCAGCCATGTTTCTTGGTATCCCACTTACGGAATCTCTTTTTGAAAAAGTCTGGTCTTCTGCACCCCTTTTCCGAAATGAGTCGTAGAGAAATATGTGGAGTCACTCAGTCGATCAATTGCTCAATAGCTCATTTAGTCGATGGGATTCGAGCCGTCCGAGCAAATGGTTGACCCAATTACTGCCCGATTGTCTTTTGGGTTTGAGTATCATATAGGCCTTAAATGTACACAGGGGAGATAACTCTGTATGATTAGGTACAGATTATGAGAAACCAAGCAATCTGATTGGTTAGTTACCTGCAGTAAAGTGAACTGATCTGGATAAATGAAACGAAACAAGAACAAACGAACCTGGGATAGGGTTATAACTACCATGGACAGGTCAGAATTGCTAAATATAGTAACAATAATAAAACTGTTCGAATTGATAGGCTCCTCTGGAGTATACCCCAGAACAAACGAACAGGGTTAAATAGACAAAAACTATAGCATAGATACATAGGTAGAAGCAGATGTTTCTGAAAGAATTCAAACTAGTAAAACAATTGTCGGATTGTTTGTGGTAATTAGATTTACTCCTATTCAATCGAACATACCCTTCGAACATACCCCCTTTCCGTAAGAAGGTTCTGGGTAACAGAGCAGCCACGTGCTACCATATTAACTAAGATGGCGGCCTCCAATATACAAAATGGAGGAGGAAACACGTATCACTCTAACAACACGCACTGTGCACGTGCACTAACACCACGTATCACTATGGTAATGACGTCACAACATGGCTGCTCAGGCGAACTACCATGACAACCAAACATGACGGTACTAGGTCACCTGACTATGACGTCACTTCCCCTTCCGACTCTCCCTCCGGCAACCAGGAGGTGAAGCGTGCGAGACATGCAACTAGCTTTTTTCTGATCGGTGTAAAGACCATGGGATGCCAGATTGGAAAGGATCGCCACATGCCATAGGCACAGGCGACCCTTTTCACTGATAATTACTAACGGAAATTTTATGATCGTGAACTCTTTCACAAGCACCACCAACAGTATATCACGGGGAATGTCTCGCACTCCCAACTTTTATAATCTGTGCAAAATGATTGTCTAAAAGAGAGATGTAATCTTCTTGAAGTGTAACTGGCAAACTGGCAAGTTACGTTATCAGCATGGATCGACCAAACTGTGTGTAAACAAAACCGACAAACTCCACTGGTCTGAGAAAATCCTTATTAAGTGTGGCTGTTCTCCAGACCCACCATATCCCAATGCTTCGTAGCTCTGCCATACGCCTGAAACATATATCTTGTGTTCCTATACTTGATAAATATTTTTAAAAGATTATTCTTTCTCAAACAAATTAAGAAGCTTTCCTTTGATGTGGTATTTTAACACCGGGCAAACATTCTAATACAAAGAAACACAGTATTGTTAGTTATTTAATCAAGAAATTTCCATATTTTATCAAATCAAATGCAATCCAACATTACGTAATTACAGGGATGTGCATCTGTGGAACTTGCTTGAAATATATATCACCTTGGCAATCCGCCCTCATTTTATATTATTCACATTCTTCCAATATGAACAAAATACGTATGTATTAAATGGGAATACCTGAAGATATATGTAATGGAATTCTATAAATTAAAATATGCACTATTATGTACAGTAACTGTTGAGTCAAACTGCACATATTCCTACGGAAATTCACCTGATTTAATTCCGTAATCTTTCGTAATTTAATGACGCTATCTTGTGCATCTTCGTATTTGTTGTTGAGATGGAAGTAAACTATTCATATGAGAGGAAATGCCTTTACCAGCCCTGACATCTGCCCCGACACACACGTAAGCAAAATCAAGATAAGTTGAAGCAATCGCGATTCCCATTATCCTTCGAAAAATATCCACACCATGCTGTTCATAAAAATGTTTTTAACTTTACAATTTTGCCTCCAAAGTACAGCCTACGAATCCCTAACCATGAGGGATTGTTGGAGGGGTCTCGCCTCATCACACTCTTCCTGAAAAATGTTGACATTATATATACTGAGTCAAGAAAGAAAGTATAATAGAAACAAATGTGAAAAATAGCATAAAGGATGAAATATGACAGTTCTAATGTTACATGTTTGTGTACAAGAAGTCGTGGGAAAGAGTTTAATGACATGCTGTTGTTGTCCATCCAACCGTATACAATTTTGCTAAGGATTTCAAAATAGCTCGTGCTACCCGAGAATGTCAAATTGAATGGGTAACCGACGATTTTCTTTGTGTTATGTTGTGCTAGAGAGCCTGGGTTATTGAGAAAACACGCTAGTTTTTGTCTTCCGACATTTTAAACAATGCCAAGGTAAATCGAAAATCAGAGGTTGCGTGCCATTGGTATGCATGAGGCTGGGATACCTCCAGATGAGCTCGCTGCTGAGTTCGGAATCACTGTGGCCATTATTTACCGTCTCATTGGAAGGTATAGAACCACTGGATCTACTGCCAACCGACCGCGTTCAGGTCGACCAAGAGTTACGACCCCTGTACAAGACCGACACAACATGACGTCTCACTTGCGGGATCGCTTCCTTCCAGCGACGAGGACATCAGCAATTACTCCTGGTAGAACTAGCAATGTATGGAATCAGTGCACAAACTGTCCGCAACAGACTCGCTGAACACGGCATCCGAAGAAGGCGTCCATATCATGGACCAATCCTTACCCAACGTCATCGTACCGCCAGAATGGAATGGATACGTCAGCGAGTTCGCTGGACCCCGCAGCGTTGGAGCACAGTTCTTTTTAGTGATGAATTACGATTTTGTCTACGGAGCGCTGATGGTAGGGCAAGAGTGTATCGCCGACGGGGGAAAACGGTTTTCTGATGCTTGCGTGCGGGAATGTGACCGTTTCGTCGGGGGTAGTGTAATGGTTTGGGCAGGAATGTCCTTGCACCATCGAACGCAGATGATCTTTATCGATGGTAATCTGAATGGACAGCGATATAGGGACGAAATTCCTAAAGCTATTGTTGTCCCGTTCTTCAACGCTAACGTCGGATTGCAGTTATTCAAGCTAGACAATGCCCGATATCACGTATCTGTCGCGACATTCTGGAGGAGCAGAGCATTGAACTTCTTCCCTGGCCCCCACTTTCGACAGATTTGTCGCCAATCGAGAATCTTTGGGATCAACTGGACCGTCGGGTACGA
Organism: Pictodentalium vernedei; assembly: GCA_031216915.1. NCBI lineage: Eukaryota > Metazoa > Mollusca > Scaphopoda > Dentaliida > Dentaliidae > Pictodentalium > Pictodentalium vernedei. Next base: position 401,102,931 of record CM062297.1, on the reverse strand, counting down.
CTTCATGATCTTCAGACGTTAGGCGATTTACGTAATGTTCTAAGACAGGAGTGGAACGCAATACCACAGGGTGGCATCCAGAGACTTATCAGGTCGATGTCTTTCCATCCAAGAGGCAAACGATGGACATACATGCTATTGACTGCATGTGTCAACTTTTCGTTTCACCCCATGTCTGAATTGCGACGTCCTGTCGTGACGCTGGCCAGAGTAAGAACATGAAATTAAGCAAATTCATACAGCTAGACTCGAAATATGAATTTGCAATAATTTGTTTGGAATTAAAGTCGATAATAAGAAAAGAATTGCTTCTCAAAGTTTATTATACTTTCTTTTTTGACTCAGTATATATGCATATATATGCATTCATGCCCGAAATACCTAAAACTGTTCCATGAACCATTGGCTATTTTGCGGTAGTTATTCTTCTTGAATAACTAACGTTTTTCATTTTTTGTCTCAAAAACATAGGTTATGACCCCTCATTCGACGAGCTCGTTCCAAAGAGGGATCATAACGTATGTTTTTGAAACAAAAAATGAAAATACAATGGAAATTAGGTGGCGATTTTTGAGAATAGTGCTGGACGATTTTGGCCGTTACGTCAGGTAAAGGGTTAAGACATCACTGTATTAAAGATTTGAATTAGAGTTACCCGCCTTGAAAAGTTGCACTCTGCAATCTTCAAAACTAATCAGCCTTGGGAAAATATGTTGTTTTAATTAACATTTGAAACATTCCACTGACATCTTGCATTATTGTTGAATATTCATGATAAATAAACAGGGAGATGTGATGACCTTTTGGACCTTAAAAATACAATTGACTATCGATGTGTTTTGTTGAAAATTCCCTGAAAGATATGTGCACAAGACCGATACTTCACCTCCCGTCAGTTTTTCTCTCTTATTTGTTGCATGACACCCTGTTTTCGGGTCAGAAAATCTTGTCTGAAGGGCTGTACTTGACAAAGATATTTGAATTAAAAAATTAAAGTGATGCGATCATATTTTTTCTTTCACCTGAACTTTATAATGGTTGCCTAAGGGAAAATATTTCGTTCTGTGATACCTTAAGCCTTCGAAAAAGTACACAGGGTGGTCTGATTGGCATGCAAAATTGAGTTTTCTCCCCAGGAAAGAACTTGGTCCTCAATCTATGAGGGATATACATTTTTAATCCAGCATGAGGCAAAATGAGGTGGGTGAAAATATTTTTCTGCTTTTGGCAGCAGACAAAAAATATTTTGCCCCCACTTCATTTAGCCTGTCTACGTCCCCATGAATCCCTGTTTGGAACGAGTTCGCTATGTGTCTGTGGAATAACAATATGAATTATTTTAGTTATTCAATAAAAAAAATGCAAATGCTGCCCGATAGCCGCGTTCGACAAAGGATTCAATCTATTTTTGCACAACTACAAAGCTAATCCTGCTTCCTCGTCTCTATAAAAGAAACAAGACAGACAGGACAAGCATTCACCTACCACCCCCAGATCCCTTAACGTCTCGAATTGTTATGGTTTTCCATCTTTGTAGCAGTCTAAGGAGATAATTTACTTACAATTCACGTGCATATTTTATCAAGCCCCAGTTCAAACAACTTGGATGTGTTTTTGAAAGTGATGGCAATTCCATCCATTGTCAAAACGAATGTATTTTGAGGCACAAATTATTCTGTAAACGTGACAATATTCTTCTGTGGAAATGATTGTTTTGACCTCGTTCTTTTTTGTTTTGGTGGAAACGGCAACGTGGACATCTAAATGTTGAAACCTCTCTGGGAAGTTGCACGAACTCTTCCCACCACATGCACGTCCCCTCTTTGAGTCGCCTGTGTCTCCCATCTCCACTAAGCAATTGATTCTGAACCAACTTTTACAGAGTTTCGATGTGTACTCTTTTTCGGTCAGGGCGGTAGTAATAATAATTCGTCTATAACTATACAACATGGAATGCATTCTTGTTCTGCTAGAATGATAATCTGGAAAACGTGTAAAGAAATTGATTATTTTTTTTTTGCCAAAATAAAAAGCAAATGCAACTTCAATAGAAGTGGTTTTGCAATTCACGAGATTAAGGTCCCACAAAGTAGATTTTCTGTTTCTCAGGTCATGTTTGTAAAATTGTATGTGGGCGGGAGGTTTTCATTTTATTTTCATTTTTGTGATTATTTCTTTGCCATCAAAAGTTAATTTTCTTGGTTTGTTTTATGTTTTAGGCCTCATAATCTACAGAATAGCATGGGTGGTGCTAAAGCATTGCAAAGCCTTGTTGCACTCAAGGGACAAATGTCTCAACTTTATTAACTTGGGTACAATATCAGACATAAACCATTTAATTTTTAGTTTTTCAAGTCTGCATTGGTTATAAAAAAAAGACCGTGCGACAGCCAAAGGGACCATGCGGGAGGGCCTGAGAAACAGATTTTCAATTGTTTTTAGGCCTAACCCATTTTATATAGCCGAAAGCTATATATCTGAACTACTTCATTACGAGAGCCCTACGGATTCAGAAATTTAACGTCGAATAGATCCCGAATAGAAACGGACAGAAGATTTCGAATCGAACTGAATCCCACTCGTCTTCAGTTGAAGATATTGCATCTCCCTCCAACCGTAGATATCGCAAATCCTCATTCAGCTCAGTTGAAAGGTTGGAATATTTCAGAAATTAAGTCGGAAAGTAGTTTCGGAATCGGTACCACCGTGAACTCCTCTTCTATCATCAGGTATCCTGTATAGGAGGCCTGGAGCCAATACTATAAAACTTTTACAATTGTATTTTCTAGAATTGTATTTTCTTCAGACCAAATATGGGCTTCCAACTCTCAATCTTTCAACTTGAAGCGTTTATCGACTGCCGCAATTTTGAATAATCAATGAACAAAGGGGAGAATATCCATAGCTGTCAGCGTATATTGATGTTGACAGGCAGTATATGGTTTTATATGCATTATATGCAGTCTGCATGTGACGTCTTTGAATCAATGAAATTCCCAGATACATGTAGGAGTTAGATATATATCAGTTGAGAGCCATTTCTGTAAATATGTATCGACTGGGTACGCATTGTGTCTGCTCGAGGTTTGCGGACGCGTAATCGGCTTGAGGATAACACCCTCCTTGCGGACGTCTTCAATCGACACTTGCCAATCTGCCTCTGATTAGGATAGACATATCAGCAGAGCCGCCTGCAACTAGCGGACGCGTTCTGTTTATATCAGCTAGGAGCTGCGGCGGCGGAACCTCAATGGAAGTGTGTGTACGAGGGTGTGTATGAGGGTGTGTGTGTGTACATGGCCGTAACTAACAATTTTTAGAGGAAGGGAGGGGTGTAGGATGTCGGTGCCCGACGGCTCAGTCATATCGCCCTACTATTGGGAACATACCTATTTGCTTTTATCAAAGACTTATACGCTACAAATATACTTTCTATTGATAAAATGCTATATTTTGAACACACAACAGGTGAAATAAAGTACCCAACTCTCCTACACTCTAAAAGACGTTTGGTTAAAAATCAACCCAAATCAACTGGGTTGGGTGAATATGAACCCAAATAGGTTCTTATTCATTCAACCCAGCATATTTGGGCTGATTTTTAACCCAACGTTTTTTAGAGAGTACACAATCATTCAGTTTTTAAAGATGTATGACGTTTGTGTTTGAAGATAGGATTGGATTTCTCCTAGATCTTTGGATTGAAAACTGCATTTTAGGAGTTTATCATGTTAGTTTACGGATATATTGAGTCGGAAATTTATTGCTCTTTCTAATCTGTGTATACCTTGGTCGGCCAAGCAAGAGATTTTACGCAACTGCCTACTCCAAAGCGTATTATGTTTTCGTCGGGCAAGCAATGATGTCTGCCCAACCTGGTGTTTCATAATGTCTTGCCTAACCTCTGCCTGAGGAAACCAATGAGCGAGAGATTTTTTTATTTATTTTTTTTTTGGGGGGGAGGGGATGTCAGACCCCCACACACTCTAGAATTTAAGACCCAGTGTACTTTGCTGGTTGTGTGTTTGGGCACAAATATTCAGGACGCACTTATGTGTGTGTAAGAGGAAGGTGCGTCGATTATTACCCGATACCTTCGAAAATCCTCGCAACTTATATATCTTGTATCAATAGATGCCCCAATAACAAGTAAAAAATAGTATGAGCGTCACTATTCAGTCGTGATTTGGTCAAGTTTTTTTTCTACAGCAACCTGGTTGAAGATGGTTCAAGGATAAGAAATTAGCCGGACCGGCCAAAGGCGAAATTCAATCTGAATTCACCTAAAATATATTACACAAATGCCTCATGTTCCAATAATGCTGAAATCATTGCCCTGTGATTGGACGAAAGCTCGCGAAGGTTTTTTTTATGGTTAGCACTCCAGTTGAATATGTTACCGTTTGACGTCTCCACGCGAAATCTTTAAAATGCTGTTTCCCATTTCGTAATTATTGTATCAGCAGAGTGACTTGAGTCACTTTTTGCTTCCAAAACATAGGTTATGACCTTTCATTGGAACGAGTTCGACGAGCTCGTTCCAATGAGGGGTCATAACCTATGTTTTGGAAGCAAAAATGAAAATTTTTAGTTATACGAGGATGTTTTTTCCAAGTGCCGTCTGCAACTCAAGTTAGGTGCTGGGTTAAAAAGTCATACTAATTGGCTAATTTGTGCGTGTGTCTGTACATTCCATATCCTCTATTTATGATAAATTGACGGTAACATGGTCCGAGGTTTGAACATAATCTCCGATCCGAGAACCCGAGACCATGTTAGCGTCAATTCATCACAATAACTTATAATATTGACTCGATCTTTTACACACTTTCAAAATTTTAAACTCATTGTGTCTTCAAAAGGTGTGAAGAATGCGACACGATGTATGTGCCTATCTCACTAGATTGGCTCCTTCCGGCCAGGGTATCGGGTAATCTAACACGACTGTAAAGTTAATATGTTACTGATCATCGGTGTCGGATCCAGGATTCTGGGTTTCATGAGGGTTGGGGAGGGTCACCGCATGTATATCACGCGTCATGATGTGTGACGTGCGTATCGACGAGTTGCGGACGAGCACAACGAGGGTATTCCACTTTCGTCTACAGGGACCTCCAGCAGAAAATTGAAAAAACTGGCGGGCCAGTGGGGCTCTCTGGCGGCTCTATTTGTCCTTGACTACAGTGTTTTCCAGCCACAATATTCCTGCACTATTATATATATTCATTCATTTTTGAAGAAAAGGAAAGCAATTCATAACGGTTCTCGGGAGACCCTCCCAAAAAGTGCAGCTGCATGCATGGAGACACGATATCAACCGGAAGTAGCAGATGGCAACGTGTTATCGTTGATAATACTGTGTCCTTTAGTCTCGGTGCTTGTGAAAAAATTGAGTTACAGAAAATGGGAAGGGGTAGGGACGACATATGATTCGCTCAAGCCATTCATCAGTTGTCAAATGTGTATATTGCACAGAAAGGATTTTGTCCACAACAGTAGAGCCACTTCATTAAATGGCAATAATATAGAGATGTCAAAACATATCTATCCCAGGTAAATCAGCATTGTGAGGTGAATTCTTGAGAAAACAATTCATCTTTTCTTAGCACGGAAAGGGCCCCGTTGTTTCCTTCTACAAGTGCCAACGTTATATTTTTTTTGAGATAACGAAAACGGACAAAATGTCGATGAGGATCCGTCGAAATTCTCTGTCCCCTGTCTTCACACAATACTATAGAATCTAACCTGTCCAAAAAGACATGCGAGAACATAGAACCTTAGATGGTATTTGATCATAGAACATTAAGTGATGCCTTTACTAGGAAATGGATATTGGAGTTAGTAGTATACAATGTATGGATAAGCTTTTTTCTTATTGATCTCATTTATCGATCCCATGTGACGTCATAATCAGAGTGCATTGTGTGTGTCACGTGGGTTGTCATTAGAACCCACATGATCGGCATTGCTGTGACATTATTGACATAGTGACTGGGTGGGTGTTAGTGCGCAGGCGCAACGGGTAGACATCGGGAAGGACTTTGGACATGCCAGGGAAGAGAAGATAGATGGGATCTATAAGAAAAGAGCTTTTCCAAACATGCTATACTACTGGGGTTCTTCGATTTCAATGCTGACACTCTGTCCACCCATAAAACTAATTTTTCATTTGCTTTTCAGAATTGCCCTTTGTGCCCCAAGAATTATGTGAATCAAAATTGAACCAGGTTCCAATACTGTACAACTTTTACAGTTGTATCTTTTAGAACTGTATTTTCTATTTATGGAAATAACTAATTGAAATGAACCATTAACATTTTCAAAGATGTGGCAAATTTCCATATCTTTTAAAATACTAATGATTCATTTCCGTCATTTATATTCACTTGTAGGAAATACAATTCGGGAAAATACAATTGTAAAAGTTTTATAGCATTGGTTACGGGCCGGTCGCAACTGGACAAATAACAGCTTGTAAGTTTTTAATTTTATGCACAGAAACAAATACAAAATCGGGAACTCTTTTGAATGTGATAGCGGATATTCAGTCTCTTGTTTAGCGTGTACACGATTCGCCAGTGGAATGTAGCACTAGAACGAGCAATTCAATAGAAAGTGACCTGTCACTGGACCAACGACTGTATAAACAGAAATGTCAGGTTTAGAATATTGTACGCCATTTGCTGGAAAAAATCCCGTAAACTTAAAATAAATGTTTGGTTTTACTTCCGCCCTTATTTTGATGTGCGTGGGATTTGTTAAGACGCGTGTTCACATAACGTACATGTACAACTGAAAGAAATTCTTTTGCATTATTGTCTCTTAGGAAACTGTAGAGCGGATTCTAAAGAACACAAAAGAATACATTTGCACTCTGTCGTTCAAAGAGCGGAAACTCATATATTCACCCACTATCAAGCCAATGAACACGTCGAGAAGATACCGACATAGTACAATGCTTCTTTATCTAACACCATTCTCAGAGTATACTGCTGAAATTTAGCTTCTCAATTTCAATTGCAAATCGAATCTTTATGCTTTAAGACGAATTTGCCTTGCTTTTGTCTACGTCCATACGATCAGCCAGGACCAAACGACACAAAAGTTGACACCAGATCAAACCAGGAAAGGACCCGGAATAGGCCCCGATTGTGTCCGATGTCACTTTAACCCTTCATCGCATAAGCGCAGGGTCACACCATCGAAGGGTACTGGTCGGAAATATTGCCACCGTGCCCTGACAGATCGGGACAAAATTTGGCACATTTGAGGTAATTTGACCAGGAAAGGGATATGGGAGGGGAATTCATCGCATCCGACGTGGCATTAACCCTTTAACTCGAGTAATGCAGGGTAGACTCTAACAATCCTCCAACCACAGTACTGCTAAAATATACTGCCACATTTGCAGAGATATCGAGCCAGATGGGGGGAATTTTTTATCAGGAGTAAAATGGGAGGGAGGGGGTAGGGGGATTAAACCAATAAACTTTCAACCAGAAAAACGGTGGGATGCACTCCTATATCTTAGGGAAATTGGCAGGCACCAAGGGATCATTGTTTATCGCGAGTGAATAACATGGATGGGTAAATTTTTTGTGTGACGTCACGTTAACATTACAGCCAGAGCAACGCCGGTGACGTCCATTTAACTATTCAACCAGAGATGCACTACGACAATTTCAGAAATATCCAGCTGCAATTTGAAACCTAGAGGTATTTTTTATAATGCCATTAATGGGTAGGGGGCGCGGTGGCTCAGTTGGAAGAGGTGCAGGCTGCAAGCCGAGAGGTCCTCGGTTCGAATCCCACCTGCGGCAACCGCGTTGTGTCCTTGGGCAAGACACTTCACCCCGATTGCCTACATGGGGGCACGATGACGCTGTGTACTGAGGCGTACTGCACGTCGATGGTGCGCATGTCTTCAACCAATCTAACCCTGTCTGTGCTGCGGTGCAGAGTTCAGAGTTACGATGTTGGGGAGCTGACAGCTGCTCGTCGTTGCTCGGTGGTTCTCTCCGGGTACTCCGGCTTCCTCCACCCGTAAAACTGTCACGGTCACGATTAGCCATTGTGCATAAGTATGTGACCTTAAACACCAATAAATAAATAATAAATAATAAATTAATGGGTAACGTGAGCAAGGGGTGAGTTTATGTGCGATCAAAATGGGCATGAGAAACATGGGCAGGATGAATTTTACGGAGCTAAAATTTAGCCAATGTGTAATTTGTTATCATGAGTAATATTGACAGGGTGAACTTTACGTGAAATGTCACATGCGCTGGTATAATATATGTAAAGCATTTCCTGACTATGCACATAGAGGTTGCTTCATCGGAGAAACGCAATCGGGTACACCCCATACATTGTATCACGTTAAGGGTTTCTGCTATTTAAATGTAAGTGATTGTTGATTTATCTTACTTACCCTGACAAAGACCGAAAACAAAACACTAGTAGAAATATGTAGTGAATCATCAACGAGTCTAATGTAAACAATGGAATTCAGTAAACCCGTTTAATCAGAAGCGGCGGAACCAGGGGAGTGGGGGGGGGGGGGGGCACAAAAGATACGTGACCTTCCACATTTTTCCATGAACATGTTGCGCAGTAACACAACGGCTTAACATAGGCGCGCGCAAACGTTTCCGCATTCCTGTAATATATTATTTTCAAATCCAAACAACATTTGGCCAAAGAATCCCACCGTCAGTCGCTTCAGTCTGTTTCTGCTACTTTAGCCATCTACCAACCCCAATAATGGGGTCAAAAGCTATGTTTTTGAGGCAAAAAATTAATTTTTTTTGTTGCTCACTTTTTTTAAAGTGTCGTCTGCTATTTGGTTTAGGTGAATAGTTGAAATGTCTGGCCCTATTTTCGCGGTGCACATGCATTTAAAGTTCGCTCATACGTATCGCCTGACATCATTTTAAATGGAAATAACATTTATGCTAACTGTTTGTCAAAAGATTAGCGCTGGGCATGGAAATTAGGATCGGTTGAGAAGCCGGAAATATTTCATTTTTTCCCTAAGTCTTATGCATTGTTCCCGGAGTGCAACACTGCAACAAACAATAGTTCCAAACAGAGAAGGAAAAAACGATAATTTGATGTGGGTTTTCAATTTAAACGCAAGACAGTACGAACAGTAGAAAAGAAAACTGAAAAAATATTACCATGAGATAAAAATGTCCAATTCTTATGCCACACAAATTTACTTTTGCATGGGGCGTCTGCGATTAAAATATTCGTGACACTTGCAGAGTTTACGATGTGCGAGTTAAGTGACAGCTATATGACTGAGGAGGTCAACGCGGAAAGTTCAAACGTTGAAAGCTGTAAGCAGAAACGCTCCAAATGTAGTTTGCGAATTATCCTTTGAGGTATTAGAACAAAAGGCAAATTAGAGTTTTGTTGATCGGCTAAGTGAACAATACACATTTAAACTGCAAGTGTTCCTGATAGTTTAAAACCAAATTAACCCTGTGAGACTAATTTCAGTGTGAAGTGTATCCGAACTCTGACGTGATAAATATTGAGGCGGCAGTGGAATCGCCCCTTTCAGTGAAACGTCAGACCAGATATGTTTGAACTATGACGTATGTAACCAGTCATTCAGGACAGAGATGGCTTTATTGCAGGATATCTATTGCGCAGGACTTTTAAATATTTCTGCATCTTCACAATGTATTTATTGAATTTCAGGCAGGAGTGTGCGTTTTATAATAGGGTGAATGGGCTAATATTGGTGTGCTAATAGAGAAGATAAGATAAGTTTATTCAGCAAACACACCAAGGACAGGCAGATTGCATGGTATACATAACAATAACAATAAACGTAAAGATAATACATAGATATATTTTGATACGAAATGATAGTATTAACTGTTGTCGTAGTATGTCATATATAGAATTAGCCGTTAGTGGCAACCATTACTGCTGATGGACCTTCTGTTCGCGTCGTTTAATGAAAAGCAGGATCATATTACTGATGATGTTACACAGCCTGAGATCATCACAGAGAAGTTCTGATTTTCAAGCTCTAATCTGTGAGAAACGTTATTCTGGATAAACCCATATTCTGCACATTCCATCACAAAATGCAGTTCAGTTTCAACCCCTCCCGAGTCACATGATCTGCAAAATCTTTCGTCTGCGGGAGTCGGAGGCTGCATATGTCTGCCCCCTTTTCGACCATTAAACAATGATTACTGATACGAAATCGAGTAAACATAATTTTTGCTTCGGGCGATGCGGTGTTTGTCAATACGTTTCTAGGGCGTAAGCTTTTTTTAATTGTCTCTACGTTCTAAGTTTATTTGATCCCCTTTTCTTATTATCATCAGTAATTTTATTGTAAAAGGTGTCGCGGTGAAGGTTTTGTAGTTTCTCTTCAACTTTATTAAAGTAATGTGGATGGAGTATTGTGTTGTTATTAGCAAGAACTTCCAGATATTTCAGCCACATAGAATCTGGCTGTAAATATTGTTCGGCTTCTAATATGTTGGATTGGATTATAGAGAGCAGAGTGTATGAAGCGCGACAAATCAGCGGCCGGTCAAGGTTTTGTTCACTGCGCTGCATGTTCACCACTGGACTTTTCTTCACATCTTCTGTTACGTGAGTTAATTTGAAAAAGTCAGTTGGGTACTGGGGCCAATACTAGAGAACTTTTACAATTGTATTTTCTAGAATTGTATTTTCTAGTTATGACTTTAAAGAGGTTGAAATGAACCATTGGCATTTTTAAAGATGAGGCAATTTGCCATGTGCGGGGGCGATATTCCACTATGGGATCTCTAAAGGGGCTATTTTATCATAGGAACCCGCACAAAATTCTATCATTTCTTATAGTAATCAACCTTTTAAATAAGTATTAAAATTGTTTTTATTGTTCTCTCCGGATTGATTTATAAGGTATTCACTACACTAGTATCATCACTTATTACTGTTCAAACCACAGTAAGGTCGCCGTGGATTGGTCGTAATCCACACGTTGGGAGTAATGTCCACGCATGTGTTTATCATGTAATAAAAGTCGTCATCAGCAAAATTTTAATTAATGAAGCACCCGGTTGTACCCGGTGCTTCATTAATTAAATTTTTCATGATCATTCCTATAAGCAGTGTTTGGAATCTAATTTTATTGCGTCCGTGGAAATATTGCCCACCCGTGCGAAGTGACCAGTCCACGGTGGCTGTACCGTACATCTGTCTCCGTCTTTCTCTTGCAATTATTTCCTGTTTTTTAATCAGTCAATTTCCTTCGTAAATTACAATCACGTTTTACTTTCTACCGTTTTCTCGCACGGTATAGTTTTAGCTGCTGATGTGGGTTATGTGGGTAATAATAAATAGGTAAATAACTCCATGGCGTGAACCAACACATCCTTGTTTTTCGGTAGTCGAGAAGTCAACGCATCATATGATAAACAGAGAGTGCACTGGTGTAGAACAACGATGGGATCACATCTAATCCAGTCTGTCAGGGATAGCTCTGGGTGAACTTCTCTTTTATTGAATAGCCTTATTTTAGGAGATACGACTCTTGTAATAAAACAGGCACTACTGAGTGCAAGATAACAATTTATGACAGCTGTCTTATGCTCGGACTCTTCTTTGTTGATAAACTATCTAGACATCTGTACTGATGAGAAGGTCGATAAAGCTACACTGTTTTAAGAAGCCTATCTCGAGGGTCAAAAAGCTGAGAAATACCAATAGTTGTGAGAATGTTTGGAAACGTCTCTAATTGGCAGTCGAGCTTTTCCTCCTGCAACAGTACTACGTATTTGTTGCATTATATGTAGGGCCTGGCAAATCATCATGTTTCTCTCGAATCGAAATCTCGAATCGAATCCACTTTTCACTTATTACGATACTGCGGCCTATTGGCGCTGTCTGTCTCCGCCGTGAACCCAATATCAACAGGCATACTGGACTATTAGAAAATTGACAGGTATCACAAAGGTGGTCGAAGAAAAAGCCAGTTGTTTGCCAAACATTGCAGATGGCGCCTTGGTGCTCTTAACGGACGATATATTGTGCAAAAGAACCGTAACGCAATCTCCACTATCGCTTCAAATGTCAAAATAAACGAGATGGTTTCGAATCGAATCAGTGACAAGATTCGAAATCGAGTCGAATCTCGAACGTTCGCCGGGCCCTAATTGCATGTGCCCATGAAACCCCTGCCCGCATATATCGGGTATAAAACCCAACAAACATAAATTCTTTAACACACTTATTAGAAAGAGGGGCAATTCCTGAAAATGGCCTATTTAGTCTTTAGCACGAGAATCTATGGGTTCTAATGTGGTGGAGCTAAGATAAACGTGACTTTAAAAGTTAGGCCCGCCTAAATGTAATACAGCTAGCTTTCTGTGCGGATTTTGGTAGCGGTGAAAAACAGATCCCGACATACTGCTAAGTATTTTTAAGCTGTTCAAGAGGAACTTCGGTTCTTGATCCCTATGTACAAATGAGTGCTTGTCTAAAGCTATAATTTGCTATCCAGTCTGTTATTGTTGCAAGCCTGGCGACATCTTTAGAAGAGCTGAAGCGGTTAAAGTGTTTTCTTGATCGATTAATCACATGGATTAACCTTGGTTAACCGATTAATCACTCTCCTTAATTGGTAGCTGAATAATTGCCGTACTGTTGATGATTTACAGTATTAACCATTTACTAACATAACGGACAAACCGGCCGGCGCTATATACAAAAATCTCCATTCAAATTTTGTTATGTTTTCAATTTTTTTCTCTCAAAAACATAGCTTATGACCCCTCTTTGAACGAGCGCATTGCGCTATGTTTTTGAAAGGGTAAAGAATGGCCATTTCCATCTACTGACACAGTATGTCAGCACGTAACTTGCATGCTTCACTCTGTCTCATATAATTGATGTGAGTCAGTGCGACAATGTGTGCGGTTTTGGAGCAAGTTTGTTCCTTTGTTAACCCATATAATTCAATAATTCAAAAGTAACGGTTAATCGATCAATTACATTTTTGATCGATCAAGATGTTGATCATTGGTTAATCGATTAATCGGTAAACCGTTTCAGCTCTAAATTCTTTAGAAGTAGGTTCTATCTTATTTAGCCTGATAAAGGTTTTTGGTTTTTTCGCGTTTGCTTTTAGCCTAGAAATGGATTGCGAAGACCTCCGGTAGAGCCTAGCATGGATTTATCTCTCATTGCTGTATTTGGGTTCCCGTATAGATAGATGGATGGATGGATAGATAGATGGGTGGATATATAACTTTATTCAGCAGTATACAAAAACTAACAATACCATGCATATGAATAACTATTCTGGTAAAAAAAAATGTCTTCCGCTAGGGGATATCATATGGATAAAACCGCCATCTGATACATCACATACAGGACATTCCCCTCTATTACACATATGGACAGAAAACTGCTCTATGGAATAGTGACATGTACTGCCCTTTACTGATATTTGTTCACTGTTTGAGGACCATGAGTCGTTTCTTGGTTTTTGAGCCACTTAAAACGAGCAGGGTTGAACTTTTTGAAGCCTCCTCCATTGGTAATTGCCTTCTTACTTATAACACTCTAAAGTCAGTTGGGTAAATATCAACCCAAATCAACTGGGTTGAGTGAGTATGAACCCAATTAGGTTCCTATTTACTCAACCCAGTTGATTTGGGTTCAGTTTTAACCCAACTGATTTTGGAGTGTATAAGTGTTGTTTAAATGCCGAATCTGCATCTCGCCCGCATATAGAATTTTCCCGAACAAGGAAATTTGAGTATCACTAGAGGAGTTATCTGAAATGGCTTGGAGGGTCCTAACTCTACCGAATTATGCTAAAATATTTTGCCTTCCTCCTGTAGACGTTTTCTAATAGATGTCATTTAAGACGACAACATTGGAAGGTTTGACTTCTAAAAGGAAGCAAATATTTTGCTCATCCCCTGTCTTATCAGCAGCGTGAAATATTTGGAAGATTTGCCGATTTTTATACTGATCCGACAGATCCTGGACCAATTCGTTTTTCACCATGCTGGGTGCCTCTGTGGGTTGCTCTATATTTAGAGATGTGGGGCTTATGAGCAGTTTGCGGTAATCAATCCTTTTTGATTTTGGCATGACTGAGTGAATCCAGGTCCATAATTTTGTTAATAGACCATATGTCTTGGCCATTTTTAACCCTTTGCACCTGAACGGTATTTTTTTCCAGCCAGCAACCTGATATGTCATAACATCCTTACATAGGATGGCTGTTCGGTAAATGTGTGGGATAGACCAATCAATATTTTCAACGTGCAGCCCTGAGGCTGCACGTCGAAAATATTGATTGGTCTACCCCAAACAGTGCGTGCTATTTGTGTGAAAAGTGTTTCCGTTGTCCATTTTGTATACCGGAGGCAAGTATCTTGGTTTTTTATGGTAGCACGTGGTTGCCATGGGCATGGAAGGTCTCTTATAGAAAGGGGTGTGTTCGGAGGTGTGTTCAATTGATTAGGAGTAATTCTACCTAAACGGACCCGACATCGACCACAAATCACCAGAATGGTCTATAAAACCAGGCCAGTCTGAACTCTGACATACTACTAACGCAATGAAGGTATTTTATAAAGTTGGCAGGTTTTACCATGTGCATATTGTGAAAAAATGAAATGGGCATGGGTGATATTTGCAGTACAAAAGTGTCCTTTGACATATTTTGTAAGGTTTTTCATTATTTCACACACACACTTTTTCTTGCACAATAATAATAATACTTGCACAACCAAAAAATAAGAAGTGGTATGTGTATCTCCATGACGGCGTTATGGTTCATTGACTACCATAAGGCGCATGCCTTATCGACATGAGGGAAGACGAGTGTGGATGGTATCTCCAGAAAACGTTAATTTAAACGCGGGTATCCCTCCAAATTGGGTTAGATTGCACATTAATCGCCCCAAAATATGTTTTTCTGTTGCCTGTTGGCTGGAGCTTAATATCTGAACCAAAGAATAGTCTAATATGCGAAATTCAGGAAATCGCTCAAAACCGGATGACACTAGGTACATTTATGTAAGAAGAATAAAATTCGCGTGAAGCTTGCATTATTCGAGTTGCACGAAGACGGAGCTTCGGGCATTTGGTACCTTTTGAATTTTGGACCCACGCCACGGGCGCTAAATGTAAATACGCTGAAACGTGCTGAAGTGAACGGAGACTGGAGATTATTTTTTGTCAAAATGCTCCAAACATGTTACTGATTAAAGGAAAAAGTATAGACAGCACTGAGCAGAATATGTTTATATATATGTGTGTGTGTGTCTGAATGCTGTAAAGTTTGGAGGAAGATTCTTGAAGAGTTGTAAACGATTAGGGACACCAGTAAGTGTAAGTGGATGTCGGGGTGTTCTTTGGGGGTCTGTCTTGTGTAGCATAAATTTTGGGTCTAATTTTTTTGAGCGTCAGAATGGTTAAAATGCTATCAAAGGTTAATTTATCCCAGTCTTTATTTCGTGTGAATACATAAAATTGACTCGACAGGTTTTGTTTTCGAGATGCTTTAGAAAATATGAACACCAGATGCAAGTTATGTGGGAGCTATTTTATAATTACTAATTGTTTTATTGTGAGGAATTCTGACACGTTTTATTCTAATCTTATTGGCACTGCTGGTAAATTGAAAAAAGCAAATGTTATTAACGGTCTGACCACGTGACTAGACAAGCTTTGGACAAGAAGGGCTATATTAGATTTGTTAACTCTTCACCTAACAGGAGTTGAATACGCCGCCGCAAAAACATTTTTCATCACTTAAAAATGCTCAGTATTTGGCTAAAATTATAGAGCTTAGGAACCCTCATTGAAACGAGCTCAAATTGAGCCCTTTCCAGTGAGGGTGCATAAGCTCTGTTTTTAACCCAGTGAACCCTGATGGTATGTTCCATGTCAGTTCAGAGCCATCGACTGCTGGAGTCTATATTCGTTTCTTGGGAGAAGACCAATCAATATTTTCAACCTGCAGTCTTGGCACAAATTGGTAGACAAACTATCTTTTTCTATTAATTCGGTTCGTATATCGATCCTTTCCCGGAAAAACGGCCTTTCGGATTCAAAAGGTTAATGCCAAAGTAGCAAAAATAAAATTTTGACTAGGAATATTTGTAATCAAAACTGCCCTGTTCTGGGCGTTGCGTTTGGTAAAGGGTTGAAAACCATACAATTATATTTCTTATAAGTGAAGTGGGGACAAATACATTTATTCATAATATGCGAACGCGACCAGAGGCGGATGGTTGTGCGTGGAAACAGGCCTGATGTGGTGTGCTACAGTTAAAATTGGAAGTCCTGTCACAAACTGTGCGCTTATCTAGGCTTAATTGCGCGTAGGAATTGCGCGTAATTGCCATATCGAATGGCATCCAAAGCACGACAGGTTCTCCTGGTTACTCATAGCAAATACAGGCAATGTTTCTGCCAATGGACCTCCGGCTAACCCGGAGGTCCATTGGCTGAAACATTGCTTATGCACATGCCATATGTACGCAATTTGATAGCCTTACTGTGGTCATTACGCGTAAATTAATATTCAGATCGACATGCTATTTGTGCGCATTTCGAGACAGGACTTCTAGTTTTAACTGTAAGAACTATCGACTCTTCACGTAACGTGTCGAAAGTAGGCCACTTACAACATTATTTCCTCATGTCACTGAAATGTTTATTTTCCGCTCCCGATTTAGCTTAGCTGTCCTCACCGTAAACACAACTATGCCGAAATTAATCTCTTATACCTGTATGACTGTGTGGTGTTCACATTGTGTACTAACATACACTGGAACATCTGGGATATCGCAGGAGTTATAGGATCTGACAGTATACGATCCTTCGGACCTGAGGGAAAAATTCCGCGTGCGCGTGTCCTGCATGTGTTGTGTACACACTGTGCACAATCTCTCATTTATATCTACGTGATCGTGCAAGATACAGACTTCATATTGGTAGAGGATTTTCAGGCAAGCATACAAGCTCATCTGAGAACTTGTAATGTCCCATTATAGTATTACTTAAGTTGATGTTGCTTATGAATAGGTCATCCACACAGGCGTCCGCTTGTTCAAAGGAGATAATTATGTATAGAGAAATAGGGTTCAAGGCCTAGTTGAGATTTGATGGTCGATTTAGTCAGATAATAGAACAGAAAAACATCAACAAAGTTCAGAACCCCCCCCCCCCCAAAAAAAAAAACAAAAAAAAAACAAAAAACAAAACCCAATTGAAAGTCAAAGTCTGTTCTCTGTTAAAATGCTCTTCCATTTTTCTGGTGTAAACTCCAGAATAACCAAACATTCTCTTGAACGTGTAATCACGAGTGTAGCGTACGTGTCCATGATGATCGGGAGAACCAAAAATGACGGTCTACAAATAGCCTTGGAGCAGGTAGTAAAAGACCGTGAATAGAGAAGACTAACCATACCGAATAAAGCTCTAAGTGTGACTTCATTCAGAATTGTGATCACAATAGCTCTCTTTACATGTATGTCGATCAAATTGCGATCTGATCATGACTCATGAACATCAGTGGATCAAGATTTTAAAACAAAATATTGCGAAATCACCATTGAATAATAAAAACCAAATACATATCGTCGCCTGATTGCTAGATTGTCCTATGTCCCACAGGGGACATAGGGCAATCTAGCACTCACGCGACGATATTGCATCTGGCGAGCAATATTCCCAAGTTTCTTTTTCGACAGGTAAGATTCTCAAGTGTTGTGGGCAGGAAAGCGGACAAAGAATTTCGACCATAACGCGACTGGGTCGCGATCTGCTCGAAATTTTCTTTTCGCTTTTGTAATGGCAGCGCTATTCTTTTATTGCAGAATTTAATGTTTTGACCAAGGTCACAGCGTAGTTACCGCTGGCCAGGATCGAACCGACAATGATATAGATAAGACAGACAGATATTTTATTCAACAGCACACATCAATACAGTTCAATAGTGTTAATATTGTACAAATTGTTACACCAATTTTTATGTATACAGTTAGAAGATGGCAGAGTCAGATTGGCTGTCTGAACGCCATCCCCTCCCAACCCAAAGAAAAAATGGTACGGTTAGAATCGCAAACACACTGACAGATGTTTCAATTCATGAATTTGTGAATATACGTTACGGGGTGAATGGTTTATTGGCAAGTTGTCAAATAATCAAATAATCACTTCGGTGGTGCTAAATGTTTTTTCAAGGGTCATGAATGACATAATCTGTCTGTACGGGCAGAGGTAAAATGGATAAGAAAACCAGACATCATTACAGCGTGGACCACAATGTTATCGTATATATGCTTTTGCGCAGAAAAAATAGTCAATTACTTCAATTAGCCTCAGATGCAAGCGTCCAAAACAGATAGTTACCACAACCCGCACTATATGGATTATTGCATTCAACATTAATAACATTAGTCAAATACGAACTTATTAATCTGCGTTTCAGATTCTTCCTGTATATTGGCATATTTCCCTTGTTACGACTTCCCTGATCTGATACATTCCATTTTTTTGGAAGGAATAGAAAGGCAAATAAGTTAAGGACTTGATTCGTGGTTTTTCACTGGGAATGTCTTGGAGTCATAGTGCTTGAGTTACTGACATAACTAAAGCCGATGTTAAACGGAATGGGCAGATGCTTTTATGCCAAACGTGAATAGTGTTACATTTAATTTGAATAGAATAGAATCCGTCACCTTTAGCATTTTGTTATGATTAATCATGTAGCGACAGTGGGTGGAGGGGGGATGTCTCACCCCCAATAACCATCATAATTTTCAGTAGTTGGAAATTGGAAGGTATAAATTCCAATAGTTGGAACTTTTCAGACCTTTCTGGACCAGTCGATTTGAGTTTTCAGCCTGTGATCACAGTTTTCGATTTAATTCTACGACTTTTTCAATCAGCCGACAAAATTTTCCGAAATTCCGATTCGAATCTGTGATCGATCCGGTTTTTCGAATTCATCGTTCCGTTTCTCTCACGGTGACCAGGCTACACAAGAACTACAGACTGACAGTTATTCTGCCAATACCCACTCCTTCCAACTGACTGGCAGTCAGTTGGAAGGAGTGGGTATTGGCAGAATAGCTGTCAGTCTATAGTCCTTGTGCAGCCTGGTCAGTGTTAGGGAAAACTCTTGGACCTACCTGTGGAAATGCATTTTTCGAGTGGAAAAATGACCAGATTTAAGCCAGAGGGAGGCCTCAGAATCCATCACGGGGGTTAAAAAAGATCCACCATCGACAGAGAGATACCCCCACTGGAACTCTCCGCAACACGGGCCTGCGGCCTGGAAAATGCATACGGCATGTCCTCCTGGGAACCCAACCCCAGTTAGAAATCTAACTGATCACCCCACATTGAAGACCCTCTAGCTGCGTCCCTGGTTATGGTAGAAAAGGGGCTCCGTATATTCGTTGAGCCTTTTATCGTTCAGTATTTGTACAGAACGTTTCGGCATTTCTAGCAGTTTATTACGACCTCGTTGAATTGCTCCAAATGTGTTTTCCATAAACGAGTTGACTATGTATGTGTGAGTAATATTGTGGCTTCGTGTGGGAGAATATGTTTTACTTCATTTACGCAAAGTTAGATCTTTCTGTTGCGAGTCCAGTGCTCTAACCACTCAGCCAATAAGCCACCGTGCATTTTGTGATCAGAGTATAACCATTGGTGTTGAGAGAGACTTTAACAGTAATAAACAATACGCGAAAACGCGTACTCTATCCACATTAGAGTTTAAGAATCACGTTCATTTTCAGGAAAAGTTAGAATTACTATTTTTCTAACATATTACATGGTATATTATGGAAGGTATATCATTGCTAAACATGTTTTATTTTTTGTTGCAATTTCAACAAGAACAGGCGTATCACGTCAACCTTTAGTGGAGTTACAACATTCCACTTTCTCTAACGTAAACAGCAAGTTATCATTCTGACAGAATGTTATCATTTTAAATAGATACGTTGAAACTTAAGGTGGTTCGTAAAGAAATGATAAGATTTGATTGAATACCAAACGCAGTGACTGGATAGTGTGAAAAAGATAAATTTCGGGTTTGGATAATTACATTCGTGATGTTAAACGTTTCTGATGTGAAATCCCCGAATGTTTTCGGAGACGTATAGATAACAACAAAGCGTCACAAAAACTGGGATTTAACCCTTTACCCAACACAGATGATATCAAAATTTATTATTTTAAATATCATTTTTTTCAAATTTAAAAAAAAATCTCAACAAAACCATATCATGTGACCCCTCGTTGGAACGAGCTCGACGAGCTCGTTCCAACGAGGGGTCACATGATATGGTTTTGTTGAAATCTTTAAAAAAAATAATATTTTTTCAACTGCTGAATTTGCATATCTTACGCGGGCGGATGCGGCCGATTCGTTGGATAAAGTGTTAAGGAATTTATACACTAGATGCGAGACGAGCGTTTCCTTTCCTTTCATTTTCCAATTTCAACAGAATGTTTTGGCACAATTTCGACACAACACTTTGGCTAGGACCCTGCCAAGCTTCGAAGTTCGATTCGAATCAAAGTCACCCCGATGATCTCGATTCCAGTTGCGCTGTTTCGGAAATTTTCGAATCGTCCAGATTGTCAAGGTGATAGCTAAAAGTTGCGATTTTGTTGTATAAAAATGTAAATATTTTCGGTAGATATGTGACGGACCCCGAAAACAAGCTTGTCAAACTGACGTTAATTCAACAGATTCTAAATGAAGTATGAAATTTAATGTCCATTATGGCGCACATGTTCAACGCCATAGAGGTTTCTGATAACAGATCAATAGTAAGAGAAACAATATTCTCTTCTGAACCGTTATCTGGGTAATTAAGGCCAGTTAAATTGTAATTGTTGAAAACCAGTGCATCACATATGTTCTGGACACACACCCATATTACGCATCTATCCTATCTCCGAAATGTCAAAAGATACCAAAACGAGAGTCTTTCAAAGGAACTTAAAAGCGAGTGTTAAATTAAGATAGATCTAAGCGGCCAAGTTCAAGAGAAGAGATTAACTGAGAATAAATGTTCTAGTTATCTAAATAAAAATCGGGGGATTTCTAGAAAAATTCATTCCAGCCAATTCCAGTCGGAAGGCGTGTAAGGCTGTGGATCGTTGCGAGTAGATGAGAAGGTCCCATGCTATTGGTTAGAGAAGGTACCGCATCGGTGCGAAAGTAAAGGCACGTTGTGATGTAGGGGGAGCCACAGAGCTCATATTTAGAATAGGAGCAGTCGCGGGCCAAGTCGGAGACCATATATGAGAATAGGCCCAGGAACAGGAAGTACGAGCTCAGGGATCTATATGCATTTAGATACACGGCATTACCTGTTTTAGAAGCAGAATTCTGAGATGCAGTTGGCCCGAGGGCACTCAGAGAAGGTCCGAATTTAGCCTTGGCCGTCGAGGATCATAGGCACCGCGATTGAAAGCCCGCGTATTGTTGTAACCCTGTGAGGGTTGTAAGGAACCGATTGTAGTTTGTTAACGGTTGCGAACCGTAGTGGCATAGTAGCCCAAGAAGTAAAAGCTGTAACGTTGAGGTCTAGGGACCGTATTAAGAGCTTGAGTAAGCGCTGGAATAGCTCGCGAGATAAGATAGTTTTAGGCGGTGCGAGAATTGGTGATGTTGAGAACACTTTGCAGAATATTTTTATGTAAGCTTTGTTAAGTAGAAAGCTGAAGGCGAAGAATAACTTAACCCCGTGAGAGCCAGGCAAGGCGCAAAGTGAACGTGAAATGTGGTAGACGCCGATTGAATTCTGATTGAACTGTGAGAACGCTGATAGAGTCACGCAAGCAGAACATTATATGTGTGAAGCCCGAATGTCTGATGGCGAAGTTAACCCTGCGAGGAGGAAGCAACGAGAAGTGAATAGACACTTTGTATTTGTCACAAACCGTGAGAGGATGAAGATGATGTGAGGTTGATCCAGCGGACACAGCTAGCTGTGGGAGACATCGAGGGCCCTAAAGAATAAACTTTTATTCGCGTAATTAGTGTATTCTTGTAGATAATTTTGTGAGTAATTTGTTTCATATTATATTTCTTCGTACATGTAAATAAATAATCTTTCAGTGAATTATCGTTGATCTCCTTTTGGTGTTGTAAGCCACAGACACCTTCAGGAATCCTAAGAGTCCCAAGCGGATAGGGCATTGATAAGGTGGCAAGGTTTACGTTCGAACTGGGGTTCAGGCGACAGTCACTGGCTGTCGACTGAGCACTGATAAGAACATAAATTTTCCTCCATCACTTAACCCCTGTAATCCTGCGACACAGATGCTCTGAAAATCCCCCAAAGTCTCCTCCTGAAATCTTGTATCATCAGGTCTCCTGTACAGGAGATCTGGTGATAGAAGGGCTCAAGTAGGTTCCGTTTCCGAAACTACATCGATTCTTCCCAGGAATTTTCCGCTTTTTTGATTGACTGGCCCAAATGGACGAGATCCGTTGAATATAACGTCTATTAATTGGTTGAAGGCTACATTTTTTTGGTGGAATTTGTTCATCCAAATTTATTTTTTTACAAATTATTGAAGAGTGCCTATTTGCGCGTCTTGTTTGAATTATTGTTTAACTCTCTACCGAGAGCAGACGACACTTGCACACGGAATACTTGAATAACTATTTTTTTTCATTTTTGCATTTTTGCGTCAAAAACATAACTTATGACCCGTCATTTGAACGAGCAAAACGAGTTCGTTCCGATGAGAGGTCATATGCTGTGTTTTTGAGACAAAAAATTGAAAAAAAAAAACGAAAATTAAATAGCAATTTATGTGAATAGCTCTGGCCGGTTTTTTGCCATTACGTTGGGTAATGGGTTAAACAATCTATGTGGATGAACACTCGTTGGGACGCGCTCGTCGCGCCCATTTCCATGAGAGATCAGAGGTAAAGTTTTCAAAAAAAAAAAAACAAAAAAAACAGACATGTGGTAATATGTTGCTAACATGTTTTGATAGTATGGTGGATTGACTGTGGAGCAGAGGGTTATCAGTGTCGGTTTTTTTAAAAAGTTAAAAAGTTGGTAAATCCCAAATAAATGACTTCGTTTTTATGACATCATTTATCTGTTAGACAGTGTTCGGTAATTGCCGGGTCAAGGTCACATACAAAACACAGTGCAGACGTAAAAGGCAATAAAATATGGCTTCAGTACTCAAGCAATAAACATTTGTTGACGCGCCATGTCTGACTCCGTCTGAATGCAAACTTTAGATGATTGCGCTTTAGAAAAAATAAGATCAGACCATTCCATGCTACAGTTTTATTATTCTATCAAGAATGGCTATGCACGTGAATGGTACTCAGACAACCTCGACTTGAAATATAGAAAATGTGTCACCAAATTTAGAATAAGTACACATGAATTGGAAATCAAACGGGTGTGACATGCGCCCGTGGACACCTTTTATCTGCGATTTTCTCCAACAGGGATCACGTGTAATTACTCCACTCACCTGACGATGCCGTGAAAAGTACACCCCCCACCCCACGAGTATAAGTGCGAGGGGGCGAGAGTGTGGGTGTGTCTGGGGTTTGTGTTTGTGTGTGTCTGTGCGTGTGATTGTGTGTGTGTGTGTGTGTGTGTGTGTGTGTGTGTGTGTGTGTGTGTGTGTGTGTGTGTGTGTGTGTGTGTGTAAGCATATGCATGTATGTGAAGAAAGGCGTGTACGGAAATGTCTCCTTTGATTTATTTCTAGCATATTGCAACTTATATGTATTTCTGTATTATGTGCCATACCCTTTAATGTTGTGGTTGTGCAATAAAATTTATCTTATCTTATATTTTTATGCTATTGTTAGTGAACGTTTTCCGGCTATTGCTCAATAATCCCAAGACTTAAAATTGTAAGAACGAAGCACACGTTAGCTTTTTGTCCGGGAACCATATATGCGGGACAACCTTGTGAAACTTAAGATTCATACACATTTATCTGGCAAAGATGATGCGATGATAGCAACGAGGCAACGGCAAAAAATCGGTCTAATGAAATTGAACTGGTATGTACACATATATACTGCAACGATGATGGTGACTGGCAAAGATGCAGTACAACCATCCGAACTATTTTTTAAATCGGTGTGGGAGCGATTGTTTGCCGCTACGGCGACGTTTCTGAAAATGACGTCACTCGCTTTCGAAAATAGCATTATGAGACTCAGAGCTTCAGATCGCTCAACAGGGCTACCCGCGTTGTGTCCTTGGGCAAGGCACTTTATCCCGGTTGCCTACATGGGGGCACGATGACGCTGTGTACTAAGGCATACTGTACGTCGATGGTGCACATGTCTTCAACCGCTGTAACCCTGCTTAAGCGCAGCTTGAACAGAATTAGAATGTTGAGGAGCTGACAGTTGCTCGTCGATGCCCGGTGGTTCTCTCCGGGTACCCCAGCTTTCTCCACCTGTAAAACTGTCACGGTCACGATTAGCCATTGTGCATAAGTATGTGACCTTAAACACCAATAAATAAATAAATAAATAAATAAATAAATAAATAAATAAATAAATAAATAAATAAATAAATAAATAAATAAATCGCTCAACATCTCATGACATCAATCAGAGTCCACAATCTTGCCTGCATTTGATTCAGTATTAGACCCAACAGAAGCTAGAACCTGACAGAAGGAAGTCCTAGCGAATAGTTAAGTCCCGTAGATGGCTCCAATAGCAGGATATACCACGTATGTCGGGTAACGGTCGCCGCTTGCCTTCCCAACAACAATACCCTAAACTTCGAAATGAAAGAGCTCGCCTCTGACAAAAATGAGGCCACAAAACGGCCATATAGTGGGAAGCCCAGAGCAGCTCCACGGTGGAAAATGAAACCCAAATGGAGGATTTGGATGAATGAGTATCGGTGATGATAGCAGAGACCTAACTAAAACAAATACCATCCATTTTACAAAGCGCAGCACCACAACAACAGCTTGATGTATAGGCTCACAGACCTACCCATATTAGACAAAAAGTGTACTCATCACAAAAAACGCTAACTGGTGTGTACAGCAAACAAGCTGACAGAATTAACCGCTCTCCTCTTAACCCTTTACCTAACACGAAAAGCAGACGGCACTTGCAAATAAAATACTTGAATAACTATTTTTTTTTTGGGGGGGGGGGCGTTACCATGGGTAAAGGGTTAAAGCATAGATCCCACCCGCCTGGTGTCGTACTAACTAACTACTATAATGAAAGAATGAACCAACAAAAATACCGAATATCAACACGAGACCCAGAAGTCGGACAACAATATAAAAAAATAACCATTCTCTGGCCGCCATCATGACTCCTAAGCAAATACACCTTCTCATTCTTTCAACACTATTCACGACATCGACCCGAAGCAAATACTATAAAACTTTTACAATTGTATTTTCTAGAACTGTATTTCTCCCTTTTAATATAACCGACTAAAATGAATCATTAGCATTTTAAAAGATATGACAGTTTGCCATCATTCTGGCAATGGCCAGATCTTTGAAAATGCTATCGGTTCATTTTAATCCATTTAAAGTCATAACTAGAAAATACCATTCTAGAAAATAGAATTGAAAAAGTTATATAGTATTGGCCCCTGGTCTACAATGTTATTCAAATTACTCTGCTTCAACTGAGTACAAGAAACTGATACCATCTAAGCGTATGGTATATTATCGGATATAATCCAGTTTCATCATTGCCCCCCCCCCCCCCCCCCACACACACACACACACATAACGTACAGACACATATACCCCGTAACCTAATAAAAAAAACTTTGAATAAAAATATTGTCCACCCCCAATGGTTATTATGGGATTGTGTGTATTCCAGTATATCACATGACTGTATTCTTCAATACTTGATAGCTGGTGTATTTAATCCATTTACCAGTGTTTGAAGCGTCTTCTGATTGCTAACGTGGCTGAAGCAAATAGCAAATGACGTTGGCTATTTTAAAACATGCGAGTGACAAGAGCTTGTTCTTTTGTTTTCCTTTTGTTTTTGTCGCACTACCATACCGAAGTGTTGATAATAACGTTTTACCTTGACTGGCCCACTTCGTCATGGGGAAATTCTGTTTGGAATTGTTAAGCGATCTAAAACTAATATCCTATGGTTGAAGGCGGGACGAAATCCTTATCTCGGGCAGCATACATTGTACATGTAGATTTAATACCTGAATGACGTATTTACACCTTTCGGCTTCGCGTCACGGTTGAAAACCGACATCCGGTGTATAAAATCTACGGGTATTAAATCTACATGTACCCAGAATGTTGCCCGAGATAATTAAGAATATATACTGGAGAGTTCTGAAGGCAATCTCCAATCTAGTATATAATTGCAAAATCTGTAATTCCGTCCTTAGTTCCGTCCAGCTAGAAATTCCAGCATTGATTGTCTCCCTTGAGATACTTTTCTTTCACGTGAGCGGGGTTTTCCATTCTGCGACGGGATGACCCGCTAGTGAAAAATAAGAAACTTCTTATCATAATTGGGATATTATGCGTAGTTGTGTAAAATCAAATGTTTGATTATATGTGATTTTATACCTTCCACCTTTCCCCAGTGGCACATGGCATCTGGCTTCTGAAACTCACCATCTTTAATTAGCACGGTAAGCTGGCGCAATTTCTTTATAAAAAGACTGACACTCTCTGTTTATCAAAATCCTGAATCCACCACTCGTCGTTTGAGAACCATAAGGTTCTATCTTCTACTGAAAGATAGAACCTTACGGTTCTTCTGCGACGCAGTGCTGATTGACGTTAGTTAATCTCTTAGCTTTCTTTCTCGATCAATAACAGGTTAATTCAGGTCAAGGAAATCTACACGTATGCATGATTTACGAGTCGCCAGGGGGGGCTTTTTACTATTGTGGTATTTAAAGTGACTTACCTAATCTATCTTCAGTTTAATTGTGCATCGAACGTTTGAGGAATGAAACATTGACTTCCCTCTAAACTATTTTGTTTTTGACGTGCCTTTGAACTTGAACCACTAAATCAGTCTAGGTGGAAGTTTTATCAGTCGTTTACATTATTTTTTTCCATAAACAGTGACTATTTATCAGAATCCAAAGTTACCAGTTGTAAAAGATCAACAAAATATAGTTGTCCACCTCACTGCCTAGTGGCGGGTACGTAATTGCTTACCACTTTGTCCAACCCGACTAGCAGACGACACTTGTGAAAAAGTTCTTAGTAACAATTCCTTTTCATTGTTACCTCAAAAACATTGCTTATGACACCTCATTTGAACGAGCTCGTTCCGATGAGAGTTCAAAAGCTGTGATTTGAGACAAAAATAAAAATAAAATTTGAATAGCGATTTTTTATGGATAACGCTGATTGTTTTTTTCCATTACGTTCGATAAAGGGTTAAAAGAAGAACGGATCAAAATGTTAGGGAGACGACGAATACTACCAACGCGTTCACGCGCGTGCACCAAGCCGTCGTGCTAAATGCCGCCTGGTTCCATACCGAGGACATCGCGAACACCGGAGCGAAAATATCCTCGCAGCATCGGACGCGAGGCATATCTACTAGAAAGGAGTAGGAAAATTCTGCCGTTGCATTGCGCAGGGTGGAATACCACTCTAGTCTTTTCGTGCTTCCCGTTCACATATATTCGGCGCGTCCATCAGCGAGACATTTGGGGCTTATGAGTCTTCGGGATATTCTGAAATCGCCAAAAGTGCCAAGTGGACACGGCACCTATGTGACAGTTGGTGTGGATGGGTCAGTGCCTCCCGAAGTGTACACTGCTAATTCCAGGGACACGTTGGCTAAATTTTGCATTGCTTTCGTTTGATTCAGATACCTAGTTTAAATGGATTCTTCAAAATGTCTCGTGATTTAATTAAAAGATCCTTATTTTCACGATGGAAAGTCACTCATTTGATGTCGACATTTAAATGACGTCACACCACTGAAATACTCGAGTGCAGCACCATCCAAGTGTACTTTGTTGTACCCAAAGGGACACTTGAAGAATGGACGTCCGGAATTAAGTAAAAAATTAACTGCCAGCAGAAGTGTTTTTGTTACTTTGACTGATTAAGGACATATGGAAAATTTATTTTATCACATTATAACGAGAGAACATATCGTTATAATTAGATAACAGGTAGTTACAACGAGGTACCATGTCGTTATAACGACCCACGTATCTCGTCATAACGAGGACATAGATGGAGTGGTTTGAAGCAGAGTTTTTGTACGATGGAGAATACAATGAGTAAGGTTTGGGTGCATAAAGAGAAGAAAGAAGAGAGTTGTACAAAAACGTCAACGCAAACTAAGATTAAACCTTTACCTAACATGAAAAGCAGACGACACTTGCAAATAAAATTCTTGAATAACTAATATTTTGCATTTTTTGTCGTTCCAAAGAGGTGTCATAACCTATGTTTTTGAGACAAAAATGAAAACAATAATGAAAATTAATTGGCGATTTTTGTGAATAGCGCTGGCCGATTTTTGCAGTTACGCTGGGTAAAGGGTTAAAAGACGTAATTAACGATTCGTTGAAATGAGAGAAGAGGTAGTACATTTAGTTCAGCTTCCCGGTGGGGAAGCCAAGACGTTCGTATAGCTGAAATGGGAGAAGAGGAACCCTCGGACTTTAAGAGAATGTCGGAAAAGTGTAACAGATCTGAGAGTATTACTTGGTTAGTTTACTTCGGTCGCGGGCTGATATGAAGTTACCTCGGGCTGGTATCTCGGCAGATATGAAACTAACCATGGAATAACCTCTAATTACATTTGCTTTGTATTATAAAGAATCAGGTAAACATGAAACTGTTTACGGACTATACAGATCAAAATAGTATGCGGAACGCTTAACAGGGGACTCGGAAGCATCCGACTTCGGACGGCAGGTAGGAGCACCAAAAAGGGCACTCAATTCGGGGTATGAGTTAAGACTAGGAGTTTACAGGGCATCATAAATTGCAATGTGACAGCCAATAGTACTGGCGACATTATATCAATATAAAGGTTTAGAACTCACCCCGTCGAATGTATAGCTTCTATGTGTGGTGATTGTCGATTGGCCTCTATCATTGTACGTCGTAGCACCACCCACACTCATCAGCATTAGCGCACGTACGTGCACAAAACGACACGCGTGTGTAAATGGATTAATCGATGTGGCAAGAGTGTCAGCGCTGAAGGATAGAACGAGAGGAGGACACATGCCACATTCCGCGATGGCACAACTGCCATATCGATTAACCCATTCACACGCGCGTGTCGTTCTGTGTTTATTACACGCCTTCATGACGTTCACGTCTATAAAACAAATACTAGAAGGACACTCAGCAACTCATTTGACAACTATCAACAAAAATAACACATTTTATAGCCAACCAAATTTGCAAGGGAAACCCGTGTTACTATTTCGTCCCCTGAGTTCCAAAGTGTTCTATGTGCCTACTGGCACATAGAACACATTTGAACTCAGGGGACGATTTCCAGCTATCGCTAGCGATTCAAATTGTAATTACGTTGCACGATTTGTGGAAAATTCCGATGCAATTTCGCTTTTATTTAAAAATAGTCCGTCAACGATTTCCAGGTTTTCATTTACCGCATGCTTTAGTCTAGCTGTAGATGGGGATTTCATAGAACAGGCATGTAATAAAATACGTTACTAACGAATACTCGAAAGTGTTTCAGTTATAGGTCTCGGGAAGTAAAGTTTTTCCAATTTTCCACTAGTACACAAAAAGGGGCACACACTTCCTCCTAGCCTCAGGGTAAGGAGGAAGCTGCCCACAAAATCCTTTCCGCCCCTTGAAACTTGAAACAATTTCAGAGCTCACATTTCCCTTAAACTTTTGTCATGGCAACCAGATATATCGCTATAACAAGGTTAGATGTCCTCCCCTGTTACAGACGAAAAATGCGCTGGTGTGAAGTGGATAGAGGAAATTACGAACAACTTTATAGTGTGTTGTGACAGCGCACATGTCCGCAAGAAGATTTCTGTTGGGCATTTGATTCTGTCCTCTATGAAAAAGGAAAAAAAAAATGACCACTTGGGCCAGAAAAATAGAAACTAGAGTCTTTTACTCGGAAAATACTTCATTAATTTGGAAGTGATGGAAACACAGCTCATAAGGAATAAAAAATATTGGTAGTCATTCAGATGAACTTCAAGTTTCTAACTAACTTTTAAAATAGCAAAATTTACTTTCTCGGATACGAGGAACTATTTCGATTGTAACGATAATTGGTTGTGAGAGTGAAGACAAGCTATAGATAGAAAATTCAATTGATAAAGCTGGGGCGTTTATTGAAAATATGTGAACACTGCTAGTGATAGGTGTGGATGGCCTTAACGTTTCATTCCGTGGAACAGTTGTTTTAGCATTAAGTATTAAACAAAAGCTTTTAGAAAGAAAATCATGTCTCTATGAGTACGTGAGGGTGTGTATTGTATGTGTGTTGGGGTGGAGGTATCTTCCCGATTTTATGAGACCCAAGAGAGGAGAAAGGTGTCCTTTGCTATTCCCGAGTCTTAGAAAAGAAATCATTGAGTTAGGGTTTGGTTCCCTGCTTCAGTTTTGTGAGGACTTGTTTTTTACTGACAACAAAAAGAAAAAAAACAAACAACTCCCAACAACGGGGTCATACAAGATCAGAGGTGCATGTGTTGAAAGAGGCACCATCCGTATAAAAGATAATGTTGTAGTTGACAGTGTAGTGTTTTTGACCGGAACGACCTCGTTCCATAAGACCTTGTCAGTTATATATAGGCCTATGTAGCAGAGTCATGTCGGTTTCAGAATGTACAGAACAATCGCCGTGGACTGGTCGCAATCCACGCGTGGGGAGTGATGTCCACACATGCGTTCAACAGGTAATAAAAAACATCATCAGCAAAATTTTAATGAATGAAGCACCGGGTTGCACCCGGTGCTTCAATAATTAAATTTTTGAAGATTATTCCTTTAATTAGTGTTTGAAATCTAATATTATTGCGTCCGTGGAAATATTGCCCACCCGTGGAAAGTGACCAGTCCGACTGTACTGTACCAAACTTGTGCTGAAAGGAATACTGAATTAGAATTTTGTCCGTCCTATTACATCGTCGCACATAATGATTTAGACTGCAGTGATACTGACGAATTCTACCCACAATATTTCTTTTTTCGATTGTACATCCTCTATCGACGTACATAGCACAGGTGGTACAAATAACATATTTTGCTATTGTCGCATGTTGTTATCTGTTATCTCTACTTTGGGCAAGTGTTCAATCTTTTGGCGACAGACAGACAGAATAAAAATTACATTACTAAAAATGGAACATCAGTCTTCATCAATTTCCTTTATCTTTATTTAGATTCAAAAGGACTGTCTGGTGTTTACAATCGGAGTTCACTGAATTACAAAAACGCGGAAATTGTTTTTAAATCATGTCAAAGCAACAGTATGTAAATATTTTTAATTTGTAACAGTACAGGACACAAGGAACGAGGAGAGGACTTGGTATCGTAATTGAAAAATACAATTTGGAAGTTTTGGGCTGAAACAACACAGTGAAAGTAATTTACGCGTGTTTATTTATTAAATTTGATTTTCTTTCCCAGAATTGCGCATTACCGAGTTCGCCTGATATGACTTTAAACTTTGCTGATATGATGCTTGTCTCGGCCGATATAAACCAAGCTAGAGTTGTCATCCTTGGGGCGTTACAAGGTGAAGCAATTTTGTTTACATTGTAATCGTTCACCGTTATTCGTCGAGTGCAACCAATTAGTGAAATTGGCTTTACCTGGCAAAAGGGAGTAGTTTTGTATGATGAGGAATTAATGATGGCAATAAATAAGGATTAACCCTTTACCCAACGTACCGTCAAAACCGGCCAGCGCTATTCTCAAAAATCGCCAATTAATTTTCAAAATATTTTCATTTTTTGTCTCAAAAACATAGGTTCTGACCCCTCGTTGGAACGAGCTCGTCGAGCTCGTTCCAACGAGGGGTCATAACCTATGTTTTTGAGACAAAAAATGAAAAAAAATAGTTATTCAAGAATTTTTTTTGCAAGTGTCGTCTGCTTTTCATGTTAGGTAAAGGGGAGAAAAAAAGTAGTGAGTTGTACAGAAAATTCATCGCACACTGAAATTTAGAGTCGTAAACGAGATTTGTCCAAGTAGAAGAAGAGGTGGTTTAGATACCCGAACGTCGCGGCTTCCCCAGCGGGGAAGACGAGACGTGCTGATAGCTGAACTAGGAGAATTTATTAATTTATTTATTTATTGGTGTTTGAGGTTACATACTTATGCACAATTGTTAATCGTGACTGGGACAGTTTTACGGGTGGAGGAAGCCGGAGTACCCGGAGAGAACCACCGAGCATCGACGAGCAACTGTCAGCTTCTCAACATTCTACCTCTGTTCAAGCTCCGCTCAAGAAGGGTTACAGCGGTTGAAGACATGTGCACTATTGACGTGCAGTACGCCTTAGTACGCGGCGTAAATCGTGCCCCCCCCCATGTTGGCAATCGGGATAAAGTGCCTTGCCCAACGACACAATGCGGGTCGTCCCTGACGGGGATCGAACTCGGGACCTCTACCATAGTAGTCCAACAGTCTACCACTGAGCCACCGCGCTGCCATTGAGAAAAAAATAACACTATCAGAAAACTTTAACAGACCTGAAAATTTTTGTAATTATTTGTTTTGGTTTAATAAATAACGAGGTTATTGCTAGGTTCGTTTCATATCGGCCGAGACTCAGCCCTCGGTAAATTAATATCAGCCCTCGACCTTAGGTCTCAGGCTGATATGAATTTAGATCGGGCTGGTATCACGGCCGATATAAATCCAAACAAGTAATAACCTGCAAATATTTGTTTACTTGATTGCCCATCATCTTAGACATATTTGCGAATCTTCCAACGGAATTGAGGAGAAGAGGTAACTTCGGACATTGTTGTGAAAAGAATGAGAAATAACAAACGATAACAAATCGTGAGAATTTTTGTTTTTATTTGTGTTTGTTTAATAAATAAAAGAGGCTGTTATATATACTTGGTTAGTATCATATCGAACGAGAAATCATCCCTCGATAACTTCACATCAGCCTTCGACCTCCTGTCTAAGGCTGATGTGAAGTTCCCGCGGGCTGATATCTCGGCCGATATGAAACTAACCAATTAATAACCTCTAAATATCTACTTATTTAGTGCTTCAGTCATTGGATGGAGTGATTTCTGTAAAAATAACACTTTGGTTATGTTATTAAAGTGATTTCAGGAGAATGTACCGTTACTGTATTTCGGGTACTTGAGAAAACATTTCATAATAAAATAAGTGGTCTGGAGGAACATACCTGATGATCTATTCAAAGACACAATACGATAATAAATAACGCTTTAGAAAAACTGTGATAATATATTGATATAAAATAACAAAAGTGGCGTTTCGCATGAAGAAAATAGAGGTTTGGGAAACGTTTCTTCATGCGTGTCGGCTGTTGTCAATTCAACCTATTTAAATTACTAGTTTTGTTCTCGGATATTTTGGATATTTAGGACATAGATGGTTTTGATATAATTTTCGTCTGTTTACAGTTCTCACCGAAATACAGTAGCAGATTTTCAGGAACTACTGAAACCAGCTTCTACCAGATGAGTTGCAAGAATGCAACACAACCTTCATTTTGATGGATAATATGCCTTTTTTTATTCGAAGATTATATGAAATTCAAAACGAAGAATATTTTCGCAAATATTTTAGCGCTGCTTGGATATCGCCATGTTGATTGCTAGAAGCCACTTTCAGGGCTTTCGAAAACGAGAAGGTACCAGCGCAAAAGTCAACATTTTCCTTGTTTAAGTTTCATTCTAAGTCAAACGCAAATAGTGTTTTGTGTATATAATTTTTTTATTAGAAATTATTGGAGAGTGCCTGTAGGCACTCTCCAATAATTGGTAATAAAATAAATTTTGAATAACAAATCCAGTCCACCAAAAATAACTTAGCCCTCAACCAGTTAAACGATAAATACGTCTAACCCTTTACCCAACGCAGACGATATCAAAATTTATTATTTTAAATATCATTTTTTAAAATTTTTCAAAAAATTTCAACAAAACCATATCATGTGACCCCTCGTTGGAACGAGCTCGGTGAGCTCGTTCCAACGAGGGGTCACATGATATGGTTTTGTTGAAATTTGTTGAAAAATTAATATTTTTTCAACTGCTGAATTTGCATATTATGCGGGCGGATGCGGGCGATTCGTTGGGTAAAGGGCTAAATGTACTTGTCATAGCACCCTAATGTCTCAGCGCCCAAATGTCGCAGCACGCAAATGTCGAGCGTCTGAACGTCGATCATCCAATTCTCTTACCACCGGACTATCGATACATTGAACGTAGAGCCCCGAGAAGCTTCGAAATTCGATTCGATTCGAAATCGACCTGATGATTCAATTCGATTCGATATGAGTCCAAATGATTCGTATATTTTCGAATTTTCAAGTTGTTCTCAAAATTCTACCAAGTGTCTTCTCTTAAATTCTTCTTCTATCATCAGGGCATCTGTGCAGGAGACCTGATGTTAGAAGAACAGTTCAAGGAAGTACCGCTTCTCGAACTACTTTGGTTCCGTTCCGGAAAATTCCGCTTTTTTACATAACTTACGAAACGGACGACGCTATCCTTGAGTGGAGACCGAGAATATTTAGGCTGTAAGAAGGTGCAATGTTTACAACTTGAAGAGCATTGAGACTCGATTCAAAATTCGTTTAGAATCGGAATATTCAGCCTGAATTGATTCGGGATTCGATTCGATTTCGAAATCTGAGATTCGCGTGTTCCTGACAATTTCTCATCAATATTCAGCTGCTTTTTCTCTTATTAACATGAAATAAAAGTTTGCCAGCGAAAGGGTTTGATTTAGAACAGAGCAATGAAAATGAACTAGGAGCAAACTAATTTGAAAAATCGCACAATCTCTTAAACTTCACGTCATTGCATTGTGTAGGTTTATGAATTTATTCTCTTGCACATAAAACCATTCTATATGAGCTTGTTCGATGCCTGCAATTCCCATTAGCATGCCTCATTGGAACCTGTATTAAGAATCTCTCGCTCTTTCATCGCACAAATGCACACGGTTCTCAGACTTTTGATTGATTGCCGGAAAGGCCCCGAAGGTCACTCTTCGGCTCTTTGAAGTCAGGTTTATTAATATTCATAACGTAAAGGTTTTGAGAAAAAGAATCGATTTTGACATTTCGGAGGGGATGAATGGTTGTTTATGCCGCCAGAGGGTACTTTTTGTAGAATATCATATCACTCATCGCGATGCAATATATCAGGAGGCTTACTCATCAATCAGGTAACGCTTTCTCTCTCTCTCTCTCTCTCTCTCTCTCTCTCTCTCTCTTTCTCTCTCTCTCTCTCTCTCTCTGCCCCCCTCTCTCTCTCTCTAACATTTATGACAATTTACAGAGCTATATAATTTCTATTATAGCCCTGAAATAACAATACGGTGCGTAAATTGTGTATTAAAGCTAAAACACCCGTGTAGTGGAGCATCCTACCACGCAATAACTCTCGAGGTCTGTACATGTAAATGCATAAACGCCGCAAATAAAGTTGCAGTTAATAAACCTCCGGGGAAAACCCGCATTGTGTCCTTGGGCAAGGCACGATGACGCCGTGTACTAAGGCGTACTGCACGTCGATAGTGCACATGTCTTCAGCCGCTGTAACCCTGCCTGAACGGAGCTTGAACAGAGAATGTTGAGGCGCTGACAGTTGCCCGTTGGTGCTCGGTGGTTCTCTCCGGGTACTCCGGCTTCCTTCACCCGTAAAACTGTCACAGTCACGATTAGCCATTGTGCATAAGTATGTGACCTTAAGCACCAATAAATAATAACAATAATAATAATAATGGACCTCCGGGTTGAGCCGGGATGTCCACTCGCTGAAACATTCCTTCTACCTCTATAACATGAGTTGTTGATCGCCATGGCTTCATTGTCAATAAGTCCCAATCTATATTTACTGTATAGGGCTACAAAAAAGTGCTTGGACTCTCAGGCAATCCCTCGTTGAATTTGAACCTCCTTATTGGATATTTTTTATTGCATTTCAGGGTCTTTTAATGTTAGTACAAATCAGGAAGATACGAAACTTTTCACATTTTTAATTGATGCATATTTATTTAGTTGCGTCTCCAATATGTTTGCCTTGTTAAAATTTATGGGAGAGTGTATAGGCACTCTCCCATAAATTGTAACAACGCAAATCGTCATAGATTAAATACTTTTTCTTCAAAGATAATATGAAGAGCATCGAAAGAATATGAAGCCTTTAAATTGCAGTACCTACAGTTTATTTTTAGAGCAATGTTTTATTTTTCAAATTAAAAATGAATTTATTTGTATAAATATGCACTTTCTATATTTCTGTTTGTGAAAAAAACAGCCGAAATCCTCTCTATGTTTGCTCACTTTTTGCAAAAGAAAAAGAAAAATTAAAAATAAAAACCTCCCTCCCTCACCGATTTGAAAAAATTGCCCGAGAATCAATTAATTTATGTTGTGTGGCCCAAAAAAGACTGAAAAAAGCACAATCATGCCCTCAGTTTCGGTGTCGCACCAACTAGCCTCAAAGGAGGGACCCACATTTTGTTCTTACCAATTACTGATAAAACTAAAGATGACTGACAGTCACTGACTTTTTGGTGAATTGCCCATGCAGTCGGACGATTGGTAATTCTGTTGACTGTCTATCGAACTGGCTAGTTGAAGCTCTAGTTGCACGCCTAGTTGGCAATCCATCGTACATACAACTCTCAATCCGGCAAACGCACAATCTCGACCCATATTGGCATATCGGAAATTTATCTAACTATCTGGTGAGCTGCCTGTCTGTCCAACCGACTCTCACCTCCAAAGACTCTCTCCCTGCACTCTAAAACATAGATAATATTTTGGGATTTATTGTAGAACTTATACAGAGTGAACATGTCATAACGAGTGGAAAAAATAAATATATTTATTTTTTTTTTGCATCAGAAAAGCCATATGGATGGAAAATAATATTTTGATTCCAGACATTATTTACTCTCCATACTTATTAATACAGCTTGCTTCCTGTTAAGACACCAGTCATTATTTGCGACCCATGTGATCTTTTTACGCCAATTTCATTTTCACTCTTAATCCCAATTGTAATGAGTGATTAGCTTTTGTCGCTGATCTCTCACCACGTGTGAGATTAAGAGTCCTTCCCAAGAATATGTCAATGGCCTAATTCGGGTTTATTGTGGCGGGACGAGGCCATGTATTTTCTTACAGAAACTAGCAATGCCCTGCATCGCCGCATGCCACGTACTGCATCGCTAATGTGTGTCGGAAAGCCTCATCTTCTTGACCCCCATATTAACCGAGAGTTTACTGCACCTAAAATGGAACATGTTTGAATCCAGTAAAGTCTAAAAACGCAACAGACTCGATTCCAACTAAAAACTGGCAATTTCTCCGCCCCTTATAATTATTTGTACATCTACAGGAACATTAGACCTAAAAGGTTTTCTTCAAACCGGAAGATTTCCCAACAAAATATTTTGTGTGGCGGTGATTTTGGGACCACCTCCCTCCGGCACCCACTGTATCTACACCTCTGATACAAGTAGTTGGCTAGATTTAAGCCAGGACCGTCGATCAGACGCCCGACGTGTTAGTCACTGAGCTATCTTGCCCTCTTCAAATCGCCCAAACAATCCAACAGAGCATATTAAGCTGTCCGTTAGTGGATGTCTGTGTGGATTGCTTGTTGTTTTAGTGACTTTTAACCCTTTACCTGACGTAAAGGCCAAAAACGACCCGCGCTATTCTCAAAACTCGCCAGTTAATTTTCATTATTTTTTCATTTTCTGTCTCTAAAACATAGGTTATGACCCCTCATTGGAACGAGCTCGTCGAGCTCGTTCCAATGAGGGGTCCTAACCTATGTTTTTGAGACTAAAAATGAAAATAGTAGTTATTCAAGAATTTGTTTTGCAAGTGTCGTCTGCTTTTCATGTTAGGTAAAGGGTTAACAGACGCCGATACTTTTAGTTTGAGTACGAGCTAGAGGTCGTGAGTGTTCCAGTTGTACAATATATGAAGAGTAGATCCACTAAACCCCATGTAGTGAAATATCCACTACCTATTCCTCTGATAATGCATAAGAACGCCAAAAAATGTTTCAGCCAATAGACCTCCGGATTAATCGCGGCGGTCCATTGACTGAAACTTTTCTTGGCGTTTTTATGCTTTTTCACAGACAAGTTGTTATTCTTGAGTGAAAATTCCACCCCACGGGTGATTAGTGGTATCGACTTACTGTAATCCGTCCTCCACCCTTTGTATATTTTTTTCCGATAATACGATCAGTGCAAACGACAATGTTATTTCTCCTATGTCGTGAACGCCTGAGTGGTGGGGATCAAACGATTTATAATGTTATTTGAAGAAATTTTATTTCTGTACCAGGATATCAACACTTTATGGTAGATTTAATTCTTTTGGCGCATCTGTTTATGTGTTTGTTTTCCAAGCTTAATAGCGTTTGTATTGTTTTGTTTACAGGTAGGAGAGATCACCGCCATTCGATTACCAGTATTTACATATACATCCGCGTAAATTATTTTCTTTACTGCAATACAGAATCGTATACTCCGCATGTCTACTTTGTTTGGAATTTCACTTTTCGTGTATACTTGTGTAGTCAAAAACTGGACGCACCTTAACCTTTCTAAAGCTGTATGCTCGGATTTGTGTTTTGGTTGTCTGATGTAAAGGTGATACAGACACCCCCACCCATCCTCATCTAACACATCACACGAAGAACAGGCACATTGCATGGATATTTACTGTGTTTTTGCCAAAGGGGATGTCGCGGTCCTGGGGCCAATACTGTGAAACATTTACAATTGTATTTTCTAGAATTTTATTTTCTAGTTATGACTTTGAATGGGTTGAAATGAACCATTAGCATTTTCAAACATTTGGCAATTTGCCAGTTGGCAAAGTTCCATATGTTTTAAAATCCTAATGATTCATTTTAGTCACGTATATTAATAGGTAGAAAATACAATTCTAGAAAATACAATTGTAAAAGTTTTATAATATTGACTCCTGGTCGCGTCCATAACTGAATCGGATTCGCTGTTTTGTGTAATGCCTCACGTGCCTCTGACACACACATACCCACCCGCACCCGCACCCTCACACACACGCACCCTCACACCCTCACACACAATCCGACCTATACAGATGCTTGGGGGTCAAGTGAGGATCATTGTACTAGTTCAACTACAGGATACAAACCATGTATTAGGATGTTTTACCCAAAACCTTGAACCTATAAGGAAACGCTCAAATTTGAATAGGGGGTGTAGGGTGTGGGCTCAGGACGGATTTAGCGTGAGATTTACCGACCGAGAACGTCCTCGATTGACCAAGGGCGTCTTCATTTCGTACTCTGTCCTCTCTTGATAGGTCCAGACCTGCTCTCAAACACCAACACACTCACACATTCGTGCACAAATGCCACGTGGGTTGCGTGTGTGCATAACCTGAAACACCTTATGGGTTTTTTATTATGCTAGTAACTGTTATTGACCAATCAGCTTCAATATCTAGTG
Organism: Pictodentalium vernedei; assembly: GCA_031216915.1. Taxonomy (NCBI): domain Eukaryota; kingdom Metazoa; phylum Mollusca; class Scaphopoda; order Dentaliida; family Dentaliidae; genus Pictodentalium; species Pictodentalium vernedei. Next base: position 401,063,213 of record CM062297.1, on the reverse strand, counting down.
ACTGTATATGAAACTGTGTAGCATCGAGCTGACCGTATATAGAACTCATATACGGTCAATTCCGACATTTTATTTTTGACATCCAACGCTCGCTTCGATGTTTTTCCTAATTTCGCGTGTTCGACGAACAACAAATAATTTCGCGTGTGTGTCTGTTGAGCAACGTACAACTATAATACGTTTCTTCCAGTCTTTGAGAAATTTTAATAAACAAATGTAAATAAATACAATAAATAAACCACTAAAACGACATGTATAGAAGCCAACTGACACTGTCTGAGGCGAATGATGAATGCAACTGTTCGCAATTACCTTCTCGAAAGAATTATCAATCCATTTGCTCCAGTCGTTTTATTTTTCCAGTACTTAACTCTGAATTAAAGTTGTGAATTGTTAATATAAATTCCTGTTTATTGAGAAGAAAACTCCGTTGTTTCAGCGCCTGCTACTAGCGTGACCTTCACATGCCGTAAAACCGGGAAATTCCCTTATAGTGATAACAGAACATTTGCGAAAGGAATCTGGGTACACTTATGGCTGTGTCTCTTTCAAAGGACTGGCATAATAAATACGTTATGGGGCTTTCAGAGGGCGGATATGATATGATATAACGCTCAGCAAGATCAATATTAGGCTCGGCCTTCGGACTCGCCTAATATTGATCTCACTTCGCCTTATATCACACCATATCCGCCCACTAAAAGCCCCATAACTTATAATCATTGTTTGTTGAATTTCTACACTGTGATTACAGTACGTGGAGAGTGGATAGTAACTAAATCACCCGGGGAGTGGAGTTATCACCCAAGGAATCACTTTCAAATTCTGTACATGTGGACAAAAAACACAAGCAATGTTTCAGGCAATGGACTTCCGGGTTTAACCCGGAGGTCCATTGGCTGACACTTTGCTTCTGCTTGTTATGCTTTGCAACAAATTTGCAGTTATTGCTTGGGTGGAATCTTCATTCTGCGAGTGATTTATTGATAATACACTCTCCATGTACTGTATGTTTCCACTAGTTGTGCGAAATCCACAACTCAAAATTAAAATGCTTGAATGTGCCCTGTCACATATATTGACAACGACCCCCCCCCCCCCCCCCCCCCAACCACAGACACCATCAATCTTTTGTGAGGACATGTTGCATTTTGTTTTGTTCTCGGTGAGAAACAAGTCCCCAAAAATCGAGAAAACAAACCCTAACCCATTGTTTTGTGGGGCCTCGGAGAAAGCAAAGGAAGTCTTTATGGTGACGTCGCAAATACTGTTGTCTAGATTATCAAAAATCGGTGAAACTGACTTCGTCCTTCACATCTACACTCGCAAACACCCTCGGCCTCACACACATGCCCTAACATGCGACACACACAATCTGGTAGATTAGAAACACCACTGTGATGGCAATATCTTGAGAAGCAAGAGCTATTAAAATTTATATCACTGATTTTATAACGGTATTTTCCATAATATAGTTCAAAAACATAACTTCGAGTCCATTTTTATTCTGTCGGGTGTATCAACTAACGAAAAATGTTTTCAAGCTTTATGAATTTACAAATTATTGGGTGCCACATAAAAGTATACCATCTGGGAACATTAAAAAGTAAATTGAGCTGCAGTGTCTGTCTGTCCGTCCGACAGCCCACGCGTCCGTCCGTCCGTTGCTCTGTCTCTCTGACAATCTATCTCTGCATTTGTGGTCTTTTTGTCTGTATTTCCTATCTCTTCTGAGGTCTGTTATCCGGTTACTATTCCCGTTCTGTGTTTCTCTACGTTCGTTGTGTAAAACCATCTAATACCTTTGTGTCTTCGATATGTGTCCTAAACGAACCAAACTCGTAGCAGTTTAACAGGAAATGTACAGACCAGCGAATATATTTTTTCACTTCACGTGAGATATATATTATTATTTCTTTTGCCATAAAGTAAAATATCCTCCATCAATTCGGTGGACCATTGCACGAGGTGTCTACCTCTTCGTGTAAGAGCAATTTATGAGAAATCCTTGTGACACTTGACACATCTCAAAATTTCAAACGAGAAAATAGATTAACCCTTTCCCCAACGTATCGGCCAAAACCGGCCAGCGCTATTCTCAAAAATTGCCAATTAATTTTCATTATTTTTTCATTTTTTGTCTCAAAAACAGGTTATAACCCCTCGTTGGAACGAGCTCGTCGAGCTCGTTCCAATGATGGGTCATAACTTATGTTTTTGAGACAAAAAATGAAACAATTGGTTATTCAAGAATTTGTTTTGCAAGTGTCGTCTGCTTTTCATGTTAGGTAAAGGCTTAAAAGATGATCACTCTATGGCCATGGTAGTTCGACAATTTATTTCAAGCGCACATTGATTACAGCTTTCGAGTCATTGTGCTACTTAACTACCTTTTCCTGCATATATATATAGAACGTTGCCCATACTCTCTAAAATCAGTTAGCTTAAAAACCAAATCAAATGTGTGGAGTGAATATGAACACAAACTGTGTTCATATTCACTCAACCCAGTTGCTTTTGGTTATTTTTTAACCCAATTGTACGTTGAGAACATTTGTGCATACGCTGGGCATATTAAATATTGACCCCTCTAGGTATCAGGAAACAAAATATTTGAATAGACAGCCTTGGGAAAATATATTGTTTCAATAAACGTTTGAAACATTCTATTGACATCTTGCATTATTGTTGAATATTCATGATGAAAAGGAGGGTGATTTGATGACTTTTGGACCAAAAAATTAAATTTACTTTTTGTTTGTTTTTGTAGGGAATTCCCTGAATAATATGTGCACATGACAGGCACTTCCCTTCGTGTCAGTTTTTCTCTCTTATTTGTTGCATGCCCCCCTGTTCTCGGGTGAGAAAACGTTGTCTGAAGGGCTATACATGACAAAGATATTTGAATGCCAAAATTAAAGTGATGCGATCATATTTTTTTCGCCTGAACGTTATAATGGTCGCCTATGGGAAAATATTTAGTTTTGTGATACCTCTATGACATATCTTTGAACTATTATGAAAGATACTATTATCAAATAAGTGATAACAGTCTTAATAGCTCTTACTTCTTAAAGATATTGTCATCACAGTGATGTTTCTAATCTACCAGGTTGTGTTAAAAATTGACCCAAATCAACTGGGTTGAGTGAATCTGAACACAAGTGGGTTCATATTCACTCAACCGAGTTGATTTGGGTTAATTTGTAACCCGACTGATTTTTGAGTGTCGATTAAAAATATGTTTTTACCAATAATGCAGGTATACACAATACTTGCTAAAAAAAATCACCAATAACTACAAAAATTCATTTTTCTTCCTCAAAATATAGCCCGTGAACCTTGCCCGTGAACCGTCATTGGAACTAGCTTGATGAACTCGTTCCAATGAGAGATAATAAGCTATATTTTGGAGCAAAATAAAAAAAAATATTTAAATACAAGTTTCGTGAATGGTCGGATATGTTGGTTATTTATTTATCTATTAAGTTTTTAAGGACACTTTCAACAGCCAGGGTCATATCGTGTCGAGCAGGTTTACGTGTGGAGCCGTAGTATCAGAAGAGAACCACAGCGATGCGGCGAGTAGCAATTGTACTCCCCAACGCACTAAACCCGCACAAGCAAGGGTAGCATCGATTGAAGCATGTGTATACCATCGAGATACAGTACGCATTGGTACAGTGTACCACCGTGCTATCCTTTGGATGTATTGGCTTGGTTAGGTAGAAGGGTTAAAATGCAGCTATAAAGTAAAATAGAATACAAATTTACGCCACTCTTGGTATTGTCAAAAAGAGGTCATATTCCTTGCAAAACTACCCAGGACAAAGAGACAAGTCATTAAACTTGCATGATCGCAGTTAAATGGAGTAATATTCTTATTATATATATTTGCCATACTCTTCTCATTATATTTTGTCTTAATCAATAATGGACGTTATTTACTTCCTTCAAGGTGCAAAATATATCTTAATGAAGCTTTAACCGTCTCTCTGGTGAATGTTATCGGCAGCAGGACCAATATTTCCCTAAGTGACAAATTTAATTTTTTTTCAAAGCCATATCGGATGCGTGATCGTTGAAATGAGCCTGTTGAGATCCAGTGACGTAGATAGCTCTTTTCCTGGTGGTGGGTCCAGATCATAATGGGCCACCAGTCTAAATCTGAAAGGAATTTGACGATGTTATGGAATGGGACCAGTCTGTCCCTGAAATAGTCCGTCGCCTGTGTTTAGCTTCAATCGAATGGAATATTTCACCTGGTTGAAAAAGAGAACCTATGGTTCGCTTTTCCAACCAACTAAAATATTCCATCCTATTCAATTTAAAAAATTCGATAAATATTTATTTTCTTTGAATCAACGCAAGAAATGTTTCTCAATCGGAACTTGATGTTACGGAGTATTTGCTGGCAGTATTATTATGGCTGAAAACTAACCACAGCCTGTAGTTTTATAATTACGCTCCTCAGTTCCACGAATTGTATTTATTTATTCACTTCTTTCTTTCTTTCTTTCTTTTCTTTCTTTCTTTCTTTCTTTCTTTATTTCTTTATTGGGGTTTAACGACACTTTCGACAGCCAGGGTCACCTCGTGACGGACAGTTTTACGCGTGGAGGAAACCGGAGTACCCAGGGAGAACCACCGATCAACGGTAAGGAACCGCCAGATTCCGAAACGTACTAAATCCACACAAGCAGGGTTAGCATTGGTTGAATGCAAGTGCACCATCGACGTGCAATACGCCTTAGTACACAACGCCACCGTGCCCCCACATGGGCAATCGGGATTAAGTGCTTGCCTAAGGACCCAGCGCAGTAACACCTGGAGGGGATCGAACTGGGGACCTCTCGGTTTGAAGTCCAAGCCGTAACCACTGAGCCCTCGCGCACCCTACTAATTGTAATAATATCTTGATAGTTTCACCACCTTTATTGACTGGAATATCTATAACCAAAGCTCGGGATAATATCTTCATATATTTATAAGTAAAGGACATCACATTATGCCTTTGCGCAAACTCCGCGAAAAGTGACAGCTCATAACGGCGTCGAATTTTGAACAGAATTAGAGAGTCTACGGCCGAATTTCGAGTGAAAAGATCATTATCAATTTAGCAGAAAGGTGTGATAAATTATGGTACAAAGCTCAAAGCCTCCTAATTTAAACAATTTTATTTTCAAAAAATAGGCGTCAAATGTAAATGCAGGACCAGCTTCATATTCATATTCAAGGATTCAATTTGAAGGAAAACTAATTCATCCATATTCATCTCCGGAGTGCCTCGACATGTCATCGGGGGAGGGTCAACACAAGAAGAAGAAGGTACCTATTTTTCCCCTGGATAACTAATTGTTAAATGTGCACTGTGTAAATAAAAATATTAGAGTTCTGTCTGACTTCTACACACAGACGACATAGGTCGTTCACGCTAAAAATAGTTGTCAATTGCTTGCCGAGCAAATTATGCACTTTCAGGTGAACATTAAGCGTACAAAATAGGATAGAAATTTGATTTGCGCGTGGAGACACATTGACACTTGTCAAGAAAAAAAAAAAGAAAGTAATTTCATTTTCAGGTAATGGGTCATTTATCTGCTGCACAATCGACAAAAGAACGATATTATGAAAGTAATTATGCGAAATGACAAATTAAACCTCACCAAAATTTGTGTTTTGGATCTGCATCCAGCTCGCACTATTTAATCGATCTGCGTCCACGCGGTGCACACAACGTCCTCTCAGTGCTGTCAGCCACCCTCTCAGTACAAACAACGTCCTCTCTGTGCTGTCAGTCGCCCTCTCAGTACAAATCGGCGTTTTCCGAATATATGAAGACTGCCTTTTCCGACTAAATAATCAGAAAGTCAAAAAGGAAAGGTATATCATCCCTTGAGTGCAACAAGACGTTATCTGCAATACTTTAGCATTGCAGGCGGCGCCTTGTTTCTCCCAAGGGACGATATGTGTCAACAGTTTTGTATTTAACCTTTACTCTGCGAGGTTCAGTTCGTCTGTTGGCAACATTACTCGTGTTTAAAGCAGAAAAATAGCCTGCACAAACTCAGAGAAGGTGTTTCGAATATCCGTCTTAAAGACAATCTGATGGGCCTGAACTCAATTTATGGGCATGCTTTTCGAATTTCCGTTCATAATTTGCCAGCAGAATGTATTGGGAATCAACACAAATAGAACTGGGGTGCCGTGAATAGTTTCAGTACAGCCGCCGTGGACTGGCCGTAATCCACGCATGGGCAGTGATATCCACGCATGCGTTTACAAGGTAATAAGATCATCAGCAGCAAAATTGTAATTAATGAAGCACCGGCTTGTACCCGGTGCTTCATCAATTACTTTTTTGATGATTATTCCTAAAATTAGTGTTTGGAATCTAATATTATTGCGTCCGTGGAAATATTTTCCACCCGTGGAAAGTGACCAGTCCACGACAGCCGTACTTTATGCGCGACAACGTGGCCTCTCAGTGTGCCATTTGTTAGTGAGCACCTCCACCTACTCTCTTCCGCATTTGGCATATTTTCAATTTCTTCAGGGAACCTTTTTCCATTTGTGTTTTTCCACGATATATTCTGCTCTCACTAAATCAACGAAATCTCTACATTCTATGCCCACAACTTGGATAAAAGCCCAACCCATTGTCCCTAAGACGGGGATGCGACCCACCCCTTCTAATCTGTGCAAGCTATCTTTCTGCTTGAAGCGCTGGCATTACCGCTACCAGACAAAAGGAACCTCGCGGCACAATGCCTCTCACCGATAGATGCGAAACTGTTCATGTATATCCCTGCCTTTTGACTTTCGGAGCAATTGATGTGAAACATACGGCCTCGTCCTCTTCGGAAAACGGCGATTTGCACCGAGATGACGACTGCCATCACTGAGAGGACGTGGATCGATTCTCCAGGGTGAAACTTTCCTTCCCCAAACTGGCATAATTTATCCAAATGCTCCGAAGAAATATGGAAGAAGACCTCCCATGTTTTCATCGACGAAATATTCTAATTTTTTACGTATTGAAAATAGAACCAGATTGGGTGTGTGTTTACACAAAATTGGTACAAATAAATAAGCTGGATAAGGCCTAAAAATGTTAAAAATCTGTTTTTCGGGCCCTCCCACGTGATTAGTTTGGCTGCTGCATGCTCTCTTTTTTGTAGCCAATGCAAACTTAAAAAAAATAAAAATTAAATGGTTATATTTTTACCGAAGTTGATAAAATTGTCCCTTGAGTGTAACAAGGCTTTGCAATGCTTTAGCACTGCAAAGCCTTCTTGCACTCAAGGGACGAAATATTATTATTATTACAAAAATAAATATTTTATTATTACAAAAATACAAAATAAAATAAAAAAAAACGCCCACCCACATGCAATTTTATAAAAAAGGCCTGAGAAACAGAAGATCTACTTTTGGGGCCTAATCAGCTACTCTTAATTAACTCATAAATAACGCTTAATTAGTTGGGAATTGAGACAAATTGTTCATACTCAACTAAACACGTGTCGTCATCCCACACTGATACTTCGGCAAAGTGACAGATCATTTATGTCAGTTCTAATATATTTTCAATCGAAATTAACCCATTGCACTGTGATGTCGAAATACCAAAATTCCAAATAGCACAGTGTCCCCATAATTCACCGAGGAATTTAATCAATTCAATCTTGTTTGGCAGAGTTCAATAAGCTCTGCCAAACAACACTGAATTGGTTAAATTCCTAGTTGCCTTCTGGGTGAAATGTGTAGCTTCTAATTTTGATATTTCGACATCATCCTGCAGGGTGTTAACAGCTACCAAACAAATCCAGAAGAACTAGTGGTAGATTGTCCGTTTGTGCAGGATCAAACGTGTTAATTGTCATTTCAAATGTACATATACTCAATGTTTTTTCGTGTTGGTCAGCATCACTATATGTGTAGAGTTAGACAAGCGTCTGTCTCAGAGCTACAGTAGTCTGGTAGAGCAGTAGGGCAGTCTAGACCCATTTATCTCTTCGGAATCGAATGGTCGAAGCTTCCCTGGCAGCCATACTTGTTTCAATAGAGAGCAATTGGAGACCATAAACCTTCCGACGGACATTAGTGACACGAATTGTCAGTGGCGGCGCTACGGGCATGGGGTGAGCATGGTCATTTTCCTTCACAGAAATGGTCTTTTAAAAACCTGCCAACTCCACATATACACCTACCGTATTAATTTCTTATCCTTTATCTAATGTAACAGTCTCAACGCTTTGGACTCGAGTGACCGTTTTTCCATCCCAGAAACATGATACTTCATAATTTCATTAAGTAGGATAGCTGGAAGGTGAATGTGTGAGGTGGATAATCAATATTTTCAACGTGCAGCCCCAAGGCTGCACATTGAAAATATTCATGGGTCAATCCCCACATAATGAAGATGGACTCTTCTTCCAATTGCTGTCATTGAACCGACATGGAAGATACCACCAGTGTTCACAGGGTTAACCGGACTGCACCATTCATAAACTTTTTTCAATTTTTGCATCGAAATCATAGCCAATGACCAGTCAATATAATGAGCAGGCTTCTGAAGCAACAAATAAAAATGTTTTCAGTTATTCACGAACCATTTTTGTTAACTGTTAACTCCTATTGGTCTTGGGTAAAAGATCAAAATAAATTAAAATCCCGCACCCCATCCCACGAAGAACCCATCCTTGCCCCTATAAACAAAAATCTGCGAATCATTGTCGAGTGCCATTTAGGCCCATTTTACATAGCAAGTTTTCGACGATAAACGTGGTCCTCACCCCCCACCACAATGTCACCCACACATATTAATTATTTATTTATTTATTTATTTATTTATTTATTTATTTATTTATTTATTTATTTATTTATTTATTTATTTAGTGGGTTTAACAACACTTTCGACAGCCAGAGCCACCTCGTGTCGGACAGTTGGCGGGTGGTGGAAGCCGAAGTAAACCACCTGGCAGCTGAGAGCAACTGTTAGACTCACCGAAATACTAACAAGCAGGATTAGCATTGGTTGAAGACAAACCCACCATCGACATATATTAGATGTCACGTGACTTTCCCGCGTTCTGATTGGTTGAACAGAAACACCCTATTTTCCGATAGTTCGTCAGCGAAATCGCACAGACCTACTATCATTTTTTAAAAAAGAATAGTGCACGGTAATAGTGCACGGTTATAAATAGTAACATTCGAATTCGCTTAGAAAATTCCATTGAAGCGTAAATACTTGACAAGACATCTCGTCCCATATACATTATTACATTTAGTTTGGAGAAATAAAAATATGTGTATCGTATCTTTCGCCAAAGGTTTTACTTTTACCGTAGCCGGATTTCGGGCAGAATTAATGTGGGGGGAGGGGGGGGGGGTGGGGGTGGGGGGGGGGGGGGGTAATGGAATAATGGTATTGTGTTTCTTGGGGTTTTGGTTCTCTACCTCTCTATCCCAGAACTATGAGTGGCAGAATTAACTTAGTTTACCCGTTTAAACCCTGAACCATTTTCTTTTCTCTTTGGCTGTGAATAAGAATATTATCTTGCATATATGACCGATGAAGAACCCCCCCCCCCCCCTACACACACACACACACACACACACATCTAATATAATAAATATAGCATGACTTTTCGTTGACTATGCCAAAATAGTGGTCCTCGAGGAGAGAATAGTCCCTCCGCTACGCGTCGGGACTATCCTCTCCTCGAGGACCACTATTTTGGCATAGTCAACTCAAAGCCATGCTATATTTATTAAATAGTACCCCTTAGTACACGCGCCATCATGCCCCACGTGGGCAATCGGGATTAAGTGCCTTGCCCAAGGACACAACTCAGTTACCGCTGGTGGGGATCGAACAGTGGATCTTTCAGTTCGAAGTCCAATGACGTAATCGCTGTGCCACCGCGCTTCCGTCACCCACACATACTGGTACACACTTTAAAAATCTCCCCAAAGCTCTGGCTGCTTTATCGGGGCAATTGACTTGACGTCATCCACAGATGATTCGTGGTCCCATTCTTCATTCTATTAATACAACTAATAAATAAAGAGAAAACGTCCAATACCAACAATTTCAAGCCACACAGATGTTTCAAAAAGAGCAAACCATTTCAAGTTATATAAACGTATCGGCATTTTAGGTTAATCCCTTTACAAACGAAATATTTTAGACATCCAGTCTGAATGGGAAAAAGTAGTAATGAAAGACATGTATATAATCTGAAACCGAGAACCATCGAGTACAGTCAAATATTTGAAGCAGATTTTGCCTGGAAAAATTTTTTCCACAGAAGTGCACCTCAAGACTTCGTGCATCGAATTTTGTAAATAGTCTGAAAGTAAACGCAGCCGATATTTACAAATTCTCTCAGTCGTTACTCTAAACCGTCGACAGATAATGAAATAATCTGCTCATCACGATTTCCCAATGGTATTTCTTTTATTGGTTACACACGCTGACGAGCTGTTTGTGATGCACAAACATTAACCATTTACATTACAAATTGAAGAACCCGTGAGTGGAAAAAAATTAACAGGGTCTAATGTTGTGAACTATTTACAATTGTATTTTCCCGAACTGTATTTTCTGCCTGTGGTTATGAATGGTTAAAACGAACCATTAGCGTTTTAAAAGATGTGTCAATTTACCGAGCGGTAAATCATCACGTCTGTTAAAACGTTAATGTTTCATTTCGACCACTTCTAGCTTTTGAAAAGAAATACTATTCTGGAAATACAGCTGTAAATGGTTTATAATATTGGCCCCAGGTGGACAGTACCATACTGAAACTCAGGGGTGAAAGGATTCAGTGGCGCTATAATGAGTAATAGTTTATTGCTCATTCAGATCCTCCAATTGAAATAAATCATTAGCGTTTTAAAGGCGTGGCAATTTACCGACGGTACTGCACTGACACACCCAGGTGAGAGCGAATTCAGTAGAGCTACAATGGGTAATATTTGATTGCTCATTCAAATAGTTCTGGGGCCAGACCTATAAAACTTTACTCTTCAGTTTTCCAAAATGGTCTTTTATGTTTATAATTCCAAATAATGGAAATATATGTAAATCATTAGCGATTTAAAAGGTGTGGCAATTTACCGACAGGGTAAATTACCACGCCTTTTAAAACGCTAATGATTCATTTCAGTCATTCATGTTCACGGGTAGAGAATACAATTCTGGAAAATAGAATTATAAACGTTTTATAGTAATGGCCGCAGGTATAATGCTCGTACAATGATTTGTAGCGGACTATGTATAAGGGCCGATTACCAACTGGCCTGGTTGGTCCGGATCTCTTAGTCTCGTGTTACACCTGTCGCCATGTGCGATAGAGTCCGCCGCTTCGCGTCTGGGCTCTAGGACTTTTTTCTCAGTCTAATACAGATTTAACTATTGTCCCCTGTATATTTTACGTTTTTCAGCTTGGAAAGGCAGGCGGCTTGAAAAAAAAATCTAAAAACTGCTATTTGTATTGTAAGCATGTTCGGGGTTGGAGAGTTAGCGAGAAACTGTCTGGTTGTCGATTGGCTAGTGGCTTGATGTTGGTTGTCCAGTTATCCCATGTGAGTTGACATGTTGTAACGTCATTGTCATGGTGATACGTGGCGTTAATGCACATGCGCACCGCGTGTTGTTAGGGTGACAATTGTTTCTGTCGTCCATTTTCTTTACTGAAGACCACCATATTGGTTTCTATAGCGGCGCATGGTTACTGTGGGGCCCAAAGATCTAAAATAGTAAAGGGAAACGTAGTAAGGGTACGTTCATTTTGATGCGAGTATACAGAATCGGGGGTATCCAAGAATCCCCTTCTTTATTCCTATTCGAGGCCCTGGTAGCACTCAGTGCTTTATGACCTTGAGGGATCCAAAATGCGTCCCTCGATTCAATGGGAGTACTTTCATGGCTCAGATTCACCCAGAATCCCCGGTTTATGCTAATCTGGCTACCATCGACCCTGCATTCGATCTGGTCCTAGCTATTCTTTTCTATATCTGACTCTATCCAGATCTCTGCCCTCGACCTAGGCTTAGAAGGTGCAATCAGATTGCCCCATTCTCCTTAGCCCGTATCTGCTATACAGATTCATTGCTTTCCTAATTGGCGGAGAAACAACCAGAATATGTGTTTGTGTGCTAGTACATAATGTACGCACAACAATGGTTGGTCCGGTGTAGTTCTGCCCAGAAACGGCCAGCCTGATATTACATATTTGTTCTCATTTTTTTGCTTAATGAGCTTATTCCAATGAGAGATAATAAACTATGTTTTTCAGGCAAAAAATGGAAAGTTTTAATTATTCAAGAAATATTTTTCATATGTCGTCAGCTCTTCCTCTAAGATGAAGGGTTATTTTATGTCAATTTTCTTTGTTGTAGCACAAAATTACTTATGGTGTCTAAACATTTACAACAAACTGTTTTTGTCCAGTATGAACACGAGACCAGCGACAACGGGTTTTCGCATCTTCCCTAAAAATCCACCTTTCTGTGTGATTCGCCTTGGCTTGATTTACAATATTATTCAATTTTATTAAACTCTTATCAGGGAATGATACGTGATGATAACAGTGGCGTCCTAACGATCAATGTTCGCCGCTTCCAGGGATACCACTGGCCCTTTTCCTGCTTCAAGCTCTTTGTTCCTAACCCGTCTTATCAATGTAAAGTGTTTTCTGTAATTTTGTATATTATATGAGGACACTTATATGATAAGCCTGCATAATTTATTCCGAATCCATAAATAATTTTACGATGTGTTAAATCATATTCTGTATTCTTGAAATGAATATTGTTGAAACTAAACCACTCGCGGGTTGGTCCTTCCACCTATACAATAACTCAGGTGCTAGGGAAACGTATAAGAAACATGTGCTATGTTTCAGTCAATCTACCTCCTGATTTAACCTTTGTAAGTTAACTCTTTCAATACTAGCGCCCTGGAAGGTATCATTTCAGTCAGTACTGTCCACGGCGAAATGGGCAAAACCATTGTCAGGATGTTCAGTAATAATTTAATCCAACAGCTCTGTAGAGCTGTTGGATTAACCCTTTACCCAACGTAACGGCCAAAACCGGCCAGCGCTATTCTCAAAAATCGTCAATTAATTTTCAAAATATTTTCATTTTTTTGTCTCAAAAACATAGGTTATGACCCCTCGTTGGAACGAGCTCGTCGAGCTCGTTCCAACGAGGGGTCATAACCTATGTTTTTGAGACAAAAAATGAAAAAAAATAGTTATTCAAGAATTATTTTTGCAAGTGTCGTCTGCTTTTCATGTTAGGTAAAGGGTTAAATCGTTACCGAGCCTTGCTTCAGATTTTTTGCTCTTTATATCGTCTGCTCGTCCACTACCATTTTTTTCTTCACGCAAAAATTTATGCACACCGATTGAAAGTGTAAATCATTGGGTGGAACCTTTTCTGGGGAAGTATTTTAGTGGCAATGCTTTCTACACCAGCTAAATTTATACAGTGCAGTAAAATTTCTTATCAAAGACAACAAAGACAACCATTTTCTTCTTTCATCGTATTCTTCTTGACAGTTCGTCGTATTTTATTAACTGACAGTTCAATAAATTTGAAGTCCAATATCAACATCGGCATGCCGCGATAGCAGCAAATTAAAGTAAATTCGAGCCATCACAATGAGAAATACGGACGAATTATCGAGGATTCTCTTCAATAATATTAATATGTCACCCATAACCCTTTAAACGCGAGAAAACGATTTTCCGGTCCAGGAACATGATACGTCATAATTTCATTAAGTAGGATGGCTGTTAAATGAATATGTGGGGAAGACCAATCAATATTTTCAACGTGCAGCCCTAAGAACGAGGTTCACCAAAATATAAGAGACTCGATCAAGCTTTCAAAGCTGACTGAATAATTTAGAAATGAAAATACCCGTTTCAACTTGAAATATCATTATTTATTTATTTATTTATTTATTTATTTATTTATTTATTTATTTATTTATTTATTTATTTATTTATTTATTTATTTATTGGGGTTTATCGACACTTTCGACAGCCAGAGTACCTCATGTAGAACAGTTTTACGGGTGGAGGAAGCCGGAGGACCCGAAGAGAACCACCGAGCAACTGCCAGACCCCCCAACGTAGTAACTCCACACACGTAAGGATAGCATTAAGACAAGTGGCACCATCGACGTGCAGTACGCCTTAGTAAACAGCGCCACCTGTCCCCACGCGGGCAGACGGGATGGCGTGCCCTGCCCAAGGACAAAACGCAGCTACCCCTGGCGGGGCCGAACCGTGGACTTTTCGATATCATTATTTAGAATCAAAAGTACACTTTTACAACCCATAACAACACTCTTTGTGCGTGTGTTTTACTTTGACAAACATAAAACATATTTCATGTTGGCGTTTGCTGAACTTCAACAGCCGTTAAGAGTGCATGTGGTATAAGATTATAATGCACTACAGTAGTCTTTGTCCCCTTCCCCGGGAATGATAGAATGGTGAGCCAGATTTACATTTTATCTAGCACGAAAGGCAGACGGCACTTGCAAACACAATCATTGAATAACTATTTTCTTTTCAGTTTTTTTGCCTCAAAAACATAGCTTATGACACCTCATTGGAACGAGCTCAACGAGCTCGTTCCAACAAGGTTCCATAAGCAATGTTTTTGAGACAAAAAATGAAAACATAATGCATAATGAATGGTGATTTTTGTGAATAGCGCTGACCGGCTTTTGCCGCTACGTTGGGTAAAGGGTTAAAGAAACTTGTGTGGGGATGGGGTGGGGTGGGGTGGGATAGGGTGGGGTGGGGTGGGATATGTGGAAATAAATTTGTTCTTCTACCAATGGCAAGTCAGTATTGATGTCATATCGCCGACATTTGACGTTTGGTTTTCAAAATTAAATTGTTTCAACTTGTTATTCGGGACCATGAGTACTAAAGATTCCCTTAATTTCGACTTGATGTAGTGATATTTAATTTGGAAGTTTTCCGAGTTTTGATCGCTAATAACGTCAAAGCGTTAACAATTTTCAAAGAATATGGATAAAAATGCACGATTCTCGTCTTCAGCCATTCCCTTTCCCGTCTGTGATATTTTTGTAGTGCTACGTTATTTAGATCGGGGCGTAGAGCTGTCACCAGAAGAGTTGGGTTGGGTCAAAACTTGAAAGACCCTGTACAATATTTGAGCTGAACTACCCCTCTACCCGGCTGGGATATTATTATAGCGTTATGTTATGCAATTTTGGAGGTAAAGCAGTCACCAGATGGTAGGGGGTAATGCCTGTCGGTATTAACGTTATCTCTCTCTTATTTGACGTCAGATTTTCAAACTTTTTTCAACTACCATGCATTCAAAAAGTTCCCTTAATTTCAACTTCATGCGCTTAATTTAATTTTGACCTTTCCCGACCTCTATCACCAATAACGTCATAGCATTACATTTTTTCGACAACCTGGGTGACAATGCATAATACTCGTCTTCAGCTATTCCTTTTCTCGTCTATAGTGGTACGTTATGCAGTTTTGGGTGTAGGGCTGTCACTAGATGGTGGGATAGGGTCAAAGTTTACAATGACGTTAAAACGTCGAAATGACGTTAATTGAAAAATCCAAATCCACGTATATTTTTTTTTATTTTTAATCTCTACAACATACTAAAATTTCATGGAAATCGGACGAAGTTGGTGTGAAAATGTTGACCCGAAAAATCAGGCATCGCCGTTGAGAATGTTCCGGTCGGTACTACATTTTTAAATATGGTTTTCTTTTGGAGATGGGGTAACCAGAGTTTGAAAGCGGAAAGTTTGATGCAGCCATTAACATTGAAAGCTGAATAAACACGTAAATTGAGCGATGCGTTGAATAAACGTGCGAAATCAAAAACTGAAGCAACCGCGAGAACTGGAAGTTAAAGACTGAAAGTGTGCTACATTTTAAGCGGGTCGGTTCAGTAATGAACTCAACAGCGTGGCTAACTAAACGAAAATAGCCTGACAATCGCTATAACGTCCCCTGAGTTCCAACGTGTTGGCACATAGAACACATTGGAACTCAGAGAACGACAATTTTTAACTTCGTTGAATGACTTAATAACAAGCAATGAAGCACATTTTGTTTACAATTTTCAACTATTGTAAGCATTGTTGGCCACAAAGTTGTAGCTCCCCCAACCCTAGCACCGCCGCCTCTGCATTGTGAGAACTTGAGATTTATTGTGTTGACTTTCCACCAGAAAACAATGTATACTTCTCTTGCGTCAGTTTTAAGAATGATTTATATTTATTTATTGGGGTATAACGACACTTTCGACAGCCAAGGTCTCCTCCTGTCTGAGAGTTTTATGGGTGCAGGAAGCCTGAGTACCCCGGAGACAACCACTCAAGTTCCTCCAACGTATAAACTCCGCACAATGCGTGTTAGTGTTGGCTGAAGGCAAGTACACCCCAAGTGAGCAATCTGAATTAATTATCTTGCCCAAGGACACAGCGCAGTTACCGCTGGTCAAGTTCTAAACGTGGACCTTTTGGTTTGGACTCCAATGTTCTAACCACTGAACCACCGCGATCCCGATAAGAATCGACACGACCATAAACCACCATATCAACTACAATACTTAAAACAGCATCATAACAACAGTAACAACACACGGAGAGGCGTTTCGTAAGCTGAAACAGTACAAAAGTAGCAATGAAATGCAGCTCCCAAGCAATCTAAATCATTGACTTCAACAAAAAACTCGTGATCTTTCGTCAGTAATTTTAGATATCAATCGATGTTCAATGCGCTTTATTCAATTCGTCTCGATGGAATCAAATCCAACATTTCACAAAATTCCATTAGTGTTAGAAATATTAGCTTCATGATAGAGTTTTTTCGCTGCCTGCCAAGAGTATTTCATTTTCTTCGTGTAATGAGATAGAAGAAAACTGAAAGGATATCAGCGTGGTGATCAAATGATATATTTTCAACGTCTAATAGATCGTTATCAGCTGTACTGCAGGCTTAATGAACACCTGAGACATCTCAAAACCAGATCGTACATTGATTATTTCTCGCTCCATCGTAACGCCGTTTTCGTGTTTTCGTCAGATATTGGCAACTTGAGGAAAATGAGTTATTTAGTATACACTCTGCTTCGAGTTTGTTATTTTTTTCTTCTCCCCAATTGTTGGATATACTGAGAGGCCGTGTCTGGGGGATGAAAGGTGTAGAAGTGGGCTCAAACATGTAATTAATGCCTTGAGGTCGAACGATTATGATGGTCAGGCAAAAAAGTAAAGAAAACTGGGCAGCAATTGAATAAAAACTAGAAGGCTCAGGAATTTTTGTACATTCATTTTAGCCTGCTACAAAATGAAAATGACACACAAAGCTTGCAGTAAATGGAGAGTAAATTCAGGGACATAGCGACAAGTGGGGTGTGGGGGTGTGGGGTGTGTCACCCCCCAATCCTGGCCAAAATTTCCTATAGTTGGAAATTCGGAGGGCAAGTCATGTGTAGTTGGAAACACCATCTTTCTGGGTTTTAGAGCTTCTTTGGCGATGCTGATGTCTCCTTTACTTCCCAAAATCCCAACTCGGTTTCAAATCGGCAAAAATTCCAACTGTTACTACTTACAACTACAGTGTACGCAATATCGAGCTTCATAAGTATGCATATTGTCAATCGGTACCAGATTTCTATAGTACGTTTACTTATCGTAATAAAAAAAAATCCTCGAAATGCACTTCGAGAAAATTGCAACATGTAAAATTATCCTGAGTTAATTCCATCGTTCACAGTTACACAATGATGAAACATCGAAAATTGATTATTCTTGCATAAGATCTGATTTAAAGTTAGGGAAGTATGAATTGCTCAAAGTTCTCAGCTTGAGCATTTGTTTAGCACATATTCAATTCCCAGAATAATACCAAATAATAATAACCTGGTAATTCTATCATAAATGCGTTGGCATTTCAGTTACAAGAATCAATTTTATGCCCCCTTTCATGGTTTCATTTTCAAAATTGTTCTCGGTAGTGAGTTCCAACTAGGGGGAAGGGGACCTGCAGGGTGTTATCCCCTCTCGCTCCCTCCCCTAGTTGAAAATTCACTACCCTACAACCCCACCCCAATCGAACACCTCTAGCCACGTCCCTGAGTAGATTACAATTAAAACACCATCACAGTGGAGGATCCACCCCAGCAATAACCCCCCCCCAAACACTGTTAAATAAAAAGAAAACAAAGTATCAACCAAAAAACTTCCGGGTCCAACCTGGAAGTCTTTTAGCTGAAACTTTTGTTGTTCTACTTTTGCCCTTTTTCAGAGAAAACAGTTACTGCAATACTGTGAGAGCAAAAGTGGTCACAATCTCGTAGAGATCGCAATATAGTCCCGACACTCTTGCACAAGTGGGTCGAGATTTCATAAATATAATATTCTGAAGTGAAGACTCAGTAACGTAAGAAAAACGAAAATCGCATCTGGGATTCAATGTTCCAAGTGTTGTGTGGAGAGAGGAGACTGAGAATTCCCACCGGATCGCTACTGGGCCGAAATCTTCAGTGCCGCCTTTCTATGCACAGTACTGCACCTGGAATGAAACTATGTATATAAAATATAGATCTATAGATAAATGGAAAGTATATATATATATAGAGAGAAATAATACAATAAAAATGCAAAAAACTAACTATAAAATATAATTTACAATTTCATACTACACTGTGCTTCCGGAAAGGGAATTGAATTCTTCCAGAGCTGCTATTTATTGATTGATTGATTTTTATTTATTTATTTATTTATTTATTTATTTATTTATTTATTTATTTATTTATTTATTTATTTATTTGGGGTTTAAGGACACTTTAGACAATCATGGACGGACAGTTTTACGGGCGGGGGAGCCTGTGTACCCAGAGAGAACCACCTAGCAACGGCGACCAGCCGTCGGACTTCCCAACGTACTAACTACGCACAAGCAGGGTTAGCATTGGTTGAAACCAAGTGAGCCATCGACGTGCAGTACGAATTAGTGCACAGCGCCACCAGGCCATCACGTCAGCTGCTCTTTAGTTTATTTCTAGAATTCACGTGATTGGATTAAAAGTTTGGTTTTAACCCTTTACCTAACGTAACGGCCAAAACCGGCCAGCGCTATTCTCAAAAATCGACAATTAATTTTCATTATTTTTTTCATTTTTTGTCTCAAAAACATAGGTTATGACCCCTCGTTGGAACGAGCTCGTCGAGCTCGTTCCAACGAGGGGTCATAACCTATGTTTTTGAGGCAAAAAATGAAAAAAATTAGTTATTCAAGAATTTTTTTTGCAAGTGTCGTCTGCTTTTCATGTTAGGTAAAGGGTTAACACTTACGCTGCCGAATGCGACTATTGTCACCTATTTTATGATTATCTGTATGTTCTTGTATGCGCAGATCAAACCTACCATATGATTACTTGTTGGAAAGGGCCCAGAGAGCCCTTTCCAACAAGTAATCAGATGATAGGGTTCCAAGTATGTCATAAATTTTATTAAACTTCCTCACATGCAGGCGTACATAGAGGTTCTCCACATATGGCTAAAGTGGGCGTGACAGTAAAAGGGTTAAACTTTTTCAGTATTTACAATGGAATGAAATAAAGTATAATGAAGAACGTGACGAGTTTTCAGAACTTTCTTAATTAACCCTCTGTAGCCTGATGTAAAAGTATCGTAATTTCAAGTAGCAAGTATTTCCATAATGAAACTTGGAATTTAACCAATTCAGTCTTGTTTGACAGAGCTCACTGAGCTCTGTCAAACAATGTGAATTGTTCAAATTCCTTGTCGCTTAAAGGAAACAATTTGCAGCTTGAAATTTTGACATTTCGACATTAGTTCTGAGAGGGTTAAAGATTTCACTTCACCGACTTTTTGTTTTTGGACACAGGTAGTTTTGGTGTCACCTTGCTGAAAGCTATTATTCAGTTAATTAGATATTTTAAAGCGTATCCCCGTCTCTATTGAACAAATGGAAAGGTAAGATGAAAAGCAAAATACACAATTTTTGGCCGGGAAAACAAGAACAATAATATCTGAAGTATCAAGTGTTATTCGCCCTCAAATTATATCTGTAATAAAGTGAAAACATATTTACAAAAAATAACATCAAAGAGTGATGACGTATATCGAGAAAATATATGATCTCTTAACCCTTTCAGCCCTATTTTTATGAATGGAATTTTGCTGCAAGCCGAGAGGTCCTCGGTTCGAATCCCACCTGAGGCAACCGCGTTGTGTCCTTGGGCAAGACACTTCACCCCATTGCCCACGTTGGGGGCACGGTGGCGTTGTGTACTAAGATGTACCACACGTCGATGGAGCACTTGTCTTCAACAAATGCTAACCCTGCTTGTGTGAAATTAGTACTTTGGGGAGCTGACAGTTGCTCGCCGTTGCTCGGAGGTTCTCTCCGGGTACTCCCGCTTCCTCCACCCGTAAAACTGTCGTGGTCACGATTAGCTATTGTGCAGAAATATGTGATCTTAACACCAATAAATAAATAAATAAATAAATAAATAAATAAATAAATAAATAAATAAATAAAAATAGATAAATAAATAAATAAATGGAATTGTCGTCCACTGTACAGCCTTGAGCATATGGGCGAATTTATTTTCATTTGTATGGGCTTTGGGAATAAACTAATACTGAGCTTCTTTATGCTGATTTGTTATTTATTATGTCTTGTGATTATGGCTGTCATATTTTCCGTCAAGAAAACAATGTGCATTGCGAGTTGAAAAGGTGAAACGCCATTCGATCAAAAAAGACAGCCGACAAGACATTGATTGAAAGCAGACGACATAAAAAAATGTAGCTGAACATTTTCAATATTTCTGTTACTTGAAAAAATGGTAAATAATCTGAAATGAAACCTTCTTTCTAAAGAATTGTTGCCAACTTTGGGGTGAATCTGCATGGCAGTCGTGACATTTACTTGAATGCATATATTTCTATAAAAACGGTTTGGAGCCAATACTATAAAACTTTTACAATTGTAATTTCAAGAATTGTATTTTCCACCTATTTATATAACTGACTAAAATGAATCATTAGCGTTTTAAAAGATATGGCAATTTGCCAACTGGCAAATTGCCAGATCTTTGAAAATGCTAATGGTTCATTTTAACCCACTTGAAGTCATAACTAGAAAATACAATTCAAGAAAATACAATTGTAAAAGTTTTATAGTATTGGCCCCTGGCAGATTGAAGATAAATTGACACGGGGACAATGAAATAACTGCCAATGCCAATATTGTACCAATAACTCTAGACATGGGAGCTAGTTATCATGTGGATTTTAAGGTGGGCGATACTTTGGGAAATCGTTAGAATTTGATCAACACGCATATCAAGGTCACGTGACATCTGAAAACGTGGTCGAAATTGTCACCGTCAATTTTGGTAAACGTAGATATCATCGCTGGAAGTTTCGTCAACGGTAGCGCATAGCCCACGATCTATTCTTTGTTTGAAAAAGATTATGGTTCATTTCAACCCATATAAAGTCATAAATAGAAAACACAATTCTTGAAAATACAATTGTAAAAATTTTATAGTATTGACCCCGGTCAAATCAGAATATTTACAGCCACTTCCGGACGTTTGGCCGTAGGCGATGACGTGGTATCCGGCAGTGTCGATAAGGCCGTTTAACATACAACAGCTCATTATAATTTCCATTCTAGGATCAGGGGGCACAGCACTGAACCGTGCAATCAAAAACCCTCCAACACAAAATAACAAACAGAAACTAAGGGAGATAATCGACTAAGAATAAATTATTAATTGTTTGTAAGCAGAGTTAGCAGTGGTTAAAGGCAAGTGCATCGTCGACATGAAGTACGCCTTACTGCACCGCACCACCCAGTCCCCACAGGGCAATCGATATAGGGAATTTATTTATTTATTGGTGTTTTAAGGTCACATATTTCTGCACAATGGCTAATCATGACCGCGACAGTTTTATGGGTGGAGGAAGCCGGAGTACCCGGAGAGAACCACTGAGAAACGGCGAGCAACTGTTAGCTCCCCAACATACTGACTCCACACAAGCAGGGTTAGCATTAGTTGAAGAAAGGTGCACCATCGACGTGCAGTACGCCTTAGTACACAACGCCACCGTGCCCCCACGTGGACAATGGGGGTGAAGTGTCTTGTCCAAGGACACAACGCGGTTGCCGCAGGTGGGATTCGAACAGAGGACCTCTCGGCTTGCAGCCTGCACCTCTACCAACTGAGCCACTGCGCCCCCAATCGATATAGGGAACCTTACCCTAGGAGGCAACGCTGTTGACCGCTAGTCAGAATCGAATCGCCACGCCTTTCGGTTTGAAGTTCAATAATCTAACCACTGCACTGTCGTACGTTTGTCGGTACATACAGAGTGGAAAACCATTGAAACTTCCGCATAGCTGAATCTTCACACAGACAATAGACATTAAATGTCGCAAATAAACAACAAGTTTGCTTCCATTTCTTATGCTCTTCGCCAATATCATTTTGTTTCTGTTTATATGGGACCGTAATCCACTGGGCACCCCGGCATCTATCTAGGTACCGCCATAGGTACCACCATATATGGAAATCTATGTCACATTTTTTAATAACTTTCTCCAAGTCTACTGCTACAGGCTTACCACATGCCGGGATACAAGATAAGAATTTATGTAATTTGCACTAAAACTCAGGACTGTACTTACGACATCAAGACCATGTTGACATGGAACTCCCGAAGAGCATTAACTTGACAAATTACGCCTGTTGTACAGGAGCATAATGTGCTGGTATCTATTGTCCTTGCATGAACGTCAGTCGAAGCAGATTGCCAGAATGGAAGCGTTCCTGGAATTGACGACATGAAGTGTCAGATACAACGACATGTCAACAAGACATCAGAGTGTTAGTTGACGAAGGGCAGGCGTGCACTCTGCCGTTTTTACCATATTGCAACGAGGAATTTAACCAATTCAATCTTGTTTGACAGAATTCATTGAGCTCTATCAAACAATATTGAATTGGTTAAATTTCTAGTTGTATTATGGACAAAATTAGTACTGGAAATTTCGGAGTTTTGACAGAGGTTTAATTATTGAGTGATAGACACCCCTAGATTTTAATGGGCACTCCCCCCCCCCTCAAAAAAAAATCTGGTTGCGCCACTGTCGAGTCTTAAAGTGTATAAGAGACTTTGGAAAGTCTGACAGTTTCTTATCGTTACTTATAGTTACTCGGGGATTCTCGAGGCCTTCTCCATCCCGGAAAACTACACACTGCACTCTAAAACAGTTGGGTTATTTATTTATTTTATTTTATTAATGTTTAACGACACTTTAACAGCCAAGGTTATATCGTGTCAGTGGCTGCTTTACGGGTGGAGGAAGCCGGAGTACTCTGAGAGAACCACCGAGCAACGACGAGCAGCTGCCAGCGCCCCAAAATCGTAACTCCGCACTGCAGCACAGGCAGGGTTAGATTGGTTGAAGACATGCGCACCATCGACGTGCAGTACCTCTTAATGCAGGGCGTCATCGTGCCCCCATGTGGACAATCAGGGTTAAGTGCCTTGCCCAAGGACACAACGCGGGAGTTCGAATCGATCGCTCAGCCGGAATCAGTTGGGTTAAAATTCAACCAACCCAACTGATTTGGGTTGATTTTCAACCCAACGAATTTTAGAGTATACTATTTTATTTGATCACGTAATACTTCAAAATTGAGTTTATGCATGATACTATTCAGACACCAATACAAGTGTGTTAGTCGCCATTTATGACTGATTGTGAATGATTTGGCTTGCAAGACAAACATATAATGAACGATGTGAAGAAAAGTATGTCGAATAATGTGCATTCAGAAATATTCCATGTATCACCTCTCGACATCAAAATAGTCCATAAAGTTCGTCCCCTGATTTTCAGTGTGTTCTATGTGCCAGTAGGCAAATAGAACATATTGGAACTCAGGGGACGAGTTGGTGGCATCTTTAAAAAAGTCTTTTTATTCCTTGCAAGAATGGTGTACGATGCAGTATCGAAAGAGTAAAATAATGCGAAAACACCCACATAGTGGCAGTTCCATCAGCTTGATGTACAATAGCTAAATATTTGCTTGTGATTATTGAAAATGAATTTTCTCAGGATTGGATAGTTTTCGCCCGGGTAGATATGTCCTATCTGTTTTGCTTATGGATTGCTTCCATGCACTGTGCTTCTGCGTAATAAAGAGGATTTATCTTTTCGAGTGATAAGTGAACTAGAGAAATTTCAAAAATAGTAAGATCCAGGAACTTTATCGCCTAATATATTGGGTGACCATATTTTTTCTGGCAAATCTGTCAAACTCTCGCGCAGATACCGACGACGAAATTCGGCAGAGCATGAAGGTTTTCGTTCGACCATGAATTGGTTGTTATGTAATGAAGACAATATTGAAACGTCTACAGGTACCACAATATCGCGCCAGAGAGCATCACAGTTCGGTAGAGAGATGCTGGGTCTTCGGCACTCTCTGCATTGGCTTGTACCCTGTCCAAACCAAGGTGATAAGGTTGTAAGTAAATGTTTGGTGGGTTAAGGTCTCTAAAAGGATATACCACACCAAAACAACTTATGGTGTTACTTCCCAGGTCTAGATTACGTTCTATCCATAACAAGATTCTACATGGCAGGTTATCGCCTTGCTCCCTCAAACTTGTTCGAGCCTCCTCGCCCAAGATAAATAATTCTCCCACCACTTCCTATGCACGATATGCGTGTCTCGTGTGAGAAGGTCATGCGAGATAGATATCTATCTCACATGATCCACGTGACCGGTTTATTAGCATATTTAATGAGCTCAGGCCTACTCAATCATCGCACGTTCTTATGTAAACAAACAACACGGTGTCACGCTTCGGAAATATTAGCAGACGAACGTTTGTCGAAGAAAATAGAAATATAAACACAGACGCAAAACCAATGGTCACTTGACTTTTTATATGAATTTTTGTGTGAACGCCATTATGAGTGGAGAGAGTTGCACAAAATTCCCGTCGAAAAGTTATGCGAATACATTGCAGAATTCATAATATGACGTCATCGGAATGTGTCAATGTTCATTTTGCAACAAATCTTTAACCTCTGTCTTGCCAGCGTTGGAATTTAATTTCGTGGTATATACCTGTCTTTCCGATAAGCAAATCAGTTTTTTTCTTCAGAAATGGACAACAAAAGTGTTCGAAATAGCTGCACATACCCCTGAATTACTTTTGATGACGTCAGAGTGTTTGGGTTGGGGGAGAACAATTATCCCTGATGGGGGCGGGTGTGAGATGTGGAAATCTCACCCTCTCACCCTCGGGACAAGCTATTTGGCCCAGACACTTGGCAAGCCTCGTGTCTGGCCCAAATAACTTGCCCTCGGGTGAGATTTCCCCGTCTCTCAACCCTCACTCATCAGGGGAAATCATAAATATACTTACCAAAGGGATATATCTCCCCTGCTGCAGATAGCCTGCAAGATCGCAGTGATGCTAAGACATTTAGGCAGAGTTAACAATTCATCCCTGACATATATCGTAATGAAAATCGACTTTCGATCAAGTCATCGCCCTTGAAGTTATACGCTCGAGTAAGGTCCGATTAAGAAGCAAGAAATTGTCGATAAAACACCTGTGATATCAGTAGAAATTAAGCCAAGCTTCCTTTTGCTACTGTTAATAAACGAAAACAACAGACGGGTCTCGGCGCTTTCTGTTGTTTTCGTTTAACCCCATGAACTCTAGTGGTATCTTCCATGCGAGCTCATTGGCAGCAATTAGAAGATTCCATATTCATTATTTCGGGTAGACCAACGAATATTTTCAACGTGCAGCCTCGTGGCTGCACGTTGAAAATATTGATTGGTCTACCCCACACATTTACTGAACAGCCATCTTATTTAATGACGTTTTGATGCATCATGTTCCTGGCCGGAAAAACAGGTCGCTCGGTTTCAAAGGGATAACAAAAGTAATAAAATTAAACTTGGCTTTTTATAATAACAATAAGAAGAATATTTATAGAGCGCCTAATCCCCAAAGGCTCTAGGCGCTTGGCGTACCTACATGTACTAAAAACATTCGAACTTGACGCTATAAATACGGTATGTAGAAAGTAATGAATAATATAGAAAAAAGGTATTCTGGCTGTACACATTAGTTTGGGTGCTGTACCCTTGATTCATCAACAGTTGTGGTATTACTGATATCAATTTGGAGGTATTTTTGATACAAAAAACACTTCAGTTTCTTTTTGAAAGAGTCCAAATTGACGTACGTTTCGATGTTATAGCTTTTGTCGGTTAGTAATAACTTATTATGAGATCTTAAAGCCCGGGACGGGATATAATCGTGGATAAGAGATGCCAAATAATGGGTGAGGGTTGAGTCTGATTTACGAAAACAAAGAGTGGCTATCTTGAACTCTATACGTGCCCTTACAGGAAGCCAATGTAAAGTCTTCAGCATGGGGGTGGCATGTGAACTCTTTTTATGACCAAGAACTACCCGTGCAGCATTGTTTGAAGCTAATTAGAAGCAACTAATTCACATATCATACGTCATTAATAATATCTGTCAATATCACCTCCCAACTATCCACTTTGGCTCTTTGTTTAGCGAATGTGTTTTACAGCAATTTGCAAATTTTTCATTCTCCCTGGGAGCGCGGTGGCTCAGTGATAAACTGTTGGACTTTTATGC
The DNA here is from genome assembly GCA_031216915.1 of Pictodentalium vernedei. NCBI lineage: Eukaryota > Metazoa > Mollusca > Scaphopoda > Dentaliida > Dentaliidae > Pictodentalium > Pictodentalium vernedei. The sequence continues at coordinate 401,036,425 of CM062297.1, read as the reverse complement.
TAGAGATCCCGAGTTCGATCCCCGTCCGGGACGACTCGCGTTGTGTCCTTGGGCAAGGCACTTTATCCGGTTGCCTACATAGGGGCACGATGACGTCGTGAACTAAGGCGTACTGCACGTCGATGGTGGACATGTCTTCAGCCGCTGTAACCCTGCTTGAACGGAGCTTGAACAGAGTTAGAATGTTGAGGAGTCGATAGTTGCTCGTCGATGCTCGGCGGTTCTCTCCGGGTACTCCGGCTTTCTCCACACGTAAAACTGTCACGGTCACGATTTGCCATTGTGCATAAGTATGTGACCTTAAACACCAATCAATAAATAAAAGAATAAATATTTTATTCTCCCCTAGAAAAAATTAGCAAATCTCAACTCCTGGACTTTTACATCAGTGGAAAGGGCGGTGTCTGTATTATATGTCACGGTGCGCACATGTTTATATAGTGTAACAGAAGAAGGTTACAGAACATCAAAAGGTGGTGAAAGCGCCGTTTTCTTATTTTTACATGAGTTTAAACAGAGAAGAATGTGAAATGCCAACCTGTGTTTTTATATTTCTCTACGGGAATTGAGAAATGATACGCATATCGATGATACAAATTCGCTAACATTTCGAAATTTTAGTCTTTATATGAAATTTCCATATCGTTAGTGTTAAATTTAGTGTTAAATTTACTCAGATTTTTTAAATTAAGTGGAGCTAACTTTCCTGTGAATCCCTTCCAATGACGTAAATTGTCGGCCATGTTTCCTCTCCGAGCAGGTATTGTGGAACGATTTTGAAAAGGGAGGGAGTTGAATAAATCAGAGGTTCCATGTTTTTGTATTGTGACGTAGGGTGGGGGTGTGCTTCAGCGTTCACGACTTTTATTTTAAGAATCGTTCACTTGAATCAACGTGTAAGTGAAATGTCGGACACAAGTCACACAACTGCTTACTACCGGTGCTTACTAATTTGGTAGCAACGACGGTACACAGTCTTTTTGAACCCTTTGAATCCGTAAGCCCGATTCGCAGGGCCAGGAATATGATACGTCATGATTTCATTAATTGGAATGGCTGCTAAGCAAATGTGTGGGGTAGACCAATCAATATTTTCAACGTGCAGCCTCAAGGCTGCACGTTGAAATTATGAATTGGTCTACCCTCAAATAATGAATATAGATTCTTCCAACTGCTGCCTTTGAACTGACATGGAAGATACCACCGGGGTGCAACGGGTTTAAATATTCCACACATTAATTCAAGTGAGCGATTTCACTCAGTGTGTGGCGAGGGACGGACCGAAGTCATGAATAGTATGTAGTATGTGATGTGGTTTTCACCTCTAGGTTGGGGGATCTCATCGGGGGATCTCATGTAACGTCATAGTCACGTGACCCAGTGGCGCCATGTTGTGTTGTCATGGTAACCCGCGTGAGCGGCCATGTTGTGACGTCATCCCCATAGTGATACGTGATGTGGTGTGCGCATGCGCAGCGCTTGTTGTTAGGGTGGTACGTGTTTCCGTCGTCCATTTTGTATACTGAAGGCCGCCATCTTGGTTTCTATGGTAGCACATGGTTGCTATGTGACACAAAAGGCCTACAACAAGAGATATGTTCGGAGGGTGTGTTCGATTGAATCGGAGTATCTTATCTATTCGCAGAATTACCACAAACAACCCGACAAGTTGTACTATTTCGAATTCTTTCTGGATTCTCTGCTTCTATCTATCTATGTAATAGTTTTCGTTTAACTGGCCATGTTTCTTTGTCCTGGAGTATACTCCAGTAGCGTAGAAGAGCCTATCAACTGGAACAGCTTTGCTTATTATTACTATATTTAGCTATTCTGGTCTGTTCGTGTTAGTTCTGACCCTATTCCGAGTACTCTTGTTGTTTCATTTATCTAGATCATTTATATAAATTATAACTAACCAATCAGACTGCTTGATTTCCCATAACCTGTACTTAACCGTACAGAGTTATCTCCCCTTATTACAACGAAGTCGTATCCGATTCTCATGACCTCTATATCCAACGGCCATATCCCCAGGCAATCCAATTTCGGCACCACTCTTTGGAAAAACATATTGCCTTCGGCACCCCTTTTGTCATGTGTGTTTATGTGAAAAGGCACAATGTGACACAATGTGCCCTAGCACATAGGCACATGCTGGATGTGCCGATATTTGCTTATGTGAAGAGGCACAATGTGACACAATGTGTCATAGCACATAGGCGCATACGGTAATTTGAGGATACCTATGGCCTGGTATTGTATTATTTGAGGATACCTATCGAGGATACCTACTGGAGAATCCCTTTTTTGCCATATGTGCTAATGTGAAAAGGCACAATGTGACACAATGTGCCCTAGCACATAAGCACATGCTCTATGTGCCGATATGTGCTTATGTGAAAAGGCACAATGTGCCCTAGCACATAGGCACATACGGATATTCGAGGATACCTATAACCTAGTGTTGTATTATTTGAGGATACCTATCTAGGATACCTTCTGGAGAATCCCTTTTTTGTCATATGTGCTTATGTGAAAAGGCACGATGTGACACAATGTGCCCTAGCACATAAGCACATGTTTTATGTGCCGATATGTGCTTGTGTGAAAAGGCACAATGTGACACAATGTGCCCTAGCACATAGGCACATACGACCAAAAAGGGATTCCATAGCCACAGGTGTTTTCCAAAAAGGGATTCTTAAAAGGGGATTTCGTAAAATGGGATTCCTATCCGACTCTGTAAAATGGGATTCCGTGTTTTAACATCAACACTCGAGGGTAGTTCCCTTCCCTATTAGAAGAGTTCAGTTCAATGGGTTGTAGTTTAAAACTTTAATTCAGATCACCTTCGTTATATTTTCATTAAGTTTAAAAATTCATTCAGTTCAAAGGGATGATAGTTAAAAAATATACTTCATTCAAACAGTTCAAAGGGGTTTACACTGTTATATTTTGGGGTTAGGATTCATTCAAACAGTTTAATGGGTTACCATTGGGTTATATTTAGGGGTTATAGTTCATTCAGTTGAAAACTTTCTTATGGTCAGTTCACTTCGATAACTTCATTGGGTCAGTTCGATTTTCTTCAATTTGTTCTGTTTTTATTCGATCTTGGTAGTATTGGATCTTTGTTCACTACGACTTCATTCGAACAGGTTCATAATTCAGTTCTGTTCAGTTCAATCTTCGTTCACTTTGTTATGTTCACTTCGATCTTGGTTGTGTTGGATCTTCGTTCTGTACCTTTATTGTTTTGTAGTGGTTGGTTGTCAGTTGTATCTGTTCAGGGTGGTCTTGTAGTAGTTGCTGAATTGGGTGTTATCAATCCCTTTCCATACCCTCGGGTGTTGATGTTAAAACACGGAATCCCTTTTTACAGAGTCGGATAGGAATCCCATTTTACGGAATCCCCTTTTAAGAATCCCTTTTTGGAAAACATCTGTGGCTATGGAATCCCTTTTTGGTCGTATGTGCTAGGGCACATTGTGTCACATTGTACCTTTTCACACAAGCACATATCGGCACATAAAACATGTGCTTATGTGCTATGTCACATTGTGCCTTTTCACATAAGCACATATGACAGAAAGGGATTCTCCAGAAGGTATCCTAGATAGGTATCCTCAAATAATACGACACCAGGTTATAGGTATCCTCGAATATCCGTATGTGCCTATGTGCTAGGGCACATTGTGTCACATTGTGCCTTTTCACATAAGCACATATGGCAAAAAAGGGATTCTCCAGTAGGTATCCTCGAAAGGTATCCTCAAATAATACAATACCAGGCCATAGGTATCCTCAAATTACCGTATGTGCCTATGCGCTAGGACACATTGTGTCACATTGTGCCTCTTCACATAAGCACACATAAGCACATATCGGCACACCCAGCATGTGCCTATGTGCTAGGGCACATTGTGTCACATTGTGCCTTTTCACATAAGCACACATGACAAAAAGGGGTGCCGAAGGCAATATGTTTTTCCAAAGAGGGGTGCCGAAATTGGATTGCTTTGGGATATGGCCATTGGATACAGAGGTCATGAGAATCGGATACGACTTCGTTGTAATAAGGGGAGATAACTCTGTACGGTTAAGTACAGGTTATGGAAAATCAAGCAATCAGATTGGTTAGTTATAATTTATATAAATTATCTAGATAAATGAAACAACTAGAGTACTCGGAACAGGGTCAGAACTAACAAGAACAGACCAGAATAGCTAGATATAGTAATAATAAGCAAAGCTGTTCCAGTTGATAGGCTCTTCTACGCTACTGGAGTATACTCCAGGACAAAGAAACATGGTCAGGTAAACGAAAACTATTATATAGATAGATAGAAGCAGAGAATCCAGAAAGAATTCGAAATAGTACAATTTGTCGGGTTGTTTGTGGTAATTCTACGAATCGTGAAAATACTCCGATTCAATCGAACACACCCTCCGAACATACCCCTGTCTTGTTGTAGGCCTTTTGGGTCACATAGCAACCACGTGCTACCATAGAAATCAAGATAGCGGCCTCCAGTATACAAAATGGACGACGGAAATACGTATCACCCTAACAACACGCGCTGTGCATGCGCACTCACATCACGTATCACTATGGGGATGACGTCACAACATGGCCGCTCACACGGTTTACCATGACAACACAACATGGCACCACTGGGTCACGTGACTATGACGTTACATGAGATCCCCCGATGAGATCCCCCAACCTAGAGGTGAAAACCACATTACATACTACTGTAGTATAAAGGAAAGACCACAATTTATACATGATAGGAATGTTGGACATTTTTATTGTCTTCCATCTATGGAAGGTCAATGCTAAGTCAATAGTACAACTTATCAAAAATGACACCTGAAAAAGTACGGAGGCTACTCGCCCCCCCCCCCCCCCCCTCCCCCCAAACTCACGGTATCTCCGTGACTGTCCACGAAGCAGCTTGCTGAGTCATTTCGTATCGACTGATTTTAAAACTGTTTACATTCCCTCATTGGTAAACCCTGGGGTGAAAATTTATTCTTGATTCACCTCCTCGCCTACTGTTATATAGTGTTACAGAGACCGCGGTGGCTCAGTTGTTACGGCATTGAGCTTCAAACCGAGAGGTCCCCGGTTCGATCCTCGCCAAGGGTAACTGTGTTGCGTCCTTGGGCAAGACACTTAATCCCGATTGTCCACGTGAGGGCACGGTGGCTCTGTGTACTAATGCGGACTCAACGTCGATGGTGCACTTGTCTTCAAACAATGCTAACCCTGCTTGTGCGGAATTAGTACGTGGCTGTCGAAAGTGTCATTAACCCCAATAAATAAATAAATAAATAACGAGCAAGTTGTACTGACATTCTCACATGTCTTGTTTAATTGGTACGACATCTATATACTATAAAGGACAAATGTTCTGAGAAATATGTGTGAATTATAAAAGTCATTACCATTTCTGTTGAAAACAACTGCAAACCAATGGATGGCCAAAGATTTACTTTTAAAACACGTTTGACAAAAATTATATGACTTCAGTCACGAATGCTATAATTTTATATAACATCTCGTCCATTCACTCAACACTTGAAGCAAACACATGTTCAAGTAATAGCTTTTTCTCGGTCCCCATACATTCAATTATATCAAGCAAAAAATGTAAGAAGCTTTGATTCATACAACAGCTTGCAACACAGTTGAGTGTCTGTGTTTGGGCATGACGTACATAGAACTTAAATGCAGACTAGGAACTAGGAAACCATTTGCCTGCCAGTTACACAAATAAATTCAATTCTCCTTTTTTAAGAATTTAGTTCAAGCATTCCATGAGATACATACATACAGCAGTCGTCGACTGGAGTTGGCAAATTGAACAACCAATTGATAAGAAGGCTTAGTAACAGGGGCCGCGGAGCCGGGGTGGGGTCAAAGTTTTTTTGTTTTGTTTTTAAACATATTTTATTTCGAAATCAAATGGTTTGGTAAACAGGCTAAGCCTATTTGAATACCTCACCGTTACACTGAAGAACTTACAAACAATAATTGTTCTTAAACGGGTGCATTGTGCGGAGCCAACTGTCTTCTGTGATTACCTAATGCATGATGTATTTATGACTGTATAAACTTATTATATCTTATCCCATGGGTTGGAGATAGCCTCTACTCAAATCTCTTCGTTTCTTCAATGTACTTTTGGAAGGCCACAAAGACTCTTTGATTAACTGCATTAGGCCATGCTGGATTACCGTACAGTATATAACTGATATTGTTAGTTAGGTTCGCGATGTTCAGATGAAAAGATTGATGCTGGGTACGAAAGTTAGGACACGATGAGATGAAGTGAGCTGCTTCCTCATAATCATTTCCACAAGAAAATTTAGGGTAGTTTGTTAAGAAGCGTTCGAATTTCTGAGCATTCAAGTCACTGCATCTCATTCTAAGTTTACTATGGAGTATTTGATCTCATCTACAACTAGCATAGTAATACTTTGGAACCACCCTGCCATCTTTTCGAAATGAACTTTTAAAGTCTAAGTGCTTCAGCTCTCTCACATTTTTGGCCAACAGTCTTCAAATTATTTGAAAATACTAAACGAAATGAGTTTCAACAACGGCTATATCCTTACCCTCGCTGATGTTTTTTTATAGTTCATACTCTTAATTGTTTGTTATTCCACTTTTCCCCTTAATGCCAAAGGACATACTCTTTGAGTCGGATATTACGATAATGGTGGATATTGAAAAAACATCAACATGAAGTTCCAGAAGACGTATAAAAGTGGTCTGTAAATACAACAAATATTTGTATCTTCAAAGGGTAGACATATTTAGTTTCACAAAGATGCAATTTAATTTTGTAGGCTCTGCACCTTAGATGGAAACGAAGATGTTGATGCTCACAAAAGTCTTGTCAGCAGTAAGTTTAGTAAAACATATAAATATGCTAATACGGATACATAAATATGATATATGTAAGATGTCGGAGCCGAGATGGGATATAGAGGACACACCCCTTTCTCTCTCTCTTCTCTTTCCATCTTAAGTATGCGTGTTTCCTTTCTCTCACACAAGATCTAGATGTTTGACAATAAAAGCGTGTGGATTTACCTGTTGACCTTTTCAACCGTTATTCATAATTTGTTTGTGTGAAGAAAATAGTAGCAATTGATGACGTGACATATTGTACAACAACTTCATTGAGAGTGTCAGCAATAATTAAACCCTACAGCCCTAAAGGGCTTAAGGATTAAATTATACTGAACCTCCCTATGAAGTTAAGATAGATTCGCCTACAGTACAATAATTTATACTCTTTAGAACGGTATCATTTAGGAGCTCAAGGCTGAAAAGGTTGAATGTTGACATCGTTGCAGCAAGTGCTGTTCATTGGCGAATCCTATCAAACTTGTACAATTGTATCTATGATTACAAATGTCTGAAATGAGCTTTTTGCATTTTAAAGAGACGATAAACCCCGCATTTGAAAAAAAAAGTTGGTCATTTGACAGAACCCACAATTTTCGTTAGGATAAAGTACACGTATGTTCCCTATCTCATTCGTAAGAAATAAAATAACTTTAAGGTGAGAATTTATTGTTTATCTGAAAAAGGTAGGCAACATTTTCTCATCCCGATCTAGCTAGCCGATAACGCACGGAAAATTCCGTGCGATATCATTTTCCATGTTCGTCGAATTTAGCTTTTTTAGAAGACAAAGGAGAAGTTTGTTTACACGTGTTTCTATTTATAGCGTACGCGTCCATGCAATCTGTTTCGGATTGATGTTGTCGATACACGTCCTGTGGGTTTCAATGGAAGCTTAACTTTGCGCTTTATAAAAAATATTAATGCTCAGTCATTGTTAAAATAATCTACAGTTGTTGTTCGTGACTGTCGTTCATTCCGCCAGAAGCAAAGGTAAAATTAGAATGCACGTGTTTTTCAGAAACTATGTCACGGTGTTGCGTTTACGTCGATCACTTTCGCACAACTTCGTTTATATTGTCGCGATGTCGTAAATTCGGCAGCATTAAATATTTTGATTTCAGATTTAAATAGTGTTGGTTGCTTCTTATGTCTCATACTCTGCATTCAGTGATTTGTTTACATTCTCTTTCACATAAAGCAAAGACGAGATTTTTTTTGAAATTGGCGGCCTCTCCGTACAAAAGACGTAGCAATGTACCACTGTATGTGAATCCCAAACTAGCTATTGTAATAATTGGTTTCTCCACAATGGGGAAATTTCTTGCGAAACAACCATATCTTTGGATGTGATTGCTGAACTCTGTATACCCATAAGAGAAAAAGGCATCAAGTATACAAGGGGAACATTTTTTCCTCCCCAGTTTGTTTCCTGTGCTACCAGTAATGATAATTGGCGCCCTAGTGACACATTAAATTAAGCCTTTACCAAACTTAACTTCCAAAACCGGCCATCGCTATTCACAAAAAAATTACCATTCAATTTTCATTATTTTTGCATTTTATTGTCTCAAAAACATAACTTATGACCCCTCATTAGAACGCGTTCAAATGTTAAGTCATGGGGGGGGGGGGGGGGCGGTCTTCTATAGGCTGTAGGATTAAAGTATTACTTAGCCTCCATAGAAATGAAACGGAAGACTAACTGAGGCTTATTTGTTTAACAAAGAATTCCTAGCAAGTTTTACAATTTATTAACACCACTCGCAGGGACCACAGCGAGACTTTAAAGTGGAGGAGGAGCTGTACTTGGATGCCTGGAGAAGTCATGGATATTTTTTCTCCAGGGATCTTTATCAATGTTTGCATACTTGCATGCATGATACAAAATGCTAATTTTTCATCATTACTCTCAAGACAAACGAGCTGGATGTCACTATCTTAATATCTTCATTTCAAAAAAGGGGAAAAAATTAAACAAACAATACTTAAGACAACAGAACTCGAAAAATCACTCTTCTAAATAAACGTCTAAGTGGGATGTTTAAAACAATGATATACTACCGTTACTACTAAAGTAGCAACGGTAGTATATCATTGTTTTGAAAATATCACTCAAACGCGAATTGAAATAGACGAGTTCACTTCTGCGAGACAAAGTCGATATGAACAGTAAAGTAGATCCAAGTACAAAGAACACGACAATATATAAATTCCTGAAAGTTTAATTCCTGAAAGGTCTATCAGTTCAGTACGACCACTGTGGACTGCTCACTTTCCACGGGTGGGCAATATTTCCATGGACACAATAATATTAGACTCCAAACACTAATTATAGGAATCATCATCAAAAATTTAATAAATGAGGCATTAATTAAGATATTGCTGCTGATGATTTTTATTACCTGGTAAACGCATCACTGCCCACTCGTGGATTACGACTACTCCACGGCGGCTGTACTGTTTAACAGCTTAACCCTTTACCTAACCTGAAAACAGACGACACTTTCAAAAATAATTCTTGAATAACTAATTTTTTTCATTTTTTGTCTCAAAAACATAGGTTATGACCCCTCGTTGGAACGAGCTCGACGAGCTCGTTCCAACGAGGGGTCATAACCTATGTTTTTGAGACAAAAAATGAAAATATTTTGAAAATTAATTGACGATTTTTGAGAATAGCGCTGGCCGGTTTTGGCCGCTACGTTGGGTAAAGGGTTAAACTAACTTTATTGTGAAAATTCTATACTATCTATATTACCTGATTTCTAAAAATTGTTGACACTTTTGAAAAAAGAGCGGGCATTCAAGTTCTCTTCGGACAATCGGTTCTTCGGCACTACTCACTCGTGTTGGCCTCATTGTTTGATGACCAGGAGGCGGTAGCTTTCTCTTTAGCCTACAGAGAGAGAGAGAGAGAGAGAGAGAGAGAGAGAGAGAGAGAGAGAGAGAGAGAGGAGAGAGAGAGAGAAGAGGGAGAGAGAGAGAGAGAGAGAGAGAGAGAGAGAGAGAGAGAGAGAGAGAGAGAGAGAAGAGGAATCTACCGAAACCACGCGAATAAACTGACTGTGAAGGGGAGGCGAATCCTTAATCAAATGAAACTTATAGGGAGATCAGTTTCAATGAGGTTTTAGTGGGGAAAACAATCTGGGAAATGGTGGGTATACCAAGTATAACATATGGCACAGAAGTGATACCTCTAAACCAAACGACTTTAAAGAGCTTGGAAACCCTGCAGAACGATGCAGATCGACGGATAACGAGGCCGAATAATGCGGCAGCACTAGATGCAATAAGGGGTGAGCTTTGGTAGATGAGGATTAAGGACATGATAGACTTAATGAAACTCTGCTATCTTAACTATTTGGTAAAACTGGGAAAAGACAATGAAAAGGCGTGGCAAATGTATAATTTAAGCATAGTGGAGACCCTGGAACACTTTCTGTTAGAATGTCCAAAATACCAGTCTAACAGAATAGGATTCACCGGGAGTATGATGATAACATGAAATGAGAAAATGGACAATTGGTTAGTGGGTAACACGAAGGAGAGAGTTACATGCTTATCGGAGATATTGGGAAGAATGGGGTACGGGATGTTATCAAGGACTTCGTCTCAGAGTGTTGGGTGAAGGGAAGCGGGATGGGGATAAGGAGGCATTTGGGAGAATAGGGCTAACCATGACCTTCTCACCTGCGAACCGCGACAAATTAGCGGCCGGCCAAAGTGTTATTATTATTATAGTCTGTCTCTCCTGCACACGGGACACCGGGTTCAGTCGGTATCTGATCAGCCGTTTCAGAAGACCGCCACTGTACATGGATAAGTATAATGCAATCTCCACACGCATAAACTAAGAGGTGAAACTTGAGAACGTAAATTTGATTGAAGCGGTACATATTTGCGTTTTAGACGGGGTAAAGGGGGGCACTGCTTTTGGCACAATTGGCATATGCCTCACTTCTGAGAATCAGCTGTCGGGTCTGATGACGATGAGCACTAACGTTCCATGGTTTTTCAACGGATACATGTCTGTGCATGGTACTGTTTTTGTAAATCACCAGTTAAATTGTCCGATTAAGGCAGCAAGGAATGGGTCAAAATAAATAAAACTCAAGTGTATAGCAATTGGGATGTTGTCAGTAAAAATAGGTTAATGGTTAGCGTCATAAAATATTCGCTTCCTATAGCAGAGAACGTTACATTTATGACTGATGGACTAAAGCATCGCCATGCATGGATTATTTCAGGATTCACGTACTTACATCGACTCAATAATTACCCGACTTTTGTATAGGTATATTTCAATAACTTTATTCACGTCCCGACAAAGGTACAAAGAAAACGTTTGAAAAATTATTCGCTCCTCCTCGACTACGTTTTAGGTCAGTGGGTCCGACAATAATAGTAACTGTTAAACACAGAGAGGCAGTAGTTTGTTTTGACTGTTTATTCACTACGGGTTGGAATTTTGTTGAGATAGAGAAGCGACATTCGAAATATGGGACAAAATGTAAGTATACTTCAAAAATATATTTGCTAACATGTCATTTTCGTGTCAGTCCAACGTGACCTCAGTATAATTTAATTGTTTAACCCCTCCGAACTTGTATGCGAACATTTGTGCGTGAAGAACAATACAGCAGAGGACGAGCTGACAACACAATGAACAACAAATCGGTGGCGTGGATCTGTAACAATTGAATCCAGCAGCTTTACAGAGATGTAGGGTTAATTTTTTACCGGACTGTACAACAAATGCAGAATGAATTCCGTCATTTCGCCATAGATAGTATTGAATGAGGCGATACCACCCAGAGTGTCTGTGTAACTCGGAACTAAATTGTTGTGTTGTCATTGAAAAGCAAGTCAGTGCGGAGTCCTGTGGTATTAAGGGGGACCGAGTATATTCCAGGAAAGAGTGTGGATTCTAAAAATAGCGATGACCAGTTTTTATTAGAGCTACCGCTTACCCGTCTTCCTTATTATTATGTCCTTAAAAGAAAACTGGTAATCAGATTCAACATTGACACTGTGTCCGAGAAGTGAAGTCGTCTGATTATTGATTGTACAATATGGCCACCGTGGACTGGTCACTTTCCACGGGTGGGCAATATTTCCACGGTCACAATAATATTAGAGTACAAACTCTAATGATAGGAATAGTCATCAAAAATTTAATTAATGAAGCACGGGGTGCAACCCGGTGCTTCGTTAATTAAAATTTTGTTGATGATGATTTCTATTACCTGGTAAACGCATGCGTGGTCATCACTAGCCACGTGTGGAATACGAACAGTCCACGGTGACTGTACTGCAGGTTACCGTACATTTCACAAAAAAACTTCAGCGTCTGACACTTATAAATTCCCACCGGTAGGTGCTACCACTTGAAAAAAACATTTTCTAGTGTTTGTGCCTCCACAAAAGCGAAGAAGGTTTTAGAAGTAAAACGCTCCATTCTTTTAATATAATCGATGAGCTTTAGTTACGCATGTCTTTGTCTTTTTTATTACGTTCCGTTGAAAAAAACCTACCGGCGAACCTGGTCTGTGTTCTACTTGTGAATAAAAAATAGGTATTATATCATTTGAGTGCATCGAGGTGTCGTCTGCGATTAGTATCGCATATGGCGTCTTCATGCACCAACAGGACGACATGGTCACTTAAAATGAAGTGGTTTCAAAATGGAAATGGTTTCTTCTTCGTCCAATGAAACCGTCAACGACAGGTTTTATGATAAAAAGTTTATGAAATTCGTAGAGAAATAGTAAATTTGTTGGAAAGACTCAGAAGAGTATACTCCACCAAGATGCTTTGTACATTTTTTAGCTTTGGCTCAAACGTTCTGTAGAAGAATACTTAATTGATGGAGCACAAGAAAGATAATGACTCGGTATTTTCCCATTGCTAACAGTGTTAAAGTGGGCATCCCCATACAACTCCCCATGACAATTTATTTTTTTCTTCTGTTTTTAGCCTCCTGGAAATCCCATGGGGCTGTCAATAATTTTTTCGGGGTATAAAGCAAGTACTTATGACCCAGTTATATTACATGCCAAATTTGGTTCAAATCAGTCAGTCAATAGGTTCAAGAAATAGAAATTTTGGGTGGAACTCAAAATAGGCATGCTACCACAGAGAACCCAAATATTAACCTACCAGCTTGCCTTGAACAAACTTTAATCTCCACCCCAACGGAAGTTCCATAACAAATATCAAAGATTTCTCTCTGGTAGTTCATGACAGGATGATTTTAATTTTTTTTTAGGTTTTTCTGACATTAATCTCACCCCAAGGGAGTAGCAAAGTTTGGGGAAAAAATTCAGAAGAGTATACTCCACCAAGTTGCTTTGTACCCAAATTAGTGTAGATTTGACTCAAAGGTTCGGAAGAAGAATACTTAGTTGGTGGAGCACAATAAAGATAATGACTCTCCATTTTCCCATTGCCAACAGTGTTAAAATGAGCTTCCCCATACTGCACCCCTTGGCAAAACCGATAGAAATGTTTTGATCCATCTGATTCAATATCTCACCCGGACGCTGCGTACCGAAAAAACAATATTCTGGTCCGTGCGATTTTTTTAAATATGGGCGTTTGAATTTTTTTCTATTTTTAGATCCTGGGGTTCCAACTGGGCTGCGAAATTTCTTTCCATACATCAACCAAGTACCTGTGGCCCAGTTATGCTACATGCAAAGTTTGGTTCAAATCAGCTCATCGGTTCTTGAAATAGAAATTATGGGTGGAGCCCAAAATGGGCATGGTCCCACAGAGAGCTCAAATATTGACCTGCAATCTTGCCTTGAACAATTTTAATCTTTACCACCAAAGGATGTTCCATACCAAATATCAAAGCATCCGCTATGGTGGGTCGTGAGAAGAAGATTTTTTGGCTTTTTGGGGCATTAACCCCAGTCCGAAGATGGCAGCAGCTTCATTTGAACAAAGTTGAAGGGGTGTACTCTAAAGGTGGTCTGTGCCATGTTTGTTTGAATTTGGCCCAGTGCAATTTCTGTCTGAATGTTTATGGTCTTTTCACCTCTTGACTTTGAAGACTTTTTTGGAAATGGATGTTATTATTAGCCTGAAGGGACCATCGTCTAAGACAAAGCAAATAAATTCGACACACTCTAAATGTCAATCAAGACCCTTGCTGAAAGCAACTACCTCTCTGGTTTCACCCAATGCAACGCCTTGTGTGTACCAGGGGGTCTCGAAACAACGTCGTAAAAGGTACGAGGGGATGTCAAAAAGTTTTGAGCCTGACATAAATGAAGCAGGAATATCGGTACAGAGCATATGTATTTTTCAACATAGTCCCCTTGTAATTCAATACGCTTTTTTCACCTGGTCTGCCAGTCGTTGATGCCGCGTCTGCAGAAGTCCATATCTTGGTCCTGTAGCCAAGCCTCCACAGCAGTAGTAAGTTCCTCATCATCTTGAAATCTTTGAACACTTAAGTGTTTCTTCAAATTTGGAAAGAGATGGTAGTCACCAAGTGACTACCATCTCTTTCCAAATTTGAAGAAACACTTACGTGGTCAAAGTGACTACCATCGTCTACAGACGCGGCATCAACGACTGGCAGACCAGGTGGAACTGGATTGAATTACAAGGGGACTATGTTGAAAAATAAATATGTTCTGTACCGATATTCCAGCTTTATTTATTTAGGCTCTCCTTGTATACATGTAATTATGAAATTTCATTTTTCTTGTTTTGTCAACCGATTATGGGTTACCATATGTTGTGCGGATCAATCTAGTAGATTCATATTGATGCAGGTTGGTGTCACCTGCATATTTACCAACGCAGACGAACACTGAACCGAAATTAACATATCTGTGTGTATTGATGGAGAAGATCCTATAGAAACTGCATATACTCACTCACCCACGTGTTGTGAAGCAAAGACAATTTCTGGACGCCAAGTGCTAGGTTTGGATGTACAGTTGACCCAATCGATTCTCATCTGAATAAAGACAAATCTGTTATCTAAAAATCAATATAGGGTACTACAATATTAATCTTTTGCCTAACACGAATAGCAGACGACACTTCAAAGTTTAGTAATGTGTTGTGTATAGTTAAACATTTTCATTTTTTTGTCTCGAAGCCTAACTGAGCTCGTTCCAATGCCATGTCATATGTTTTTGAGTAAAAAAACAATATAAAAAAAATAAGAATTATTTGACTGGAAATTTTTTTTGTCAATGGCTGGACGGACAGTTCTTACCGTTACACCAGGAAAAGATTAAATACTCTGCCATTAACGATCTAAAAAATAGTTGGGTGAAAAAATATGATCGACATTTAAAGGTTTGGACATTGAAATACCCTGCTTATCTTCTAATATAACTCTTCTTGTGCAGAAAACGTCACGCCATTTCCAACCAAGGAGAGTGATTCTAAATGGAAGTGAGGTAGTGATCTCGAGCGTAATTTCTACATTCCTTTTTACAAAACATTTTCAAAATGTCGTAAACCAAAGCCCACCTCATGTTTATACCCCCACCTGCCTGGTGGGGGTATATAGTATTCCTGGTGTCCGTCCGCCCGTCCGTCCCTAAGTTGTATCATACACAACACTCACACCTTACAAGACAACCATCTGAAATTTTCCATAATGCAAAACTACGTTCAGAACATTACATGTTACATGGTCAGACGCCTGTGTATGTTTTTATCACAGTTATTGCCCTTTATCAACTTAAAAAAAATTCATGTGTTTTTTTAAATGACGGTACCTTCATGGTGTAATCACCTCCCCACAAATATGCTAATATAGCGAGTTAAAACTTTAGGATATAGTTTCACATGTCTTGAAGATGTGCAGCATCGATAAAGTTTTCAGAAAAAAACTGTTTTTTCACAACTGTTTTGCCCTTTATCGACTTAGAAAATATTCAGTGTTTTCAGAGAGTTGAAACTTTAGGATATGGTTACACATACCTTGGAGATGCGCAACATGTGTAAGGTGAGCGGAAATATATTTTTCACAAAATTTTCGATCATCATCCGTCACCCAGTAATAAATGTTTCATTTCTATTGTGCTGTCCATCGTATTGCAGGCGGTGGCATATGCCACCCTCGGCGTTGCTCCAGTTCTCTCCGAAAAATGAGCAACGATTCACAAAACAGTACAGTTCTTCAACAAATTTTTGTTAACCTTTAAATCCTCAAATTACTTTTACGTTAATAACCACTTTCAATACATGTATACAGCTGCTGATGACTTAATAGTGTTTCTACATGATTGTTGGCTGCCTATACAGGCAACTAACACTGATATAGAATAGTGTCAAGATAAATGCAGCCTACCATGTAGAGTTCTCAAGGAAGAATACTCAAGGGACCACTTATTTCGAGCTATATAAAAGGGGCAATTTGGGGCCGTATGGGGACTTAAGGGATAAGTAAGTATCAATTTCCTCTTCTTCTCACACTATGCTAACTTCTGAACCACATTACTTCCGCATGTCAGTTTATAAGGTAGATAACTGTCCTTGAATTTTAAGTTGGGTGGGTAGTTTATTACTTTTCCAACATTTTGTTGTAACACCAGGCACCTTTCGATTGACTCGGGGTGATATAATATATAACTCCTACTTTACTGTTAAAAGTGTTTTCGCCCATTTTCACAATATTCAAAGTACACTGAATATTTCGCTCTCGGTATGAATTCTTACGGACACGTGTCCGATATTAAATTTATAAAATACACTGATTTACGTGCATTCGTCTGGACTCAAAATTCTAGAAATATCAGTATTTGTTTCGCATATGAAAAAGGTTATAAGGGAGTCAAAATCTTGACATGACTTGACAGAAAAAAAAAATGAAACCGCAAGCCTTCAGAGGAGCTCACCATTTAGAATATTTCTTTACAACTCGTTGGAATAAACCTTTGGGAGAATGTCTTGTTTGCCGGCTACCTTTAATTCTATGATCTCTATAGTTGAGAACAACGAACTTGTTGAAAATATTCACCTCTACAGACTTTACAAAGACATTAATAAAATTACAGTTAAGTCTTCCAATATTCTGTTCCGTGGTGAGAAAATTATAAGTCAAATGATTTAAAGCAATTTACCGCGGTATCGCTGTTCTTGCTGCTGTGACGTCGAACACAAATATACCGGGCGAGGTTGCTTATTTGCTAGCGCGTCAGAATTTGGATTGAATGACCTTGAGTTCCATTCATGCCAGAGTAACAAATCACCTGTTCTTTTGCATGACATTGAAAGCTGACTCTTAATTGGGTGTCAGATGAAAAATACTGGAATGGGTTCGTATGGATTCTGAGACATGCTTTTTTCTAAAAAATTATGACTATGGAAATAGCGCTTGCTGGTAACGTGAAGTTCTATTGTTAATCTCTACTTCTTAACCTAATTTCGAACCACCTAAAGGACACAAGAAAAGTTTTTGCTGATGGTCGTCCCGGTTACACCCGGACGACCATCATGTGAAATTGTGCTTGAACTTTTTCATATGTGTTTTCAAACCTTTTACCCAACGCAGACGATATCAAAATTTATTATTTTAAATATCATTTTTTAAAAATTTTCAAAAATGTCAACAAAACTATATCATGTGACCCCCTCATTGGAACGAGCTCGACGAGCTCGTTCCGAAGAGGGGTGACATGGTATGGTTTTGTTGAAATATTTGGAAAAATAATATTTTTTCAGCTGCTGAATTTGATTATTACGCGAGCGGATGTGGCCGATTCGTTGGGTAAAGGATTAAGAAGTCGAATTAGCCGGTTATAACTCCACTACATGGGTATTTTTACAGCAAACTACTGTACCTCTACTGTATGTCATACTTCCACTTCGCATTACAGCCCCCCCCCCCCCACCCCCCCAACACCCCTACCCAATAGACAAGGAATGCCATCAGTTCTCAGCAAAGTACACATTTCAAGAAGAGTGGTCCTGCACGTGCCCAACCCTGTTGGACCGCTTCCGCCACCCACGTGCTTGCTTCCATGGTAACATAGCGACGCACTGTTAACACCACATGCGACATATTAATGGTACATTTTCCTTCGACGGATGCAGATCGAAACCTTACCGATTTATAGAGGTTCAATCCTGACCACGAGTCTCAGCATCTGCCCAGAAGTATAAACAACACAGGCGAAGTTTCAAATAATGGGTCAATTGGTGTCAACCTGCGGGATGGCTGGCTGCAACTTTGCTTGTGCTTTTCAGACCATTGCCCAGGCATTGGTTATTGCCAGGCTGAAAACAATCTCTCCCTGACTATTTTGTGGGAATTAAAGTACTTCAGAAGAACCACAAACTTGTGTGGTACATGTCCACAGTCCCCGCAGGAGATGCTCTTGATTTGATCTGGAGGAGACTGTGCGTTAAGGAACCCGGCGACAGGAGCACTTTGAGAGGTAGGGTAGTCTCCATAAGATTCTCGTTCCTAGGACTACGCTTGTATCGAGGCACGTTTTGATCCTGAATCAATGAGCCCTCAGGCAGATTGGGACTGGGTGTTCAGTGGGCCTGAAATTGTTTTTAGTTTTGAAGGGTACCGAATAAAAGCATTTTCCATGATCTAAAAAATGAAGAAGAAAAAATAAAACAAAACAAAAATAAAAAAATAACAAAACAAAACAACAAAACAAATAATCCCCAAACAAAACAAACAAAAGAACGGATCGCCGGCGTGGCAGGCATACAGTAGTTTGCTCTATGTGGACATAAACCTACCGTATTAAGGCGAGCCAATCGATGTCGGGATTTAATTATAGTTTTAAGCTCATGTTTGTTTTTGGTGTTACAATCCGGAACTTAACATTACCCTGCCAATTATGACTAATGAGGCGAATGAATTACAACTGTGTTATACATTTTATTAAACTTCCTCACATACAGACATTTATATAGGCCCTCCACATATGGTAAAAGTGGACGTGACAGGATAAGGGTTAATAAATCCTAACAAATATAAAGTATGCCTTGCGATGTTTGGGTCAGCCTTTCATTTTGAAGCCAAATAGCCTATGTGGGCCTACTCTCTATCTCTCTCTCTCTCTCTCTATCTCTCTCTCTGGGGGCATACATGCCAATAACTGTTGCTCATTTAACAATTTACCTGTCGGATCAGCCGCACCCCCTCCGTAATATACAAATTGGGCATTTGCAGTTAAATATTTTTCAACAAATTTCACCAAAATCATTTGTGGCCCTCATTGGAACGAGATTCCATTCTAACCGAAAATGTGTGGTGACTGGCAGGGCCGTACATATTGGTAAATATACTGTTGGCCTCTCTCTCTCTCTGACTCTCTGTCCCTCTATCTCTCTCTATGCATTTCTATTCCTTCCTACCCTTCCTGTAGGTTATAATTGTGTAATGGGATGGGGGTGACCTCAGCTTCCTCCGTCCATGCACACACTCTTTCCAAATGGATGTTACATGATTACCCCATGTGTTTAACGATTTACCTAACGAACCTGCCACATCCGCCAACGTGACATGCAAGTTCACCAGTTGAAACAATATTATTTAAAAAAATTCAACAAAACCATATCATGTGACCCCTCATTGGAACGAGCTCGTTGAGCTCGTTCCAATGAGGGATCATATGATATGGATTTGTTGAATTTTTAAAAAAAAACCACAATGAAACAAAAAAAAAACTGATATCGTGCGTTAAGTAACATTTTTAATTGGTCAAAGGAGGTATATTATAAGTTACAGGGCGTTTAGTTGGCGGATACACTGTCATATACGGCGAAGAGAAAACAATATTAGGTGAGGCGAAGCCGAACCTAATATTGTTTTCTCTGAGCCGTATATGACACTATATCTGCCAACTAAACGTCCTGTAACGTATTTATTATGCACGGCATGCTAAAATGTCACTGGGGAAGTTAACTCAGCGAATAGTTAAATGATGCGCACTTCTCGAAAAATGTAAACAAAGCAGACGATGTTTACATACGTAACAAGGGGAGTAATTTTGCTTCCGCATTCTAATAAATCACTCGCGACTTGTTCTATAACCACCAATGTTTTGGGCTGGTTTGGCATTTTATTATAACAGTTTCATTCAATCGAATGCAATGTTTATACTACGGGGCTATTTTATATAGTGGGTCTTCTGTACGACTGCGCTGCAGCATGTACGTACGTGTAAATTAAAAGCTGAGGCGTGTGGATACAATGATAAAACAAAATGGCTGACGGGCACCTAATATTAAATTAATATTGGGTGCTTTTCAGCCATCCTGAACCTAATATTGCGGAATCTATGTCTCTTAGTAACTTCATTTGATTGGATAAACAAATTTACTAGCATAATAATAGACATATCGAGGGTTAAATGTTGTTGAAAGTTTGTGTTGGGAGAGATATACGATCGAGAGTCAATGCACACCAATCGATTTTCTCATAACTATACATCCTTGTTATGAGAATCTTCATCATCTAGTGTATATTTACATTGCTGAGATCATTTTGAAGATGCATTGATTAAATCTTGGGGAATATATTTTTCACACACCTATCGGGGATATTCGACTTCGATTTTCTTGAATGTTTAAACGTGAATTGAAATATATCACGGCAAATCTATATGAAACGCAACATGTCGGACGCAGCAACAGGTGTGCTTGTGTGTCTTGTGTGATAGACAAACTAAGACATTGTTTCTGTCACTCCGGGATTTATGAACACGTCTACGTTCAGCCCAGTCCTTGAATGAAAATCTAATAATGCAATCAGCAGTTCCTGAATGCCATTTGTGCGTCATAAGGGTGGCCATGATAAATTTTTCTGGGGGCGATAGACACAGCAAATTTCCCAACAGAAATGTTTTAATTAACTCTCTCCGTACCGACAGGCAACTTTTCCCATAATGCAACACGGATTTTAACCAATTCCATCTTGTTTGACACAGCTCAATGAGCTCTGTCAAACTTGATGAACTTGGTTAAATTCCAAATTCCATCATAGGGGAAATTTGCAGCTTACAATTTTGATACTGACACTATAGTTTGCAGAGGGTTAAATAAGATGAGATGTAAACATAGATGAGGTGGGTGGGTTTTCAAGTGCCAAAAACTATGTGCGTAAACAGTTAAAGCATCTGTTTTCCTTTTTTCACGGTTATGACATCTTTTGTGCCCCGAACAGTAACAAAATGTCACCAATTCGCCCCCTGAGTTCCAATGTGTTCTATGTACCCACATAGAACACATTGGAACTCAGAGGACGAATTAACCATAAAAGCCCATTTAAAAGGCATTTTTAACAAAAGTTATCCCCTTAATATGAAAAATATTGGAGAATTTCACCTAAAACTAACTTGAGCATGGGGTTGGGTGTCCGATATTAAATGGAAAAAAACTGTCCGACAATTTTCTCCCAAAGTCCAAAAAAATTCATTCACAGCATAATTAATTATTATTCGATTTTTTTATGTGGAACATTCTTTAAAATGAAGCATAGTATATATAATATTGTCTACTGGGTCATAATAGCTAGATGGGACTGATTTTTCAAAATAAGTATATTGAAAATATGAAATTTTATTTCAAGAAAAACAAAAAAAGTCTGATTTAATAAAAATAAGAAAGTCTTTTTGATAGCCAGCTATTCAGATGCCATAACAAAAACAAAAATACAAGGTTTGCACTTCTTGAGCCACAACAAAAACAAGTTTCCATTTACCCAACCAATATTTCCAATACAAACACGGCCATGGTACAAGCAGTTGTAAATTAACTATGGGTACAGCAGGCACAGTGCTCACATACGCCTACATAATGCTTACATATTCCATGATTCACAGAAACTTGACTGTTCGAAGTGCATATCACTGCACATCAGAGATAAAATTAGGAAAAGCTTATTTAAATTTGATTTAAAATCAAAGGTTTCGGGGAAAAAGATAATTGAGTTTCATTTTCAAGGTACATACCTAGAAACTGGATTTATAACAATATTAAGCTATAAAATTAGTTTGTCTGATTTGGATTGATTGGAGTTTTTCATTGCTTTTAACAACTATGGCTATATGGTGCCTATATCACGAAGTTCATAGTTTCCAAGATGGAGGTAGAAGTACTCAAACAGATTCACTGGATGGCATAAGGAATCCATCAGCTACTGGAGAAGAACTAACAAGCTCATCCACACAGAGTATTCCTCAATTATTATGTATACTATGGTAAATGCGTACCATTATTGCCTGTGTGCATTACGCGTTTCGAGTTGATGTTCGAGTGCCGAGGTTTTGTATATAAAAAAGTATGAGAAGAGGGTAGGTCCCAAAAATGTCATGGAAAATATATGCAAAATCAAAATTTCCACCAATGTTCTCGCGTTTTTTTCGCCCCCCCCCCCCTCCCCCTGAAATTTCCAGAAAAAAATGCTCACGCGACCGGTAGTTTCCTTCCTGTGAATCTTCCTCTCTTATTTGTTGCTGGACCCCGAGCGTAGAGTGCAGAAAAAAGTTATCTGTTGGGCTACACTGGACAAAGATGTGTGAAATGGGTTAATCGATATGGCGCGAGTGCCAGTGCGGAAGGATAAAACGAGAGGCCGCATGCCTCGAATTTTATCTTTCCGCTATGGCACAAGTGCCACATCGATTAACCCATTCACACACGTGTGTCGTTGTGTGTTTATTACGTATTTTATCAAATAAAAACAAAATATTATATAAAAACAAATATTAGAAGGACACTCAGCATTTCATTTGACAACTATCAACAAAAAGAACACATTTTATCGCCAAGCAAATTTGCAAGGGGAACCCGTGTTACTATTTCGTCCTCTAAGTTCCAATGTGTTCTATGTGCCCAATGGCACACTGGGACGCAAGGGTCGATTTTTAGCTTTCGTTGGGTATTCAGATTGTAATCGTGCTGCACGATTTGTAGAAAATTACAGTGAAATTTCGCTTCTGTTTAAAAATAGTCCGTCAACGATTTCCGTTCCACGCACGTGTGCAGAATGGATATGCATTTTCCGCATGATTTAATGTTGCTGTAGATGGGGATTTCATAGAACTGTAATACAACTGAATGTCCAATATTTGTTTCATACAAACGTTATAATAGTCGCTGTGGGAAAATATTTAGTTCTCTTATACAAATAGGAAATATATTTTTCGACTTTCAGATCTGATTTATCATTTAGTTTAAACAATATTTATTCATGAATTATAATATTATACATACAGGTAAATGATAATTGCATAATGTTCATGGAGACTTGTAATACAGGTGTATGCAAAAAGGTATTTCAACATAGTTGATATACAAGTTGTATGGGTGGGATTCAGCAGTAAGCTATAAGCTTATGTTAAGCTGTCTCCCAAAAATTTTCATTTGTGGAGATTCTTTCATATTTAATGTTTCTTGGGAGGCCACACACAAGCCAGTACTGTACTGTTTTATTGTTTTGAAACTATAATTTTTCACCGTTATCAATAAAGGCGAAATGTTGTAAGAAACAAGGCTGTTAATGCATAGAAATTCTCATTTTGGCCAAGGTTAGCTTCCCCAAACACACTACATTCTCAGCCAAATGCCAAATAACAGCTTATTTTACCCCATTAACAATTGTATGTAAACCAAAATTTACCATCTTAGTCCAAAGGATAGAGCGAAATTACAACCTCTCAACCCCCCCTCCCCCTCCGAAATCAACAAACAAACACACATATATTACACTTCTCTTCGCCGGTATTTTTGGAACACATTTTGAAGGCCAGAGTGAAAAAATGACACAATAAAATGGTTAATTGGGGTGGGATGGAGAGAGAGACAAACTGAGGATGTATGCCCCCACTCGCGTTCATCTTTCATCCCTCGGGTTCATCATGTGTAATATGTTCGTGATGTGAATGAGATGGAGATAAGCATTGAGGAAATAAATATTGAAATCAAGATTATCAAATGTCTTTGACTCTCGACTGTAACAACTGATTTATTCAGTCCAACTGAAATGCTCCTCTCTTTCCCACCTTAATATCACTAACTAGTGTCTTAACAAGATTGTAGGACATAATCCCATTGGGCAGAAACCTCTAAGGACACAACGCCCTAAAAAAATTCACCTCAGTTTCGAAAATAATATTAAAAGTTACATTTCCATGTAAACATAGCTTATGACCCCTCATTGGAACGAGCTCATTGAGCTCGTTCCAATGAGGGGTCATAAACTATGTTTTCGAAGCAAAAAATGAAAATGTTGGTCAGTGTTGTAATGTTACAATACTTGCAGGCGGCAATTTAAAAAAAATATCGAGTGCCAGTCTTATACGGGAAAACATTTAATGAAATGTATAATTTCAACACAAAGAGGTTTTGTAAAAATCTACTATTTATTTATATTATTATTTAGTTATTGGTGTTTAAGGTCACATACTTATGCACAATGGCTAATCATGACCACGACAGTTTTACGGGGGGAGGAACCTGGATTACCCGAGGAGATAACCGAGCATCGACGAGCAACTGTCAGCTCCTCAACATTCTAACTCTGTTCAAGCTCCGCTCCAGCAGGTTGAAGACATGTGCACCGTCGACTTGCTGTACGCCTTAGTGCACGGCGTCATCGTGCCCCATTGAAGCAACCGGGATAAAGTGCCTTGCCCAAGGACACAACGCGGGTCGTCCCGGTCGGGGATCGAACTCGGGACCTCTAGCATAGAAGTCCAACAGTCTATCACCGTGCCACCGCGCTCTCATACAAATCTACTCCACTTACAATTGTTATAACATTGAACAATACTTGTGTAATAATAATAATAACACTTTGGCCGGCCACTGATTTGTGGCGGCTCCCAGGTGAGAAGGCATTTATTAGCCCTGTTCTCCTAAATGCCTCCTTATCCACACGCCTCTTCTCCCCTCCCAACATTCTGAGACGAACAGCTTGGTGACATCCCGTAGCCCATTCCTCCCAATCTCTCCGATAAGCATGTAACCCTCTCCTTTGTGTCACCCACTAACCACATGTCCTTCATTCTTCCATCCCACTTCCCCATCATGATCCCGGTGAATATTATACTGTTAGGCTGGTATTTTGGACATTCTCATAGAAAGTGTTCCAGGGTCCACACTACGACTAAATTACACATTTGACACCCCTTTCCATTCATTGATCCAGTTTTCCCCTATGCTCCAGCGAGCGCAACCTTATCTTGAACAACAGTGACCCACTAAAGGTGCTTTCAAAACCTGTCACCGACATGATCTGACCCTGCCTGTTATAGTGTCGTTAAACCCTAATAAATAAATAAATAAATAAATAAATAAATAAATAAATAAATAAATAAATAAATAAATAAATAATCACTAATGTGAAAAATATCTTATTTGTACTTTCCTACGTTTGACGCCGCATTTTGAAATACGTTGAACTGAATTCAAAGTGACGTTTGAACGTCTTGATAATTCAAGTCCCAAGGGGTTAACCCTTTACCCAACGCAGACGATATCAAAATTTATTATTTTAAATATCATTTTTTTAAATTTTTCAAAAATTTCAACAAAACCATATCATGTGACCCCTCATTGGAACGAGCTCATTGAGCTCGTTCCAATAAGGGGTCACATGATATGGTTTTGTTGAAATATTTTGAAAAATTTAATTTTTTCAGCTGCTCAAATTGCATATTACGCGGGCGGATGCGGGCGATTCGTTAGGTAAAGGGTTAAAGGGGATTTTATCATGGTGGATACTGTCTAAGGAGATTTTGTCTGGATACCCTTTAAAACCATTATTCCAGAAAAAATCGAGATGAAGCGTTAACAATGAATTATTACTACAACGAATGTCGTTTTCATGGACCTTGAAGTCATTTATTCACTTATTTGTACAGCAAACAAGCCGATAAGAGACAAACAGTGACAGATGAAATATTCCTCACATTTTATACCCTTCAGCCTATGTATATCCGCATTGAAGATATTCTTCATACAACCCGACGCTCTCCCTCCCATTAACCCTTTACCTATAATGAAAAGCAGACGACACTTGCAAACAATATTCTTGAATAACTAATTGTTTTCATTTTTTTGTCTCAAAAACATAGGTTATGACCCCTCATTGGAACGAGCTCGACAAAAAATGGAAAAAAAAATAATGAAAATTAATTCGCGATTTTTGTGATTAGCGTTGGCTGGTTTTGGCCGTTACGTTGGGTAAAGGGTTAAAAAGGACAATTTCGTCTTTTTTATTTCAAGAAATAATTACCCAGGAAGACTGACGCGTTTCAATTGGAGCACTTTCTATTTGTGTAGTTTTTATTTGGCCTTTTTTACCAAAACAGCTTCCCAATATTCACCTGTAAGGATACAACATATTTTAACGATACAGTAACCCTTTACCTAACATAAAAAGCAGACGACACTTGCAAACAAAATTCCTGAATAACTGACATAGGTTATAACCCCTCTTTGGAGCTCGACGAGCTCGTTCCAAAGAGGGGTCATAACCTATGTTTTTGAGACAAAAATGAAAAAATAATGAAAATTAATTGGCAATTTTCGTGAATAGCGCTGGCCGATTTTGACCGTTCTGTTGGTTAAAGGGTTAAAATTTGTTATATAACTCTTCTACTGCTAGAGTACAGCAGCTGTGGACTGGTCGTAATACACGCGTGGTCAGTGATGTCCACTCATGCGTGTAACAGGTAACAAAATCATCATCAGCAAAATTTTAATTAAGGAACCACAAACCGGTGCTTCAAGAATTAAATTTTTGATGATTATTCCTATAATTAGTGTTTGGAATCTACTATTATTGCGTCGTAAAAATGTTGCCCTTACGTGGAAAGTTACCACTCCACGGCGGCCGTACTGCACTTTTCAGGTTACCTTCATTAAAATATGACGTTGGTGCTTTAAAGCAGCCGCAACATCATCCTATGAAACAATAAGATGTACGTAGTACTACAGTTTTTTAACGCTAAATTGACATAGAGCTCTTCCGTCCAGTAACAATACCATGAGAAAAAAATCTTCTATATTCATTTTTTTGTTCTAAATTTTATTATCAACAACAAAGACGTACGCATGTTTTACTGTGAGGCCTGTGATGGGGATGTTGCTGAAGATTATAATAACTAAGCTATCAGGACACCGTTCTAATTATGTGAGAAATTCTACACTGGTATTGCGTGAAACCAGTCTAAACCTCAAATAGGTCATCGTCTATGTTTAGCTTCACTCGCCTGGGAATATTTCAGTTTGTTGGAAAAGCGAACCTGCGGTTCGCTTTTCCGACCAGCTGATATATTCCAGACGATTGAATCTGAAAAATTTCATAAAGATTCACTTTCAGTGAATCAAAGCAAGAAATATTGGTCAATCGAGCCTTACTTTGATCGCCATTGTAATGAAAGTCAGAAATGGGGACTCCCCACAGCCGTAGGTTTATGGTTACGCCAGGTAGTTCCACAAATTATGTTAATATTTTGATGTTTTCAAGGGAAGTCAGACACTTACTGGTTGGAATATCTATATCTAGTGCATGAAAGAATACCTGTATATCTTTTTGTAAGTAAAGGCACATCACATTGCATCGACAGTCGTCTGCGTGTAAATTTACACAAAAAGTGTGTAAACAAACCGCCCATAATAACATCGATTTTTTTTAAAGAACTGGATTGGTGGCTTCAGAGTTTGAATATTACTTTTCTCGAAGGATATTGTGATCCAGCGTATCTCAGATTTCGGGTCGAATCGAACCCCGAATCGCATCAGGCAGAGAATTCCTTTGTCTGATAAAGGAGTCGAATTAATTAACAGATTTGATTTAATTTATTTCTACCTTTTCACATTAAAACGGATAAAAAAGTAAAAGTATTTCATATAGAAAATAACATATATGTCTGTAGAGGACCTATAATTCCGGAGACAGAACAGTATAATGTAGTACTATTTCTGCCTGCCTGATGCCCGCTCGCCCGCCAACACATAATTGCTGCTGCAACTATACAACAGTCATAACTAAAACTCACGATATCACCCACTACTTCTAGTGCTATTACTACTACTACTACTACTACTACTACTACTACTAGTACTACTACTACTACTACTACTACTACTACTACTACTACCACTACAGTAGAGCCCAGGCGCGTAGCGAGGAAAAAAATTCAGGGGGGGGGGGGCGACCGATAACTGGGGGGGGGGGGGCATAGCGATCCGATATCGAAGGCATCGGATGCGAGCGCAGAAGGCGCGAGCATCTTGAGGGGCGTTGGGGGGGGGGGGGCGGTCCTCCCCCCAGGAAAATTTCAAAATCTAAATCTCAAATGGTGCATTCTGGAGGGTTTTGGGGTGAAAATTGTCTTCTTTTTCACGATAACAAAACTTGAAACAACTACTGGCGGAAAACATTTGGGGGGGGGCACAGGTAGATTGGGAGGCGTGCACGTACCCCCCCCCCCCCCCGTGGCTACGCCATTGGTAGAGACCACTTAATTTGATATCGCTGAATTGAATAATCCTGTTACTTGAATATATTTTCCAAACACAAACACATTTACCATACTTTCAGTATAAATTATGGATTAAACTTCTGTTTATTGAAAAAAAAACATCTCATAAAATGTCGAGAAATTACACTGACAGTCACCAAATTCCCCTTGTTTATAGACCAACGTGGACCCAGCATATCCAATACAAACATTCGATCTATTATATCTTGTTTGAAAGAGCTCCTCGAGCTCTGTCAAACAAGATATAATATACTAATGCAAAGTTTATCTCTAAAATACAGGAAAGTTACTAAATCCCTGTTCATTGAATACTCCTGTTAATTGAATAATTTCTACCGGCAAAGTGGATATTCAATTAACAGGGTTCCACTGATCTACCATAGTTTACAATCATGCCTGACATCTCCCTATCTCTCTCTCCTTTACGTAAACTATTTTTAGTTGACGCCTTAGCATTGGAGCATCAATGTAAAATATATACAAAGCGTACAGAATGTTCATTACACGAGTCGATAGTCTTCAATTATGCATAAATGTACCTGTGAAATGTTTATAGCATGGTGAATAAATCCCTTTTTCATACATTTGAGAATGTGAATAAGTTTTCACAAAGCGTTCATGCAACACACTCTTCCATCGCTCCAGACATTCTATGGCAAGGAATTAACTTTGTCAGTGACTGTATTGGCATAATAGAAACTTTGTATTTCCTCCATAGTTTATTATGTGATAATGTAAATCCTGGGTCCAATACTATAAAACATTTACAAGTATATTTTCTAGAATTGTATTTCCTAGTTATGACTTTTAAAGTTGAAATGAACCATAAGATTTTCAAAGATGTGGCAATTTGCCAGTTGGCAAATTGCCATATCTTTTAAAATGATAATGATTCATTTTAGTCTGTTATATTAATAGGTAGAAAATACAATTCTAGAAAATACAATTGTAAAATTCTTATAGTGTTGGCTCCTGGTGATAGATCTTAGAGGTATCCTTTTTCCAAGCGAAAACATAATTGCATGTTTGAGATGATGTACAGTCAAGATTACAAATGGCACAGCGCCCAAATTACATTTCTGTACTTTTTGGTTGGCCCCATTGAATAGTTGAATATTGTCAAGACCAGTTGTGAAGAAAGCTCTCTTTTCACAATTTTGCTATTCCACCATGATATAACAAGGCGGCAGAATATTTTAGGAGCTCGTTGTCAAAACTTTTTAAAAGGGTTGCTCTGACATAAATAGATGACCTGTTTTGCTTGCTGATGAATAAAAACATGGTCGATTGCGTCACTGAAATTTCAGGTCTGATCTGACCTCCTAGACGTTAGAAATGTTCAATACTAGTCTGTAGGTCTTGAAGGTCAA
The DNA here is from genome assembly GCA_031216915.1 of Pictodentalium vernedei. NCBI lineage: Eukaryota > Metazoa > Mollusca > Scaphopoda > Dentaliida > Dentaliidae > Pictodentalium > Pictodentalium vernedei. The sequence continues at coordinate 401,006,636 of CM062297.1, read as the reverse complement.
AACGTCCCGAAATCGCCTGCCTACTTCTCCCGGAATTCCAAACATATTAAACATCTCATCAATTTGTGTAAACCTCGTAAAAATTTTAACGCTTCAAAACACATCGGCAGTAAACGACAAGCGCTATTTAGTGAAAGAAACAAGAACACGGTTTGGTTTAGGTTACACGCAGTAGAAAAAGAAGGTTGGTCAGTCGGTCGGGCGTGAGTTTTGTTTGTTGATATTTTATATTTTATTTTCTTATACGGCCGCTTTACCTTTTATCCCACGCAACGACCAAAAACCAACCAGCGGCCATTACAGAAATCGCCACTCAAATTTTGTTATGTTTTCACTTTTATCTCAAAAACCTAGCTTATGGCCCTCATTGGAACGAGCTCATTGAGCTCATTCCAATGAGGTGCCATAAGCTATGTTTTGAGACAAAAACCTGAATACTTTTAGTTACTCATTTTAGTTTTACAGTGTCTTATTCAGTTCGGGTTAGGCGAAGGGTTGACATATGTGGCCTATATTCAAAGTGCACATGCATTTGAAGTCCGGTCCATACATATCTTCCGATGTCATTTTAAATGAATACAAGATTTTTTGTTACGTACTTATACAAGATTAGGACGGGCATGAACATTCGGATCGGTCGGAAAGCCGGAACCATTTCATTTTTCATCAGCCTTAACAAAAATCGTTATTAAAAGTTTATTTTTTTCACTTTTAATCCCCAAAACAAGGCCCCATGAGTCGCGATTTATTGCTAGAATGCAATCAGGCAACAGGTTGGAAACCGAATCGTCCCTCGAATCGAATCCACTTCCCAAATTTTACAATACTATGTCCACCATAATAGTTCTGCCCATCTCCCACGAGAAACCAATATTGATATATGTAGTACACTGTTTCGTACCACGGATCCACATGGACAAGTAGATACACCTTCCAGAATCACTTGTTTCTTAAAGATGGCGCAGTTTATTTCTATGGCAACCAATAGTATTCCGTGAAGAAAATCCCACATGGAGCAGCGCATGGGCCCGATGTCCTGTGTGCTTGAATAAATATTTGGATCGAACAGGACGCGCTTCTGTACCATTGACATTCCAACTACTCATAGCGCCCTCTACGCTATCGATTTGAACGGATCACTTCTACAATGAGCTTTGACAGTTAGTGACAAATGGTCCTGAAGTTATCTTAGCAACGGGGCTATTTTCAAACGCAAACTGACCAGATATCACATTGTGGGTGAAAATGGGCCCTGGAGTTTGTGCAAAATAGACGTAAACCGATCCCCGCTATGGCTTCAAAAAACGCTTCGACTCGTCGTGATCTGCCCTTAGAACCCGGAGCTCGACTCGGATACATATTTTGTACATCTACATAATGGTAATAATCTCTATATATGAAATCCTAACCTAAAACTTATCATTCCATTCTGAGCGATAGTCCGGAAGGCGCTACAATGTACGTGTTCTTTTTCAAATATTCCGGAACTCGATAGCTTTTGGATTTAGATTTCCTTCAATTCTGCGATCAAAGAGTGACATTCTTACAAATTCTCCTCAGCATTCTTTGATTGGCGAGGGTTTTTCATCTCTTTAACGGCCAAGGGAACGTCACGAGCGGCAAGGTTCAGCAGGGAGAGTGAGCATGACAGTGAAGTCTTCCTTGCACGCTTTTCCCTACAACACTAAAATTGACACCTCATAATGTTACCTAAGCCATTGAAGCGATGTGAAAACCCCGCCAACTAAGGCAGAGAAGTGGCCGTATATATACCTTGTCGTAAGTGAAGTTTCCAAACTAGCTGTGGTTCGATTTGTTTCAAATTGCCGAGACGGTTTCGAGTCGACTCAGTAAAAAAATGAAATGAGTCGCGATCGTTCGCTGGGATCTCCAAAACAATACTATGACTCCTCATTGGAACGATCTCGATCATTGCAATGAGAGGCCATTAGTTATGTTGTTGAGCAGAAAGTGAAAATGTTTCGCTGTTCAAGAAATGTTTTGGCTAGTATCGTCTGCCATTCGTAATGCGTGACCGATTAGACTTATAGTTATTACGGATGCACATGTATAGAGGGGGGCACTATGTCTAAATGCCCCACCCACCCACTAATATCAAGAAAAACTAACGTCACAAGAAACAAAGAAGTGGTGATAACCCCACAGGACGGAACAATGTTTTGCTGTTTCGATTATTCAAAGGTATGTTTTTATGCAAAGTGTGGACATTTTTGTTTGTTCAAATATTTTTTACTAGTGTCGTCTGCTATCTGTTTTACGAAACGGGTTACACGTAGCATTAGCACGGACGTATCCAGGGGGCACAGGACCCCTCCCTCTAGACACTAATATTAATCAACAATAACGTTATGTAAAATAAGAAAGTAGTGATAACAATAGAGATCTCTTACAAGGTTGAGATATTTTTGATTATTTAATTGTGTTTCACGATTCTATGTGGCCTAACTGATGCGCATTCATCCTCGCTGACTCGTAGGCCATAGGCGTAAGGGGAAGTGGCTCATCGGATGCCGGTAGGCCATAGTCCTAGGCGGTCAATACGCAGAAGCGAAGTCATTGAAGGATACTTTGTGCATCGAAATGGTAAGCATCACGTGAATATAAGAAAAATTACCTAATAAATGGTGTCTACTGCTTACACAAACTTCACCAGCAGTCACGTTTGGACAATGTTTTGTCAGTACCACACATCACAATCAGTCAAAAAGTGCCTCCACCCCACATTTGAGTATCTTGGACACAATCGTGGTTGCTATGTTGTGTGGGTGTCAGGCGAATCGCGAAGATGACCGATTGGGGAGGGGATGTAACTCTGATTTGTCCCGACTGTAATGATTCATTTAGTCTTCCCAGTTGTCGAGCCCTGCTCTAAAGGGACATAAAGATAAATGGATTCTCGGCGAATAGTAAAAATGAATTTTTGAAGTACTAAATTGGACAGCAATCAACATCTCCAAAATCCTTATTCGAAGGCATCAAGCCATTCTGAGTGGGTCGTGATCCGGTCAAAATGCTCTGTCCGTTTCCCCTCTAACAGAATAGAATTTCACATGTTAAAAAAGAAATGCCAGAACATAACCCACAGGTGCTATTTTTGTTTATTGTTCATGATTAGACCTTGATTGCGCGATATTTTATATATCAATCTCGCCACACTGCTGTGAGAGTGTGTCATCACTGGATCGCGATCTTCAGGAGCCAATACTATATAACTTTTACAATTGTATTTTCTAGAATTATATTTTGTACCTATTAATATAACTGACTAAAATGAATCATTAGCATTTTAAAAGATATGGCAATTTGCCAACTGACAAATTGCCAGATCTTTAAAAATACTAATGGTTCATTTTAACCCATTTAGAGTCATAACTAGAAAAGACAATTCTAGAAAAAACAGTTGCAAAGGGTTTATCGTATTAACCCCAGGGTTCTAGAAACAGCGCCTTTGAAACCACAGTACTGCATATTCAATTTCATAACCTCTCGTGCACAGGGACGTGGCTAGAGGTTTCCGATTGGGGTGTAGGGTAGTGAATTTCCAACTGGAGGGAGGGACCGGAGGGGGAAACCCCCCTCCGGGTCCCTCCCAATAGTCGGAAATTCACTATCGAGAAAAAATTTGAAATTGAAGCCACGAAAAGGCGCATGCAATTGATTCTAGCAACTGAAATGCCAACACATTTATGAGTGCTAAACAAATGACGAAACTGAGAACTTTGAACAATTCACACCGTCCTAACATTAAATCAGATCTTATGCAGGAATGATCAGTTTTCGATGTTTCATCATTTTGTAACTGTGAATGATGGAATTAACTCAGGATAACGATTTTACGTGATGTGATTTTCTTGAAGTTCATTACAAGAATTTTTTTATTACGATAAGTAATCGTACTATAGAAATCTCGAACCGATTGACATCATGCATACTTTTAAAGCTCGATATTGCGTACACTGTCGTTATTAGTAGTAACAGTTGGAATTTTTGCAGATTTGAAACCGAGTTGGGATTTTAGGAAGTAAAGGAGACTTCAGCATTACCAAAGAAGCTCTAAAATCCAGATAGATGGAATTTCCAACTACTCATGACTTGCCCTCCGAATTTCCAACTATATGAAATTTTTACCAGGATTGGTGACGAGGATGACCCCTCCCCCCCTCTCGTCGCCACGTCCCTGCTCGTGCAATGGGAAATAATGCACAAGTGGCGAAGTAAAAACAATATCTGGAAAAAGTTCTGTTATTGGAATTGGAATATTTGAGTTTAGAAATAGCACAAATGCATATGCACATTTTTTTTCAAAAGGGGAATTTCGTAAAAGAAATTCTGACATTGTGAATGTTTTGCTAAAACTCCTCTCTTATTTCTCACCAATTTTAATAAGATTCTTAGCTGGAAAGTAGGGAGCAATGAGGTTGTGTTGGACCGATCTCACATCGGTGTCTTTGCAAAAGCAAAAGCTCAACGCTTTGGTAATTTTCCTCAACTCAGCCACATTTTGTGAGGCTGCAGCGGTAATGACAAAATTTTATCATTCAGAAGTTTGATGAAATCTCTTATTTGATTAATTACTGCATGGACCGATGAAGACAGAGAAGAGCGATAACATTACAGCTTATTTGAACACCTGTTATTGAGCACGCTCACTTCTCTTTCACAGCGAAATGATGTAGATTTGCACATCAATCTCATTTCAATAAAATTGTTTGACCGCTCTTCCGTGAGTACATGAAATGCGTAAATGTGACACTCTATCTTTTATTCATTTGTCTGATTGTAAAAAAATACCAAACGTGGGTAATGATGTTGAAAGATCATTACGTAACTGGAAAAAACACATTTACCTTTAATGTAATTTAACCATTTGTAACAGAGTGAAAGACTGAGTTCGTTACCTCAGCAATAAATACACAGAACGTCAAGATGTGTGAATGCGTTCGTCAACACGACACGAGTGCCTGCGCGGAAGGATAGAACGAGATGCGCAACGTAGAGTTATACCCTTCCGTGACTGCATGAGTGCCTATTTGACGAATGCATTCACACATCGTGGGATTCTGTGCTTATCACCTCCCTAAGACATAGAATCCATTAATTTAAAAATTCTAACATCACACAGAGAAAATTTCAAACTTTATAACTCTTTGTTATTTGTGGATTTGAACAAAAACATTTTCCAGTTGACATTCGTTTTATAGGCTGTCGTCGCAGATTCCGAATTGAGCAGCGTCAGAATGCAACGTTTTCATTGGCCGATTACGAAAATCGGCGGAATTTAGTTGCTTTGATGGATCTATGATGTCAGGTGGAAAAATAGCCCATTAACGGAATCCCGTATGAAACGTGTGTTCAGTACGGGTTTGTTAATATTCATCTGGAGGAAAAGTAACAGACGCGTAATAAATTCTATATATATTATCACCATTATGTTTATGTAGAAACTGTAGTATCTGCGCAAAGCCCTTGTTTCTACGGCCATTTATCGACGAATATGTTTGTTTGTTAACCCTTTACCTAAATCGAAAAGCAGACGACACTTGCAAATAAAATTCTTGAAGCACTATTTTTTTTTACTTTTGCGTCAAAAACATAGCTTATGACCCCTCACTGGAACGAGCTCGTTCCAATGAGGGGTCATAAGCTATATTTTTGTGACAAAAAATGAAAAAGTAATAACAAGTGAATAGTGAATTATGTGAAATGCGCTGGCCGGTTTTGGCCGTTACGTTGGTGAAGGGTTAAAGATAAATTTATCTTACAGATCTCATCTGTAGTGTCAATAACTTGATGTTCTAGCCTTTTGGTTTTAGATTTCATTTTCATACCCATAAAACGCTGATCGTTTCGACCGAAACTGTAAGCGGCTGCCTTGGCTTTTCTCGATCACGGAATAAGCTTAATGAGGGCCTCATTCCGCATTCTGAAACTGCTGCTCTGTAAACAATTGTTGTTGCAACTTGAATGCTTCCGGTGATACAGAAACATAAAAGCAATCCGGTTTAACCCTTTACCCAACGTAACGGCCAAAACCGGCCAGCGCTATTCTCAAAAATCGCCAATTAATTTTCATTATTTTTTTACTTTCTGTCTCAAAAACATAGGTTATGACCCCTCATTGGAACGAGCTCGTCGAGCTCGTTCCAATGAGGGGTCATAACCTATGTTTTTGAGACAAAAAATGAAAAAAATAGTTATTCAAGAATTTTTTTTGCAAGTGTCGTCTGCTTTTCATGTTAGGTAAAGGGTTAATAATTGAATAATTATACTTATGAGAAGTTTTTTTCCCTTTCGGAAAAAGAAACATATGCAGACTCACGCAAGCACCTTTCGAAAACTTGTAATGTTCTTTCCACAGTAACCTATAGACATCGTAGCTGAGGACGCGCCTGTATACTGCAGTTTCAGGATGCATAATTTGTATCGGGGTGGGGGGGGGGGGGGGGGGTCTCCAATACACGTTCTATTTAGGTAATTACGATCTCAGTACGGTATTACCATAAGATGAACGTTTATAATATTAGTGTTTACATATTTATGTTATAGATAGAGGCGCAAACCTACCGGGTCACAATCACAACTGTAGGATCGAATTTTTACAATTATATATATGTATATTTCACCAAAATCTTACACATATGTATATATATCACAGAATGCTTCGGTACCAGAAAAGTTATATGTATATATTTATATGTACAGGACTGCTAAGTCACACCCTCTCCTGCATGGATTGACATTTTACCGGTATCACAGGCGACCAATATTCATAATATGGTTTCTACAAGTACGATATATACACAGGCGCAAGACTACCCGGTAATTCGATGACCCACATCCTCTTCTGCGTGGATCATTTTTTGTCTTCTTGTATACCAGGCGTTTCCACGCTCATGAAATCTGGTAACACATAGTCGTTGAAACTGTGGATGATCTCACCCGGCAGTAAAGTTTTGAAGTGCATTTAAACTGTTAGGAAATCTTTATTTATTTGTTTATTAATTAATTAATTAATTAATTTATTTGGATTTAACGACTCTTTCGCCAGCCCGTGTAAGCTCGTGTCGGAAAGTTTTACGGGTAGAGGATGCCGGAGTACCCGGAGAGAACCACCAGGCAACGGGGAGCAACTGCCAGACTCCCAACCGTACTAACCCCACACAAAAAGGATTAGCATTGATTGAAGACAAGTGTGACAAGTGCGCCATCGACGTGCAGTACGCCTTAGTACACAGCGCAACCGTGCCCATAACTTTTACAGTCAGAATTAAGTGCCTTGCCCAATGACACGACCCTTGGCGGGGATCGAACAGTGAACCTTTCGGTTTGAAGTCCAACTCCGTAACCACTGAGCCACGGCGCTCCCTGCCAGGAAATAATTTATAGATGCACCCATGTAAGTAATGAATTTGTGTATTGATGTACATTTAGTGAATGATTTAGCAGTTTAGCAAGCAGAATGTGGATGTTAACTTCACTCGGATTGTTAAACAATCATAATAATATCTGATCACTAAGAAGATTCCCTGGCACGACATGCCTCCAAAATCTTACGTTTTTCTCTTTGGCTTTGCACGCCAAAGAGAAAAACGTTTTATTGCTAGATTTGATTTGTTTACCTGTAGATTCAACAAGACAAAATATTAATTTAGTTGAGAAATATGTGGTGCTGGCAAGTTGTTCAGTTTGTGGTAACGCAGAACAATTTTCACGTGACGTCACGTTGTTGTGTTACAAGTCTTTCCCATCACTAAGCTGGAAGCTCCCAACTGTAGTTGAAACAGGAGAAATAAGGACCTATAGTACGACGGTTCAGCTGAGACACCGTTTTTCAAACATTAGTCATATCTCACATGTTTATAGTCAAAATAAAACATTTATAAAGGGGATTATATAAAAAACATTCTCGGATTTGATGTTCTGTTGTAGTTAGGTAATAAATTCTATAAAAAAAATCAAATGACGCACAAGAAAAGTTTCAGCCTAAACGGTTCCGAGTTTAACGTGGAAGGTTATTAACTAGAGACTTGCTTGTAATTTTTCTACACACAGGATATCCAACTTTGTTTACCTGTGAATCCCATAAGGTGGTACCACTGATTTCAAAACAACTGGATGGCTGGACCCCTTATTGGTCACATATATAAAAGGCATCACCTGCCGTCATTTGATGGGGTGGTGGGGTTCAATTGTAGCCATGAATAGAGAATGCACATCAAAAACTTTTTTTCACAGTTTAAAATTGTAAAAAGCCCCACAGTCGCCAAAAGAATATATACTATGATGTCTGCGAAACAAAGGTTGATGGCGTGCCCATTTTAGCGACAATACACATTGGATATTTACAATATATTTTAGTTATTATTGACAAAAAACAAATACAAATATAAGAAGGGTGATCCCTTGTTACTAGTTTGCGTGCTTGGCTTTCACCTGATATTTGATGTTGTAAAAGCCGTCAAACGTCACAGATGGGAGGAGTTACCGCATTGATTTACTTGACGCCATCTTGAGGGGCTGGGCTGGGCAGATTTCTTTGCGATTTATTAGCTTACATGTGTATAGAGGTCAGTGGGTTGGACGTTTGTGTGGCCTGTTTAGCTTTTAATCCTTTACCCAATGTAACGGCCAAAACCGCCCAGCACCATTCTAAAAAATCGCCAATTAATTTTCATTATATTTTCATTTTTTTTGTCTCAAAAACATAGGTTATGACCCCTCATTGGAACGAGCTCGTTCCAATGAGGGGTCATAACCTATGTTTTTAGACAAAAAATGAAAAAAATAGTTATTCAAGAATTTTGTTTGAAGGTGTCGTCTGCTTTTCATGTTAGGCAAAGGGTTAACAGTTTATGAATCACTACCTAAACTACGCTGTTAGCAAGAACGAAGATGGCATCTGATATGCAGTCTTTACGCGTGTCTATTTTTCTAAAGTCGAGATTCTGCGGTATTGTAGACAGGGAAATCAGAGACTTTCGACCAGATCGCGTCTCAGTCGACATTCGGGATAAATGCTCTGTCCGCTTTTGTATACACAATACTGTCGGAGGAAACTGAGCGCCTCGTTTTAGTGTCACTTCAAACGTCCTTGTGAAGGTGAATTCATGTTTGTTGTGGTCATTCCACGATTTCTCTTGGTCTTTCAGGCGGGTACACCAGGGGACACAGAAACAAAATCAGTGCAGACGTAAATTCGCATGAAAAACCTACAGTAATAGCATTTGAAGACAATCGTTCACTGGAACCTGACCAAATGATCTTTCTAAATGTTACAGGCGCCATCTGTGTCTGTAAATATCATTTTCGCATAATTTACATCCAGACAAAGACTTCATACAAACGGATAGAACTAAGCAAGTTAGTTTCCAAATGGCAGAGGTAGCTTTGCACGCCAAAGAGAAAAACGTTTTATTGCTAGATTTGATTACAGTTCCAAGTCTCTAGAGTTGCCTTCTATTGACGACTCCAGCCCATCTCCTCATAACAAATAACTCTATTCTATGATCTACTGAGGTAAACAATTCAAATCGATGAAATTTTCAGATGAAATCACAGTCACTCCATGACAAACATTTCTGTTACAGTTAACACTAGAAGTCCTGCCACGGACTATGCGCTTATCTTGACATTATTTCGCATAGGAATTGCGCGAAAGTTCCCCATCGAATGGCATCCAAAGCACGCCAGTTTCTCTGTGTTACTGATCTGATACAATGCAGAAGCAATGCTTCAGCCAATGGACTTCCGGGTTTAACCCGGAAGACCATTGGCTGAAACATTGCTTCGCATTGGGCATATATACAGAATTTAAATAACCTTACTGTCTTCATAGCACTTAGACTCATGCGCAGAGTGGCGCGCGCGAAATTCATGACAAGACTTCTAATTTAACTGTAGGAAATAATGTATGTCTCGGTGCGGGTTTCGCGACTATTGATCGCCAGGTTATCTTTTAAAAAAGAGAAAAGTTATTCCTTTGACCACTTGGCCTTGGCTCTCATAAGATCCTTAATATCTGCGCTTGATTTAATACAAGGTGAATGCTCGTTGGAAAATAAATGTTTTACCCAACTTTCAAGTTTGGCGCTAATGGCAAGTGTTTTATCTTCATTGCTGTGTTTTTCGAAATGGCACGTCAAACATTTGGCTGAATATACATGATCATTTAGAGGATGTCCCGGAATTTGAACCAGACTGAAGTGTAATCAAGATGTAACATCAGCACTTTTGTTAGATATAATATGTCTATGTAATGTCACTGGGACATTCCCGCTGGGTCGATCATCCTACAGGGAAATTTTTAATTCCAGTCCAGCGCGGCGACAGTACGCCTCTGACTATCAGCTGTACTAACTGTGCAGATTTGTGAATTTTATATAAAACTTCGAAATATTACATATTTAAAAATATTTAATATACAGCGTGCGTACCATTTGTTAAACCACGTACCTGTCAAGTGATAGCAGAATGCAAAGCGGGTATTCCCAAGTTTTCTCTGGTGACGTGAAAATATGACTTTGGTCACACACAAAGAGCAAGTTTAAAATATGGGGAATCGTGTATTCACTCTTACTGGAAATGCTTCGTTGTTTATTTTCAACTTTTTAAGTTATTGTGATGAATTGACGGTAATATGGTCTGAGGTTTGCGGCTCGGAGCTATGTTCAACCGAGACGCCAATAAGACGCTACCCACAGGCCAAAACCTACATCGTGAAACACGACAGGCTTATCTACTAAACTTGTGATCGTTAAAAGTTGCCTTGTTCGAGGCAACTTTAAACGACCACAGGTTAAGTAAATACACCTCTCGTGTACCCCAACACTGGATAAATAATCAACAAACCAGATAAACTCGTTCCGTCTCAGTTCAAATCGTAAATCGGTTTGTAATTTAAACAACACTTCACCCGGAACACCGTCTGCTGCACGTGTGAAAAATCCAGAAAAATGAAGCGGCTTGCTGGTCACTCTGTTGATGAAGCAATTACGAAACGGGCGACGTCATTTCAAATATTTCGCGTTGTGACGTCAGACGGTAGCATTTGCTACTGGAGCCGTAAACATAAAAGAAACTACGCCAGCTCTCATCTAATCAGAGGGAGGGTATTTTACTTTTATTGGAACATATCATAATGTCTGCATCGTGGAATAAATTATAGACACTATCCTCTCCAATAAGACACAAAGTATTAGCCGTCTTTTTTCACTAGATTTACTAGCAACCTGTTTCCGCTAGAACTACCGTAAATATTACCGGAATAACTGTTTCTGTTGAGCCCCATGATATGAAAACGTATAGGGGAGGGCGCATGTGCAATATACAATTGATGGGATTTGTCAGTATGTGAGAAATGTAACAAACATTTTCTTCTGGTTACCCTGCAGCTGTATGATAGTCCGATGATTTGGCGGGGATTAACTCCTTGCACTCTGGTGTCAAAATATAAATAATTCAAGTAGCCATTATACCCATAATGCAACTAGAAATTTAACCAATTCAGTCTTGTTTGACAGAGCTCATTGAGCTCTGTCAAACAAGACTGAATTGAATAAATTTCTAGTTGCATGATGGGAAACATTTGCAGCCTGAAATTTAGATATTTTGACATCAGTGTGCAGGGGGTTAAACGGGAATAATTAATTGTGTCAAGATTTTGATATTGTTTTTTATTTTCATGAAAGAAGGACATTATGGAATTGGAATCTCGACTCGAATATCTTGTGGATGGTAATTCAAACACTACTTTTTCCGTCATGTACCTGTACGCGTCAAAAACGAATATACAAGTTTTCCTCCCCACCCACACACACAAACTCATGCATCAGATTGAGCCCTCCAGTTTGGAAGATCGCTCCACCGTGTTTATAACTGAAATGTAATTAAATTAGTTTCTGTGGCTCAGTTGGTAAAGGTGCAGGCTGCTAGCCGAGATGTCCTCGGTTCGAATCCCACCTGCGGCAACCGCGTTGTGTCCTTGGGCAAGACACTTCACCCCGATTGCCTACATGGGGGCACGATGACGTTGTGTACTGAGGCGTACTGCACGTCGATGGTGCGCATGTCTTCAACCAATCTAACCCTGCCTGTGCTGCGGTGCAGAGTTCAGAGTTACGATGTTGGAGAGCTGACAGCTGCTCGTCGTTGCTCGGTGGTTCTCTCCGGGTACTCCGGCTTCCTCCACCCGTAAAACTGTCACGGTCACGATTAGCTATTGTGCATAAGTATGTGACCTTAAACACCAATAAATAATAATAATAATAAATTAGTTTCAGTTGTGTTTTGAAGAATATTACTCTGAAAAAAAGATTTAAGTTTTCACGGACTAAACTTAATCATCTCAATATAAAACTGTTACAGTAGCCATTTAACCAAATCGTCCCAGTGTGCTAACTGCCAAATATGCCTCTTGGCTTATTGCCTTTGGCTGAAACAATAAGCCACAAACTGAGAAAACAAACAATTTCTCTACTCTACATCGCATGAGCTGTCAAGCGAACAACTGGGATATTAGACAAGCGTTAACGATAAAAAATATGTCAAGGTTTCCACCTCATGAAATTTGTCTTCTGGCACCTTGACAATAACTGTATATGAAGTTTTAAATATGCCCGGTGAAGTAAATTAAAATTTATACCATGATTACCTCTTCTACTATATATGAAAAGCCTATGACATAAATTTTACACCCACTGTGGTGAAAACGCGAGCAGCGGGATTTCACGGGATTTCAATAGTTAAAATTTTCACCTGCAGTGGAACTACATCCTTGACCTTTGGTGACGTCGACCTGAATGCGAACTTGTCTAAATTTATCGCACGTTGCCTCGCGAAGAGTGAAATGAAAGTGGCAATTATATATTACGTTTTTAAATGAGTTTACCCCATAAAACACGAAAAATTAACAAACATGCATTGTCTCATGTTAATAAAGCATCCATAACTCGAAACAGTATGTTATTATGTTATTAAAATGAAAAAGGCCCTGTTTCTATTTCTAATTCATTTCGGTGATAAAATTGACGGCGGAAGTGCCGCCCACCGATGCTCATGTAAACAAAAACAGATTCGCACGTATGTACGGCTGCTGCTCAGTAAAATCGAGAAAAAATAACAACGACTCTCAATAATCGGACGATCATGGAATAAATAAAATATACCCAAAGTAGCTTTGTGTACCAAATGTTCACCACTCGTGGTGAAGTGGTGTTAACTGCGAGCCAAATGTTCACCACGAGTGGTGAAGTGGTGTTAACCGCGAGCCTTCGGCGCGCGGTTAACACCACATCAAAACGAGTGGTGAACATTTGGTACACCAAGCTACTATGTGTATATTCTATATAAAACCCAGAGTAAGAGAGCCGCAGATAAAATGAATGAGCAAGAGGCTTCGCAATAATCACCAGATTAAAATGGGTACTGCTAAGACTAGGACAATCACCTCGAGGGAGGAGGGGTTGGGGCGTATTAATCATCCCCATATCGTATTTCCGGGGCGGGGGGGGGGGGTATTTTACCCTTTGAACTCGTAAGACCAATTTTTCGGTCCAAGGCATAATTTCGTCCCATTTTTGTCTTATTACAAGAGGTCTATACACGGGACATTGATGATAAAATAATAACTGCCGTCTGCAGCCAAGTGGCCAAGTTATTATTTTATTCTCCCTGTATATTGATATTGGACTGACCCATCTCACTGTAAATGTACACAACGGCGATACCATTCCAGGAAACGAGGGTTCTAAAGGTTAAACCTTCATCAAACACACACGATATCAAAATTTATTTTAATATTTTTTTTTCTTCTATTATTTTCAAAATAAATCAACAATACCATACCATGTGATGCCTCATTGTTCCGATAAGGGTCACATGATAGAGTTTTGTTGAAATTTCTTTTAAAAATGATTTTTTTACAAGTGTTCAATTTGTAAATTGTGCGGCCCTTTCCTGCCAATTCATTAGGTAAACGGGTTAGTACGTGGCGCGTCTACTAGATACACATTTATGTATTTATTGGGGTTTAACGACACTTTTGACAGCCAGTGTAACCTCGTGTCGGACAGTTTTACAGGTGGAGGAAGTCGGAGTACCCGAAGAGAACCACCGAGCAAAAGTGAGCAACTGCCAAACCCCCCAACGTACTAACTTCACACAAGCAGGGTTAACATTGGTTGAACGTGCAGTACGCCTTAGTACCCAGCGCCACCGTGCAGTTACCACTGGCGGGGATCGAACAGTAAACCTTTCGGTTTGAAGTCCAGTGCCGTAAGCACTGAGGCATCGCGCACCCGGTCTACTAGATACTGGATCGACTATAAGAGGTTTCCTCAGTAATTAGGTACATAAATTTAGGAGGGAGTTCACGCTCAAGAAATCAATCAATAATAAATAAAAGTTCCGGTATGCTTGTCAATAAAGTTTAATACCGCGAACGGGAATTTCAGATCTTCGTGGCTCCGGGTTCTGAAGGTCATTCACGATACTCGAGAAATTCATAGACCATGGTATCAATGATGGCGTATTATAGTTTATCATATGACTCGTCCGTTTTGTTCACATTAAAACATTTGATATTTTGTTTTCATATTAATCAGTGATAAATAAAGCCTTCCGTCAATTTCATTGGTCAATTTCAAAACTAGACAATTTGATTGGCTGAACAAAATGCAACTGGGCCACATTTTCAGAATTTGCATAATTAGAGTTGGGAGCTTTCATTGGTCAATTTCAAAACTGGACATAGGTTATGACCCCTCATTGGAAAGAGCTCGACGAGCTCGTTCCAATGAGGGGTCATAACCTATGTTTTGGAAGCAAAAAATGAAATTTCTTAGTTATTCGAGGATTTTTTTTCAAGTGCCGTCTGCAACTCAAGTTAGGTGATGGGTTAAAAAGTCATACTAAGTGGCTAATTTGTGCGTGTGTGTGTCATATGATAAATAGAATATGAAATGATTGTTTTTCTCATATAATATTTATGAAACTCGTCCGAATTTTCCGTTTGGGCTCGCCAGAGGCTCGCCAAAACGGAAAATTCTTAGACTCGTTTCATAAATATTATATGAGAAAAACACTCATTCCATATCCTCTATTTATGAGATTATGGCAAATATCAATTTCTTCCGGGACCAGCAGCATCTCCGTTGGAGCTATGGTTTAATCTCGCGAACGGGAATTTCCCGGCTACCGGTTCAAAATATTAAACCCTACTTGTCAGTGATCATGAATAAGAAGTTTCATCCAAATCAGTTGACAAACATATAAAGGAGCAATGCACATAAGAATACAAAGGGATGGGCGGTTGAAACGGACGTTTGGGACGGACATTCGGGAATTTCAGGCGCTTCTTGTCTAGAACCCGGATTTGAAAAGATCGGGTGTAAAATTAAGCAGACCTCTCCGACAAAAGTAACTCAAAACAAGGGCACTAGTCCCACTCGCCCACATTTATCACTTTTCTCTTATCTACCTAAAATTTGGTATTCAGTAATGATTTTGTATATTTTCTTCTTACTTTTGATGTTATGTAATTACAAACTTTTTCAAAATTCTGTTGATAACAACACAACTATTTATATGTGTTGGCTAACAATATGTCATAATAACAGATTGTGATTTTGATGTCATACCAAGAAGTCGAAAGTCGTCATCACACTAAGATGGATTCCAAAACGGCGAATTGAACAAAAGTGACAATATTGCCTGTTTATGTCGCTTATTGTCAGTAGTTGTGTTACCATTTGTATGAGGACATTTTCAAGTGAAAATTTTATTTTTTACAGTTAAAAAAGAATGGTGTATGAAGAAAATCAACTTTATTATCAATTTACTGGGTGTAAAGAGAAAGGGCCCCATGATGGTACATGCCCATTACAACAAATAATTTATGCATCACTTCATGAAAAGAACAGTTTGAATATACTAACTTTCTATAACACAGAAGCCTACGGTCCAAACAACAACCTTACATCAATTTCTATTTCTAGAACCTTACATCGTATTAACGTCCTTGTCCTGAAAATTTGATTGTTGGGTCGAAAAGTAATTTTTTTTAAAAAAAAATAACAGTACTGGTTACCGTTAAGCCCATTACGCGACTTATTACCAACAAGTTGAATTAAGGGCAACAAATGAATAAAGTTCACGTAATCGATGTTGTGTTCTCATTGTCACATTTTCTGCCTTATTGGCTCGTCCGGTGGACGAGCCAATAAGGGAGAAATGTAACAATGAGGACACTACGTATTCGCCCATTTGTCTGTGGATTAAACGACGAGAGTCTATAGCAGCCACTAATCCAGTTCCCTCCCAGTACGGTAGTTTTATCAGCTTCTGCAAAAACGCGGTAAAACCATTCGGTCGGTTTTTGCTAGATCTTCTGGTTCGATTTTCCGGTTTATCGCAAAAAACCGGAATCGAACCGAAAAACAACCATCCCTTACCGGTAGACATTGGCAAATGCTAAATAAAGATGGACAACAACGTCAACAAAAAAAATATGAAGGAACAATAATAATTGTAACCTGCTGATCTAATAGGTGGAAGGGTTAATGTATAACTGATCTTTCCCACAAATAGGAAATTCCTATTTTTATAGTGATGCAGATTCACTTTTTTCAAATGAACCCAGTAGGTCAAAATTTGGGCTCCCAAATTGGGCTGCACTCAAAATTTCTATTTCCAGAACCATTGGACTGAAGTGAAACAAATTTGTCATGTAATATAACTGGGTCATAACTACTTGATGTATGCCCCAATTATTTTTTTGGAGGGGGGTGGGGGCGGAGGGGGTATAGAGAACAACAGGAACAATAAATTTATAAAAATTTGAATGGGAGCCCAAATTTATACTACATGACAAATTTGGTTCAAATCAGCCCGTTGGTTCAAGAAATAGAAATTTTGAGTGGAGCCCAGTTTGAAAGCCCAAATTTTGACCTACTGTGTTGCTTTGAAAAAAGTGAATCTGCATCACTGAAAAATAGGAATTTCCTGTTTGTGGGAAAGATCACTTATACATTAAACCTACCACCTAATAGGTGGTAGGGTTAATGTATAACTGATCTTTCCCACAAATAGGACATTCCTATTTTTATAGTGGTCAGTTTTATATAGACGTATGCCTTACTGGGACACGAGGTTGCAAAGATTAATTTTATCCCAGAATGTTTTTGACACGTATTTTTCAGTTTACTCACTCTTGCGATTTTAATAAAAGCGACAGTTAAATCGAAGCGAAACATCGACAGTAAAGTTTTTAAGTTTGAAAAATGTAGAAAAACAGTGTGTATATATGATAAAGTCTGACGACTTTCATGCGTTTTCGCACAAACGGGAAAAAAGTTGCCTGTCAACTGTCTGGTTTTCCAGTAAGCCAGTTCACCTTTCATGAAATCTTTTTTTTCCAGTTAAACGAGCGTTCTTCAAAGTTCATATCAGATCACTTTTTTGGCTGCTTTAGGACAGACTAACTTTTACTTTTGGCAAGCTCAAGAAACAATTTTTTTTCCTTGATATTAATAGGAGCGGATTCAAGAATTTCAATGGGAAGGGGCGTCGGAGTCCATTGAATCCAAATCGCTGAGACTGTTCTTTGTGCCCGGTAAGGAAACGTTGCAAGGTACATAATGGCATTGTCCGGAAATACCCTGGTATGCCATGGTATTTGGGTACAATACATGGTACGCTATGGTCCTCTTTTTTACTTTGTACTCAGGTCCATTCACGACCATTTTCGTGCACACGAGTTCACTGGCTTTGGGAGACATTAGGACGAAAACTTTGTAAAATTACGCGTGAAGACTATATCGCTTTAAATTGCGGTATTGGACGTCAGCATTCAGAGGGTTATATTTATTTATTTATTTATTGGTGTTTAAGGTCACATACTTATGCACAATGGCTAATCGTGACCGTGACAGTTTTACGGGTGGAGGAAGTCGGAGTAACCGGAGAGAACCACCGAACATCGACGAACAGCTGTCAGCTCCTCAACATTCTAACTCTGTTCAAGCTCCGCTCAAGCAGGGTTTCAGCGGTTGAAGACATGTGCACCATCGACGTGAAGTGCGGCGTCATCGTTCCTCCATGTAGGCAACCAGGACATAAAGTGCCTTGCCCAAGGACACAACTCGGGTCGTCCCGGACGGGGATCGAACTCTGGACCCTTAGCATAGAAGTCCAACAGTCTACCACTGAGCCACCGCGCTCCCATTCAGAGGGTTAACCGCGTGTGTAATATAAGAACTCAGTTCTGAAAAAAACGTCTCTCTTCCTGCAAACACATTGTTGCGGTTATTCAAAGTCTCGCTGAGTCCTTCATTACCTGAATTGGCAGTAAAGTGGTCATTACCAAAATTAAACTTATCGATGCATGCAGAAAAAACTATATTTCGATTGAAATCTTCATGCCCCGTACAACAATAGCGCCGCGGGTATCTCCCTTTAAGTGCCTCAGCCATCCACTTCTACGAACTAACCTGCCAATCATATGAAACGCATTGCGGATCAGTGAACAGCTAGACAGTAAAATGTTTCAACCGTAGAACTAAACACTTATCGGCTTGTTTCTACTTTTCCAGTGACGATATAGCGATATAGAAAAAATACACGATGACAAGAAAGCCACGTTTTAAATCCGTTTACTTATTTTCGTCTTTCAGGTTTATTTAAGAAGACAGCGAGAGTCCTAAGCGAACGGTGTGTAAACAAATCACGGTGGAATTTTACTGGCTTAATTTCAGATGATAAGTAGGTTTGCGGAGAACAGCATTGAATAAACCCTATGGTGATTTTTAATATCATTTCATCGATTAAAGGTTTTCTCGTGGGATTGAAATGCAAATAAGAAACATTCAGCGATTTGTGTTTACAAGAAGGGCACCCGAGTTGTGTGCTGAGGTCCACATCCACGAGTGGTTCTCCGAAAACTCGACCTACGGAACAAAGGAGCGGTAACTATGAAATTGAAAGTGCGGGTAGCAGTTCTCGTTGGACTGACTGCACCAATAGCTGTGATAGTTATTTTAAACACCTTCTTGGATGTGCATTTAAAGAAAAGTGATATTGGAATTCCAGGGTATGACACAGCGGACTCCAGGACTAGAGAGTTCGACGAAGGGGCACATATTCCAGCCCTGCGGAAAAGACTCAATAAGAGTAATTATACGAGTAGTGATATTGGTAACATAAGTCCCGAGAAGTTGGACAGGGTAGCTAATCAGACCAGACAAGAGGTCGGTGTGAATTTTAAATCCAGGTCTGACTTCGATAGTATTAATAACTTTACAGACCGCGTTGTAGATAACTTACTTGAAAAATTAAAATCTCTGGACAGATCAAAATTCAGTAATTATCAACTCAGCAAGCTGAAAACTGAAAAATCACACAGAAAACAAAGAAAGTTGCGGAAAGGAGGCAAACTTCCAGTTTATAAAAATTATAAATCGTAAGTACTTAGAAATACAGTATTTTGTTATCACAAAAACGTATCTTTCTCGACCCGATCGGGATTTGGTCGCTACACATTTACTCCAGTTCATCAAGACTTCCTTACTATCCTTGACCTATCTCGTCATAAAAATCGGCATTGGATAAAGTTATCTCCATTGAAATTATTAGATGAGCAAGTTTCCTTTTGTTACTTATAACAAACGAAAACAACAGACAGCTCTTCGAGCTGTCTGTTGTTTTCGTTTTTTAAAAGTAACAAAAGGAAACTTAGCGTTTAGCGCAAGCGATTGAGAAGCAACTAATTCGAGGATAATCCGCCATTAAGAATATCTATTTGAATAACACCTCACACCTATTAACACTGAGTGCCCACTTTTGTCTTTTTGTTCAGGGAATGTGTTTTTACAGTAATATGCAAGTTAATATTCTCCCCAGAGAAAAAATAGAAAATCTTACCTGATAGACTTCTATATTAATGGAAAGGACAGTATCTGTATTGTATGTCACGATGCGCACGCTGTTGAAATAATGAACGAAAAAAAGGTACAAAACATCAAAAGATGAAGGAAGCACCGTTTTCTTAAACAGAGAATAATATAAAGTGAAACGTTCAAACCGATTGGGAGAAAAATTGTAAAAACCCGGCTTCTGTATTTTTATACAACTCTGCAGGAAAAGACTGAAGTTTGTGAAATGATGCATATCGATGATACAGCTTCACTGGCAGTTCGAAATATCCTGTTTTATATGGAATTTCCAGACCCTTAGTGTTACATTTATTGACAACTTTAGAAGATCAAGGGGTGCTTACCTTCCTGTAAATATCTTCCAATGACGAAAATTGTCAGCCATGATTATTAAATAATGAAAAATAAACGAAAATCGGGTCTGAAATGTTGTTTTCGCGAATTCGTTTTCAGCAAGTGAGATTCAAGAGTTCAGAAAAGCGGACCGATGAATTTCAACAAGATCGCGACTGTGTCACGACCTGGTCAAAATTCTCTGCTCGCTTTTGAAACCTCAGTATTGGGGCGAAATTTACAGTACGTGTTTAGTATCATATTTAAAAACCTTTTTCCCAACCTAGACGATATCAAAATTTAGGAATTTAAATATTATTTTTTCAGATTTTTCGAAAAAAAATTATCATGTGAACCACATTGGAACGAGCTCGACGAGCTCGTTCCAATGAGGGGTCACATGGTATGGTTTCATTAATTTTTTTAAAAATATTTTTTTTCTACAGTTAAATTTGTTTATTAAACGGACAGATGCGGCTGTATCGTTAGGGAAAGGGTTAAATCCGAGTTTCGCCTCCGATATCACAGAGAATATTATCCAGCCCTGACGGCCCGGATGACGAGCAGAAAGCGTACAACAACACCAACCTTTCACAGTCGAGTGTCGTCTTCGTGAATAAGTAATTTCCAGGCCACCAAAGGCATATGTCGCCCGTATATGGCATGCCACACCTATCGTATGCTTTTAGTTAGTGGGGCACAGTGGCGGCCCAAAAAGCCTTGAGAAGTGAAATTTTACAGACACTTGTCTATCTCATGAGTGGCAAGCAGCACTCATAATACACCCATACTATACTTTTAGTTAGTGGACCAGAGTGGAGGCTCAAAATGCCCTAGAAAGTAAATTTCACAAACATTGTCTATCAAAATGAGTTTCAGGTCATTACACCCATTATATACCTTTAGTATGGTAATAAGGATTTGTAAATACTAAAGAAAACAAAGTGGTGGCTTTAATTATTCTTTATGTACTGACATATGTTTCAACATGTATTGAAAGGTAAATGATGGGCATTGCCTGTCAACCAAAGAGCTGCAGGCAGCACACATCATATACCATCTTTCAAGAGAAAGTGACTCTCCTCAACAAAACGTGGAATATGTTTTGAAAAGTGGTGTGATAAAGACGTAATCTCCTTGATTCCAGGTGACATCACGCGAAAAATTCCGACAGAACTAGAAATTTCTGACAAAAGTGTTGCGAGGTCAGGGGATTCAGCCTCAGATATCTATTTCTCTGTATGTCATGTGTCTTAATAACTTTCGATATCTACTGAATTTTCTCTTATTTCGCAGAACGTTACAAATTAAACCTTTACCTAACATGAAAAGCAGACGACACTTGCAAAAATAATTCTTGAATAACTAATTTTTTTCATTTTTGTCTCAAAAACATAGGTTATGACCCCTCGTTGGAACGAGCTCGACGAGCTCGTTCCAACGAGGGGTCATAACCAATGTTTTTGAGACAAAAAATGAAAAAAATAATGAAAATTAATTGGCGATTTTTGAGAATAGCGCTGGCCGGTTTTGGCCGTTACGTTGGGTAAAGGGTTAAGGCAGGGTGTAGGAACATTTTGTACCTCTTCACGGATGTAGTTACCAATAAGCTGGAGAAGAGGGGTCAAATATGATACTTTACGCGACAAGCTGGAGTTTGAAAAAAACAACTGGCTCTTTTATCTGAGTATTAAAAAAACACAAATGTCAAAATATTCTCATTTTCGCTCAATATTAGCTTGCACCCTATCATTTAAACAAACTTAACGCCTTGTTCCACCATGACAGTACGGGGATATATTTTATACTTAAAACATGGAGTAGATAGTTTTTCTGGATGGGGACGAGACCATGAAATTTTAAACCGACATAAATTATACAAAGCATCGCCGCGTGTCAACTGCACGCGGCGATGCTTTGTATCATTTATGTCGGTTTAAAATTGTAATTACTGTCGACAGATTCGTGATCTGGTCAGCCCCCTCCCCCTTCTCCCACACACTCATATTTAGATGGGGTATTTTCCTCTTCAGTAGTAATGTGCCTTTTTTATAAAACGAAGTTTTAAACTTTAATCTATTTATTTATTTATTTATTTATTTATTGGTGTTTAAGGTCACATACTTATGCACAATGGCTAATCATGACCGTGACAGTTTCACGGGTGCAGGAAGCCGGAGTACACGGAGAGAACGTCCGAGCAACGACGAGCAGCTGCCAGCTCCTCAAAATCGTATCTCCGCACTGCCGCACAGGCAGGGTTAGATTGGTTGAAGACATGCGCACCATCGACGTGCAGTGCGCCTTAGTACACGGCGTCATCTTGTGGACAATCAGGGTTAAGTGCCTTGCCCAAAGACATAACCCGGGAGTCCGAATCGATCGCTCAGATGGTCACCCATCCGAGGACAAACCGGGCTCGACGTTGCTAAACTTCGGTGATCTGACGAGAACCGGTTACCGCAACGCCACCGAGTACCATTAAACTTTAATCTTCTTTATCCTTGTTGAAAGTTGATAGTTATGTTTACAGTGATTGGACCATCGTGTGATAAGGTAATCCGACGAACCTATCAAATCTGCTACAAAATTCTTGGTGGGGTATCTCTCTTGTATCAAATCAACTTTGTTGGATACTAGTTTTTTTTTAACCCTTTACTAACGAATCGGACACAACGGCCCGCCGCGTAATTTACAAATTAAGCTGTTCAAAAAAATTAAACTTTAACAAAACCATATCATGTGACCCCATAGTGGAACGAGCTCGTCACGATCGTTCCTAGGAGTTGGTCACATGATATGGTTTTGCTGAATTTTTTTTGAAAAATTAAAAAAAAACCCAAACATCAAATTTTGACATCGTGAACGTTGGATAAAAGGTTAAAACTGATATACAGTTTCTTCTGACATTTTCCTTTGTGTTAGGGAAACGTTTGAAATGAGTCCTTTATTTTCGGAAGACATCATGAGAATACATTTTTCATTAGTGCTTTCGAAGAAAGGCGATTACCCTCACCCCAACCCAAAACGACCTGTACGACCTGTCAAGTTCTTGCCTCATAAAAAAAAAACAAAAAAAAAAAACAGCGCAACCGATTTTCCGTTGGCCTTTATTACTGGACCAAAAGCATCGAGCAAGAGAGTTTACTTGAGGTGCCTCTTGTATTCATCGTTGACTTTTCCAGAACGATGATCGAATTGAAACGACGATGAACTATAGTGTCTTTTACTTCCGTGGTGAAATGCAGCGATGAGCGAACTGTTTAAAATGGCTCTTTGAACTCCATTCTGCCAGCAGTCAGGTGTCAGAGAAAACGGAATGATAGAGCTAATAAAACAGCAACAAACTAAAATAAAATAAAATAAATAAGATAAATAAAAATACAAATAAAATAAATAAATAAATAAATAAATAAATAAATAAATAAATAAATAAATAAACAGATTGAAAAAGTCCGACTTATCTTCTATTTCTGGTCAATGTCATTGATTGGAAGAGATTACATAACCTTTGCAGGTTGGTCCGCTCATATTTACAAACAGCACAGACATATATTAAACTTGATCTCCTCTTCCGCTTCTGAGGGGTGATTTTCAGTCAAAATTATAGCTCTCTGGCTGGTGACCCGAGAAAGTAATAGGTTGTATTGCTAGACTTACAGTTCGGCCGCCGTGGACTGGTCACTTTCCACGGGTGGGCTGTATTTCCACGGAATCAAAAAATAAGATTCTAAAGACTAATCATCAAAAATTTAATTAATGAGGCACCGGGTACAACCCGGCGCTTCATTAATTAAAATTTTGCTGATGATGATTTTTATTACCTGGTAAATGCTTGCCTGGACATCAATGATCACGTGTGGATTACGACCAGTCCACGTCGACTGAACTGTAACACTATTCTGGATTCAGTTTGAGCAAAATTACCGGCAGTGTATTGAATGATCACATAGCTTTTTTTTTTAATTACCCCTTAACCCAACGCAGACGATATCAAAATGTATTATTTTAAATAACATTTTTTTATTTTTTCAAAAAATTTCAACAAAACCATATCATGTGATCCCTCGTTGGAACGAGCTCGACGAGCTCGTTCCAACGAGGGGTCACATGATATGGTTTTGTTGAAATTTTTTGAAAAATAATATTTTTTCTACTACTGAATTTGCATATTACGCGGGCGGATGCGGCCGATTCGTTGGGTAAAGGGTTAAAAAGTTAGTGCTGGACAGGAGCAAGAGCACTCACGCAAACATCCTTCCATACCTTACCACTCTATGGCATTTTCTGTCCGTCTCTTCCAGTGGGTTTTATAGGTTATCATCGACTTGACATTTACCTATCCATCAGTGTAGTTTTCACCTCGACAGTAACACAAACTCTGCGATAAAGTAAAAGATAAAAAATTAATGTTTCAGACAATGGGCCCTCGGGTTTTACCCGGAGGCCCATTGCCTGAAAGATTACATGTTCCTCCAACGTGTAAAACAAGCATTGGGATTTACTTCCGAGTGAGTGTTTCAGCGATAATTCACTCGACACATATTGTGTGTTCAGAAGATATTAAAGGCATTTTTTAATCATCAAATTGACTAAGCTTGCTTTGTAAAATATACAGTATGTTAGATTTTACCTTTTGCATTATTTTTATTTATTTATTAATATTATTTAATTTTTATTTAGTTATTTAGTTTTTAATATTATCAAATTCGTTCCCTTATCGGAGTTTGAACGACATTTCCAACAGATAGGGCGATAGCGTTTTGAACAATCTTTAAAGTTTTGGAGAGAAGGCGTCGAAGTACCAGGATTAACGGCAAGCATAACTGTTAAACGTTTTACTCTGCCACCGCGAGTGAAGCTTGATCACGATTTAGTGCGGAAGTGGCCGGCTAGATTTGAACTTTCTATATTTCGACCGGTAGCCTAACACGTTAACCAGGGGCGTCTGAAGACAATTTAGGCGGCTAGAACGAAAACAAGAAAGGGAGCCTTGATCGAACCTGTGACGGAAACGCATCCCCACGTTGAAACTGTGCTTTAAAATGAAGCTATAACAGGTGACGTTTTTAACTATTTGCTTGAGATTTTTTCTCGACGATTAATCCTTTCAGAACGATGTACATTGTACACTCTCAAATCACTTGGTTTAAAAATCAACCCAAATCACCTGGGTTGAGTGAATATGAACCCAATTGGTTTCATATTCACTCAACCCAGCTGATTTGGGTTAAGTTTTAATCCAGTTGAGTTTAGAGTGTACTGTACGTTAAAGAAAACTTGTTGGTGGTGGATGAGCAAAAGAACCCCCCCCCCCCAAAAAAAAAAAATAAAAAAAAAACAACAAAAGACGCAAAAAATTAATATGAGTCAGTACTAATTTAATCCTACATCCCTTTACAACCCTTTAGGGCTGTAGGACTAAATTATTCCTGAACCGCCATGCAGATATAAAATATGCACAAGAATCTCATTCGACAACTCAGTGTTCAAATGTTTGTTTGTTTCTTTATTGAGGTTTTGCGACACCTTCAACGGCCATTGTCAACTCCTCTCAGACAGTTTAACGGCTGGAGGAAGCCAGAGTATCCAGGGAGAACCACCGAGCAGCGGTTAGCAACATGCAGACTCTTCAACTTATTAACTATCCTCAAACAGAGCTAGCACCCCATGAAGGCAAGTGCACCATGGAAGTGCAGTACGCCTTAGTACACAACGTCACCGTACCCCACAGTGGGTACTCCGAATTAAGTGTCT
This sequence comes from Pictodentalium vernedei, assembly GCA_031216915.1. Lineage (NCBI taxonomy): Eukaryota > Metazoa > Mollusca > Scaphopoda > Dentaliida > Dentaliidae > Pictodentalium > Pictodentalium vernedei. The sequence continues at coordinate 400,980,600 of CM062297.1, read as the reverse complement.
TCCCCAAGGATACAACAACTTATTACTCGGTAGTTGCCCTAACACCGACAGGCATTTTCTAATCTGCCAGATCAGGTTCATATGAGATTACGTATTCCCCTTACATCAAAAGGAACATTTCTTATCCCCCCCCCCCCCCACTCTACAGTCAGACCTAGTGCGAGGAACGACGCCCCCGCTAGGAATGGGGAATGGGATCAGGCGCTTGTGCGCTTACCAATCGGACACTCTACCTCCAGTGCAATCTCAAATTAAAGCATATGCACGCGTGCCGGTAACTGCAAGCTTTCTTCTTGGGATCAATTCTCTTTTAATAAAAGACCTATCCACACAGAACTGAAGTCATTCAAAACAGTTTAAAAAGGAATATGAAACGTTATCTCTGTACACATAGTTAACAATTGTCTTCCCCGTGGCATTTACTACCTAACCTCTCTTAAGCTAAACGGAGGCCATAGAGAACTCTTGCTAACAAGATACAATGGGTTGGATTTCTGTATTAATCAAGATTATTATCGGTAGTCCGGTCTCCCAGTTTCTAAAGCTTCAACACACAGTTGGTTGTCGAAAGACTTAATTAACCCCTTTGATACTTGTCAATCTGACGGGCAAATGTTCATCGGCAAATGTTTTCAGATTCAGAAATGTTAAAAAGGCATTTCTTTAAATTTATTCGACAAGGCTTATCGAGCTCTTCAAATAAGATACAAGGGTTAATATTTTTATTTTTGTACAGTTCTGATATAGGTAAGAGTGCTCTGAGAATTTCAAATTTCGGTTAGAGTTGAATCCGAATTCGAATTATGCAGCAGATTTCGAATCGACACTTGAGTCACATCTCGCCGCTCTTCGGTGGCTCAGTGGTAGACTGTTGGACTTCTATGCTAGAGGTCCCGAGTTCGATCCCCGTCCGGGACGACCCGCGTTGTGTCCATGGGCACGATGACGCCGTGTACTAAGGCGCACTGCACGTCGATGGTGCACATGTCTTCAATCGCTGTAACCCTGCTTGAGCGGAGCTTGAACAGAGTTAGAATGTTGAGGAGCTGACAGTTGCTCGTCGATGCTTGGTGGTTCTCTGCGGGTACTCCAGCTTCCTCCATCCATAAAACTGTCACCGTCACGATTAGCCATTGTGCATAAGTATGTGACTTTAAACACCAATAAATAAATAAATAATAAATAAATATCGCCGCTCTTCAAGTTGAAGATATTGCACCTTTTTACAACTGTAAATATTGTCGGTCTCTATTGGCAATATTTATGGTATTGCATCTCAGACTCCTCTATTTGCGTCAATCAATAAAAATGCGGAATATATCAGGGCGGAATCAAAGTATAGTTTCGGAAGCGGAACCTCCTTGAACTCTTCTTCTCGTCAGGTCTCCTATACAGGAGACCTGATGATAGAAGAAGAGGTCAAGAGGAGGCTCTTTGTACCATTTTAAAAACATCTTGACACGTAGAAAATTTCCGAATTGGCACGAGTGAAATCGAATCGAATCGAATCATCGAAACGATTTCGAATCAAATGAATTTCGTATTCGCACGACACTAATAGGCAAGCATTGCCACAAATATTATTGGAGTTTGGTATTAGTGGAAAAGAGGTGAAATCTGATTCATTTCACGTGGCAGCTTACCATATCATCTCTTAATTATATATGCAGCAGATGATTATGACCGTGGGGAATAACTGTCGGTGTCTCTTGTGTAACTCTGGATTTCAACTGATGACTCGGAGACAAATTAAAGATGATAACAATTTAATATTGAATCTGGTATTCCAAATGTCTAACAGCGGCAAACATTTAACAACTGGTCTTGTTGGATATCCGAACAATATCACCGTAATAATAGCTCGTGGGATTTCCCAGTAAAATGAAGCAGAGTAACGTTTGGAAATCCAAACTATAACTGAATTCTTACTTGTGATCAAGGCTATATATACAATATAATAAATGCGTCATGTCATAACAAGTTTACTTGATATAAAGATTAAAGTAAGCTTTCACTGGGTCTTAATGACATGCCTTCTTAACTTAGTGAATAGAGCTTAAATAAACAATGGAGGAAAACAATGAATAGTGGCAACTTGTTAACAGCTTCTATAAGAGAGGCTTGCTGTCACACGACGATGAAGAAATATGCCAAGTTTGAAACAAATGAAATTGAATTGAACAAAATGCGAACAGTAGATTGTGAATGCAGTATAATAATAGTAAATTTGTCTTTTTGATTCGAAAGTTCATCATGGCCTGTACACGCTCCGGTGATATAATCTCTGCCGCTCCAATTGATGCGACCCGCAGCAACACATTTAAGCCATTAAAATAGTAACGTCCCAAAATTCCAAAATACAAAAAAATTATGGTCGCTTGTACCGCCGGTGTCTCTTATGTTCAGGAGTTCCCGGTCTTGACAAAGTTGGACGAAGGCCCGGGATTCTACTCTGATTGTCCCGGATGTACTCTCGAGCTGCCTCGTCCAACTCACAGTCTTTAACCCATGAGTTATCAGCATCTGGATGGTCTCTCCATTTAATCAGATACTGAAGGCCAAATTGCACGGACCTACAATATCTGATCACAGTCTCAGTAACTCTTTTTGGCTGGGCAGTGTTTTTCGGACGGTTGTGGACGGATAGAGCTGAGCACTCCTCCCGCGGCGTCTGAATTGAAATGTTTTTCATCTGGGGGGAACATTGAACAGGCGTGTCGGTGGAAGTTGGTACTGCGTTGACACTGACGTCGACTTTTAATGGAGAGTTAATATAAGTTTGAGTACTCACTGAGTTTTTGTGGATGTGTTTGTCTGTTTCTGTAAAACACTTGAAGCACATACACTAACTTCTGGTGATTTGTTGGAACTTTGTGGAAACTGAATGTTCTGATGCCTGTAAGTCTGTTGTTGTAGCTGTTCGGTGTTTTTCCTTTTGTTGTAGTCCGTCATACGCCGCTCATCTCGTAGTTTATTTGCAGTGGATTTTTGCGGTGGTTTTTTCCATGACAATACCAACGTGGTGGAATCTTCACTAGTCTGGAGAGTCCATTGCATCTTCATTTTATCCAGATGAAGATTATCAAGGATTGTCTGCATATTGACGGGTAATTTGTTGAACATCTTTAAATTTATAGTATCAGTTGGAACGTGGTACCTGGATCGTTTGGACAAGCTGAAAAGATGTCCAGTCGCGGATTCTCTCACCAATTATGACCGTGGGGAATAACTGTCGGTGTCTCTTGTGTAACTCTGGATTTCAACTGATGACTCGGAGACAAATTAAAGATGATAACAATTTAATATTGAATCTGGTATTCCAAATGTCTAACAGCGGCAAACATTTAACAACTGGTCTTGTTGGATATCCGAACAATATCACCGTAATAATAGCTCGTGGGATTTCCCAGTAAAATGAAGCAGAGTAACGTTTGGAAATCCAAACTATAACTGAATTCTTACTTGTGATCAAGGCTATATATACAATATAATAAATGCGTCATGTCATAACAAGTTTACTTGATATAAAGATTAAAGTAAGCTTTCACTGGGTCTTAATGACATGCCTTCTTAACTTAGTGAATAGAGCTTAAATAAACAATGGAGGAAAACAATGAATAGTGGCAACTTGTTAACAACTTCTATAAGAGAGGCTTGCTGTCACACGACGATGAAGAAATATGCCAAGTTTGAAACAAATGAAATTGAATTGAACAAAATGCGAACAGTAGATTGTGAATGCAGTATAATAATAGTAAATTTGTCTTTTTGATTCGAAAGTTCATCATGGCCTGTACACGCTCCGGTGATATGATGTCCGAGTTGGTCATAAGGGATGTAACCTCGTTTTCTCGTCTCTCTCATATACTACTTTATCTTTGGACTGGACATGTTGTCTTCCCCCTCTCTCTGCCCCCCCCCGCCCCGTCTCCAGATATTGATTTTTATATTTACTTGGGTTTAACCCTTTACCTAACATGAAAAGCAGACGACACTTGCAAAAAAAATTCTTGAATGACTAGTTTTTTTCATTTTTTGTCTCAAAAACATAGGTTATGACCCCTCGTTGGAACGAGCTCGTTCCAATGAGGGGTCATAACCTATGTTTTTGAGACAAAAATGAAAAAATAATGAAAATTAATTGGCAATTTTTGAGAATCTCGCTGGCCGGTTTTGGCCAGTACGTTGGGTAAAGGGTTAATGACTCTTTCGATAGCCAGGGCCACTTCATGTCGGACAGTTTTACGGGTTGAGAAAGCCAGAGTACCCGGATAGAACCACCGAGTAACGGCGAGCAACTGTCAAATTCTCCATCTTACTAACTCCACACAAGCAGGGTTAGCATTGGTTGAAGACAAGTGCATTACGCCTTGGTATACGACGCCACTGTACCCCTACGTGGGCAATCGAAATTAAGTGCCTTACCCAAAGACACAACGCAGTTGCCTCTGGTGGGGATAAAAGCATGGACCTTTCGGTTTGAAGTCCAATGTCGTAACCACAGAGCCACTGCACACCCTCTCTCTCTCCAGTTAGTAACCATTTTACATCAATTACCTCGTTTAATTGAGTTGTACAACGAAAGACTAACGTGGAACTTCTCCCTACTCATTTGATAGATTGGGGTTCACATTCTTTCCATATGAGTGTTTCCGTCCAGGGGCGGAAAAAAAGTTGCCGGGAAAAGTACCTGGGGTGGAAGAAGGCGGGGTATGAGGGAAGGGGGGGGGGTGGGCGGGGGATGTGGCTTACCAGGACAAAATTTCGATATTTTGAACTCAAAGAATGCTGCTTCCTCGCATCTGAGCGTTCAATTTCGGTGGCATTTTTAGTTAGTTTAAACAATATTTATTCATTAAAAAAAGCTGCGTTTTTTTCATACAATCAGGCCTGGCATTCTTAGAAATGTAGGAGACCTAAACACCCCCTCTTTACATGGCCTAGGGGAGCGATTAGCTCTCCTCAAACTTACGAAATCTAAAAGTGACAAAATAAAGTTTTACTATTAATGAAATCTGCCAAGTGGGCATTGTACATTTTATTTAGTGCTGCTAACAGGGTAGTATCTGTGAGACGGCTACACTGCCCCTCCCACACCTCCGGGCCTCGACAAGTCCCGGAGGTGTGGGAGAGGCAGTGTGGCCGTCTTTCAGAGATCACGAACATAGCAGTGATCTGAAATGATTTAGGTTTTAGAAATAGGCTGTTATGGTAATCATTATTTTCTAAGGCCAGGATGGCTAGTTTTCGCCATCCTTAATTTTTTTAAGGCGAGCAGTAGGCGAGCGAATAAATCGCTCTCCTGAAAATGCCAGGCCTGTACAATACATATGTATAATATATATTTAAGTAATACAAGAAATTGACGTACACAATATAACGGCAATGGCATTTTTGTATCATCGTTGTCGCTCATTTGGCAAGAATAGTTGCACCAAAGAAGGCAACAATGGAAGAAGATTTCGATTTTTCGAACCGACAGAACGTTGTTTCCTTGCATCTGGCCGATCATTAGCAGGCTAGACTGCTGGTATGTCGAAATGCCCTCTATGTGGACTGCCAATGTCAGTCCACATAGATGGCATTTCGTTAAACCGACAGTCTATGCAATCAGATCCACTTCGCCCTTTGGTCATTTTCACGAAATTTCGTACACCAACAGGTGTTGTGCTGCATCACTTTTTCGGACCCTAGGGGCTCCCAATTTGGAGGAGGGTCACCGGGAAATCTCCCGATGTACCATATGGCCAGTCCGCTTCTGTTTCCGCCTATGAATTGTTATTGGACTGAATGTTTCAGTACACATTGAAAACTAATGTTATCCAAGTCAAGTAGAAATATTTAAAAGGCCAAAATACACGAAATGTAATTTTTTCTGAAATTAATGCATCCCAACAACAACCTACCACCCCACGCTACCGAAAAAGAGAAAAGTAACTTAAAAGAGAAAGACAAACAAACAAATGAATGTGGGCGGTTTCCAACGATGTTATAGAGATGAATTGTTGAGGACTGAAACATTAAAGGGTTTTAGGAAATGACTGACACAGTTAATCATTTCCTGAAATTTTTAATTGTTTAAGCCTTCTTATGAAGTAACTGGAAATGGTGACCTCGACTTATATTATATTATAAAAGTATTACTTTCTACCATACACTTCATTCAGTTGCGCCCTAATTCATGAAATGAAAACATTTCTGGCTGTCTATATTTTTACTTCACGCATTTGTTGCCTGTTGTCATATTACTGTAACAGCGACATTACCTTCGGAGAGTGAAGTTCCGATCAGTACAACGACACTTAGACTCTGTGAAAACGACGCATAAGGAGAACAAGAAAGGTTTCAATTACCTATTAACAGCAGGAATGATATTGCCATGAATTTCTCATGAAATTGAGTCATGACTGCTGTAAGCAGCCATGACTTGATTTGATGAAAAATTCAAAATCGTCTATCATAAATAAGGCATTAAGAGCACCACGTCTATTCTTTGAGGTATATTTTATTAATAATAGCCAGAAACATGTCTCAACTTGATAACAGAGCATGTTTAGTTCTGGGCAGGAAAGAGCCAACGCATCACACCTAGTCCCGATCACCCAAGTTGAGGAATGGTGTCGCTGTGTACCAAGGCGTACTGCACGCCGATGGTGAACTTGCCTTCAACCGTGCAGAGTTAGTGCCTTGGGAAGTCTGGCAGTTGCTCGACGCTGGTTCTCTTCGGGAACTCCGGCTTCCTCCACCTGTAAATGTCCCGACATGATGTGACACTGATTGAAAGTGACATTAAGTCCAAATAAATCACACAAACACAAAACAAGTAATCATTTGGGTGGAATCTCCCCTTTGAGGATATTTTAATGATTATCCATTCTCCATGCACTGGACCCTCACCAGATGTTGCAGACACAAAGGCGTGGAGAAGTGTCATGTTGGAGATAATCATAATAGATACTGTAGCTTAATCTGAATTGTCACACCGGCTGTCACACTGAAACAATTACATTCGTTGATTTTACATAATTTAATCTTTACTACCATGCTCAGAAAAACACTGACCACTACAGATGGTTAACTGACAACAGCTGATCAGGAGGAACAGTACGTTGTAAGGAAACAAATTACTGTTACTGGTTGGGAGCAAGTTCTGTGGATTGGTGTAAAGGTCTATAGTTTACAGTTTTTATGGCCATACATTTTGCCCTCGGTAATAACATTATCGACCACACACTTTAACAAATCCAGGTTTTACAGAGTACCAAAGTTGGTCCCCCACTTCTCATCATAGGAATACCAAAGTATATGTACTACACATTACCAAACGACATTTGGTATTCCAGAATACCAAATGTATTGATTCTCCAGAGTACCAAGATTGGTGATATAAGATACACAAACATTTTGGGTACTATAGGTTACCAAAATATACCAGTTGAATACTGGATGGGTTCTAGGATACTCTAGAATACCAAATATAAAGGTTCTCTTAAGTACCAATGCTAAAGCTGAGCAACTCCAGAATATCAAACCAATATGTTTTGGGAAAAACAAAATAGAAATTTCTGCTCAGTTGAAAAGGAAGCTTCTTCTAAGGCAAAGTGATCCTCACAGAACTGAATGCTATGCATCTGATCTGACCCCTCTTCATCTCATGGGTATACGTGAATGCCAGTATACATGAATGAGTATACATGAATGCCACTGAACTTACACGGTCAGGCATTGTACTGATCAGGTTTGAATATGTTGGAGAAACAACACAACACTATAATGAAATTAATTTATTATGCGCCTGTTCTATGAAATCCCAATCTACCGCAACACAAATGCGTGCGGAAAATGAAAATCTGTTCCGCACATATGTGCTGAATGAAAATCGTTGACGGACTATTTTTAAATAGAAGCGAAATTTCACTGGAATTTTCTACAAATCGTGCAACGCAATTACAATTTGAATCGCTTGCGATAGCTAAATGTAGTAACACGGGTTCTCCTAGCAAATTTAGATGGCGATAAAATACGTTCTTTTTGTTGATAGTTCGTTCCTGAGTTCCAATATGTTCTATGTGCCTACTGGCACATAGAACACATTGTAACTCAGGGGACGAGCTGTCAAATGAATTGCTGTGCGTCCTTCTAATAATTGCCCCTCGTTTTATCCTTCCGCGCTGGCACTCGTGCCATATTGGTTAATCCATTCACACGGGTGCGTCGTTCTGTGTATTTCCATTAAAAACACCTATCAATTCATCCAAACCGATCCTTGGGAGCCAGTCGGCAACCATATCTTTTGACCACGCTTCCACTGTAGAAGATGACATTTTCAGATGGCGCTCGAATCAGGGTCTGCAACTCTCGCACTGAAAGATAAACTGGTACTTTGGTACACGGAACGCAAATTAGAAGAGAGGGGTGGGGGTGGGGGCTATTAAAAATCATTGTTATAGTATTCCAGGAGCTCGGGTATTCCAGAATACCTATGGAGAACCTAGATTTTGCTTAGACGAACAGTGTGATATGTTTTGCAATTTCGTGCTAATTAAAAAAATTAAAACTGCGATCCGCTTGTGTCCTCATGCAGACCAGGTTACGATTACGTCCACCAAAACGCGAGCCGATTGTGGACACAATCAACTCACACGTTTCAGATGCGTTCGGCCCGCGTATATATATGGCATTGTGGATCTTTTGGGGCCAAGCAGGCGTCCATACCGTGGGAAGGGAATTGCCACTGAAGACCCACGGTGTTTCCGTCTTAGGAATAATCCATGTTATGTGGAAGAGCCTAGTTTCAGCTTTCAACTCAAATGTCCATTCGTTGAACTGGAAGTATTTGCTTTTGCCGGTTCACGGGTCGATCCCCGCCAGGGATTGTGTCTGTGCCCCTTGGGCTTAATCCCAATTGCCTACGCGGGGCACCGCGGTGCTGTGTACTATGGCGAACTGCACGTCGGTGGTGTACCTGTCTTCAACCAACGCTAACCCTATTTGGGTGTAGTTGGTACGTTGGGGATTCTGACAGTTGCTCTTCATTGCTCGGTGGTTCTGTACGGGTACCCCGGCTTCCTCCACCCGTAAAACTGCCCGACACGAGGTGACCCTGGCTGTCGAAAGTGTCCTTAAACTTCAATAAATAAATTTTTGCTTTTGCCTCTTATGTTGTTTCACAAAGGCTGATAAAAAAACAAAAAACAGATGCGATTCAACGTTCATACAGTTTCTGAAACTATCAACGACTGCAGACGCCCCGGACCTGATGTTTTTCCGAAAATGTATTTCCGGATTCAAAAATTATTTCTGCATGGCCATCGTTGACAGAAATTGAGTAAACAAAAGGCTTTGGATCTGTCGGTGATAACACAGAGCGCACACTCACGGAACGGGCACGGTGCCTTCATCAACTCTGCCAACCCCAAATCCCAGAATGGGTTCATCGAATTCAATACAGCCTACAACAAATGGATGGACCCATATTGTATTTGTTGTGAGTTTCGGTGATAAATTATTCCTACATTCCTACAGGGCTGTAGGGTTAATTTATTACTGGTGGTCTTTAACCCTTTACCAAACGTAACGGCCAATCCGGCCAGCACTATTAAAAAAAATTGCCAATTATTTTTCATTATTGTTTCATTTTGTCTCAAAAACATAGGTTATGACCCCTCTTTGGAACGAGCTCGTCGAGCTCGTTCCAATGAGGGGTCATAACCTATGTTTTTGAGACAAAGAATGAAAAAGATTAGTTATTCAAGAATTTTGTGTGCAAGTGTCGTTTGCTTTTCGTGTTAGGAAAAAAGGTTAAATATCTTTTTTCAGTTATATTGTTTGCCAACCTACCTTCGAATTTTCATTTGCTTCAAATATTATGTGTGCCAATCCCTTGTGGGCATCCTGGAAAGTAGAACAGTTACTCGTTTACTGTGGTAAAGAAGTTCTGCTTTACAGGTAGAATAAGGCCCGGTAACCAGAACTTGGGGTGGAAGTCCTCTAAAGACGTCAGCACAAGTATCATCGATTGGCTAAACTTTACATTACTTATATGTTGCGGTTATGAGATAGCCATTGATGCTGAAATTAACCTTAAAATAAATTAATTAATTAATAATTTGCACCATGCAGATACCGTGATTGTAAGAAACAAAAGACAAACTGAAAGAAATATCACAATTTTCTCTTGGGTTATGACGAAACTTCTTGTGAATGATTCAAGCCATTACGCTAAACAAAAATATACCACTCTGCGATCTGAAGATGTAAGAGTTACTTTCAATTTCCGGAACTGAAGTGTGCTGGTAAAACGCGTGTAAATATGAACTTTTATTGTACTTTATACATCCAATGTTTAAATACAATTATCAACCCATGCGGTTTACAGCTTGCAACAGTGACAATATGGCAACAGATTTGAAATTTCGGTATATTACTGTATGTTACAGACCTTGAAGGTGATGTTGACCGGAAAATAACATGTTTACGATGATATCGATTAGTTAATATTGGTTTATTCCAGTACAAGTCGATATCGGACAATGTAGAAATATCGTCAATTATTTATTGGATATGATTTTTTTTTCTCCAGAATTGTCCATTATCAAGCTCGGTAGATATGACTTCAAACACGGCTGATATGACGCCGACTTTCTTTCTGAGAAATTTCCATTATCAAGCTCGGCAGATATCACTTTAAACTCGGCTGATATGACGCCGATTTTCTTTCCCAGAATTACCCATTATCAAGCTCTGGAGTTATGACTTCAAACTCGGCTGATATGACCTCAATTTAGGCTGATATGCACCAAACTACAGTTGCCTCCCTTGCTGCGTTACTAGGCGCAACCACTTTGTTTACAGCGAAATCGTTGACCGTTATTCTCCGAAAGTAATCAATCAGTAAAATTGGTGTTACTAGGTAAAAGGGAGTAGAGTTAATATGATGAGAAACTAAATGATGGCAATAAATAAGGATTGGGTGGATGGAAATAAAAAAGCAGAGAGTTGTACACAAAATTTAACGCAAACTAAGATCCAGAGCTGTAAGTGAATTATTATTATTTATTTATTAGCGTTTAAGGCCATATATTTCTGCACAATGGCTAATCATGGCCACGACAGTTTTATGGGTGGAGGAAGCCGGAGGACCAGGAGAGAACAACCGAGCAACGGCGAGCAACTGTCAGTTCCCCAACATACTAACTCCACACAATCAGGGTTAGCATTGGTTGAAGACATGCGTACCATCGGTGTGCAGTAAGCCTTAGTACACAACGCCACCGTGCCCCCGCGTGGGCAATGGGTTTGAAGTGTCTTGCCAAAGGACACAACGCGGTTGCCACAGGTGGGATTCGAACCGAGGACTTCTCGGCTTGCAGACTGCACCTCTCACTACTGAGCCACCGCGCCCCATAGTTGTAAGTGAAGATACATAGACGTGAGAGAAGAGATAGTGCAGCTATCCGAACGTTGCGGCTTCCCCATTGGGGAAGCCGCAACGTTCGGAAAGCTGAACTAGGAGAAGAGGAAATTGCGTACTTTATGAGAAAAATAAGAAACAATAACACTAAGAAAAATGAAACAGTTCTGATGGGTTTTGTAATTATTTGATTCAGTTTAATAAATAATGAGGCTATTACTTGGTAAGCTTCATATCGGCCAAGATACTATCCCTCGGTAACTTCACATCAGCCTTCGACTTTCGGTCTCAGGTTAATATGAAGTTGCATCGAGCTTAACCAAGTTACAACCTCGAAATATATTCTCGTTTCAAAGGTAACATTTCACGACAGCAGCGGGAGCTTGGATTTGGTGGGGCGCGTGCCTCCACTTTTCTTACAGATATTGTGAACATTATATAACATTCAAGCCCAATATCACTGACACTGGTTTCTGTACGCTCGTCCTGCTATTTCCCTCCCACCAACCTCGTACCCGAGAGAAATGTTGACTCGATCCTCCCAGCAGTGCGCTAATTTGAAACTTTTATCCAATTCCCAAACCTTACCACTGACAACCTAAATGCAGTTACGGTACATATTAACAAAATGCTTGGCACAAACAGGGTTATGGAATATCGATTTTATTACACAACCAAGAAAAAAAGTCTGTTTACAGAATACAAATTTAGGACATTCACTTGTCAAGATTTACGTTCCGCCTTCAGATTTTTTCATTGCACAGTAGACGAGGTAAACTGGTTGATATATGGTTCACCGTGATAATGACATGAAAGGACAGAAAAATTAGTCACCGCCAGTAAACGCTTACCAGGCGGCAAAGATTTATTTTATCTTAGGAATTAATAATGTGTTCCAGCCTTACCCGCTGAACACTACAGTAGTACTTGTCTAAAGTTTGCAAAATTGTTCTAGCAGTTCCTTTTTATAAGGTACATGTATTTGGTGAGAGATAGAGGGGGATAGAGAGGAGAGAGAGAGAGAGAGAGAGAGAGAGAGAGAGAGAGAGAGAGAGAGAGAGAGCGCTTTACCGATATATTTTTATATCATGATGCTCCTACCAGTGTGTCGGTGATGGCAGTAGGGATAACTATAGTCTTCTGACTGAAGCTTGTATTTGTCTCTTGTTCGTATGATTTATCTCTTCTACGGCCTTTGAAATCGAGAAAGGTGCACATTTTCCGCTCCATATTCAATAAATTTCGCCGTTTCGGCCCGGCAGGAATATTTATTAAATATGAAGAAAAAATGTGCGTTTCACTTTCTTAGTGTAGAGGTGCGTAAGGACAAAGTTTTTATTGTACTGTATTCCTTCCATGCCACTAAAGCACATTGGCAGTCATATATAACTGTGTGTGTGTGTGTGTGTGTGTGTGTGTGAATGGGGTGGGAGTGGGGGTGGGAGCATCTATCACCGCCCCAAAGATCAAAATTATTCCCGAGCCCTTGATTATATTGTTAACCCTTTAGTCCTGATGATAATTTCTAAGCCACTAAAGGGTCATCAACTGGTAGAGTCTCTATCTCTATTCGTTACACGGGAGAAAGACCAATCAACATTTTTAACGTGCAGCCCTGGAGGGCTGCTCGTTGAAAATCTTGATTGATCTACCACACAAATTCACTGAGCAACTGTCTGTTTTATGAATTCAGATAGTATCGCGATCCTGGGCAGTGAAAGCAGCCTTTCGGGTTCAAAGGGCTAACATGCACTGAAAACCTACCCTATGTCACCGATCCTTGGTAAACACTCAAATAGATCTTTTCGGGAAGCAACGTTAGAAGCTGGGCATATCAGTGAAGAAAACTATAAGAGAAATGCACAGAAAATTGACGTATTTCTTTGCAATATTTCTCTTTTAATTGTTGTCTTGATTGATATGGTCAGCTTCTGAGTGATTGGTCACCTTTCGGTGCACCTACAGGTATATTTGGAGTTTTCACCGGGGTACATAAAAGCACACGACCTTCTCCGTTATCAAGAGAAATATTACCCTTTTGAAAACTGTACCAAGGCTCGATTACGTCTAAAAATAGAGTTATGTGCTCTTTGAAATGAAAGTAATTATGTAAATATGAAAAGATTTACGAACCATAAAGACCAAAATTAGTCTTCAACTGGATTAAACTTTCGTGAATGTTCAACCAACGAAGCGAGGGCATCCGCCCGCGTAATTTACAAACTGAGCAATGGACCAAAATATTTTTCTAAAAATTCCAACAAAACCATATCATGTAACCCCCTCATTGGAACGAGCTCGTTCCAATGAGGGAGTCACACGATATTGTTCTTTTGAAATATTTAGAAAAAAAATTGAAAAAACCCCCAAAAATTAAAATAACAAATTTTGACATCGCGTGTGTTGGGTAAAGGTCTTAAGTGACATAAACCAGGACTTAATCTGAATTTTAATTCCAAGAGTGACCAGACAAAGTACTCGGCGGTTACTTTCACTTGGATGCAAGCAAAATTACAAACATCTCCTCACTCGGAACGTTTGGAAATATTGTTTGTTTGAATGTGATTTCATTAGCTTTTCAGTATAGACAAATTCATTATACATGTCTTTAGCAGAGTACACAGCCCATGTGACCCGTTTGAATATTAGGTACCCTTAGTCTGAAGTGTTGGGTAAATAAAATTCAGACATATTGCATGGGGCTCTCTGCATCTTGCAGAATACCCGAATATCTAATAATGTTATCGTTGTTACCCAACTACTTATTTAAAAGCAGACTGGTATACTGACTGGGAAATGTAAATGTTCAAAGGCCAGTGTCATGGTCAATTTACTATCCCACTTTAGAAATTGTGACAAAACTTATAGAAATGGACCTTAATTCGTGATCTTTCAAAAGCTGCATTTGGCAGAGGCATATCACTGTCTAACCTGGTGTGCTCCCTGCCCCAAACATTACCGACATGATTTCATCGAAAGATATTTCAACACTCTGTAATCTCAATCCTGGTTCAATCTTCAACACATGACTGAAAATTTTCGCCATTGGAAGAGACTAACAGTAAAGTTACCCCCCCTACCTATTTATTATTATTATTATTATTTATTGGTGTTTAAGATCACATACTTATGCACAATGGCTAATCGTGACCGTGACAGTTTTACGGGTGGAGGAAGCCGGAGTGCCCGGAGAGAACCACCGAACATCGACGAGCAACTGTCAGTACCTCAGCATTCTAACTCTGTTCAAGCTCCGCTCTAGCAGGGTTACAGCGGTTGAAGACATGTGCACCATCGACGTGCAATACGCCTTAGTACACGGCGTCACCGTGCCCCCACGTAGGCAACCGGGATAAAGTGCCTTGCCCAAGGACACAACGCGGGTCGACCTCCCCTACCTATCTTTTCTAATGTTATCAGTAAATTTAACACTGAGGGTATGGGAATTTAAAAAAAACAATTAAATTTCTAAATATTAGGGAAGTTGTATCATCGATGAGCGCATCAATTCACATACTTCAAGCATTTCCTGTAGGGTAGTATAAAAATACAGAAGCTGGCTTTTTACAATTTTTTTCCCAATCAGTTTGACCGTTTGACTATTATTCTCTGTTTAAACTCATTTAAAATAAGAAAACGGCGCTCTTACCATCTGTTGATGTTCTGTAACTTTTCTGTTCATTATATCAACAGTGTGTGCATCGTGACATATAATACAGACGCTATCCTTTCCATTAATATAAAAAACTAGGAGGTAAGATTGATCATTTCTTTCCTGGAAAGAAAACAAACTTCAAAATTACTGTAAAAACATATTCGCTAAACAAAGAGCCAAAGTTGACGTTTACTTACTTAGTTGCTTCTAATAAATTTCCCGCAACAAGCCATGTTTCCTTTTGTAACTTTTAATAAACGAAAACAACAGACAGCTCCGAGAGCTGTCTGTTGTTTTCGTTTATTATATTCGAAGTAACAAAAAGGAAACGCCGCTTTATTTTTTCTCAACAATTCCACGCTTCTTAATTGGACTTCATCTCCGGTCTATTTATGTCAAGGGAGATAATTTTATAGAAATTTTATTTTCATGATGAGACAAGTAAGGGATGACTGATTCCCATACATTCTCTTGCACTTGGATGTGTAAAAAACCCATTTGCAATTTCATCTCCCTACAGTGACGAATACGGCTTTTAAAAAGTCAACTCGTAAACTCATTGCATTAACAGATGTATAGGTAATGATCTTTTAGTCATAACGTTGTAATGTGATAGCCTTATCGCATGTTATATCTATTAATATTCATAGTTAGATATTATTGTGTACGTGAAATATGCGGTGTTGGAACATTTAAACTGATTTGCCTAATACCAATGCATTATATTTTCGCTGAAAATTGATGTCTGGCCTGAAAACCCGAATACAATTATAACATAATTATTCCATTCATCAACCCCCACACTTCTATTTTTTTGTTATATAGTGGTTTGTTAGAGGGTAATATGGGATCAGAACGTGTTCCCTGCCAACGTTTCTTTGACAGTCGAACACTCTATTAGGCTGTACTGATTATAATGACATCACACGGCGACATTATAATAGACGGTCTTTGACAGGGGCTGGGACGAAAAAAATGTTCACATTTAAGGCTGAAAAACAAATTTGCCGCCCATAGACTACCCACCCATTCTACCCTTGCTGTATTGTCCACGCTCAACTGAGGACCCAGCCCCAAAGTTATCATATTGAACTATTTTACTCCCCTGAATGCGCATGCGTGTAAACAGTGGTAAAGATGACAATCTAAATTACTATAGCGATCTGTGGGAGAAAAA
Organism: Pictodentalium vernedei; assembly: GCA_031216915.1. Lineage (NCBI taxonomy): Eukaryota > Metazoa > Mollusca > Scaphopoda > Dentaliida > Dentaliidae > Pictodentalium > Pictodentalium vernedei. Next base: position 400,964,355 of record CM062297.1, on the reverse strand, counting down.
TGAAAATCTTTATTTGCCACAAGTTTAATTTTTTTACATAATGGACTGACATATGATCAAATATTTTATGACATACCTTTTAAAATGGTATCAAATACATTTTGTTAAAATTAGTTTTTAATGGAGCCATTTTTGTTAAAATCTTTCACTTTTTTATCCCATTACATCACCTTTGTAATTTGTTAGAAAAGACTGAGGCGGCTAACTTGAAAGTCCGAAACATGTACTAAATCCTTATGAGAAAATTTGGACCGACATAGATTTGATTAAAGCTAAAATTAATTTCCTTTCTTCTATAAACATATTGGGGATATGTTATTGTTTTAATGGTTCCATTTAACTTTGAAAAGTGGTCTTTTTTCTATATTTATGACCTTGCGACAAATAATACCTCTTCCCCTTGAAGACAATTACATGTCAAATATGACTGCATGGCTTTGGTCCATGAAAAATGACGGGAGATAACTCGCAATTCTCGCCTTTCCTAAAGGAGTGGAAATAGTTCAATATGCAAAATTGGCTCTTCTCCACCCCAATATAGGCTTTAACCGTTCAAACTGAAGCCAGTGATAACAGACTTTGTCAAACAGCGCAATGCAATAAGCATCTCTGTTAACCCTCTGCACTCTGATGTCAAATACCCAAGTTTTCAGGAGCAAATATTTCCCACTTGCCACTGAGAATTTAAAAACATTATATCTTGTTTGACAGAGCTCATTGAGCTCTGTCAAACAAGATATCATTTTGTTAAATTTTTGATGTGGCATGGACAATATGGGGTCAATGGTGAAAAATTTGAAATACTGCCAGAGTGCTAGGAGTTAAATGAGATCAGATTTATTCTCAAGGTTCAAACTAGATTTCAAACCAAAAACACTCCAATGTATCATTGTAGCTCATTTTAATACAAGTATTATAGCAGCAAATACTAAGGTATCTATATGTTTGCTCTCCTTACTCATCAAATCGGGTTGGGAACCATCTGAGGCCCTTGGTCAAAGACAAAATGATACCCAGATCTAGATGTTTGATAACAGGTTAATTAAACTTCCTTCTTAGTCACTTAGGCCGATTGCACACGTGGGGGCACGGTGGCGCTATGTGCTAAGGCGTACTGCACGTCGGTGGGACACCTGTCTTCAACCAATGCTAACCTTGCTTATGTGGCGTTATTACGTTGTGGAGTCTGACAGTTGCTAACCGTTGATCGGTGGTTCTGTCCGGGCACTCAGGCTTCGTCCACCTGTAAAACTGTCCGACACGAGGTGACCCTGTATGTCGAAAGTGTCCATAGTCAATTAAGAGCAGTCAAGACTAGATTTTCCTAATGATATTTGATGAAATTGTTTTGATATTTGTTAAAAACAAGCATTTGGAAAAAAATTACACGGCATGTTTTTTTCACCTCTGAACCATCTACCCACCTCGGTCTTATATCCTGAATTTTTCGGGAGCCACCTGTCTTTGAGAAAACTATTTTATAGCTCCAGGTCACACCAGATTCTCTCGTTTCTCAGAGAAACGAACCTTTGTGAGAGATTTTAGCTGTTTTTATTCTAGTAACTGTATCCAAAAAGTGTTTTTTGTCTGATTGATATACACAGCGTACCACTGTCTTCGCAATTTATTTCACTATCACGCAAATGTTGTCTTTAACAACATATGTGTCACTTTGTGACGGAATCTTTTTATCCCACATAACCGTTTATCGCCACGATATAGCCTCTGCTGTTGATGTGGCGTTAAGCACCAATAAATAAATAGTGTATATCATGTTTTTTACCATCACTTCAAGAACCACCGATAAAAATCAGGAATATAAGCACTGAAAAGAGGTAGACTAATGACAGAGACATTGGGGAGGGGTGTCTGTCCTATCGCATTTTCCTTAAAGAGTTTGTTCATGTTAAAACACAATTGCCAGTTGAAAGTTAGAGTCAACGACATTGGGCCTTTTAGCCTCAATCTTTTTTTTTCAAATGCCAGATGAAGTGGGTTGATACCCGTATTTAATTGGGGTCGAAACCCGACAAAAATGTCCCAAAGAAATTAGCGATTCGGTGCATCGACGCGATGATTTCTTTCCTATATTTTGATGGCTTCTCTGTCCCGCAACCAGAAAAAAATTATCTATGCCATTAGGTCAAAATGACCACCTCTTTTCAATCAACGAGAATGTGGGGATACCAGGTACGCCACCTTTTTCTAACTTGATGTGATTGGCCAAACAGTACGATCAATTCAGAGTACCAACGGATCTGAAAGAGTCTAAAATATGCACAAAATCCAATCGAAGACGTGGATTGCCAATGTATATCTATCAACAATATCTTTTTCCGATAAACCCTTTAACTAGCATCGAGTAATCACACACAGCTTCTTTCACAAAAAAACACCATTCAAATTTTATTATTTTTTCACTTTTTCTCTAAAAATATAGCTTATGATCTCTCATTAGAACGAGCTCGTTGAACTCTTTCCAGTAAGGGGCCATAAGATATGTAGGTGCGACAATTGTTCCCTGAATTTATCTTTCAAGTATCGTCTGCTATTCGCGTCATGTAAAGAGTAAAAAGACATGGCAGTTTTGAAATCAAAGAAAGCTTTATTGTTGAACACATTAGATGCTTCGAATATCTTTGCTGATGCAGTTTCAAAATAAACGCATTTTCCAGCGCGCACTGTTTTATTCAAACTTTTGTTGGCAACGCAACGCATTACTCGTTTATCATCAAGGTTTGATCTTACGTTTATTATGTCCCATCAGTACCACCTTAACGGGCGTCCTCTAGTATATTAACCATTTACCTAACATGAAAAGCAGACGACACTTGCAAAAAAATTCTTGAATAACTATTATTTTCATTTTTTGTCTCAAAAACATAGGTTATGACCCCTCATTGGAACGAGTTCGATGAGCTCGTTCCAATGAGGGATCATAACCTATGTTTTAAAGACAAAAAATGAAAAAATAATGAAAATTAATTGGCGAGTTTTGAGAATAGCGCTGGCTGTTTTTTCCGTTACGTTAGGTAAAGGGTTAACCGCCCGCTTCGGGTCATGATAATAATAGTAATAACCTGATTTTGTCGGACGTCCCGGTTTATTATTAACTGTCCCTGAGGACTGAATAAGAGCTCTCTGGCTTATTAACGATTCTCGACTTCGTCTCGGGCCGGTAATAAACCCTCGGGCTGTTATTCATTCCTCTCGGGCCGTTAATAAACCGTAACGCCCTCCAAAAATCATGTTATTGTTACTATTAATATTGTGACCGAGGACAGTTTGGTTATTAATTTTAACACCCAAGGCAAAAGTTGTGTCTACATGCTTGGAATGTTATACAGTATACGGTAAAAACAGTAAAAAAATAACGACAAAACTACTGACAAGCAGTTGTTTATGCTATTATAGTGAAAATACCATGCATATCAAACTACTTTTGGAAATGCCAACTCATTTCTTGTTCGATCTTGTGCAAAAGCAAAGAACTGTTATTTGGTTTGTATTCATTTGCATGCGAAGGGTGTTGATTGATCATGCAGAATAGACCAATTAATATATTTAACCTACAGCTATATGGCAGCAAGTTTTAGAAATTAACCTTTTGAACCCGCGAGGCCGATTGCACGGTCCGGGAAAATGATACTTCATAATTTCAGTAAGTTGAATTGCTACTTTGTTAATATGTGGAGTAGACCAATCAATATTTACAACGTACAGCCACCAAGCTGCACGTTGGAAATATTAATTGCTCTCCCTCCAGATAATGAATATGGAATATTCTAATTGCTGCCATTGAACTGATGTGGAAGAGACCACCAGGGTTTGGGAGCGCGGTGGACTTCAAACCGAAAGGTTCACGGTTCGATCCCCGCCAGGGATTACTTCGTTGTGTTCTTGGGCAAGGCACTTCATCCCAATTGCCCTTGTGGGGGCACGGTGGCACTGTCTACTAAGGCGTACTGCTCGTCGATGGTGCACTTGTCTTCAACCAATGTTAACCCTGTTTGTGCAGAGTTAGTACGTTGGAGATTCTGACAGTTGCTCGCTGTTGCTCGACGGCTCTCTCCGTATACTCCGGCTTCCTCCACCCGTTAAACTGTTCGAAACGAGGTGACACTGGCTGTCGAAAGTGTCTTTAAACAGTAAATAAATAAATAAGTAAATAAATAAATAAATAAATAAATAAATAAATAAATAAATAAATACTACCAGGCTTAAAAAAAATAATATATAGTCTACATTAAAAACTGACTCTGCTAAAACAAGGTAAATTTATTTCAACATGGACGATATCGATATGCTAAAGTAAGAAATAAAGAGGTTTTTTCCATTGGTTCGTTTTTGAACGTACAGGATCATTCCTCAAAAAGCTTTCGTATGATGAAATATTAAGTAAAATAACATTCGTCACCGTCTGTTTGATAGTACCAATACTGTTCTTTTAACGATAATGTTTTACAGTCCATGCTCTTGGACACTCGTGAGCAGGAAAAGTCTGAAAGCATAAAAAGTCGTTTCTAAGGCACATTAATTACTTTTGGCAATGCCGACTTAGCAGTTGTTTTAACTCAAGTGTCGTTTACCCGAATTTAGGCAGACGACATTTGACTAAAGTCAGATGTCGTCTGCCTATATACAGGCAGACGACACTTGGGTGAAAACAACTGCTAGGCCTTAAGCCTTGACCACGCTTGATGTTGAGTACAATCATTCATATTTCCCGCGTTTGTAACGTTAACCGTCAACTTTAGACGGGAGCTTTACGATTATTAACTGGCTTTCCATTTAGATCCGCAATACGTTCTTCCATGCAGTGCTCGTCACTTGGTGCATGAGATACCGAACTGGTAGTTCCGAGACGTTGGGTGGAGCTTTATCTACCATAATTTCGTGTTTCTTTTTGCCTGTTCGTGTACAATTTATTTTGATTTCAATTTCAGAGCTAAGTACAGGTGGCACTGTCCTTCAAAGTGTGTTCCGTGTTATCTCACAAATTAGACAGAGTTTTAAGTGCCCATCTTCAGATAAGAAGAACGTACTTGTAAACGGGCAAGTACGACATGAGATTCGCCAGGAAAGCAGCTGTCCGCCGATCTTAAACTACTTAATACTTATGTGGTATTCGCAGGGCGCATCCATATTTTTTTGTAAAGTCGAGGGATGGTTTAATACTTTTTATAACCGAAGCTATAAAAACCCGTTCACAGAAACTACATGCAAATGAGAACATTTATGTTTTGAAATAACTCGCCCCGATACATCGTACCGGTACGGGATTATTATGATCCCCGATGAGTCTGGAGGTGGGATGGGGAAATCTCACCGAGGGGCAAGATATTTGAACCAGACCCGAGGCTTGCCTCGGGTCTGGTTCAAATATCTTGCCCCTCGGGTGAGATTTCCCTATTCCCACCTTCAGACTCATCGAGGATGATGTTTCTCCCCACATACGAGGATTACGTCATTATAGATAATTGGCGGTCACGTGCTGACATACCCAATTTATCAAGTAGTAGTCCTTTCGAAAAATGAACAATTTCACCGGAAAGATCGTACAAAAGTTAGGTATATACAATGGGTATATACTAAAAAATTGATTTGTAATACTGTCCGCAAAGGGGTTAATAAATTTGCGCGTGGCAAACTCTAATGTAAAGGGCATTGTGAGATTATTGATCGATCGATAAATTCGGGCAGTGATATTATTAAATCTGCAGAGAAACATGGGGTTGAAACAAATCAAGTTTAATATTTGAATAATAATTAAATATTGAGTCGAAATCAACAAGGAAGAGATAAATAGGTAATAAACGAACACAATTTAAGAAGCGTTTTGTGTGTGCAGACGATGATGAAATAGTTCCGGCGACCTAATAAAATATGCAAATGAGTATGTCACGTGGGGTGGGTGGGATAGAAATAATATCCCACCCTGCTGTCTCACCCGGGACACGCGTATGTTTCACGTATAGTGGGGGAAGAAAAGTCAGGTCGCCCCATTTTGTCAAAATTTTCAAATCAGATATGAGAGATTGTCCCTCAAGTGGAACTCCAATTTTGTGGGGAGGTGAGTTCGCACTCATCGCGCCTTTCATTGCTACGCGCCTTTAGTTGTTTGGTTAGCTTTGTTTGTCCATCGGTAATTGAACGTTCGCGACGATTGCATTTTTGCTGCCTCCGAAAGGTATATAGCCGGCGAATGAAATGTCAGCCCCTCAAAAAGTTAGTTTTTATTTATTATTCCTGATCAAACATATCTTCCTGTCCAGATGTTTGCGGTGGCCGCAAAAGCCCACGCACTCCCACTTATTTTTGTTGTCTTTCCTCTGTCTACGAGTCCCTGAAATTTGTTTACGGAATGGTGTCGCCAATCTTGAACTACCGAAGCGCGACTGTTATTTTTGAAAAGTTCCGGGTGAATCAAAAGAATTGTAGGCGAACGAAGGAAAGTGTATATTATTTCTTTTCAGTTTTGGTCGAGACTTCTATTTTAAATATTTTGCAGCAAGACGTACCCGACATCCACCAGTAAGAAGCATTTAACAGCCCCGTTTGTACTTTTGGTAGGACTTTACTAAATATTTTAATTAGAGTTACCTGCCTTGAAAAGTTGCACTCGGAAATGATGCAACCTCCGAAATTAATCAGTCTTGGGAAAATATATTATTTCAATAAACGTTTGAATCATTCTCCTGACATCTTGCATTATTGTTGAATATTCCAGATAAACAGGGGGTGATTTGATGACTTTTGGACCTGAAAAATAGAATTGACTATTGGTGTGTTTTTGTTGGAAATTCCCAGAAAAATATGTGCACGTGACAGGTACTTCCCTTCCTGTGAGTTTTTCTCTCTTATTTGTTGCACAACACCCTGTCTTCGGGTCGGAAAGAGTTGTCTAAAGGGCTATACTTGACAAAGATATTTGAATGCCAAACTTAAAGTGTTTCGATCGTATATTTTTCGCCTGAATGTTATAATGGCCGCCTATGGAAAAATATTTAGAACTGTGATACCTTGTGGCAATCTGCGTGCGTGAAGTATCGGAATCAAGAGGCAAGTTCACGAAATATATTTTTAAAACACCTGTGGGGTTAAAAGTTGCTGATATTTCAAACGCTTATATCGATTGAACAAATATAACATTAGTTACTCGTGTCGTATTTTAGATATGTTCCGTACTTTAACCACCATTCCGAAAAGCGGTTTGAAAACAAAAGGCGGAACGCATGCTCTTTCATACTTGCGCCCATGTTGACGTCTGATACTCCAACGCTTGCAATGACTGATCAATTCCTGCTGTGTTCCAATACGGCGAAGTAACTTGAGAACTTAGTCCAACGAAACTATGTTTACAAATACGTTTTCCAAATGAAATATTGGCTGACTTGATTTCATCAAACGGAAAAGCAGAATAATTTTACCGTTTTCATAAAAGGCCAAGATTAGCAGGGCGAAAATACTAATTGATATGTGATACATATTAATTGTGATTCCAGCCAATATATTACAGTTAATCAACAAAGAAGATACCATTTTGTGTTGTGAAAAAGGTTTTAAGAATACACTTCATGCACGAAAGCAACGACCGGCTATGTAAAATTAATGTGGATGGGAGAGGTTCGCATTATGACTTCAATATTTGCCTCTAAAGCATAACTTGGGACCCCACATTGCCGACCTCGTTCCAATGAGCAATCAGAAAGCTGTGTTTGTGTGGTAGATAGTAAATTTTTTCGTAATTCTGAAATATTCTCCGTGAGAACCCCGGGACGTGAAGCAGGGGTTGTTTATTGTGATAAACAAGCTGTTTACTGGTAAAATAGGGCCCGGTTGCCAACGCCTGGGGAGAAGTCCTCTAAAATGGCCAACATGGGTATAATCGATTGGCTGGACTTGACTTCATATCCATCTGCGGTCTCGATTAGCCATTGTGCAGATATATGTGACCTTAAACACAAATAAATAAATAGATAAATAAATACATTAATAAATAAATAAATGGAATTTTTTTTAAAAAGATATAAAAATCTACAATTAGCAGAACAGTTACCCTTGATTTGTTTAGTTTATTCTATTTGGGTTTCAGACACTTTAAGCATAAATAGCTATATTTTGATCACTGAAGTGTCTACATCAGCTAATCGTTTATACGTAGGCTGCCCACTTCTAGGGACTCATATCTCAAGCGTTGATAAACAGTAAAGTAGAGCTTGCCTGCCAAAGCAAACAAGTACCGCTGCACTTTCCTCGGGGAATTGTGAGTGGTTAGACACCAATTAGAAAAACCCGGAATAAAACTCGCATGTCCTCACACAGGCCTGGGTATAACTCGCGAACGGCCGTTTAGATTACGTGTGGGTTACGTCAATTGTAAAATACGCGAACGAACTACAGGTAACGGTAGGTTGCGACAGTTTACGACAAAGGAATACAACATAATTTTATTAAATGACCACCTTAAAAGAATTTCTGCCAAGATAAATAGCAACAACTAACGTGCGATCTCGCTTCGACGAGATCGCACGTCAGTTGCTGATATTTACATATAGGCAGGAATCCCATTAAGACATTAACAAAGCATGAATGGCATAGTAAAACAGAGGGGTCGAGAAGCACCACAGCACCCTTTCCTATGGGTTACGAGCATGCTATACGACGTAACCTGCTAAGGGGTTACGATATAGGCCCTTTATTTCCATGTCTGCTCACAGCGTTCAAGATTTTCTCTACTTCGGTGTAGATGGCGTTAATCTATAGGTACTTGTCACGTCCAACACTCCGCTGACGATTTATACTGAACAACACTCATATTCATAGAGTAAACAAATTTATGATTGTACATAAACTTGATGACATTTTTATTGTTGTAAACTGCAGCCATCAATTTCTTCTGTCATCAGCAAGGTTCGGTATTTTGTTGTTGCGTTTTTCTCTGTACGCCAGAGCAAAACATTTATGTTTCTATCTGTTACGATTTCCTTTTTATATATTTGGTCTGTGTTTTCTTTTGCAAGTGTTCGAATTCTAAGGTGAACTTTGACATATACCAACAACGAGGGTGGAGAAGTTGGGGAGGGGGTGAGGGATAAGGCTAAGAGGCTTCAGCCTTTTAACCTTTTTGGCCGACAATGTAGCACTAAAGGCAACAAGGGATGAGTTTGGGTGGATGAGGATTTAGGACAGGATAGACTAAATGAAACTCTGCTCTCTTAACTGTATGGTAAATCTCCCAGAATCCGATGGTGTAAATCAATGTTCCAGAATATATGGAATTCAAACACAGAGACAGGGTGGATAGACCGATTTAGGGAGTTAATAGAGAACTTTTCAATGGAGATCTCGGACTTAGAACTTATAAGTGGACACAATCCAGAGTCAAAACATTGTCAGAGAAAGAGTCGTTGAGGGTTGTAATCTGAACTGGCGAGAGAGAGAGCCAAGGCCAAGAGGTCTTTTTTTTTTTGGGGGGGGGGGGGGGGTGCGTGATAAAGAGAAGCCGGGTTTTGAGGAGTACTTTGATTGCACCTTTGGGGATCCCTGCTGTTCAAGATGAGGTCTAAGTGGCTGGAGCTTAGGGGAAAATTGGATTAGACATCGAAAAGGCGTACCAAATCTGTAATTTAGGCGTAGTGGAGACCCTGGAACACTTTCTACTAGAATGTCCAAAATATCAGTCTAACAGAATGAAAGAATGAAGGACGTGTGGTTAGTGGGCGACACAAAGGAGAAGGTTAGTATGCTTATCGGAGTGATTGGGGTGCGGGATGTCATCAATCAATGCGTCTCACACTGTTGGGAGGAGAGGCGTGGCGAAAAGAAGACATTTGGGAGCACAGGGCTAATCAAGGCCTTCTCACGTGAGAGCCGTGACAGATCAGCGACCGGCCAAAGTGTTATTATTATGATACAAAATATTTGAAATAATAACTAAAATGAGCTTAATCACTTGTTATTCTGTTTGGCATCCTAAATATCAAAGACCTAACATTTGAGTCGCGATGTATACGAGTCAAGGTCGTAGTGACCACCCCCAAGAGCTTGTCAGAGGACACAGTGTTGGTCTATATTGTATGATCTGGGCGCTTTTAGGGATTAAATGGACTACCGACACCGGTTCGATGCCGGTAGCCCACTAATTCCCTCAAATCACCTGAATTGCTTCTTAGGTCCATTTTTATATTATTTTGTAGAAGATCTCGGCATCCCCGATCACACCCCAGCCCCCGCCCTCGCCCCCACCAACCAGAACACACTTTCAAAGTCGCTCCATCGCCTCTATCGACAATTGTATTAAGGACTGAATTGTGGCAATTTCTTTAATGCAAAGTATAACCATATTTCCCCTCCCTTTATTGAGGTTTCCTTTGGATCGTTGGCGACACAAAAATTTATGACCCAGCACCGCCTGTCGTACTGCATTGCGTTAGAGATTAAAATTCTGGATTTATTTTAAATTGCACAATCAACTTTATATTGCAATCCTTTTAACTTGCAGCTTTAATAACTCAATTTAATCAATAGATATGATGTTCCAGAAAATTTAGTTCCTGTCCATACTACTTCCCAAAAGGGCCGTAAGTTGAAATAAACCCACTGTGCAATATGGCTAAAAATGAAATGAAAAGTAACAGAAAAACACACAACGAAATGGTACTTAACACTACGGGAAAGCGTTATCGCGGATAAATACACAGAAAGACACACGCGTGTAAATGGGTTAATCGATATGGCACGAGTGCCAGCGCGGAAAGTAGAAGGAGAGGCCAAAGGCCTCGAGTTTTATCCTTCCACGATGGCACAAGTGCCATATTGTTTAACCCATTCACATGCGTGTGTCGTTCTGTGCTTATTACACGCCTTCATGTCTATAAAAAAACCCCCAATTATTAGAAGGACACTCAGCAATTCATTAGACAACTATCAACATAAACAGCACATTTTATTGCGAACGGAAATTTGCGAAGGGAACCCGTGTTACTATTTCGTCCCTTGAGTTCCAATGTGTTCTATGTGCCTACTGGCACATAGAACACATTGGAACTCAGGGGGCGATTTTCAGCTATCGCCAGCGATTCAAATTGTAATTGGATTGCACGATTTGAAGAAAATTCCAGTAAAATTTCGATTCTGTTTAAAAATATTTTGTCAACGATTTCCGCTCCGCACAGATTTTCATTTTCCGCAAGGTTTAGTGTTGCTGTAGATGGGTATTTCGTAAAAAGGCCTGTAATAATACCGTATCCTGCGAATGCAGCAATATGTGGAGTTGGGGCCAATGAGCCGTTATAAATTGGCTTCCTTTTTATAAATACAATTGCAAGAATATTTTATCTGGAAAACGTTTTATTTATTTTGCAAAAGGCCCTCGGAGGATTCTCATTGATCTTTTCTGAGTTTTCTCCCCGATACCTCTGACGAATCAGACCTTTGGTGATTCGGTCTTAATTTTGCAATATTTTATTCATGAAATCTCAAACACTGGATAAGTGGGTCGCAACTAGGTCGCGACATGGCCTTGCATTTTGAAATACTGTCGGGGTCTATCATTAGGTCCGTTATAATGTACTTTCGGGGCCTATGTTTGTGTTGTCGGGACCTATTTACATAAAATTTAGTTTTAAATGGAAGTTGATCAGCCGCGGAAATGTTTTTTTCGGGGTCTATCACTAGGCCTCGAAAAAAACACATTTTCGGCGCTGACTTCGGACCTTTCACCTCAGGCTCCAACAAAGTGCAAGGAACACGCGAACTTATCCGTGAGGAGTCATCCTTTATGATCACAGTTCTATAAGCTTAGGTTCTACCGAGAAAAAAATGAAATAGTGTTTTTTTGTTTTACACTGATACAGATTTAGAAGTTTCATTGAATAAATAGGTTAAGTAAGTTATAATGAAATTATATATTCTTTCCACGTTGGAACGTATAGGGTATTGGGGCTGAATGCTGTTGTTTATCACAAACAGGTCCAATTAATCTTCATCTTGTCATTTTGAACGATGTTTTTCAATCGCGACACCCACTCTGTCAAAAAGCAACAGTATTTTCTTACATTTTTGTCAGGTGTAAACAAACGTTTACGGAATATTGAGACCGTTAACACTTTGTCGACACAATTTTCTACCACTGATAAAATCGGTGCTCTTCAGAAAAAAACACGACAGAGAATTACGCTTCAAAAGACAGAAATTCAAAGCGGATTTCGAAATGTGTAGACAAAAAACAACGAAAAATGTAAAGAGAAATGGCATTAGATACCCGAAAAACAGGGACGCGGAAAGAGAGAGAGAGAGAGAGAGAGAGAGAGAGAGAGAGAGAGAGAGAGAGAGAGAGAGAGAGAGAGAGAGAGAGAGAGAGAGAGAGAGAGAGAGGAGGGGGGGGGGGGGGAGAGAGAAGATAGAAGAGAGAAAGAGAGAGTTTAGGCCAACATTATCTTTACCAGCCCTTCATTGCAATCTTATTATGAAGTAGCAGGAAGGGTGTGCACAGATTCGTCACTCTTTAGATGTGACCACATATTGCCTCGTATAATTTGTCTCCCAAAAGGAATTTCAAGCCGAGAGAAGAATGGACATTTTGGGCTCCATATTGAACAAATTCTCTGAAAGATAGCTTTGTGTACTGTATCCCTACCATGCCACTATACAACACATCGAGCACCACTGATATATAGTATGTGCGGGTGCCCTTGTATGACCGTGCCTCCCCCATCAAGCTCGAAATGGTTCCTTCATCCATGGCTGAATATTATGTCTGAATAAGAGCAGTGATGGAGGGGAGAACAAAATTCCGGATATGATAGGGAATAAATTCAACAGTGTTAGAAATCCCATTGAAATAAAAAAAAAAAAGTCCGCAATATAGCCAACACGGTATAAGTCGCACCGATAGCTCTACCTTTTACTTACCGCAAATAGAAGACGGCATTTACAAAAGCAAATTTTAAATAATTGAAAAAATTTTTTTTGGCCTCAATGATTTAAAAAAAACGAGTCTAATGGGCTGGTCACATCGTGATTTTTCAACCAGACGCGACCCACAGTTATGATTATGTAACCACCTTGCCCATCATAACAACCTCACAGTATGGGTATTGCCAAAATCAAAATCATAGCTTGCGACCCTCAATGGAACGAACGCAATAAGCTCGTTCCAATAAGATGTCACACGCTATGGTTGTGTCACAAATAGGAAAAAAAACATTTGAGTGGCGATTTCTGAAAATAGCCTTTACGTTTGGTAAAAGATTAAGGTAAGATTATAGCTTAGATTAGACTCTTTAAGATTCCATCCGCCTACCCCCACCCCCTGTGCCCATGTAGTGCCCATGTAGATAGCTTGTTGGTGAGGAATGTGTGAGGGTGAGGCTAAAAAATTCTTATGAAGGCTAATAAGAACAACTCGATGTGTTAAGGTTGTGAATTAGCTTTGCAGCACGGCAGAATTTGAGCAACACTGAACATTACTCCAAATGCTGTTCTAAATGACAACACACGAAGATAAACTTATATCAATGACATTCTAGTTCCGGCTATAAAATTGTTGCGAACTAAATGAGAATTAAAGAAAGTTAGTCACAAAGTTGGGGTTTCTACGCGAACAATAAGCTTCTTCCATCGACGTGTTGTATTCACGCTGTGACAACACACGGAGAGAGAGTTTTGTCAGTAACGTTATGGTTCCGGGTATAATATTAGTTACACAAGTCGTACTCGTGGTACACAACCCAATGTACCATGTCAGAAGTTTTTGAACCCCGAGCCGCAGGAGAAGGGTACCTGGCATATATATCGGGCTGTGTAGCCCGAATTTGTCAAACTGGAAAGCTATCGTTATATCGTCCGTTAAGTGCAACAAAGCGCCGTCTGCAAGGCTTTTGCTCTTAACCCTTTACCCAACGTAACGGCCAAAACCGGCCAGCGCTATTCTCAAAAATCGCCAATTAATTTTCAAAATATTTTCATTTTTTGTCTCAAAAACATAGGTTATGACCCCTCGTTGGAACGAGCTCGTCGAGCTCGTTCCAACGAGGGGTCATAACCTATGTTTTGAAGACAAAAAATGAAAACATTTAGTTATTCAAGAATTTTTTTTTTGCAAGTGTCGTCTGCTTTTCATGATAGGTAAAGGGTTAAAGGACGATATGTTCCGAATGCAGTGATTTTGTACACAGGTTCTCGGCACAAACTGAGAAATCGAAAGAAAAATGATATCTGTAAGCATTTTTGAATCGATGCTGACATGCCCCCATAATGGGAAATAAATATTAACAAGGTACACAACTTGCTTTTCGTAAACGATAGCACTCATCGTGATTATACCCCCTCAAATTTGATTCACCCAATGTATCCAGCAGTACCTGGTGTCAATGGAAAGGGGAAAGAATAAACTTTACAATGGTGTATTACACGACCGTTGGGTGGTCTTGGGTTGTTCATAATAACTGGGAGAAGTCGCAGAAAAGGCCGAAAAACATTTAGTCGGACAAGATGCTGTTCTGTGGAAGGTGGGTTACGAGCGACAGTTCTCCGATTTATTATAAAAAATTCGAAGTCCCATTGTCTATGGAGGGCAGATTCAAATATTAACCGTATACCTTTATCAATTACTAATTTTGGATCCACATTCATTCATTTTTGGTGTTCACATTTATCTTTCATACATTTTTTATCCTTCATTTGAAAACTCAACAAGCTGTCGGCGTTCATCGAATCGGCAGACTCGCACAAAAATATCCCCATTCTCCCATTGGCTTCTTTTCATGTTTGATTTTCTCGGCATGAATAGTATGACAAAATAGTCCAGAAATAAATAACAATTAAAAAGCCCTAAGTCTCGGAATTGGAGTTTCTACAATCTACATGAACAACAAGACTTCTGTCGACGCGTTTATCCACACTACCTGGGTCTCTGATTGATACCAAGAAAATTTTCAGAGACTCGGACGTTATTTATTGCAGTTTTAACCCCATTAGAGTGTAGTTCCAGAACAACGTAGGCCGTATTACCAGATGTTATGAAAAATGACTGTGTAATGCAGATCGCATACACATGGAGCGCAAGTGTGAGTGATTGTTATGAGGCGCAGCGTCGTTACATACTTACAGCTGTCCGTAACGTGAGAGATAGGCCAATAGATTACTACATAACCAGCGAATGCGAAGATTTTTTCCAGCTTATGCTTATGGTGGGTTCAGGGTTTATGTTGTTGTAAACATTTGATTTCCAATTGTTTGGAGTGTACGGTAAATCCAAAACGAAAAAACGGGAAATAATTCAATCGCCTCTCTTCTTAGACCCCCTTTGATCGACGCGACAATATGACTAATTCACAGTTTTTCCAGTTCTACGAACTGGAAAAGGTGTGAAACAGTTACATTATGAGAACACAATGCAGACTTTTGAAACACCTTACAGAACTGTTAGCGGGATACCAGTCCTCTCACACTCAAAGGTCTGTGTTCGTAATGTATATGCTGGAGGTCGACAGATGTTACTGGTGTTATAATGTGTATATCAATACGACGGAGTGACAGTACCAGCCTGCTCAAGTACAACATAACGTAACAGCTTAGTGCTACTGTTATGATACTCTACGGGGGTGTTGTGGACCATTGTTTAGAGCATTGGGCTTTAAACCGAAAAGTCGACGGTCGATCCTGACTAGCGGTAATTGCTTTGTGTCCTTGGGAAAGACACTTAACCCCTTACCCAATGCAACGGCCAAAACTGGCCGGCGCTATATACAAAATTCACCATTCAATTTTCATTTTTTATCTGAAGAACATAGCTTATGACCCCTCATTGGAACGACCTCGTCTAACACGTTCCAATGAAGGGTCATAAGCTATGTTTTTGAGACAAAAAGCGAAAATATTTAGTTATTCAAGAATTTTGTTTGCAAGTGTCGTCTGCCTTTCGTGTAAGGTAAAGAGTTAATGCCGATTGCCCATGTGGTGGCATGGTGCTGCTGTGTACTAAAGCGTACTGAACGTCAATGGTGCTCTTGCCATTAACCGCTGCTAACTTCTCTTTTGCGGAGTTATTAATTTTGAGAATCTGACGTTTGCTCGTCGCTGCTCGGTGGTACTCCGGCTTCCTTTACACGTAAAACTGTCCGACAGGACGTGGCCCAGGCTGTTGAAAGTGTCGTTAAAATCCACCGAACAAAAAAAGAAACAAACAGTGATACTCAGCGGCATCTTAGCTTTCCCAGGTAGACCACGACAATATCATGTTTTTGCTCAAAATCCTCGAATGGAAACATTCGCATTTTCATTTTTTCATACTAATACACACAATAAACACGCATGCATGAAAAGGCAAGTTAAAGATAAATTAACTCTATTAGCACCCAGCAAAATGATCTGAACAAAATCCACAAGTAAAGTTGCTGAGAAAGAATATAACGCTGTTTACCGTCCAGTGAAAGAGCTAAGAAGAAATTAACTATGTTAACCCCAGTAAAAATAAATTAACTCTGTAAACCCTTCAGTGAGACTGTCGAGACTATTATTATCTCTGGTGGGTGAGGGTTTGAGATGGGGAAATCTCACCCGAGGGCAAAATATTTGGGCCAGACACGAGGCTTGCCGAGTGTCTGGACCAAATATCTTGTCCCGAGAGTGAGATTTGCCCATCTCACATCCGCCCCATCAGGGATACCCCCCCCCCCCCCCCACCAAAACAATCTGACGTCATCAAAAGTAATTCAGTGACACGTGCAGCTATATCAAACAATTTTGTTGTCCATTTCTGAAAAAAATTGATTTTTGCTTTTGGGAAAGAGCTCACAAAAGTTCTGTGTATACCACAGGTATATACCACAAAATTAAAGCCGAACGCCGGCAAGACAGGGGTTAAAGATTTGTAGCTAAATGCACCCTGACACATTCCGTTGACGTCATATTTATGAATTCTGCAATGTATTCGCATAACTTTTCGACGGGAAGTGCAACTTGCACCTCTCATAATGGCGGTCGGGAAAAATTCATGTAAAAGAGTCAATTGTCCTTTGGTTTTGCGGTCTGTGTTTTTATTTCTATTTTCTTCGACAAAGAGGTTCGTCTGCTAATATTTCCGAAACGTGGCACTATGTTGTTTGTTTACAGATGAACGTGCGATGATTGAATAGTTTTGCGCTCATTAAATATGCTAATAAACCAATATAGGCTGGTCACGTGGTATGGGTGAGATAGCTGTCAGGTGGGTGGGTGAGACAGGCATATATATGTAGACATACGCCCACATGCACTTGCGTTTACTTTCGTGTACTAATTTTCTTTCACTTTTTCTTACTCACTTCCCCTCCCCCACCCCCACATCACGTATGTCTGTCTCTCTCTGTCTCTTTCCTACTGAAGTGTACTCTCTCTTAGAAAGGCACATTCGCAGATATTTTAATTCGGCATCTACCTTACATTCACCCACGTATTTTTACAAACACACAGGCTTAGCTATTTCAATTGATATAATACAAATAACAACAAAGTAGAGGAACGTTGAAAAATCTGCAAATGCCAAGAGTATAAAAGTATGTACAAACCCCCACAGAATTGGATGAAGGATTTTTGTTTCGGTATGCAAATATCTCCCGTACCCCCCCCCCCCCCCCCCCCATGTGAAATAATCATTAGTTTCAGTCACTACTGAGATACTTTTCGGTATCCATTCAAAAACACTACATTTTCTTTTTATTATATCTTTTTTATAAGAATCTGATCATTCTATTCGATAATTCCACTCGTTTCAACGATACATTGATGTTTGAAAATAAACAGCTGACGCGCAATGATACGCGGAAATGATTTGACCGATACTCGGAACAGGTATCGTCTTGCGATCTGATTCAGCTGACGAGTTTCATGCGTCAATTCAAGGCGGACACTTGCCGAATTACCGCTGGAAACGATCGATATCCACTCAAAAAAAAACCCACTGTTTCTTTCATCATACGTTTTTAGAACAAATTGATCATTTCCAGGGATAATCCGACTCTCATTCACATTGACGTGATGCCTTGGAAGCCGACATTTGATTGATATCGTGAAATTGAAAATTTCTGTACACATTTCAGTTAGCCATCGCCCCCACAGCTCTGTACACAAACAAAAAAAACAAAACATAACATATTGGTTTAACGGGTATCATTCCTGAAACTGTTTTGGACGGTTGAACATTTTGTGTACAGTCGATGCTAAAACACATTGTAAATTTTCGTTGTTCATTAAAAAAAGAGTTTTTCACCATTGTAAAATTGGTAGAATGCACTGTTAAGTTGGCTGGCTCGGTCAAAGATGTCGTCTTTTAGATCACTGTTGGACGTACAGTTCAAAAGGGAATATATATATGTCTCAGTAACTTAGTGTGGGAGAAAAATTTAACTGCCTTAACCCCCCTCCCCCACTTCCTGTTTTTTTTGTACTTACAAGTGTGAATAATTTCAGGGAGGGCTGACCACAGATTACAGTGTTTACGCAGTGACTACCCTCAACCTTCTATATATTTACCATAAGACTCCCGCGGATTAAGTTAAACCCTTACTTAACAAAGCGGCGGCATCCAACCGCGTAATAAACAAATTGTGCAGTTCAAAAAACTTATTTTTCAAAATATTTCAACCAAACCATATCATGTAACCCCTTATTGGATCGAGCTCATGGAGCTCGTTCCAATGAGGGGTCATATGATAGTGTTGTGATGGAATGTTTTGAAAAATTGGAAAAAAATGAAATTTAATGTAACAAATTTTGATATCGCGTGCGTTGGGTAAAGGGTTAATGACTCTTCTGCTTTCGTTACCGTACATGTATATTGAAAAGCCCTTTTCATCAAAACATCAATATTGTCGAGTGTTTGTATGAGAAATGAATGAATTCGACTTGACTTTCACTGGAATTAGTGACGCGTGTGAGGAAACTTGAAAAAAATTGTCCAAATAGAACGTCTCTGGGAAACGAGAATCTACGTTATTGTCAGTCTCAAGTAAGTCAGACATCGCCCGGAGACACGATAATGAGATATATCAACGATGAATGATAAGAGAAAACTGCTTAAAATAACGCCTACAATTTTTGTCGCCCGCAGGCGTGTATTTTCACAACTGCTTGATTATCGTTAAAACAAAGATCTTTCGGATCCAAGCGAATTTCTGCACGCGAAGCTCAAATTCAGTATTTTAATTGTTCACTCAACACGACCAGAGTCCTCTGCTCGTGTTGGGTAAACGATTAAAATACTGACTTGACACTTGGGAAAACATTCTGAATAGCGAAAAGATTTCATTTTTTTGTCAGATTCGTTCCAATGAGGCATCATAAGCTATGTTTTGTAGGCAAAAATTGGAAAATATAAAAATTTTAATGGCGATTTTTGTGAATAACGGTGAATATACCCGTTACGCTAGGTGAGAGTTTAACATCAAAATACAGTACGCCGATAGTGGATGATCACCAAACCTGCGGCTGAGTGGAGTTTCCGCCTAGATATAACTTACACTCTTTGAAAAAGTACTAGACGGGTGGTACGCAAGAACTGCATCATCACCTCAGACCTCAACTGACGCTACCAGAGAGAGAGAGAGAGAGAGAGAGAGAGAGAGAGAGAGAGAGAGAGAGAGAGAGATATTAGCACCTCAAAATCTTTGTCGACCGGTCATCAATTTAGAGGCGGATTAAAATATCTCAGGGTCCCAGACTAATTTTTCTCGTCAGCTCTCTTGCTTGAACAAACCTTGGGGATGCTTTTCAGGTCGGAACCCCCAAGACTTAGCTTAGTTAGCCTATTGAAAAATCCGCCTGTTCATTGATCGCGGGGCATCGATCGTGGGACCAGTCTAATCGTCCACCACTCTATGAAGATGTATTCACTTCATCCCAGTGTTGAATGAAGAGGGTGAAAACAGAACAGTCCGATTTTTGGACGCGTGCATTCTCTCCAAGCCACCAGTATTTTCATTGCTCAGGTCTGGATTATACGAATAAACACGTAGTTTACTTTTACAGAGACGCGGCATGGATCGAGTATTTAAATTGTGTGCATACAAAAGGGCATTGTTTGGTAAGCTTAGAGCTTCAGAAAGGACGTACCTGGACACAAATACTATTGGGGTCACAGATCCTTCTTTTGTCAATGTAAATTATCAGCCATACAAAATGCATATATTAAGTCGAACATTGCCGTGTGCACGAGTACTTATTTTTCCACAGTTGGTCACATCCATGCACCGTCTTATTTATATCTTTCAATTCAAATGTTTATAAGTTAAACATATTTTTGTTTACCATTAGTGGTGCAAACAAGAATTGGAATATGAGTACTTTCCACTTGGATAATCATCCGCTCCAAGTACAGTAAACTGTATACACATTTACATAATGTACAAGAGACTGACAAGAAACGTTAGGAGAGCATTAACCCTTTACCTAACACGAAAAGCAGACGAGACTTGCAAAAAAAATTCTTGAGTAACTAATTTTTTTAATTTTTTTGTCTCAAAAACATAGGTTATGACCCCTCGTTGGAACGAGCTCGATGAGCTCGTTCCAACGAGGGGTCATAACCTATGTTTTTGAGACAAAAAATGAAAAAAATACTGAAAATTAATTGGCGATATTTGAGAATAGCGCTGGCCAGTTTTTGCCGTTACGTTAGGTAAAGGGTTAAAAGTGAACTGTATTGCAATGATGCAAGCAAAAAAAGAAACACAAACAAAAAAACCCAAAAGAAAACACCCCACCCACTCAGAAAAAAGACACAAAAAATAAAATAATAAAAATTATAAAAACAAACAAACATAAACAACAAAGAAAACCCCACCTTACCCCACTGTGCGCCCACCACCCCCGAGACGAGAGACAAGCTAAAACAAAAAGAAAAGTTCTGATAGGAAGATTAGGTTCGCAAATTTTGCTCCTTATATTTCTGTCTGTTTACGTCAATGCATTTTGGTATTTGTAAAATAAAACAAACTTAATGAATAAAAACCGTAATTTGCACCGGAACACATAAACAGCTTTACACATCTTCATGCCCTGTGAGGTAACATGAAATCTCGCCTGTATCGTTCAAAACATGGATTGTTTCTTCTATAACTGTTAAACCCTAGCTGTCTAACAGAATCCTCTCACATTCGAAATATCAGAAAAATTAAGTACCTCGTTGACAAGCAGTTACCAAAGAAACTCATTCGTGCATTTAAGACCATTCAAAACTCGATTATTGCTCTTCTATAATCCATGGTGCTGTACGATGTGACGCTGGAAAGCTCCAGCGAGTTCAATATTGTGTAGCTCGTATCATCACATGAACCAAGCTCTGAAGCCATCGGTCAAAGTATTGAGGAATTCGACACTGTCATGGCTTGGAACCAGTCTAGCCTTTAAATAGTTCATCGCCTTTGTTTAAATTCCATCTTCAGGAATATTTCAGTTGGTCGGAAACTTGAACCGTAGGTTCACTTTTCCGATTAACCCTTTACCCACCGTAACGGCCAAAACCGGCCAGCGCTATTCTCAAAAATCGCCAATTAATTTTCATTGTATTTTCATTTTTTGTCTCAAAAACATAGATTATGACCTTTTTCTGGAACGAACTCGTCGAACACGTTCCAATGAGGGAACATAACCTATGTTTTTGAGACAAAAATGAAAAAATAGTTATTCAAGAATTTTGTTTGCAAGTGTCGTCTGCTTTTCATGTTAAGTAAAGGGTTAACTGAATATTTCATCATATTGAATCTGATAAATTCCGTAAACATTCTTTTCTTTGAATCAACGCAAGAAATGTTTTTCAATCGAGACTTGCTTTGTCCGAATATTTGCTGACTTTACCATTACTATTAAACATGTTTGTTTACTAAATGATTATGAAAGAACCCTCACCGCAGCTGCAGTTTTGTGATTACGCCGCGTAGTTTCACAAATAATGTTTATATCTTTATGTTTCCAATGTGAATTGAATACTTATTGATGGGAATACCAATAACTAGAGCATGAAAGAATATCTGTATATCATTGTGAGTAAAGGGACATCACGTCAAATCAACGACAGTCTACGCGCAAACTCCACGAAAAGTGGGTAAACAAATAGCCCACAACAGCGTCGGATCCCCTACATGATTTGACTGGTGACACGAGAGCTTGCACTGGAACATGAAAAGTCTACCATTTTACTACCACTCTGTTAAATCCATATTGATCCCCATTAATCGAAGAATCTAATTTTCAGTTTTCCTTTTGCTTCATAAATGCATGAATGGGTTGGTACCAGCATTTTTATCAGAGTTACTTGAGTTTAACCAAACGTCTAGATTGTTTCAGTTACCCAGCTTTCTCGGCTTGACATAGACAAGTTTCAAGCTCCGTACTGCTGATGAGGGGGTGTTTTCCATATGCGACCCTACATTGTGGGGCACACTACCACTTGATATTAAGCAAACTACTTCCACTATTGTTTTTAAATCAAAAGTCAAAACTTTTTGTACTGCCAGGCTGCTACCGATCGTATTTATAATTTTATCACGTTTTGTAACCCTTTACCTAGAATCGCCCGCATCCGCCCGCGTAATATGCAAATTCAGTAGTTGAAAAAATATTACTTTTCAAAAAGTTTCAACAAAACCATATCATGTGACCCCTCGTTGGAACGAGCTCGTCGAGCTCGTTCCAACGAGGTGTCACATGATATGGTTTGTTGAATTTCTTTAAAAGTTTAAAAAAATGATATCTAAAATAATAAATTTTGATATCGTCTGCGTTGGGTAAAGGGTTAAAAAAATCCTCTTCAAGCGTGTATGTGCAGCTAAAGAGCATTTTGAATGGAATTTGAGGCAAAGAAAATTGTTTGTATCCTTAATAATATTATTTTATCTTAGAAATATTGTGGGATAAGTCTCGCACCTCATTGCAGTTCAGCGCCTTTTTGAGATGTCGGCTTGCTTTCAAACAAATTTTCGTTTCTCAACATCTCGAATGATGAACTTCCGACTTCCCTTGCAACGGCAGGTATTGCAGCAGAGGCAGGGTCTTCGTGAACCCAAGTGGCCTACCCACAAGCCAATTTTTCCCTTGATTTGGTCTAACTAAATCATTATGCCCAATGTTATTTCAGTAAACCCGAAGGACATCTAGTCAAAACTTTTAACCTTCAGCTTTCTTCCAAAAACAAAATTGGAGATAACGTATTGGAAACCAGCCTAAACAATTTAAACAGTCACCCATATAGGGCAACTAGCCCTGGCTCACAATTTTCATAATTGGAAGAGATTTGCGGGAAAGTTATAGCCCCCCCCCCTTAATTTTCCAAAGCTGTCGGTAAATTTAACACTAAGGGTATGGGAATTTCATATAAAATTTGAAATTTCGAAATGTTAGCGATTTTTTATCATCTTTGAGAGCATTATTTCACAAACTTCAGGCATTTTCCTGCAGAGTAGCATACAATTACAAAAGCTGGCTTTCTATAATTTGTTTCCCTGTCAGTTTGAACATTTCACTATTATTCTCGGTTAAAATCCATTTAAAAATAAGAAAACCGCGTTTTCCCCAACTTGTGACCCTCTTTTGACCCTGTGTAACGTTTTTCTATTCATTATATCAACAGTATGCGCATCGTGACATATAATACGTACACTGTCCTTTCCATTATTATAAAAGTCTAGGAGGTGTGATTTTCTAATTTGTTTTCATTGGGAGCATAAAAACTTGCAAATTACTATAGAAAGGCATTCCCTAAACAAAGAGCTAAAGTTTACGCTTACATATTGTAGGTAGGTGTGTGATACTGATAGATATTCTTAATGGCGAATTATCTGTGAAATAGTTGTTTCTAATTAGCTTTCCATAAAAGCCAAATTTCCTTTTGTAATTTTTTATAAACGAAAACAACAGACAGCCCTTAGGGCTGGCTGTTGTTTTCGTTTATTAAAAGTAACAAACAAAAACTTGGCTTTATTTTCTACTTATGCGATAAGAATTTTCTCAACAACTACTTTCTTCTCAATTGGACCCTCCTCGCTCGTCTAACAATTTCAAGGGAAACAACTTCATCGAAAGTCGATTTTCATTACGATATAAATCAGGGATGTGGAATGACGAAATGTGCATGCATGGTTTGTTTATGTCATGAGGGGTGTCCCAGGGAAATGATGAATGCACTCAGTTCGTAATGTCAGTTGCCTCGCTCGCGACTTGTGATCTAAAGTTTGTGCTTTCAGCTCTGACTACAGGCCAGTAACATTCTTCAGAGGTGTTGGGGAAGATTGAGGTGTGGTTGGATTGGGGGGGGGGGGGGGGGATACAATATTTGCACGACCATGCTAGGAATTTGCCTGAATACACTTTTTTTTGTATACATATATGTACCTATATATGCTTGTCGATGAGCTGTTACATTAATGAAAGGACAATGTCTGCATTGTGTTGTGATGCGCACACTGTTGATATAATGAATAGAAAAAAGCTTCAGAACAACAAAAGATGGTGAAAGCGCCGTTTCCTTATTTTTAAATGAGTTTCATTCGCGCTCCCGTGTTGTGTCCTTGGGCAAGGCACTTAACCTCAATTGCCTACATGGGGCACGATGACGCTGTGTACTAAGGCGTACTGCACGTCGATGGTGCATGTCTTCAATCAATCTAATCCTGCCTGTGCCGCGGTGCAGAGTTCAGAGTTGCGACGTTGAAGAGCTGACAGCTGCTCGTCGTTGCTCGGTGGTTCTCTCCGGGTACGCCGGCTTCCTCCACCCGTAAAACTGGCACGGTCACGATTAACCATTGTGCATAAGTATGTGACCTTAAACACCAATAAATAAATCAATATAAATGAGTTTCAACAGAGAATAATAGATAAACGTTCAAACCGATTGGGAAAAAAGCTTTTAACCCTTTACCCAACGCAGACGATATCAAAATTTATTATTTTAAATATCATTTTTTGAAAATTTTCAAAAAATATCAACAAAACCATATCATGTGACCCCTAACTGGAACGAGCTCGACGATGGTTAATCATTACCACAACATGAGTATCAACTCAGGACCAGGAGTGAGCGTTAATAAGTCATGTTGCCCATTTTAGAGAGGGTTTGCACCTCCCAAGCATTGGTGACTGGGTCCTATTTTACCAGTAAAACAGAGCCTGTTTACCGCAGTGAATAGGCTACTGCTTCACTTCCCGGGGTTCCCGTGGGGATGTCGACTCAATTATAGTAGGGTTAAGTGATGGAGTAGTTAGCGGACGCAATAACTGGATTATGAGTCAATTACGACCAGGCTGCGTGTCTGCAAATCGTTCATATGAAACTTCTACATTTTGGATGCATCACAAAATTAAGAATTTATCAACAATTTTATTGACATTTCTGATTCACTTTTTACGCTATAATTATATATAATTGGAGAGAGTTTGATCGCATCTCGGTTGTGGTTAATAACGATAAACGATCGATATTGGTTGCTACTTCGGCTGTCAGACTTTCCAAAATAATCTATCAGTCATTTGGGCGAGTGATATTAAACCCCATAAATCACTCAGCTAAATAGATTTGTTTAAGAATTTAATAACTTTCTGTGTCTAATGAGGACTGAGTTTTCAGTCCAAGTGTGTCAGGGATCAAATGCGGTGGAAAGGAAGCATTTCTCGTATTGTGAACTCCTAAATGAGTGATGTTTCTGTTTCCAATGCTACTTTTTTTTCGGAAAATCAATACGACATACAAATGATCTTTGAAACGCCACCTTTAGATTTCCTCCCCATGGCTGACAATTTTCGTCAGTAGAAGGGATTTACAGGAATGTTAGCTCCCCTTATTTTTTTAAACCTGTCAGAAAATTTAACACTAAGGGGAGGGGAATTTCATATACAAATTGAAATTTGGAAATCTTAGCGAAGTTGTATCACTGATGTGCGCATTATTTTACAAACTTCATCTATTTTCCTGTAGTGTAGTGTAAAAATACAGAAGCTGACCTTTTAACCCTTTACCCAACGAATCGCCCGTATCCGCCCGCGTAATATACACATTTTGCAGTTGAAAAAATATTATTTTTCAAAACATTTCAACAAAACCATATCATGTGACCCCTCGTTGGAACGAGCTCGTCGAGACTTGAGTGCAGCAAGGCGCCATCTGCAATGCTAAGGCATTGCAGATAGCGCATTGTTGTACTCAAGGGACGATATATTGTTGAATTGAAAATGTTAAAGTTTTTTTTTTCATAACGCGATTGTGAATTTAATCAAAGCATTCCATTTTGGACTGACGGAGCAAGATTTTGCACTGCTGAAATTTAAATTTTAGCCCTCATGAAAACTGATCTTTGTAATGATTGTTCTGATTTGTGCTTGGAAGTTGACTGCTTAGCAAGTTACCACATTTGTGATTGCCAGCTCATTACCAGTTATCGTCGATTCTCAGTCAACACTGCAAAAACAGAGGACCAACGACAGTAAATATCTGTCACCAACACTGAAACAGAATACAGCAGAGGTGTGAAAATGTCTTACTCCAGCCTGCTTGCAAAGTGAGAACACACATGTGGGAGTGCTCTTCCGTGAGAATTTCCCAACTTGATTAATTCATTTCTAAATGTAACGCGCATTTGTTTATGAGAGAGAGAGAGAGAGAGAGAGAGAGAGAGAGAGAGAGAGAGAGAGAGAGAGAGACCAGCACCTATAATCCTTGTCTACCGGGCATCAATCCAGAGAGGATTGAGAGAGAGATAAAACACGTCATGATGCGGTAATGCTTTCTCATGTAAATAGATCTACGAAAGCCCTGCATGTTATATTTTGTAAAAATACTGCTGTTACTTCCACACCCAATTCCAGGTGAAAAATTGAAATAAAATGAAATCGGTTATACGTATTGGAAGACTAAGAAATGTTTTACAGTACTGTGATCACAAAAGTTGCCTACTTCTCGATCAGATCGCGACCTGGCCGTGACACACTTTCGTGGACACATCGCGATATCACGATTATAAAACTACAAATTCAGCATCCGAAATTTAAATGTTCTCACATTTATTTTGGACAGGTGAGATGCTTCCGTGTTGTGAGAAGAGAAGCGGATAGACAATTTCGATCGGATCGCTACTGAGTCGCGATCCGAGCAGAATACTCTCTCCATTTTTGTTATACTGTTATAAGGGCGGGAGGGGCGTGGTTGAAGTGAGAAGTAAATGGAAAAGGCTTTCCTGTTTTTTTTCAAAGTTTTGGTTTCTGAAATTCGAGTTCATGCAACTGAATACAATTTACTTTCAAAATCAAAGAGAAAAAAAGAACAGCCCCCACCATCATAATAGGATATAGACTATCATTTGGTAAAAAAGGTGCCTCAATTTATTTATTTATTTATTTATTTATTTATTTATTTATTTATTTATTTGGGTTGAACGACACTTTCGACAGAAAGCGTCATCTCGTGTCGGAAGGTGCCTCAGTCTGCATACCATGTGAGCTGGTAGGATATACAAATCAAGTCACTAATTGAGTTAACAAGAGATGTCTCTAGGAAATACCAATCAAAATTACTGGACGAAGAACGTCTCCACATCTCTCGTAATCTCAGATATTCACGTTCTTGAGCTATAACACTACAATTCACCCTACCCGAACTGGCGACTGAAAGACAAACGGGTGATGGACAGAAAACTGTCAAACAATAGATTTAAGTAAATCGCGACACGGCAGAATGACATTCGGGTGCTTAAACGCATACCAATACACATGCACAAAGATACCTGACATATTGGAAAGGAAATGATATAATTTGAAACATGTTACTTGTTTATCTACCGTGACTGTAACAAGCAGGGAAAAATTTCCTCAACACCATGAGCTGAAAGGTAAGCGGAAATGTTGCTATAGCAAAGAATTCAAGCTCAAAAAGACGGCAAGATAATTGACAGTAATAGAGAAGATTATTTTTGTTTAAAAAGGCCAAGTTGCAAGGGATTTATTCAATGCTCCGGTATTGATTCCGAATTTTGTAAATAGTGTGTATTGGAGTTCTGATTTTAACGATATGGCATGTAACCTTTTAACCATTTCTATCTAACACTATTAGTTACACAGTTTGTGGGTGGCCTAATATGGTATATATGGTGTCAGTTAAATTCATATTGGACGAGAGCGAAGATCGAGTCCAATATGGAATTAACTGACACCATATATCCCATATTACGCCACCAAAAAACTGTGTTACGAACATATCTTACCGACTGCTGCATCGATGCACAGAACTAATAACAACAGCGATCAAAATTAAATGAGAGAATTCTCACAATGTGTTCACGTGTCTTTGCCTTGTTACAATTTATGGGAGAGTTCATATATACCAAACAGTTTCATGTCGAAGGTAACATGACACACATCCACAGAATATGAAGCCTTTCAAGCTGCCTAACCTGCACTTCAGACCCAATATGGGCTTCCAACACTCAATCTTTTAACTTGAAGCGTTTATCGGCTGCCGCCATTTTGAATAATCAATGAACAAAGGGGAGATTACCCATAGCTGTCAGCGTATATTGATGTTGACAGGCAGTTGTGGTTTTATATGCAGTCTGCATGTGACGTCTTTGAACCAATGAAATGCCCAGATACTTGTAGGAGGCTAGATATAAGTTTGTATACGGAATTACGAAACGCAAATAATACCGTGCAAACTTTGGCAGTCACTGAATGCTGCTTTCTAGTAGGAAACCAGAGAAATGGGGGTACTGCTTTTTATTGTCAAAACTCCGAAATTACCAGTAGTAATTTTGTTACACAATAAAACTAAGAATTTCAAGAATTCAATCTTGTTTGACAGGACTCAATGGGTTCTGTCAAACTGGATTGGATTGGTTTAATTCCTTGTTGCATTATGGGTAGAAATTGAAGCTTGAACGTTTATATTTCAACATCAGTCTGCTATGAATTAATGCTGTAACGAGGCAGTGGCGGCCTCGGCGGCCGAGGAGGCTAACCAGCACTTGCATAGATTCGTGAGCACTTAAAACAGTGGGTCAACAATGGTGTGAGAAGATTTTGAAAACTTGGATTCAAAATAAGCAAATTATTTTATTTTCATTCGTTTTTCTTCCTCTAAAACAAGTCGTATTCCCACTCCCACTCACCGAAAATGGTATTCCACTCCCGGCATCGTATTCCACTCTCAGCGATGACGACTGTTTTTTAGTGTTTACAAATCGGTTGAGTTGAATCAGTTATAAAGGGCTGTTTTGGGAAAACAAATAAGGAAAAAATAAAACAAATACAAAAGTTCACTGTTTGGATTCGAGTACGATTTTATCCTCTCGTGGGTCGCGCAGATTATTTCACTCGGCTAACGCGTCGTGAAATAATCCTATCGAGGATAAAAATCGTACTCGAATTTCACTCTAGGAGTCTAAGAATAGGTGTTTATTACTGAATCGAATATCATATATTTTCTTTTTGATAACTGGCGTTACATCAGTTGCCTATATATTTATTGGTAAGTAGGCAGTTAATTTGCGAACAATGTGATAATTGAATACGAAAACAATTCATAAACCAGACTGTATTGAAATCGCAAAGAAGCACGGCCAACTCCGAACGCCCCAACAGAAAAGATAATGTCTCTGTCGCCTTTCAACATACGACGCCGCACAATAACGCATACGCCATCGGTCGTTTTTAATGAAATATGTCAGACAGAGGCTAAACTTTGAAGCGGCGTAAAAACGTGAAAATGTTCTACAACGCACTAAAATTTCAGACAAATCCGACATATTTTCATTTTTGATTATATTACCCTCTTTCCGACATATTTTCATTTTTGACTATATGACCCTCTATGGCGTCACCTCAGTGTTCGGATATAACTGTTGAGAACTTCCTAGGACTGCAATACATTTTTAGATATGTTTTTTTGCGGAAATTACAGTGCTAAAAATTTCGAAAGGGTTGGGGTGAAAATGAAGTTGAAAATAAGACATCACTTGCAAAAACAATTCTTGAATAACTCATTTTTTTCATTTTTTGTCTCAAAAACATAGGTTATGACCCCTCATTGGATCGAGCTCGTTCCAACGTGGGGTCATAACCTATGGTTTTGAGACAAAAACTGAAAAGATAATGAAAATTAATCAGCGATTTTTGAGAATAGCGCTGGCCGGTTTTGGCCGTTACGTTGGGTAAAGGGTTAAAAATAACACTGAACAATTTCAAAAGAATAGAAAACAGTGAGCAATGTGGGGTAGCTGTTTCTTTTAAACATATGGAGTTACGTGAATCAGAAGACAGCGTTTTTAATGAAATATGTGAAAAATAAGCTAAACTTTGAAGTGACGTAAAAACGTCAAAATGGTGCCAAATCGAAAAAAAAATTCCAGCCATCTCTTAATTTTTGAGCTGTACAACATACTAAAATTTCAGAAAAATGTGACGTATTTTAATTTTGAACCACAATTATGATCCTCAATGACGTCACTCCAGCGTTTGGGTATAACGGTTGAGAATTTCCGTGGACGGCAATACATTTTTAGATATGGTTTTCCGCGGAGATTACAGTCCCAATATTTCGAAAGGGAAGGTCTGAAAATGTGGTTGGAAATAAAAGAACAAAAATATTTTCTACTAATGTCATATGTGTTTTCTCAGTAATTACTTGTTTCCTAATTGGTCCTTCCTCGCACGCCTAATAATTTCAAGAGCGATAACTCTATCGGAAGTCGATTTTCATGACGATGTAAGTCAGGGATGCCTGTTGAGGTGTTTTCCGTAATAAAAACCTTTCAGGGAGGATATGTGCCAGCCCCAGGGAAAAGCTTCTTACTAATTCTCACGAACGACGTAGACAAATGATCTCCTGTTCCAGTAGTCCTTAAAACACGAGAGTGACAGCGTGGAATATTGCTAGGATATCCGTGGTAAACATATATCATACTGTAAGTTTCAGGAAGTTTCTTCAGGGATGGTTCGAATATCACCCTCAACTTATCAAGTTTTGAATTTCTATCTAAGTATAGCTTTCCGGTGGGTTCGATCTTTATCTGTTACCTTACATGGTTTATCTGCGGTAATCACAAGTGCACATTTACTTCCGGCCCACAGTTAGACAGCGAATTGTGAGGGGAGGTTTATTGTACAGTCCTGACCCGTGGCACTTGCACACATGGTTTCTCGACACTCTCCCATAAATTGTAACAAGGCAAATCCTTACAGATAAAATAATTTCACTTCAAAATTAATATGGCGCACATCCACAGAATAAATGGCCGTTTTGTTGCTGTCCCTTCACTTCTGAATAAAGCCCAAATATGGGCTTTCAGCACTCTGCCAGTTAACCAGCAGCCCTACGACTAAAAGATAAATATTAGTCTACCTTAATAACTGGGTCTTCTAAAACAAAACACATTTCGTCTGGGGCAACACCATTTTGCAAAAACGGGAATTATATACGGAGCACTACTCCATTAGTTGACATTTTATGAAACTTTTATCAGTAACAGTCACTACCGAAGTATTTACGGTTGAGGTAACGGCAAAAGTACTTCTACCGCAATTCTAACAGTATATTTTACAATGTGGTATGCTTACCAGCTGCTTACCACGGTTCGATGATTTTCTCCGCATACTCCGGTTTCTTCCTTCCACCTGTATGCACCCGAGGCCCACACAACAAAAATACCACCAACGGTAGTGGCATGAGATTTAGGGTTGTAGATTAAATTATTTGTTCACCTCGAATACGTTACTTATTTTGCCGCCTTATCCTTGGAAGCCAAGTTCACGCAGAAGTTCACGCCTTCCAGGGTGTTTGTTGTTTTGGGGGTCTATGGCACTTACAACAGCCCGGGGGTCACATCGTGTCGGAAGTTTTACGGGTGGAGGAAGCCGGAGTATCCGAAGAGAACCAGCGACCAGCAGCGAGCAACTCTCAGGCTCTCTAACTTGATTACTCTGCACAAGCGGAATTAGCGACGGTTGAAGGCAAAGCAGCATCGACGCGCAATATGATGTAGTACACAACGCCATCATTTCCCAACGTGGGTGATCGTGATTAAGTGTGTTTTATACCATGATTACCTATTCTACTGCATATAAAAAGCCTATGCATAAATTTTAGCTTTACACACCAACCGCGGTGAACACGCCAGCAATGGGATTTCAGTAGTAAAAAATTACACCTACAGTGAAACTACATCCAAGTTGACCTTTGGTGACCTCGCTTTGAATGCAAACTTGTCTAAATTTGCCACTCGTTGCCTCGTGAAGAATGAAATGAAACCCGCAATTATTTATTACGTTTATAAATAAGTTTACCTCATAAGGTACCAAAAATTAACAAACACACGTTGTCTCATGTTAATAAAGCACCAATAACTCGAAATAGTATGTTTTTATGTTATTAAAATGAAAAAGGCCCCGTAATTTGCGGTTTCGTTTTCTTTTTCGTTTCGGTGATAAAATTGCCAGCTGAAGTACCGCCCACCGGTGCTCATGTAAACAAAAACAGATTCATACGTGCGAATATTGATTTATTTAACATTTAAACTCTTATAAATCTGACGATCATGGTATAAATAAAATATACCCAAAGTAGCTTGGTGTACCAAATGTTCACCACTCGTGGTGAAGTGGTGTTAACCGCGCGCCAAAGGCTCGCGGTTAACACCACTTCATCACGAGTGGTGAACATTTGGTACACCAAGCTACTATGGGTATATTCTACATGTCCAAGCATACAACGAGTTACCTCTGGTCAGGATCGAGCCGTCTACCTTTCGGTTTAAAGTTCATTGCTCTAACCACTAAGCAACCGTGCTCCCATGCCTACTGGGTTGAATGAGTCATGTCCTGTAGATTCCATAAAAATCTCTTATTTTTATGAAAGTAAACTCATAAAGTTTCGTTATTGTTTGTGAAAAGCGACGTCAAAGCTCTGAATTGTTGAATATTGTGTTTGTTGTTCAGACCGTAAGAAATCGTCTTTTGTGCGTAACAAACCACCATCGGCTAACAACCCCTTCAAATAGATGAGTTCCGAAGCTAACTTGCAGTAATAGCTGCGATCATACGCCATTTGTACTCTTTGCATAGTTCAGTGTTTTTTTTAATTTTCTCATAAACCCATAAATTTAGTCCCCATGGGAATAAAAGAATAATTAGTGCGGAGTAATAAAAAAATGAAATTCGCGGTTCGTGTATGATTTTTATTAAATAAAACCACGGCAGCTCTTGTGATTTTTGTCCTGATAACAGCGAGAATAAAGAAATTCAGACTTAGCCTCAGTTGTGTTGTCTGCCTAAACCAGCTGTTATTAGTTTTTTCGGTTTAATTTGTTCGGAACAACAAGATAATAGAAGCCCGTATGAGATTTTATAGTCATCTGGTTTTATAAACGCTAAGAAGAACTTCGGAGGCAGCTGGTTTATTGGTACTAAAATATGAACTACAACGTAGCAACAGTTTTTAATGACAGGATATCATGAAGTTCAAATAACTGATTATGCTGTAGATGAGAATATTGCGAGGGCATTTGAACGTTTAACCTTCTAAGAAAGTTTCGGCGAAAAGAGCTAATACTTTTTTCCAACATATTTTGAAAAACACACTTTTGTTTTCCAAAATGTTCCTTATAATCCCCATCGGAACGAGATGTTCCATAAATTTCAGGAACGTACAGTACAGCCTCCGTGGACTGGTCACTTTCCACGGGCGAGCAATATTTGTACGGTCGCAATAATATTAGATCCCAAACACTAATTGTAGGAATAATCATCAAAAATTTATTTAACCCTTTACCTGACGTGAAAAGCAGACGACACTTGCAAAAAGAATTCTTGAATAACTAATTTTTTTCATTTTTTGTCTCAAAAACATAGGTTATGACCCCTCGTTGGAACGAGCTCGACGAGCTCGTTCCAACGAGGGGTCATAACCTATGTTTTTGAGACAAAAAATGAAAAAAATAGTGAAAATTAAACGGCGATTTTTGAGAATAGCGCTGGCCGGTTTTGGCCGTTACGTTGGGTAAAGGGTTAATGCGGCTGCACTGTACGCGTAGGAATCGATGAATGGGGCGAAGGTTAAGACTGAATTAAATGCCAAGATTACAATATGATTTCGGAATTTACTGAAAAAATAGTAAAGCACTCAATCGTATTCATACTTTAGCAACTTGCAAATTTTATAAAATTTTAGAAGGGACGCGGGCCGAATCCGCCGGGCCTAACTTCGTCACTGCCATTTTCTCACGTCTATTTCGTTAGCAATGTTTCATCAATAAATAACCACTGCGTGTATGAGGCCTATCCGTACCAAGTCACGTAGCTTCAACCGTATGCAAACAGGGCTATAAATATACTTCTTTCTCTGATCACTTATTGTCTCGCTAAACATCTTCGAGGTGCAATTGTTGTTTTTTTCCTGTTTGCTGCGAAGCAATATTAACAAGAGAGTTTCATGACCCTCCCTCCGAGATCATTGTGATTAAATTTAGAAACCAATCAAATCTTAAGAAATCTGAAACTTGATCCAGGTTCTTAGGGTAAAATATTAGACATTAACCATTCAATTATTATTTTTTTAAGTTTGTATTGGTAATAAAGAGGGAGCATGTGACAGCCAAAAGGACCATGCGAGAGGGGCCCGAGAAACAGATTTTTATCTTTTTTAGGCCCTAACTGGGTTTATTTTTTATTCGAAGAAGATCTGTTGGTTAGTCCAAATCATCTGCTGTCTTAATTAGATATTAGGCCTGTATGGACAAGCGCGCAGATTAAATGGGCTTTGCAGGGGTTGGGGTGGTGGTCACCTCCGCCATTGACGGTGGATGGGTGTGACAAATTGTCCTTTTCATTGTTATTGGTGGAGGGTACAGAAGGGGGGTCAGGTTGCTGAAGAATTTGCTTCTTGATTGTTTTTTTAAATCCTGCACGATGGAATGTGCAAACGAATCATAGAAGAATCCCAATTATATTATACTGTATCCTCCCACACACAAACACACACACCGGAAAGATAAACTGCACACTACAATGTTTGATTCGATATCTACCAACTCCACCTGTCCATATGCCCAGTTAATCTTCTAACAGCGCCCTCTCAGAATATGACCCTGCGAATCACAGAGTTTGGGTCCATTGGGTCCAATCAAATTCCGAATGGAATCAGACTGATGATTTCGAATCTGGAATTGAACCTCACATCTCGTCAAATTGTATATATTTATTTCCCCTTCGTACAACCACAAAGTAAATCAAAAACGCGAAATATTTCAGGACGGAATTAAAGTAATTTCGGGAGCGGAACCCCCGTACTGGAGACCTGATGGTAGAAGAAAAGTTCAAGACTAGACAATCAGCAGGAATTTGTGAACATCAACGATTCGACAACTTCCGACCCGGCACAACCCGAATCGAATCGAATTTCGAAGCTTCGTAGGGCCCTATCTCAAAATTTTAGATCCTATCCCGTTTGTGCTTTCGTTGCACCAGTGTCAAGTTGCAAAAACCTTGCCCCAAAAGGGGAGTACCACAGAAACACTCCTAGACGGAATCGCTTGATGAATAGATTTGGAAAATGCGAACATGCCATGGTTTATGCATACAGGCTTGACATGTTTCACACTGAAATACGTCACGTGTGAATGGATTGAAAAAGAGATGTGTGCGTATGTGCGTGCGTGCGTGCGTGCGTGCGTGAGAGAGAGAGAGAGAGAGAGAGAGAGAGAGAGAGAGAGAGAGAGAGAGAGAGAGAGAGAGAGAGAGAGAGAATATTTCCAGGCTTGGCTCGTCGTACATTATGTCACCGCTGGAGGCCGTCAAACACTCTGGCTATGAAGGGTTTCGCAGTCTTATATTACAGCAACAATACACGATTAGTAAGCTTAGCAAAGTAAATATCCGATAGACTATTAAATATGAGTTGTATTTCATCAGAGAATTGTAAATTGACTTTAAAATATCGACAGATGCGTCACGTGTTCTCTCTGCAGGCGCCGTTGGCACTGCTGGTATGGTGCTCACTCAAAAAGCGCTCTTCAATCTTAAATAATGGCAGAACAAACGCGTCATGTATCAAGAGGCACCGTTCTTGACCAAACTAGTGATGATTAAAACATACACTTGTGTTGCAAATTTGATCTAATCTCGAAATTAAAATCTGAAATAAATGTGAATATACGGACGCTAGATCGGAGGATGACAACGTCGTAATTTGTAATCAAGCTTGCTGATATGTCTAGAGTTTGCATTATACCTACAGACTCATTGGTGTTAAAGAAAGCTAAGAAATAGGACTGCAGGGTAAAACGATTACTGTTTGTTTCCCCAAATATTAAAAAGACTCGCCCAGTTTGCTTATGTAATTTTGTGCAGACGATAACATTCAGGAACACTGCGTTGGAAGGGTAAATAGAGTGTAAACATCTTCCACTAGTAGTTTCCGTCTTACTCACGGTGGAAGGTGTCCGTCTTACTTAGAGTGGATAGTGTCCGTCTCATGTAGGGTGGATGGCGTCCGCCTTACTTTGGGTGGATGGTGCCTGTCTTACTTAGGGTGGACGGCGTCCGTTTTAGGGCGGATGGTATTCGTCTTACTTAGAGTCGATAGTGTCCGTCTACTTAGGGTGGATGGCGTCCGTTTTAGGGTGGATGGTCACCGTGTTACTTAGGGTGGATGGTGTCCGTCTTAATTAGGGTGAATGGTTTCCGTCTTGCAAAGGGCGGCTGGGTCATTTCCTGCTCGAGCCTGTTAACCCTTTACCCAATGCAGACGTTATCAAAATTTGTTATTTTAATTACTTTTCAAAAGAAAATTAAAAACAATTCAACAAAATAATATGATGTGACCCCTCATTGGAACGAGCTCGACGACCTCGTTCCAATGAGGGATCACATGATAGAGTTTTGTTGAAATGTTTAAATTTTTTCAACTGCTCAAATTGTAATTTATGCAAGTGGGTACAGTCGACTCGTTAGGTAAAGGGATAACCATTTAATGTCGAACATATTGACTAGTAATGACTACCCCAATCAACAATGCGTATGAAATTATTATACTTCCGTAACTTTAATTTTACATAACCTATGACCTTATAGAAATTACTACTTATTTCCAAACAAATACGCACTGCTTCTGTCGTCTTAGAGGTATATGTATGCATGTATATATATATATAGGTGTGCGGTCCCAGCTTTTAAACACAGGAATCTCAATTAATGGAAGATCTGTGAAGATGCAACTGCTTGAATTTAATTTTATACCGCCAATGTCAAACAGGAATTCCATCAGGTATAGTCCTGGATCCGCAACACTGAACTGAGAACTGTGAAGATTTTTGGAATGCGGCCCTGACGGGAGTCGATCACATGTCTACGACACCCAATCACCTGGCCATAAATGCACTGCCACCATGCCAATTGAGCTAACGTCAACCCCTATATATATATCGTGAAAAGTAAATAAATATTTTTCTTAATTTTTGCAGGTCACAGTTAACAAACTGGGAGAGATTCCATTTAGGAATTCACCAGTATGGTTTGTACAGTGATGATGATCCCGCTATTGATGGGTTACTGTTAGACATGTCTGTACAACCGATAGTCGATGTAGGTGAGTACAATCTGAATTATTATATTACTAATAATGTCGAACTTGAGACAATCACCTGCAATAAAGAAAGTTTTACCTGCAACCAAGGGTGTCGCGAGCGTTCAACAAAAGTGTGCTTGTGTGAGGGTGCGTGTCAGGGTGTGAGGATGTGTTTGTGTGTGAGTATGTCTTTCCGACTTTGTAAGAATCTATACAGAAGTTTTTGCGACCCCCCCCCACAAGTATTTCCTTTGTTTTTTCCAGATTCTCACAAAGAAAACAATGGGTTGGGGTTTGTCTTCCAAATTTAGGGGGGCTTGTTTGTCATTGTCACCGAGAACAAAAGAAAAAACAACAAGTCCTCACAACGACGGCTAAACGAGGCGGGTGACGGTGTGTTAGGGCCTGTCTTCCTGACTTTTTGGGAACCTACACAATATTGTTTACGTAACCACAAGGGTTTCCTGTGCTATCTCTAGGTCCCCACAAAGAAAACAATGGGCTACGGTTTGTCTTTCCGATTTTGTGGGAACTTGTTTTCTATTGTTTGTCATTGAGAACAAAAGAAAAACCAAGTACTCACAACGACGCCTCTGCAAGACTGGGTGTATATGTGGAGGATGGTGTGAGTGAAAGAAGGGGGATGTGTATGTGAGAGTGGATAGGTGTGTGTGTGTGGGGGGTGGGGGGGTGGGTGGGTGCTGGAGCAAATGTCCATGACGCAGCGAACCTATCAGGTTTCCACCAAGTTAGAAACATTTGAATGAACAGATCCACAAAAATGCCATCCCCTTGATTCACGGGACTTAAAGTCAGCCTTAGGTGTTAAAACATATATGTTTGTGGATGTGGGGCGAGAGAGAGAACGGCTTAAGCTAAACTTTGTCTTTACCAATATATTTTACTGTAAAACCACCACCAGAGAATTTGGGAAAGTGTGGAGGGAGTGGGGGGGGGGGGGGGGTCCCATGCGTCTGCAATGCATTCACCAGAAACTTCCGGTCATTGTCGAATTGTTGGGAATTAGCTGATAGGAGGTGAACATACTCTTTCTCTTAAGACGTGAATGAAGATTCCATCGCATGATTGGTCCTTTCTGTGGTATTTAATCCTTTACCTAACTTGAAAAGCAGACGACATTTGCAAACAAAATTTTTGAATAACTAATTTTTTTCATTTTTTGTCTCAAAAACATAGGTTCGTGCTCGTTCCAAAGAGGGGTCATAACCTATGTTTTTGAGACAAAAAATGAAAAAAATAATGAAAATTAATTGGCGATTTTTGTGAATAGCGCTGACCGGTTTTGACGGTACGTTGGGTAAAGGGTTAATTCGGGAAAGACAACATTTTGGTTTCTTTATTTAAGAAATTTCCCGCCGGGCCGAAACAACGTTTCGGCCCGGTGGAAATTTCAGTTAAACATGGAGCCAGCATGTGTACGTTTCTCAGTGCAGACATGCGTTAGTTTCAAACATAACGTTGAGTATTGCATTAGTACCATGCCGCTGCAGCACATCATGAGCCACCACTCACAAATATCAGTGTGTGGGTGTCCTTCTTTGATTGTTCCCATACCACCCCACGTTAGAAATGCTTTCTACACCCATCTCCCCAGAGGTGGCTCTGACGTTTAGTGTGGAAGGACGTGCGGAAATCAAGAGAATATAAAAGTACAACTGTGATGAAAATCTAAATAAAACTATAAACTGAAAAAACGCATTTCCAATTAATTTAATTGGCGTGAAATAGATTTTAAACTGCTTCTGGCGCTATAATGGACATAGTATACACAAACGGAAAGAATAAAGAGAACATGACATTCCCTCGCATATATAACTTTTAAAAGAAGTGTTTATTTTTTCTCTTAATATTTTCAGAAATGAAAGAGGGCGGTACACAACTCAAGTTGATAATAACCTTTACAGATGAAGGACAAGCCTTATTCAAACCGATGAGGTAAGTTATAAGTCGCCACTGGTATGCATTTTATATTTAAAATAAAACTATTGAAGACATGATGCAATACATTCCGAACCTGCGTCATTCAAGGTTGCTGTCGGCGGTAGACAAACGGTATCCTATCCCGTCAGCACTCCGAGCGTTCAAATTCGCTCAGTCTTTAACCCTTTGATCGAAGAGAGGCCACTTTTCCGACCAAGGAACATGATACATCATAATTTTCATTAAGTAGAATGGCAGCCAAGTGAATGTGTGGAGTGGACCAATCAATATTTTTAACGTGCATCCTAAAGGATGCACGTTGCAAATATGAATTGGTCTACCCCGAAATTATGAATATAGACTCTTCGATTTGCTGCCATTGAACTGTCATGGGAGACACCACTAGGGTTCAAAGGGATAATATCAAAATTACCCAATCCATTTTTTAAAAGACATCTTCAGTTTGTTATCGCCACGACATAGCCTTGGTTGCTGATGTGGCGTTGGGCACTAATAAATGATAATAGTGATCCATGTATCAATGTATCTGTGAGAGAATGTACGTGTATGTGTGTATACGTATGTATGCAATTATTGTACATCCATCGAGGATAGAATGTGGATTCTAGGCTTTAAACTTATTATTATTATTATTTATTATTATTAAACTTATTATTATTATTTATAATTATTATTATTATTTTAATGAAGAGTAGTGAGCCATGTGATATACGGAATGCAATAAAGTAAAGCCCACTTATTTGGATATTTCTTGACTGAATAACCCCGTTAATTGCATATACGCCACACACCAGTACAAATTTCGTCCCCTGAGTTCCAATGTGTTCTATGTGCCTACTGGCACAAAGAACTCATTGAAACTCAGGGGACGATTTGTCATGCTAAAAATACTTTGTCACTATGTTGGGGGGGAGGGGTCGGGAAAGGCTGGGAAAGAGGGTGCTAAATGTGCACCTTAGGGGTAACGAATAACCTTGAACACGGCTTTTTAGAATGCTATAAATATTTGCCTTGAAGAACGAAACACTATATTTGTGGAATGGGATGAACGATGAGTGGACGGCGGATGATATGAGGAAAGGGTCAGTATCAAAATTGAGGAGATGAGAAGCGCCAATGGGGAAATAATAAAACCGTTTGTGTCAGAATGTGACCCCCACCCCTCCCAATATTTTTCCAGTCGGACCATTTTCGTTAGGGTTGGAGTCTTATATATCAGACCTCTTTTGATAGTAATCATGTATTTTCCTTAAAAAACCCAACTAGATTTGAAACTGACTTGTGTTGCACGCACAGTTTGTCAAACAAATGACCCCCACTCTAATAATTTTCTAGTCGGAACATTTTAGTAAGGCCTGAAGTCTAAGGTATTGATTCTCTTTTGCTAGTAATCAGGTATTTTCGTTATGACCTGACATATTAATATCCCAACTACATCATCAAGGCAATCCCGGATGATGTAGATGGGACATTAGTCAGTGGGGACTTTAGCAATCATATTCGAGACAAATCAGATTTACGCCCCCTCTCCGACAATCGATCATCCTCACGACACCCTTGTGAATAGGTCCATAGGGCCGATCTTGTCCGCACACCGATTTCGTCCACAAATTTCAAGCCAATTGTGTCCCCGGGTAGACACCTTAACTTTGATTTAAGAACAGTAGCGGAAATAGGCTGTTTAATATCAAGTGATTGTTGGTTCAGCAACGTAGGGTCACCGATGGAGAAAGCTGTATCGCTGCTAGCCAATCTGGTACACTCGAAGAATAAATCGCCCCTTGAGTGCAACAATTCTAAAACATTGCAGATAATGCCTTGTTGCAGCCAAGAGACTATAAAGATTGAATATCTGGACCTTATCTGTAACAAATCATACAGTTGTCCTGCAAGTTGGTCTGAGAGCAAGAGATATAGTCGCGACATTATTCCGGACATTATGCCCCGGACATTATATAATAGAACAGTACACAATAACAGCATAATGTCGTAGAATCGTCTGAAGCATCCCCAGATAAAATGATCTACCGAACAACAGTTTCCACAACGTGGGATTTATTTGAAAAAGATGTTATTCTTTGAGGCATCAAGGTAATATATTGTGACAATCGTGTTCGTTCGTCGACTACCTGGCACATAACACCTGTTGATGTCTATTGGAATATGTCATAAAAATTGTATGATCGAACCCATAAACTACGTATTGAGTGCGTTGCATAATAAAGATACTTCTTACTTTGCAGATTGTTTTACAATCTGTTAGTAACTGGGGTTTGTTATCAACAACGTTTTTAATTATATTTAATGAGCTTTTGCTTAAGTATAAGTGACCTCACTCACCTTGGTTGGGAATAGGGTCACCGAAGAAGAAAGCTCTATCACCGCTTGGTGGCTTGGTACAAACGTAGATTATCGCATTGCAGATGGCACATTGTTGCACCCAAGGGACGAAGTAAGGCCAACAGAGTACATGGGCCTTTTCTGTAACAAATCACACAGTTGTTCTGCAAGTTTGTCTGAGAGCAAGAGATACTCGAAGTGGTGATGCGAAGTTATTTAGGACATTATACCAAAGACATTATACGGATGGACAGTATGTCGTAACGGCAGTATACTGCATCAACAGTATGACTGCGCCATAGTGTTTTATAACCTCCTGAAGCATCTCCAGATAAAATGCTTCATCAAACCAAAGTCTCCACAGAAGTGGGATCAGTTTAAAAAAAGATGTTATTCGTTGAGGAATCAAGTAATGTATTGTGACCATCGTGTTCGTCGTCTGCCCGGCACATGAAATCTGTTGACTTGTATTGGATTATGCCATAAAAATCGTAGGAGCGAACCATAAACTCAGCATCGAGTGCGTTGCATAATAACGAAAGATACTTCCTGCTTTATAGATTCTTTTACCCTCTGTTAACAACTGAATTTTGCTATCAACAGTGTTTTGAATTATATTTAATGAGTCTTTGATGAAGATTCAGTGGCTTCACCTTGGTGGGGATACACACATTATTAGCTGAAACTAGGACGCAATAAGTGGCGAATCAACGGGATATGAAACGAACAGTAACTTTGCACAACGTTTTTCTTACTTTTGAACAAGGTTTTCATTGAAATCAAATTACTGCAGTTTTCAC
The DNA here is from genome assembly GCA_031216915.1 of Pictodentalium vernedei. Classification (NCBI taxonomy): domain Eukaryota; kingdom Metazoa; phylum Mollusca; class Scaphopoda; order Dentaliida; family Dentaliidae; genus Pictodentalium; species Pictodentalium vernedei. Next base: position 400,921,677 of record CM062297.1, on the reverse strand, counting down.
AACAGTAGTTTTTACTTTTCAAGGGGAAAAATCCTTACATCTATTTAGACGGGTTACACCTGAATGTACAGTACGGCTTCCGTGGAGTGGTCACTTTCCACGGCTGGGCATTATTTCCATGGACGCAATAATATTAGATTTCAATCATTTATTTCAGGAATAATCATCAAAAATTTAATTAATGAATGATTTTTATTACCTGGTAAGCGCATGCGTGGACATCACTGTCCACGCGTGTTTTACGACCAGTCCATGTACTGTATGTGTTTCGAATTGGACTTATATCTTTTTTCGCAGTTGAACATATCATATATTGTTCGGGGATTGAAAACGTCTTAAAATTATACTAGGTCAGGCGGATCGAGTTCTTCAATTTTCTACTTCCTGGATAGAATGTAACTCACCAAACTTTTGAAGCAAACAGATTTTATGCTGAAAAAAGCAAGGAGATTTTAGATCCTTCATTATTAATTGTTTGTGTTCTATGGTTAGTCACCGGGAATTCATTTTGGACGGTTCAGCACATGGGTGTGGATGTTTTGGCACCATTTATTCCATTCTTGCTTCCAAACCAACCAAAGTTGCTGGTTCGACGAGCTCATTCAACTGATGGGTCGTCAGCTATGATTTCGAATGGAAGATTAAAATTTTTCACTTTTTGATGAAAATGAATAAGTTCACCTTATGTTGGGTAAAAAGTTGAATCGAGTTTTGATTGGAGATATGGTGGGGTGACCGTGGTTGGTACAGATGATAATGTTGTAATACGCTACAAATCCATTATCGTTCGGGCGCGTTTCCCATAGACATAGTTTACAGAGACAAATCTACCAACCGACAGACAGGTTTAGGTTACTTTGTTCTAAAACCCTTCAAGCCCTGGCTGTATCTTCCATGTCATTACATTGGCAGCAATTGGAATTGGAATATTCATTATGTGGGGGGTAGACCAATTATTTTCATCGTGCAGCCCCCAAGGCTCCACGTTGAAAATATTGAATGGGCTACAACACACATTCCCTAAGCAGCCATCCCACTTAATGAAATCACAGAGTATCATGTTCCTGGGCCAGAAAAGTGGCCTCTCGGACTCAGAAGACTAACATTAGCAGAACACTACAGCAACTATAACAATATTAATGATGGTTAAAATTGGTTGTGGTAGGACTGGATTTAACCTGACGTAAATTTCAGCTCTTTTTTGAACACAGGATGACCATTGGTCAATGATTTTTGCAGGCGAGTGGACTCACAACTAATACCGACAGAATGAGCTGTTTTTCAACAAGAAACTTCAACAAAATAACGACAATAACCATTGTTGAAGTTACTGTTCTGGCCGTTTGTTCTAAATTCTAAGTAACTTTAATTCCCATTAAAATCGATTTCAATTAAATAAAATTAAATTCCCTTACCACCGACGTCAAAATCTCGAAATTCCAAGCAGTATTTTTCAACGAATGATGTCTTGTTTGACGGAGCCCAATGTAGTATGTATACAACATGAGGTTCGAATCCAGTTGGATAAAGCTTGCATTGTACGCCGTCACTTCTCCCTCAACAAATTTCCTTTACGAAAATGAGCCCAAATCATATATCAAATACTACTTTTGAAGCTTTGCGTATTACAATGCTTGTCAACAATTTTGAATTTCATTATGTTCCGGCCAATTTTTTTTTGTAAAATGAAATCTTGAAGCCGATTCGAAATTTGATATGATTCGGTTCATTCAAAGCCACACAATTTCAAACCAGTGTCGCCTTTGACATTCGAGCTAACCGCATTCAGCACAGCAGCTATGTAGAATGTGGACGGAAAGTAAATTATCACTTCATCCGCGTGGAGTGGAAATCCAACTCAAAACAAAAAGCACTAGAGGCACAATGAATGTGTCAGCAAATGTATCGCCGGGTTCAAAGGAGCGCAAAGAATATTTCAGACATATGATCCGAGGGTTCAGCCAGGAGGTCGTTTATCTAAAACATTTGTTGCAATTCTCTTGCTTTTACTCATATTTTTGGCAGGGTGGAAATTTCACTCCATAGATGCTAATGTGATATTTCACCCCCACTTACTGCAAGCATGCGTTTATAATCGCAGAATCTTTCGTCATCAACATATGGCAATTACCATATGAAACAGTGATGCAAATGTAATTGAATGAAGCCTCCCCGATATTCCAAATACCAGGTGTCGCTGTTTTATCCCACAGTAGTATTGTATCACATAGTAGTTCATTGTTTTCAAGTCGAGTATCTTTTTCCGCGCAATACATGTGTTTCCGAAACATTAGAGTGCTTTCTCAAGTGTATACTTCGTGAAAATTAACGCTTTTGTGTACCGACAAAAGCGAATCGGTTCTATTTTCTGGAGGTACTCATCCGTACATATCATACGCAAGCTGATATGTTTAACCCTTTGAAGACTGGTGATATCTTCCATTCCAGTTCAATAGCAGCAATTAGAAGAGTCCATGTCCATTATTTGGGGTAGCCTAATCAATTTTTTCAATGTACAGCCTCGAGGCAGCACGTTGAAAACATTGATTCGTCTACCCCACACATTTACTGAACAGCCATCCTATTTAATGACGTTATGACGTATTATGTTCTTGGCCGGAAAAGGGCCGCTCGGGTTCAAGGAGTTAATAATACCATTGGTTATTCTGTCTATCATTAACCCTTTACCTAACATGAAAAGCAGACGACACATGCAAAAAAAAATTCTTGAATAACTAATTGTTTTCACTTTTTGTCTCAAAAACATAGGTTATGACCCCTCATTGGAACGAGCTCGACGAGCTCGTTCCAATGAGGGGTCATAACCTATGTTTTTGAGACAAAAAATGAAAAAAATAATGAAAATTAATTGGCGATTTTTGAGAATAGCGCTGGCCGGGTTTTGGCCGTTACGTTGGGTAAAGGGTTAATCTGTTCACTCATTTGCTTTCCAAGATAAATGTTCGTCAAATAGATATTTTTTCTCTCAGAAAATCAGTACCTGAGTCTATCAGTCTATCAGTATAAACCTCACTTTGGTGGTGCACATACCATCAACAATAGAAATTTCTAGTTCCTTTAATTCCGGGTGGGTAAGCTGGAACGTTTGATCCTGGTTTAATAGGACTGAAATGGCAGTGAGGAAAGTGTCAGAAGAGCAATGATGCGATATTTATACCATGATTACCTATTCTACTATATATGAAAAGCCTATGAAATAAATTTTAGCTTCACACACCAACCGTGGTGAACACGTCAGCAATGGGATTTCAGTAGTTAAAATTTACACCTACAGTGGAACTTCATCCAAGTTGACATTTGGTGTCGTCGACCTGAATGCGATCTTTTATCGCACGTCGCCTCACGAAGGGTGAAATAAAAGTGACAATTATTTATTACGTTTTTAAATGAGATTACCCCATAAGACAACAAAACTTAACAAGCATGCATTGTCTCATGTTAATAAAGCATCCATAATTCGAAATGGTATGTTATTATGCTATTAAAATGAAAACGGCCACGTTTCATTTTCCATTTCGTTTCGGTGATAAAATTGACAGCGGAAGTACCGCCCACCGACGCTCGGGTAAACAAAAACAGATTCGCACGTATGTACGTCTGGTGCTCAGTAAAATCGAGAAAAACCTAATAGCGACTCTTAATAATCTGACGATCATGGTATAAATAAAATAAACCCAAAGTAGCTTGGTGTATGACTTTTTAACCCATCACCTAACTTGAGTTGCAGACGGCACTTGGAAAAAACATACTCGTACAACTAAAAATTTTCATTTTCTGCTTCCAAAACATAGGTTATGACCCCTCATTGGAACGAGCGCGACACGCTAGTTCCAATGAGGGGTCATAACCTATGTTTTGGAAGCAAAAAGTGAAAATATAAACAAAAATGAAGGACGTTTTTCTTGTATTGCGCGGGACGGTTTTTGCCGTTACTTTAGGTAAAAGATTAATACAATCTAACCCACCCTAAATAGGACAGATAACGTAAATTCTCCCTACTGAAATTATGCAAATTTGACCCAGTTGTATTTTGTTTAGTCAATCAAATTGTCCAGTTTTGAAATTGGCCAATGAAAGCTCTCAACTCTAATTATGCAAATTATGAAAATGTGGCCCAGTTGTATTTTGTTCAGCCAATCAAATTGTCTAGTTTTGAAATTGACCAATGAAATTGACGGAAGGCTTTATTTATCACTGATTAATATGAAAACAAAATATCAAATGTTTTAAAGTGAACAAAACGGACGAGTCATATGAGAAACCTATTTATCTAAAATAAGAAATGTAAGAACAGCTGTACATTTAAATTACTTTTATGAATGGAAATTTGCCTGGTGAAATCAAATTTTCTGAGATTGCCACGTTTGAATCGAGTTCAACCCTTAATAAAAGGATTGATTTTTTAGAGAAATCTTTCCTAACATCATGTCTTCAAAGATTATAGATATCGGCTCAGTGGTTATCCCTGTCAAGTCACGACTGCTAATATTTGACCATGAAACCACGTCCAAGTTGATTCAGTCCATGTTGGGGTTATTTCAATATTATTTATTTATCGCTGCTAATCTACACAACCCATTCATTTTTTGCCTCCTTCTCCCCTTTCACGGTGTTTGTCGGGGCTTAATGCTCCTTCCCGCTGTATTTTATTTTTCTAACCTTATCACTAGCTTACACGATATGACGAGCTATTGAGATGTTCCAAGATCACCCCCTCCCACCCCCCACCCCCCACCCCACCCCCGAATAACAGCATAGATAGTAAGGAGGCCAAAATGAACTCAGAGACAGAGCGAGTGTCGAGGGCACGAGAAAGAAAGAACACGAGAAGGACTTCAAAATTCCACTCGTTGGTACTCGTCTGATGGATCTTCTCTTGAATTGGTTTTTAACCCTTTACCCAACGTAACGGCCAAAACCGGCCAGCGCTATTCTCAAAAATCGCCAATTAATTTTCAAAATATTTTCGTTTTTTGTCTCAAAAACATAGGTTATGACCCCTCGTTGGAACGAGCTCGTCGAGCTCGTTCCAACGAGGGGTCATAACCTATGTTTTTGAGACAAAAAATGAAAAAAATTAGTTATTCAAGAATTTTTTTTGCAAGTGTCGTCTGCTTTTCATGTTAGGTAAAGGGTTAATTTGGATCATAATCAAGCATTTTGAACACATTTTATTTTTCTGGGGCAGGAAGAACAATAAACCAAACAAACGCCAAAACACCAAACACAAACGCAACAAGATACAAGATAATGAACGTATTGTCTCAAGCCAGTTCATAATTCCACACGGGAGACGGGTCGATTTGAATGAAATCGTGAAATAGTTTTTAGCCTGCCAGAATTTGAAAATGTCGACTACTGGGATATTTTTCTATCTTTTACAGATCAAAGAAAAAAAAAACTAAGATACTTGAACTGGACATAGCTACATACCTTGATCCTTTGCCAGTTTGCCTAACGGATCTTTAAAAATAGTTCTGAACCATAGAAAAGGCCCACAAAGTAGATTTTCTGTTACTCATGTCATTTTTTTTTGTAAAATTGCATGTGAGCGGGCGTTTTTTCTACTTTATTTTGTAATTATTTATATTCCATCAAAAGTTCATATTCTATTTTATTTTATGTTTTAGGCCTCATAATCTACAGAATAGCATGGGTGGAGGTGTATTTCATCCCATGAGCGCAAGAAGGCTTTGCAATGCTTAGGCATTGCAAAGCCTTCTTGCACTCAAGGGACAAATTTATCAATTTTATTAACTTGGGTAAAATGTCAGACATAAATCATTTAATTTTTATTTTTTAAAGTTTGCATTGGTTATAAAAAGAGAGCATGTGGCAGCCAAAAGGGCCGCGCGGGAGGGCATGAGAAACGGATTTTTAACTTTTTTAGTCCAAATATTTCCTTTTTATTTTCTCCTTTCACGTTTGGCTTTCAAACATAGGTTGTATCTCTTTTATCGAATAGACCTACCGATCTCTCTCCGATGATAGACTGGGGACTGTGTTTGAATTTATTTATTTATTTATTTATTGGTGTTTAAGGTCACATACTTATGCACAATGGCTAATCGTGGCCGTGACAGTTTTTCGGGTGGAGTAAGCCGGAGTACCCGGAGAGAACCACCGAGCAACGACGAGCAGCTGTCAGCTCTCCAACATCGTAACTCTGAACTCTGCACCGCAGCACAGGCAGGGTTAGATTGGTTGAAGACATGCGCACCATCGACGTGCAGTACGCCTCAGTACACAGCGTCATCGTGCCCCCATGTAGGCAAACGGGGTGAAGTGTCTTGCCCAAGGACACAACGCGGTTGCCGCAGGTGGGATTCGAACCGAGGACCTCTCGGCTTGCAGCCTGCACCTCTACCAACTGAGCCACCGCGCCCCCCTGTGTTTGAATGATACGATATGAGAATATATTTTAATTAGCACGAAAATGGACACTTAATCATTGAGTAGTCTGGTTAGTCAAGGGATTAACAAAATAGTAAAAATTGGCGGGTTGCCCAAACGACAAAAAAGTTTCAGTTGCATTGTATATCAATTTCTAGCTGGACATGGGCGGAACCGCGGAATCACGGGGTCATGGAATCACACACTCCCCATTTATTTAATAGATATAGATTATGATAAAAATATTTTAATTTTTTTCCTCAGATTTTTCAACTTTTATATTGCTATGTTGTTGCCATATTACACTTGCTTTTTGTACATCTGTGGAGGGGTGGGGGGGGGGGGGTGGGGGAAGGATATAATCTAAGAGGTCAGGACTTGTAACTCCAGTCACTTTTGGACCTGTTTATTGTTGAAATAAAACAGATTTAAACTAAGAACAGCATACACAGCAACAACTATAGCGCAATCGACAACAACAAACACAAAAAACAACAAGAACATCCACAACGAACGCCAAAACAACTACGCAAAAACAAACAAACAAACAAACATGCCCCCTTCCAAAAAAAAAAACATAACATAAAAAAACACAACACCCTTGCAAAAACCGAAGAACAACCACAAACACAAAATCACACAAACGACAACAATAGTGAACATTAAACACACATGTTTTGCATATATTAAACCTAACACACAGTGTGCATAAATGTTTGTGTAAAAAAGTTGAATGTCCGATATCAGATAACACAATAGCACCTAACAAGACTGGATGATCAGTGATAATTTAATCGTCCAAATAGGTTGCAACCTGTATTTCTGATCCATCCCTGACAAATATCGGCATGAAAAACGGTTTTCGATAAAGTTATCTCCCTTGAAATTATTAGACAGCCGAAAAAGATCCAATTAAGAAGCAAGTAATTGGTGTGAAAACACCTCTTTTATCAGTACAAAATAAAGCCAAGTTTCCTTTTGTTACTTTTAATACAGGAAAACAACAGACAGCTCTCGGAGCTGTCTGTCGTTTTCATTTATTAAAAGTTACGAAAGGAAACTTTGCTTCTTATGACAAGCTTATTAGAAGCAACTGGGAGCGCGGTGGCTCAGTGGTAGACTGTTGGTCTTCTTTGCTGGAGATCCCGAGTTCGATCCCCGTCCGGGACGACCCGCATTGTGTCCTTGGGCAAGGCACTTTATCCCGGTTGCCTACACGGGGGCACGATGACACTGTGTACTAGGGCGTACTGCACGTCGATGGTGCACATGTCTTCAACCGCTGTAACCCTGCTTGAGCGGAGCTCAAACAGAGTTAGAATGTTGAGGAGCTGAAGTTGCTCGTCGATGCTCGGTTGTTCTCTCTGGGTACTCCAACTTCCTCCACCCGTAAAACTGTCACGGTCACGGTTAGCCATTGTGCATAAGTATGTGACTTTAAACATCAGTAAATAAATGAATATAATTAGAAGTAACTAAATAACCGTCTACTTTGGCTCTTTGTAATTTGCACATTTTTATTCTTACCAAAAATGTTTTTTAGCAAATCTCACCTCCTAGGTTAATGGAAAGGAAATTGTCTGCATTATGTGTCACAATGCGCTCACTGTTGATATGAGGAACAGACAAAAAGGTTACAGAAGATCAGAAGATGGTGAAAGCGCCGTTTTCTTGTTTTCAAATGGGTTTCAACAGAGAATAATAGTCAAACGTTCAAACTCATCAGGAAAAAGAAATTATGAAAAGCCAGCTTCTGTATTTTAATAGTTCTCTACAGACAAAATGTCGAAAGTTTGTGGATTGATGCGTACAACAATGATACAACTTCACTAACGTTTCAAAATTTTAATTTTTTTATGAAATTACCAGATCCTCAATCTAAAAACATTACTGACAGCTTTAGAAAATTAAGGGGAGCTAACTTTCCTCTATATCTCTTTCAGTCAGTTCAGTGAGAAAATTGTCAGCCATGCACCCACTCACCCACAAAGATGAGATAGAATAAACCCACAAAGCTGAGAGAGAATAGCCCACTTCGTTGAAAAACAGAAGCGTATAGGGCAATACCATTCAGGACGCAAGAGGTTTCAGGGGTTAATGCACTATCACGCCTTATTGCAGCTCACACTCTCTCCTTCTTAAATCTGACATTTTGATAATGCACGTGTTATCCTCCTAAAAAATCTAATTAAATCAGTGTGAAATACAATTTCCTTTCTTCCAGGTTTCCCCGCAACGTCGAAACATTACCGAATCATTTCTACTTCAGCGACTATGAGAGGCATTATGCCGAGATAGCGGCTTTTCATCTCGACAGGTAAGCGACCAACATGCATTGTCAATGTTATTAGAATATTTGAAAAGAATTGCCATTTAATTTGTATGAAACATTCAAGTGACATGTTGCATTACGCTAGTCCAGATCTGAGCCACCCGTAACCGACCAGTAAACATTTTTACCCAACATATACAAATTGTCATTGGAGAAATATTTATATGAAACGCCTGACGTTATATACTGTAGGAATCAGCTCCTTTGGAGCTGATTCCTGCCGAATATAACGCCATACGCTCAATGATCTCAGGAAATAAGTGGCTGTGAATTTATCGGCAAATGCAAGTCGTTGGCAGTGTCCCAGTCAACGTTTACAAGTTTCAGTCTTGCTATGAGCCGCTATTAACCGCTGCGCATTTAGTGGACTATGACTGCTAATAATAAATGAAATTTCACCAACTTGTGAGATGTTTTTGTTGAGGGTATTTCATGCGCATTCATTTTATATCAGATTTCATATATCTTGATTACTTTTTAATATCACAAAATAGGTCATTGTAATATTTAAAAAGGTTGATGACAGAGATTATTTCAGTGAAACAGCGAGAGCCGACACCTGTCGTTCAATGGAAATCGTGCTCTGGTCTCATGTCTTGGGCCGAACACAAGAAAAGCCGTTTACAGCTTTGGTTCATATATTGTTGATCAATATCCCTCTTCTAACCTTTGTAGAAAATACCTTTGACGCGATGTCATATTGGTCATACGAGGCTTACACATTCCTTTTTATTAGGGGATCATATGCGACCAGAGTGTGTTTCTTGCAAGAAAGTGTTGACAGTGGAAAACATTCGTTTGAACTAAACGAATTTTAGTTTTGTGATACAGTAGTACTTTACTGCAATGTCTCTTAAAGACTTATTTTACAACACAAACGGCAATAAAATGCAGTCGTCTCTCGAGGACATCTAGGAAGCCCAAACAACGCAATACTTTTTGCGAAATAACGCAGTACTTTTGTGAAATAGCGCAAAGTTATTGCGAAATAACGCAATACTTTTGCGAATTAACGCAATACTCTTGCGAAATAACGCAGACATTATTGCGAAATAAACCGCAACATTTTTTGCGAAATAACGCAGCACCTTTTTGAGAAAATAACGCAAAAGTATTGCGAAATTACGCAAAGGTTTTGTGAAATAACGTAAACATTTCCCGTTTAAAAAGTTACTATTCGCATTAGACCGTAACAGGCTTCCGCAGACATCAATCTTTTTAATAAATTTTAAATTGCGTTTATTTTATTAAACTTTCATCTATTCATTTCTATCCAACTGGTTAATTTACACAGTATTCTATAGACAACTGTCCACAATGTCCTTTCCAAATTTCGTCAACTCGTTTATTTTATGGAAGATAATGACATCTTTGTATAACACGTAGTTTTCAACGCAACGATATAGCCTTAGATGCTGATGTGGCGTGAAACAACAATAAATAAATAATAAACTTACAGCTTTGATTAACAGTTTGATCTTAGTAGTTTGTGTCATCTTAGCTACTTCAGTTTCAATACGACGTCAGACTTAGTACTAAACGTAATTACAATACAGTCGCCGTGGACTCTCCGTAATCCCCGCATGGCCAGTTATGTCTTTTTATGCGTTTACCAGGTAACAAAAATCATCACCAGCAAAATTTTTAATTAATGAAGCACCGGGTTGTACCCACATTTCAGGTTTCGTATTAACTTTTGAAATGTCCGCTGTCACATTACAACAAACAAATTTTTATAACAGTCAATAATTTTGGGTAGTCATATTCTGTCTCTTTGACGAGACCGAATATGAAACACACATTCCGAACTTATATCGTCATAAAAATATAATTTCGACGAAGTTGTCTCCCCTGAAATTATTAGATAAGCTAGGAAGGCCCAATTAAGCAGCAAGTAACTGTTGTGAAAACTGCAATAGAAAACAGAACCAAGTTTCCTTTTGTTACTTTTAATAAACAACAACAACAACAACAACAGACAGCTCTCGGAACTGTCTTGTTTTTGTTTATTAAAAGTAACAAAAGGAAACTTTGCTTTTATGACAAGCTAATTAAATGCAACCAGTTCACAGATAACCCATTATAAAGAATATCTATCAGTATCACCCCTACCAACAACCAAGAGTCCACTTTGGCTCTTTATTTAGCCCTTTGAGACTTTAATTATCCTGACGTTCGAACGTCACTGGGAATTCAGTTTCCTCAACTTTTTCAAAATGCGACGGCAAACGCAGGAAAGTACAAATAACAAGATATTTTTCGCATTAGTGATTATCTGGTTGAGGGCTAGATTAATTTTGGTGGTCTGAATTAATTATTCAAAACTTGTTTTATTACAAATTATTGGAGAGTGCCCATAGGCACTCTCCAATAATTTGTAATAAAACAAATATATACGAACAAAATATTATTTGTGTTTGTGTTTCACTGAATATGAAATATGAGCAAGAGAAGTGTTGGCTTTTGCTCTGGTATCCTCATTTTTTGAAAGGACTGACCTTGGCTTCTTGCACTCAACCATTTAAGAAATCTTGACAGCAGGATTATATTAGTATTTTAAGCTGCGATAACATTTGGCTCAGCGGTTGTCACTGAGCACTATTCGGGAGAAAATAGGAATTGAGGTTAAAACTTTAAAAAATCGGAAAATAATAACAAAACAAATGACCACAAAGTATCAACGCGCTGTTTGATTTCGTACGTCACAAGATGTACAAAAGTATCAACGCGCGGTTTGATTTCGTACGTCATAAGATGTATAAAAGTATCAACGCGCTGTTTGATTTCGTACGGCATAAGATGTAAAAAAGTATTAACGCGCTGTTTGATTTCGTACGTCATAAGATGTACAATAGTATTAACGCGCTGTTCGATTTCGTACGCCATAAGATGTACAAAAGTATCAACGCGCTGTTTGATTTCGTACGCCATACGATGTACAAAATATCAAAGGGTTAACGAATGCGTTTTTAAAGTAATTTCTAAGTTATTATTCTTCACAGGAAAGAAATTGGAAAATCTCACCTCTCAGACTTCTATATATTAATGAAAAGGACAATGTCCGTATTAAATATCATGGTGCACACACTGTTGATATAATGAACAGAAAAAAGTTACCGAATGTCAAAAGATGGGAGTCAACCGTTGAAACTGATTGGAGAAAAATTGTAAATTCTCTATTTTTACACTACTCAACAGAAAAATATCCGAATTTTGTGAAATGATGCGCACATCGATGATACAAATTCGACAACATTTATAAATTTCAATTTTTATATGAAATTACCATACCCTAAATATTAAATTTACTGGCAGCTTTGGGAAATTAATGGGAGCTAACGTTCCTGTAAATCACTTCCAATGACAAAAATTGTCAGCCTTGAATGAATTGATAATAATTCTTTGATAATGAACGGTGCCGTTCACGCATTTCACATAATTTCGAAAAATAATTTCTAACAAAGGTTAGAAGAGGGATATTGAATTAAATTCCCAGTATTGTCAGGTAAATTAGACGAACACATTTCACCGAGGTGTCTTATTTTACCATTAGCTTAGATATATGTTGCAGTGAAACCGTGGTGGTAACCTCGTAGTGGTAACATCATAGAACACGGCTTTGGCCCAGGATTAGCAACACAACTTGTTTATTGTATTGGAATAAAATCCGTTATTTTCAGTCGAAAAGGGAGGGTCACATATCTGCATTCAATCTGCGATATAATTGGTCTGGATACTAACAGATCACCGAAATCCCGTAATAAAATTCAACCCGCAACACGACATACCTGTGGCCAGCCCTGTCGATCAGCTCTGGAGTGGGGAGGGCTCGAGTTCACAAGTTTGGGAGAAAACCCCTGTCTCAAGATAACCCTCAGAACATTTTTCATCAGTCCAAAATATAAACTAAAACCCTTCGCCTGTACAAGAAATACGAGATATTTTCTGCTACTCCATCGTTTTTTGTAGTTTTTGCGATGGGAAATTACCTTACTCATTAACTGATCAAACCGAATGTCTCTAACAAACAGGACGTACCCACTTAATCAATTCTAGTACTCGGTGGTCTCTCCCGTCTTTTTACACCAAACCCTTCTTATGACCCTTGCCTACTATAGTGATTGTTTACAAAACAGGCGATGCCTGGAGGAATACCAGTGCCATAGGCAGCTTTTTGTGGTTGGTCAGTGCATCTGTTTTCCATCAGATGTGTCAGGCGGCGATGTTTTGCACCGCTATGTTTTGCCTGAAATTCAAGAGACACACACCACCCCCATATGAACATGATCAAAGTATGTATTAACCCTTTACCTATCATGAAAAGAAGACGACTCTTGCAAACAAAATGATTTAGTAACTAATATTTTTTCATTTCTGCGTCAAAAACATAGCTTATGACCCTCGTTGGAACGCGCTCAACAAGCTCGTTCCAATGAGGACCATAAGCTATGTTTTTGAGGCAAGAAATGAAAAAAATAATGAAAACTGAATGTTAATTTTTGTGAATATCGCTAAACGGTTAAGGTCGTTACGCTGGGTAAAGGATTAACGGGGAAATTTTAAAAACTGTTTTGAAGCGAAAGCATCCCATGTTATTGGAAACGGGCACACGTCCAAATTACCGACAATCCTACCACTAATTCAGAATTCAACGAATTATACAGAATGCTAAAATGAAATAGCCACCACGCCATCATAAATCGGAAGAACGATTGTTTCGTTCGGCGCAACCCGCCATGGCAACTAGCCAGAAAGGTTTACCCAATTTGTCCTTAATATATTCATTTGTTATCCTTTTCCAAAATCAAGATATACTTTTTCTGTTAAAGAAATGGGAAGTCTGTAATTCCAAGTTTTGATTATCCCCTTGATATGCAGTAGGCTGCATTTCGTCGCGCAGGCCGGGCCTCCATTCCTGGGACGGGTGGACCCGCTAGTAATGACGATAAAACGAATTGGCGAACAAATGATATAATGTAATACATTGGTGGAAGGGCTCTTCGGGTCCTTTCCGCCAATGTATTGCAGTATTGCATCATACCTTATCGACTTTACGAAAGAAACACATGAAATAAACTGCGACACTGCGGGTTTCTCTTCTCGGAGTTTGCATTTACAATGGTGACATATCGGTATTATTTCGCCTTACCCGCGGGGAGCGCGATTGCTCAGTGGTCAGACCACTGGATATGAAACCGAAAGATGGTCGCTTTAGATCCTGACCACTGATAACTGCGCTGTGTCCTTGGACATGAAACGTAATCCCGATTGCCCAAGTGGGGTGGAGTTGGGGTGGGGCACAGTGACGATGTGTACTAAAGCATACTGCACATCGATGGTACACTTGCCTTCAACTACCACTATACTCTACTTGTGCAGAGTTAGTAACTTGGAGAGTCTGAAGTTGCTTTCCATTGTTCCGTGGTTCTCTCCGGGTACTCCGGCTTCCGCCACAAACTGTCCGACACAATGTGACTCTGGCTGTTTAAAGTGTCGTTAAAGCTAAAAAAGGCAAATATATATATATATACACCGAACAGAACTAATGAGTTGATTCATTTTCTTCGAAATTCGTCTATTCACTGTTGGCTTCAATGTACTTTCAGAGCTCTTGGTTTTTATCGAGTTCCGCCCACAGCAGGGAGATTGGTCAACATGACATATGATATCAAACGACTCGGCGAGAGTAAATTGGTTAGAACGTTTTTCATTTCTCCTGGTGAGTTAATTTACTTTTAGCTTATTTATTTTTCAAGAGTTAACGATGAAGTTCTGCCGCTCAAATTGAGGTCATGCATCGGCCATGATCAGGGACGAGAACACATCTAGAACACGGGGGAGGGGTGTGGGGGTGGGTGGTTGGTGAGTACGCTTATACAAGGGTTCTCACACATTGATACATATGAATGGTGGCCCATGTGCAGTAGTGGTAAGGTAGGAATACAAAACACAATGCTACACAATGCTATGTTTGAGACCTACAAACTCTTCATTGAGAAAGATGCGCATTTTTGGCTCCGTTTCTAACAACATTAACCCTTTACCTAACATGAAAAGCAGACGATACTTGCAAACAAAATTCTTGAATAACTACTTTTTTCATTTTTTGTCTCAAAAACATAGGTTATGACCCCTCATTGGAACGAGCTCGATGAGCTCGTTCCAAAAGAGGGGTCATCACCTATGTTTTTGAGACAAAAAATAATGAAAATTAATTGGCGACTTTTGTGAATAGCGCTGGCAATTTGTTTTCGGTACTTTGGGAAAAGAGTTAAATATGGAGCCTAAATTTTTTATCATCTATAAAGGCCGTAATAGAGACAAAACAACCGCGCGAATCTTCGGTCACACCTTAAGGGTAAAGAGCGCACGTCCTTACCGCTAATTCTCTGTAAGATTACAATGATGGGTTGATGAAGATAATGTTGACCTAACGTCTATCTCTCTCGTTCTCACTCTCAACTATTTCTGGACAAAAACGTTGGGAGAGCGTGTCCTTTGTGCCTCTCCGGTTCCTACGTCTCTGCCCATGATGACGATTATGATAGACGACTAGCCAAATTCTGTAAGGTGATATACATGACTAATTCCTAAATTCACTGTTGAATTAAGTGATGTTAAAGTTGAATGAAGTGATCAGACGTCACCTTGAATAAAAAGCAGCAATGGGATTATATTTCACGTAATTTAGAGCACAATGTATCAGCGCATGTCTGCACAATAATTAGAAGCCCTAATTTTAACACAGGTTTAAGGATGTACCGGGTAGTGGTAGTACCAGGGGCGCATGGTTTCCCTTCTAACCAAAGCATCCCGAGGTCAAAGAGCGAAGTAATGACCAATCGAGGTCGCTAACCCGATTTGTCAGTTTTTGAGTGTGTTGATGTGCTGAATTCTGTTTTGGAAGTGTCTTCAGGAATGTAGGGGGTGGGGGGGGGGGGGAGGGGTGGGGATGTATGACACCCCCACACTTTTTTCCTGGATTGGAGTCGTATATACAGATTCGCTGTTGCTAGACATCATTTACCTTTTTATGAGGCTAGGTTTGACACTTGGACTTATGTCACCCGCATAGTCGGTCACACAAATGGGCGGCTGTGGTACACACTCGGGCAGTTGAGGGGGCCAGTAATACACAGAACGACATGCTCGTTAGAAAATGTTAATCGATATGGCACGAGTGCCAGTGCGAAAGGATAAAACGAGAGGCCGCGATGGCACAAGTGCCATATCGATTCACACATTCACACGCGTGTGTCGTTCTGTGGTTATTACACGCCTTCAGGTCTATAAAAAGCAATTATTAGAAGGACACTCAGCCATTCTCAACTATCCACAAAAACAACACATTTTATCGCCAACCAAATTTGCGAA
The DNA here is from genome assembly GCA_031216915.1 of Pictodentalium vernedei. Classification (NCBI taxonomy): domain Eukaryota; kingdom Metazoa; phylum Mollusca; class Scaphopoda; order Dentaliida; family Dentaliidae; genus Pictodentalium; species Pictodentalium vernedei. The sequence goes on along the minus strand of CM062297.1, from coordinate 400,905,557 downwards.
AGGACCCCGTGTTACTATTTCGTCCCCTGAGTTCCAAGGTGTTTTATGTGCCTAATGGCACTTAGAACACATTGGAACTCAGAAGGCGATTTCTAACTATCGCTAGAGACTCAAATGGTAATTGCTTTGCACGATTTGTAGAAAATTCTAGTGACATTTCTCTTCATTTTAAAAATAGTCCGTCAACAATTTCTGTTCCGAACATTTGTGTGGAACAGATTTTCACTTTCCGCATGGTTTAGTGTTGCTGGAGATGGGGATTACATAGAACAGGCGTGTAATAATTACCAATATGAAGGACGGTCCGTGTTAATTAAATAAGACGTGTATATTTTTACTACAGTCCCAACTGTCTGACATTTCAACTACATGCCTTGATGGTGTAGTTGGAATATTTTATCAGTCCAGACATGAGCCACCACCGTCGAGACAAATCGGATTTAGACCACACCCTCAATTCGATCACTTCGAGATGCCATTGGGTGGCTTAACCGTTGTGTACTGATGACTATTTCTGAAGACCTACGCATTCGTTAATTATTGTAGATTCATTAATATATACTATAATATATATTATATGTAAAATGAGGATAAGCAAACGAACAAGGGCAGTTTTAATACCAATTGTGCATCCCGCAGACTTCCAAAGCAACTTCGGTACGTCTGAAGTTGGTTTCTTCCCATATCTTGGAATCGACTTGAAAAATGTTGCGTTCTTTGAAAGTCCCCGCAAGTCATGCATTCTTCATAGTTAATGTGAAAATAGATAGTTATTTCCAAACGTATCTGCAGCACTTTGCTCTCATAAAATTCAGAATCGTGACCAACAGATAATGTTGAACGATTCGTCCGATCTGCAATCGATCCAAGAAAGATAACTCTAAACGTTTCTCATGCAGTGAAAATAAGTTTGAATGAACTTAAGGGCGGTTACTCAATATATTTACAATGAATTATTCTGGAACTGGACTGCGAAATATGAGTTGGACTTCTCTGCGTTGTACCCCTGAGTATGGCTCTTAATCTCGATTGCCCACGTGGCGTTGTGTAGTAAGGCGTACTACACGCCGACGGTGCACTTCTTTTCAACCAAAGCTAACCCGGCTTGTGAGAAGTGAGTACGTTGGGGTGTCTGACAGTTGCTCGATGGTTCTATACGAGTACTCCAGCTTCCTCCGTCCGTAACATTGTCCGACTCGAGGCGATCCTGACCGTCGAAAGTGTCATTAAACCCAAATAAATACAAGTAAATCTCCCCATTGTGATACGTCACACTATACAACATGCAGTTGTTAGAAAAAAAAACTTCGAAATTTGTAACACCAACTGGTCTCCCGACACACAAACATTCGATTGAAGACATTTACATTGCATGGACAGTGTAACTTAAATTCTATTCTTTTCCCCAATCTTTATTTTTAAGCGCAATCGCTTTACAAACGTTGGGATAAACATCCAGAAAATACCCCAGTATCGAAGAAAATGAGAAACTGTTGGGTTCATACGAAATCTTATGAGTGCTAAAACAGTTCTAATTGGGTAACCTTTGTTATAACCGTCCGTTACCGATTAACCACGCGTTACTTTATTTATCCCATAAATGGACGTTTATTCGAACAATGAAAGTCTTGGATAAATTTTGGTTTAACACTGAAAGAATTTATTCCTATACTAGTAGAGACGGACTTGTTGACCTCTGACCTCTTCCGCATTCGTGTTGTCATGGCCTGTTTTACATTTGTGGAAGCAAAAATGAACCGACGTTTATCAAACGTTGACCGTCACTGAAATCTTTAGTTTTAGAATATATGACACATTTCACCTCTGTCTAACAATAAAAACGAACAACAATTAACAAAGAAGCACAAAGTAAATCAATCGAAATCAAGCGTTGAAAAGCATACAAGTTCGTGAAAGGCGGGGACATGATGAGTGATGTTTCATTTTCGAAATTAGAAAAGTACAAATAAACAAATGCACGTGTCGTCTGCTCTGTTTATAAAACTCAAGTTGAATCGACGACGAAAAAAAAAACAACAATAAACAACGAAAATAAGAAAGATAAACATTGTTCATTTACTAAAGTATTTTTGCAACTTTAGCTCAAGTTTGTAGAGGAATTATTTTTAGAGAGAAATGTATCACTGCTCCATGTTTATTTTTCGCAGTTTTGCTTGTCGATCGAATTGAACCAATGTGCTCTTCACTTCTCGCAGTGTTTTTGTAGCGAGTAACAGCACGATTTCGTCTCGACTGCCATGTAAATGAGTTATGGGATAAACAAAATAAAGGTATAGTGTTTTCAAGTAAAAAAATGATTCTACTCGTAGGATTAAGAATGAAACCGACTCGCCAGAGGCTCGTCGGTATCATTCTTAATCCTACTCGAAGAATAAATTTTTTACTTAAAAACACTATACGTTTATTCTATATACACATGCTAGGACACTGAACCGCCAAAATAGAGACAAAACCTAGATTGAAATCTATCGTATTAGTGGATTCAGACTCTGAGAAAATCTCAGAATGTAACCAATGGAAATCTTGCATAAAATTCTCTGATCTAAGAGAAAGTACCGTCTGCAAATCACGCCTAACATACTAGGGCTTAGTCAGGCCCGAGTATTTTATGCGAGATCTGCATAGGTTACATGTTAAACATACAAATGGAGAGATTGCCACACCTCTGCCAAAAATGAGCGGTTAGGCAGTAGCGAAAACTGTAAACGGGTGAACCATGTATATGCTAATCAATTAATCGTTTAACACTAAATCTTAGTTCAACTTGTGTTAGTTGAGGTTGAGTAGTAATGTCATTTTAAATCTGATTTCAGCCGGGAATGTGTGTTTCCATGGTGATTGTTCATACTACTGTGATACGTCGCATGCTCTTTGCGGCAACCCAGATATGTTGGAGGGATCCTTCGCAGCTTTTCTTCCACCAGAAAAAATAGCCCCAAGAAAAACTTGGAGAAATCCTTGGAAAAGGTCGTACAGTAAGAGGCGAAAAGCGTACTGGGAAGTGTACGATGACCTTTGTGAAAAAGTACGGCTGAAGCCACCATACGATTCCGGTAGAAGACTACTCGACCTTACAGACTTACATATCTTCGACTTTATAACAGGTGAGTATACATATACATATATCCAAGCCTGGAAATAAGCAGACTGTCATCTGCAGAATGAGGTCCACAGAGGCGTAATTTAGTGATGCTACCCTGCGCAGTAGGGTAGCATTACCAACTTTCCCCTCTATAAACCTCAATGCGAAACAAGGTCTCAGGACTAAACAAAAACAGGTACCCAAAGGATAAATAGGGGGATTCCACTTTACTGTATGGGATAGCATCAGCAAATCCGCCTTCTGGGGACCTCATTCTGCAAATGACAGATTGCTTATTTCCATGCTTGTTTCTATCTATCTACAAGAAGCTATCCGTACTCAGACCATTGATTTCTATATAACCTGTGGGGCGCGGTGGCGTTGCGGTAAACGGTTCTCGTCAGATCACCGAAGTTAAGCAACGTCGAGCCCGGTTAATCCTTGGATGGGTGACCGTCTGAGGGATCGATTTGGACTCCCGCGTTGTACCCTTGGGCAAGGCACTTAACCCCGATTTTCCACATAGGGGCACGATGACGCTGTGTGCATGCACGATGGTGCGCACGTCTTCATCCAATCTAAACCTGCCTGTGCTGCAGTGCGGAGTTACGATGTTGGGGAGCTGGCAGCTGCTCGTCGTTGTTCGGTGGTTCTCTCCGGGTACTCCGTCTTCCTCCACCCGTAAAACTGACACCGACACTATATGACTTTGGCTGTAAATGTATCGTTAAACCCTAATATAATAATACAATCCACACAACTGGATTGCTGAAATGTCGGCGAAAAACGTAGCTACTCATTCCCCCATCCCCACGAGGGCTTAAAATCAATCAACGCTTTCAATCCCTTACATCTGTGACGTTTCATGACATGAAAGCTATTTTGCTGTGGCTGCGGTCTCGGTGCAACAGGTTTCACAACCTTGAACATTAAATGAAAGCCTAGTACGAAAATTAGTCTCACGATATCAACTGTCCAATATTAACATTAGTCCTTTGTCAATAATAACTAAAATATGTTGCAAATATTCAGTTTACATTGCCCCGACAAATGTTCACAACATCAGTATATAGAGGATATCTACGCTGTTTTAGTGAATATCGGGAATTATCTCATTCGTGTGGACCTGGAAGTATTATTTTGCTCTCGCGCTTTTCCCGATATTCACTACAACAGCGTAGATTTTCTTTTTATTGTATGCTACGTGACATTTTACTGCGTAATATTCAGCCCACTTCGACTGCAAACAGTTTCAAGACAATCACAAAAAGCTGCTGATCGTTCCTTCAAGGCGACGTTCAAAGTGACGTCATACTCAGAAGCGTAACGTCATTTAGGAAGGTACTGAAAAAATTCATCGTGTGGACCTGAAAGTATTATTTTTCACTCGCGCAAGCGCTCGTGAAACGTGGAACTTTCAGGTCCACACTCATGAGATAATTCCCGACACTGACTAAAATAGAGTAGATTTTCTTTTTTATTATATGCTTCGAGGCATTTTATTGCATATTTTCAGCCCAATTCGACCCCAAATACTACGTTTCAAAACAATAACAAAGATCAGCTAAACGTTCCTTCAAGGCGACATGATGCGTCGTAGCGTGAGGTCATTTAGGAAGCTACTGAGGAATACTTCTCGATATCTATCGAGTCGATAGATATCGAGAAATATCTTTTAGATAATTTGCGATAATTCACAGGCTAGCGTATAATAAATTCATTTATTCTTTAAATAGAACTCGGCGATTTAGATTGCAGTGTAGGGGGATCTGAAAATTGTAAAGTATGGAAAGAAGTTTTTGTTGAGCATCGTCTATTTCAATGTTCACGCTGTCGGGTGTCACCGATTCTAATTGCACTAAAATATTTCGTTTGGCACAAACCTACACCATTTGGCACCAATATTTGGCACCCGAAATTCGCTTTTGGTAAGTCTCAAAGGCTTTGTGGTTTATTATTTCAATAGGCCGTTTTCGATAAAATCGCAGTATGACAATACAGGTGAGACAAAATTCACGCCTGTCAATTAATCAAACAGCGTGGTAAAATCATTGTTCTTTGTTAATATTGTATCCATTTAGTCTAATTCTTATCAAAACAGTCTTTGTTACCAGGCCTGAAAATAAGCAGTCTGACATTTGAAAAATAAGGTTCCCAGAGGGTGAATTTGATGATGCTATCCCATACAGTGGGCCAATTTATCCTCTGGGTATCTCTTTCTGTTTAGTTTTGAGACCCTGATTCAGACTGAGGTTCACAGAGGGTAAATTTAGTGATGCTACCCTGCTGTGCAGGGTAACATCACAAAATTACCCTCTGGGTACCTCATTTTGCAGATGTCAGGCTGCTTGTTTAGAGTCCTTTAGACATTTTCTGTGATGACAGTCTGCTTATGTTCTGGCTTGTTTGTTACCTAATCATTTTTATGTTGCTCAATCTCTTTCATAAGAAGAAAAAAGGCAACTAGACTTCCGATAAAGTTATCTCCCTTAAAATTATTAGATTCGCGAGGAAGGTCCAATTAAGAAGTAAATAATCGTTTAATTTTATGAACAGAGAAACAGTTACAGAATATCAAAAGATGGTGAAAACTCCATTTTCTTATTTTTAAAAGTAATGGGTTTTAACAGAGAATAATAGTCAAACGTTCAAACTGGGAAAGAATTGTGAAAAAACAGCTTATGTATGTTTATACTACTCCACAGGAAAACACCACGAAGTCTGTGATATGATGCACATATCGAAGATACAGATTCGTTAATAATTCGAAATTTCAATTTTTAGCTGAAATTCCCTCAGTGTTAAATTAACTGACAGAGTCAGGCGAGCTAACCTTCCGGTAAATCTCCTCAATGACGAAAATTGTCGGCCTTGTTTAACGTTGCAATTAAATTGTAATTGCATCAGAGCTGAAAAGTTGTATTTCATTCACTTGTTGCTTAAAACAACCATTCGTAATTGTTCTCAAAGAAGTGAGTCTGTGTTGAAATTGAGCAGGGCTGCATTCATTATAACATTGATAAATTAATATTCAGATGGGATGTTCACACCAATCTTCCACAGAGTATTCGATACTGTCTGTATTAACCTCTGTTGAGAAATATAAATCTATTGTCTGTCTTCCCAAGAGCTGATCCGACTGTTAACACTTTGCATGCTGTTGGAAAATATTCCTGCCTAGCACAGGGTTTCTCTTGTCTATCAAATAAGTATAATTTAGTGAATATTTAATCATATTGTCTCCATGTAAATGAAATGGATATTTCACCAATAATTTCTTGTGTTACATTTAGATTCATTTTCATCAAATCTAGTCATGGCTGCTTTAAAGCAGCCATGTCTAGATTTGATGAAAAAATATCTAGAAAATACTCAGTGGGTTAAGAGTTAAGTGTCTGTAATCCAATGAAATGGTGATATGTTCATGGTATAAATGGCAGAGGCTTCGGCCGCCTCTGGGCATTTTATAGTTCAAGCAATTACTCTGTATTAAATTATAAGAATTGAAATTGGCGTGTTAAGTTTTGTATGAAACATTGCGCACTTCATGCGACTTGAGACACCCACCCCACATTCATAACCCCTTGAAGTGGCAGATAATTCTTTTCATTCCTTATGCATAGCTATATTTATGAAACTCCATATCTCGACACTGCCTTTCTCACCACCAGTCATGGCAAATCTACACCACTCAAATCCTGGTTACGTCCCTGCCTATATAAGCAGACGCGTCGCGAAGATGACCGGTTAGGGGTGTTGGAGGATTTGAACACCTGTTATTTCCCTACTGTGATGGCCCAAGTAAAATATTCCAACTGCATCATCTAGGCATGTCTTTAAAGAAGGCATGCCTAGATGATGAAATTGGAATATTAATTAATCGGTATTATAGTTGATGAACTCAAAACTTCTTGGACATTTAATCGTGGATAAATAAAAAAATACTCGAATCGTATCGCAGCCTCTTCTTAATTAACACACACAGTATCCGTACTTCAAACAGGGACGGGGCGACAGGAGGGTGGTAGGGGGGTCACCCCTTAATCCTGGCCAAACTTTCCTATAGTTGGAAATTCGGAGAGCAAGTCATGAGAAGTTGGAAATTCCATCTATCTGGATTTCAGAGATGCTTCGGTGATGCTGATGTCTTCTTTTACTACCCAAAATCCCAACTCGGTTTCAAAGCGGCAAAAATTCCAACTGTTACTATTTACAACTACAGTGTCCGCAATATCGAGCTTCAAAAGTATGCATGCTGTCAATCGGTACGAGATTTCTATAGCATGTTTACTCATCGCAATAAAAAATATCCTCGTAATGCACTTCAAGAAAATCACATCATGTAAAATCGTTATCCTGAGTTACAAAATGATGAAACATCGAAAATTGATCATTCCTGCATAAGATCTGATTTAATGTTAGGACAGTGTGAATTGCTCAAAGTTCTCAGCTTGAGCATTTGTTTAGCACATATTCCTTTCCCAGAATAATCCCAAATAATAATAACCTGATTATTCTATCAGAAATGTGTTGGCATTTCAATCAATTTTATGCCCCCTTTCGTGGCTTCAATTTCAAAATTTTTCTCGATAGTAAATTTCCAACTTGGGGGAGGGACCAGGAGGGGGTTCCCCCTCCCGGTCCATCCCTCTAGTTGGAAAATCACTAGCCTACACCCCCGCCCAATCGGAAACCTCTAGCCACGTCTCTGACTTCAAACTGATCACTCTGGGGCCCCAACAACCCGAATTGGGTTCTACAGTCCTCGATTTGTATGACCTGCTGTATGGGTGACATTAGTTCCAATACCAAAGCAAGTCTTGTTTGAAGGTACATGATTACTAGCAAGAGCTAATTAATACCAAAGAAACCACCTCACATGAAAATGTCCCGACCGGAAAAAGTATTGGGGTGTGGGTGTGTGTGTGTGTGTGGGGGGGGGGGGGGGGGTGGAGATAAACTCCACTTAGCGACGCTCCTGTTAACGTGAGTTTTAAAATTATATCTGAAACAAGAGTGACAATCAAACAAATGTTTGTTTTCCATTTTCATTCCTCGTTGGTTTGCGTCTCAAGCTGTTGGGACGAACTATTTCCTCCAAAATTTCGCTGTGGGGTTCCATTCAATAAATACAGTTTTTATGGGTCTGCATTATTGAACATGAGAAAAATGCAATAAGCAAAGGTATGGGGTGTTAAGATATCCCGAAATCGAATATAAATATATTTAAACGTACGAGAGCTTCTAATGAAATTTAGCACTGTCAATAGACAATATTTTACTCATGATGACAATATCAGGGATGTACTGAGACAAATAAATAAATAAATAAATAAATAAATAAATAAATAAATAAATAAATAAATAAATAAATAAATAAATAAATATGAGGAGCTCTGTGATCAGAGTCAAGGATAATGTATTTATTTTTTCAGGAAATTTGGATCGTCATCATTATGAAACATTCCAGGATTTTGGAAATGAAACATTCCTTCTACATCTCGATAATGGAAGAGCGTAAGTTTTCATCCTTTGCTTCTCTTTACATGTAAATTTATTACGCCGCTGCTTCTTAATCACACCCCCTACCTTTGGTTATGTAATTACACAATCAGTTTACATCAGTTAGTATTTGCTGGCGGGCCCACACGTCCCAGGTCGGGAAGCCCATCTCGCGCGACGAAACGTATCTAGCTGGACGGACTGAAAACAAGCTGCGGATAAAAATGTAAGGAAATTTCTCTCTAGTTTTTGTGAATGATAGCCTACTGCCTCCTGAGACCGATGCGTGGCGAGTTCTCATCAACAGGTTTCCGGTATTTGATGCAAGAGGTTGCTATTAGCAGCGGAGAAAAATGTCAGCAAGTGCATCTTGCGATTGGACTGCAACTAATTTCCCCGAGTGGGTAGTGAAGATATTCAGTTTGACTGTCAAGTGATGAAACCACTTAGTATGGTTGGTATCCAACTCCCGGGTGGACCTCAGTGTCGAGGCAAGCTCTCATGCAACTAGTCAAATTCTGTAAGGAATCCGACGGTGTTATTCGCTGTTTGTTCACCCAGCTTTCGTGGATTGCTTTTGTCCATAAATGAAAGTTGCGAGATAGTTGCTCTTATTCCTTACCCTTGTTCCGTTCTTAACCTTTATTTAACTGGTAGAGTGCTGGAAGCCCATATTTGGGCTTTATTCTGAAGTGTAGGTACCACGACTTGAAGGCTCATATTCACTGGATGTGCTTTGTATTATCCTTGAAGTGATAGTATTTAGTCTGTATGGGTTTGCCTTGTTACAATTTATGGGAGAGTGCCCATTGGCACTCTCCCATAAATTGTTACAAGGCAAAGACACATGTACACGTTTTGATGGCTGGAAATAATTTAGCACTCTACCAGTTAAAGAAACGACAGTTGTTTTGTCTTGACATCAAATCTTCAGAGACTAATGGCCCAGCAGTAACTGCATGTCAAGGCTTGGCTGCCGTTTGGCATGCCCAGAATCGACTTGAAACCACTTTTCATCAAATCTTCAGAAATTGATGGGCAAGTAGTGATTCCATGTCAAGGTTTGGTTGCCAGATTTAGCAGCCAAGCCTTGACTTGGAACCATTGCTAAGCTGACGTGACGCGCAGGCATTGTTTATATTTTATTTACTTTGAGAGAAAAGGTTTGAACAAATCTGATCAATATGGGTTTTCTGATTGCAGCGATTTAAAATTATACATTTCTTTTAATTTCAGGTTTGGAAAAACAAAACTGGACGATATGTCAATATTAGCTCCATTGTACCAGTGTTGTTTAATCCGCCATTCGACTTTCATCAAACTAGTCAGGTTTTATCTTGGACCAACTCACTTGAGTGACGTCATGCGTGAGCTCCTCAACAAAGACAAAGTGAACCCAATTTTAGTCGAACCACATTTTCCAGCAATGGACAGAAGGGTCATGAAAATCCTAAAAGTGATAGCTGACTGTATTTTTAATGGGAATAGCTATGCGGATGTTATTGTTGACGATTTTTATTAAATTTGTTCTCAGCCAGACGTTTCCCACTTTCGCTGGGATTACTTACACTCGATGAATTTTCGGACGCTTTCCCATCCAGTGGGCTAGAAATCCCCAAATGTATCTTCTGGGTACCTCTTTCTGTTTTGGCCTGAGACCTTTATTCAGATTGAGGTTCACAGAGGGTAGCATCACCAATTTCCCCCTCTGGGGATTTCATACTGCAGACGACAGTCTGCTTATTTCCAGACTTGGAAATAGGTATGGCTACCTTATGAAATAAGGTCACATTACATGTTTTGTGTTTCGAGACACCACATGGGCTCAAGTAGTTGGAGTGGGTGGGGCTGTAGGGGGTTTCCACCCTAAACCGTTGTCTTCCCAGGCAGTGGTAAGGCAGAATTCTATTGTCCAATAAATGGCATGTCCAAAAACCTCGTCATAAAACTGGCATGGATAGTTTAGAATTTAGTGATATGCAGATCGGATCACCACCCAAGATTAGCCACCCACTGCAGTTGGAAACGTCGTTAATGTTTTTTTTTTGTTAGCTAGATGTTCAATTGTTTGCTCTGGCTCTAGCAAAAGCCGTATATAGTAACTTTTCCATCTTGTTTTTCACCTTCTTTTTATTTGGTAACATTGCACAGGCAAAACGGGAAATGTTTGATATTTGGTGGATAAATGATTTTTGAGATTTATAAATCGAGTTCTCTCCCTTGGACCACAAACGAATTCCGGTCTTCAACGACACCAGACTCATGTTGAAACACGCGCCCATCTGCCCCGCCCTTTGCACGACATTGCCGACCGTCATTGCCATTGGCGGTGACTTTTTAGTTGAATAGTTTGCTGAGAAGCGGAAGGAGAGTTACGAGCCAGCGCGCAGACAGTTACTTGGATATCTCCGACACGAGGTGACCCTGGGTGTCGAAAGTGTCGTTAAACCCCAATAATTTCGTTCCAAAGAGGGGTCATATCTTATGTTTTTGAGACAAAAAATGAAAAAAGAATTAAAATTAATTGGCGATTTTTTAGAATGGCGCTGGCCGGTTTTGGCCGTTACGCTACTTCCCTGTAAATCTCTTCCATTGACGAATATTGTCAACCTTGAATGCTGAATCAATTTCACGGCTCTTGAAATTATAAATATAACCCCATCTTACAACAACCGAAAATATTACCGGTCAAAATTCAAGTATTGTGTTCAATGGCGATCCTTTCTTTGGGCAAATCAAGCAAAAAGGCGGAAGATTCCCGAACGGATTCAAAGTGGATTCGGACACAGACCTCGTTGAACTCTTCCTCTATCATCAGGCTACTAGTGATAGAAGACCAGGTCAAGAATTGGCACTTGGTAGCTTTTTTGAGAACATGTGGGCGATTCGAAAATTTCCGAATCATCACCACTGAAATCGAATTATCGGGGTTATAAGATTCGCATGTAGTTTAAACAAATGAAAACACAAAATCCTATTATATGTTACAAAGTCGAAAATCTCTCTATACATATATTTATTCAGGAATTTTTGTCATTTGAAATTAATTATTTCAGAGAGAAGAGTATTAATCAAGTGAACCTGTAGTCTCGTTTTCGTTGTACACTGCATTGGGGCGATAGAGTCGTGGTGGTGGTGAGGTGGGGGGGGGGGGGGGGGCATGGCGTGAAACCTAAACTTTCTCATGTAATTGTGTAAATAACTGTATGGAAACCTTCGAAAAAGGTCCCATTCTTAATCTTCTACCCATTAGTGAAGCTGACGTCAAATTATTTCACCGTTTACCAATGTAACGGTAAAAAATGCCAGGGCTATTCTTAAAAATATTCATTCTAATTTTAATTTTTATTTTTTTGCCTCAAAAACATTGCTTATGACCTCTTATTGGAACGAGCTCGTTCCAATGAGTGGTCATAAGCTATGTTTTTGATGATATACCACGCACATGTCTTTAAAGTGACAATTTTGTATCCTCTCAATTTGTTTAATTCATTACTTAATCATGTAAAGTGTCTGTAATAAATGGGGAGGAGGTTGTGTGGGGTTGGGCGTACTGCATATGTCCCCGATTTTGTAAATTTTTAAGGACATCTACACTATTTGAAAAATTATTTCACAAGTGCGCGTTTTATGGTCTGCCCATTCGACAACATTTTCCTAAAACAATTTTAAAGTTCAGTTTGGCTTCATCGACCAAAATGAACAACCCGATAAATGCAAAAGCGCGAACGTAAGAAATAAAAAAAAAATACGCTGAATTTCGCAAAACGTCCACAAAATGTAATTTACCCCATTATGTGTGGACTAATTTCTTGATTTTATTCATATAATCCAGTCATGGCTGCTTTGAAGCAACCATGGCTGAATTTGATGAAAAATTGAAAACCTAGGAGTCTTTCGTGAAACGATGAAAAAAATTTGCAGGGTTAAATACAGATGCGGGATTATACTGATTTTAGTAATAAGTGTTTTGCTGGCCTAGCATAAATTTATGTCAGCAACAGAAATTGGATTGGAGTCGTCTTGAAGTTCTATTTGTATTTTCATATGTCTGTTAATTTTGTTTAGCATTTACATCTCTCATGAAGATACATCATTTTACGGATTTTGTGATGTGTTTTTTACCTTTTAAAGGTATTATCATACCGTTTTTTTCGGGTACATATCGCCTCTTGATTGCATCGAGGCGCCATCTGCAATGCTTAAGTACTGTAGGTTGCGCCTCGATGCACTCATTGAACAATATACATCCCGGGGAAACGAGAGAGAGAGACAGAGAGACAGAGAGAGAGAGAGACAGAGAGAGAGAGAGAGAGAGAGAGAGAGAGAGAGAGAGAGAGAGAGAGAGAGAGAGCGATATGCACTGAGGTGTCGCAATATTGGCCAGCATACATTTTTGCATTTTATTAAAATACAATGTTTCACATTTCTCTTTTTACACACAAAATACATAATTTGGTACCTGGGACATAAATATAAAAGAAACTCCCTTTTTCAAATGATATCTAGAAGTTTTTTTTACAGAAGCGCATGCGAGGGCACGAAGACCCCAAGGCCCTGGGTAAGACCTCGTCAAAGTTCCTCTTAACCATTTACCCAACGAATCGGCCTCATCCGCCCGCGTAATATGCAAATTCAGCAGTTGAAAAAATATTAATTTTCAGAAAATTACAAAACAACTATATCATATGACCCCCTCATTGGAACGAGCTCGTTGAGCTCGTTCCAATGAGGGGTCACATGATTTGGTGTTGTTGAAATATTTTGAAAATTTTGAAAAAATAATATTTAAAATCATAATTTTGATATCGTTTGCGTTGGGTAAAGGGTTAAATAGCTTGAATGTCCCCTGGAAGTCTTTTATACACTTTTACAGTTTTGAACCAAAAAACACAAACGTCATTCAAATGCAAGACTGCAAATCTTTGGAATATCTCCTCTCTTTCTTAGGTAATGAATAATAAAAAAAAAATGATGCTAGACTGATTGATTGTGGACAACAGAGTAACATACAAAGAATACTTTGAACAGCTTCATGTGTAAATTATCATACCTCTGTACCAAGAAACAGCAAATCATTCATATATGGAAACTATTTTTATACTATAAGAGGATGGTCAAACCACTGTGTAATTAATTTTGATAGGCAATGCCATATGTTTATTACAATAATCTCATTCTTGTGGTACCCATGAATGAGTGTACCTATCTTTGCAAACTATTGGACATTGCTTTTTTCAGTTGACCTCAAAAAGTCGGTTCTGCATTCTCTTCATCGACAGTACAAGATCCGTAAGACATTTTACAACATTTTGTGACATTCACCTATTTTTGTAGTTTTATGCGAGCATCTTCAGTTTCATTAGTTTTAGATATATCCAACGTAATTTTATATTTATGTGTATCCGCATGTATGATTGTTACAGACAATACAATGGCGATGAAGCCGTAATGTAATGGTGTGTAAGGCTTTTGGTGTTTTCGTTCTTCGCTTTACAACAGTTAGGGGCGTCGGAAGCACTTCAGGGCAGAGGGTCAGACCCCGGGAAAATGACATTTACTCGCATTAGCAGCCCCGCCATGACATTCCGAAACATGCATTTCTCAAAGGCCGAAGGTCTGAGATGAGGGAGTTTGAGAGGAGGTGCCACCTCCCAACGCCCCCATTGAATTTTGAGAGCTCCCAAAACGGATTTGCGGTATATTTTAGCTTTACTTCGAGAATAAATCATTGAAAAAATTGAGTGACGAACCTGGGCAGGGCATTGTCTGCCCCTCTCGCCTACGTGGTCCGAAGGCAGGGAGGGCAGCTGCTCCCTCTGCCCCCGTGCTTCCGGCGTCCCTGACAACAGTCTGTGCTTATCAAAAAGCAAGCAAAAACAGTTTATGAGATGCATGTTTTCGTAATTTTTTCTACAGGTGAGATTTTACAGCAATATGGATGGAAAGCGGACAGAGAATTTCGACCAGCTCAGCGACTCAGTCGCGATTTGGTCGCACTTGTCTTCTCCTCACTGTCGTAATAACAGTACTGAATTGCAGTGGTTACTCCCCCAACGAATGTTTGCGCTTTCGTCTGATAAGTCATATAACCACTTCTAAGAATGTTGCGACCACCTAGGCTATCGTTTTCGTTGGGAATCGGAAAACTTTTTGGCCTCCACCGCAGTTTCCATTAAACACGTTTATATTTAGGCAGCCTTTATGGATCCGCAAAATTTTGCCACAGGACATTATGCAGCCGCCAGTATGATGTCGCGTCGTTACTGACAATATACCACACACCACTGCACTGCATTTTATGTTAATCCATATTTTCTTATATCATAAAATGTTAATTGTATAAGCTGAAGTTTACAATTTTTCTCTCTAATAAACCGAGGCGCATGGCACATCTGAGAGTAGCTTGCTGTAAAACTTTCAACATCCTCTATACAAACTTTCTTTCATGGAAGGGTGCACAGAAGAGTGGAAATTCGATACCATGGAAATTCAGACAGAAATTAGTCACGTAAGACAGAACCATATACTGTCACCTCGCAGATAAAGTCAACCCGTATGCATCCACATCAGACGACATGTTGGATTCCCAATAAATATCCTCGCCTCGTCTCCAATAAATACAAGTGTGCGATGCCAAAAACATCTCACCCCTCTATGCAGCCTTGGGCTATTTATAAACCGATCGATAATGTATAACTCAAGCGAAAACTGAATTAGCGCCCTTGCTTCACCCGAAGCAGACGTTTTGTTTATACACAAAACACGTGTAAAACTCAACCAGTTGCACATTGCAACGTTTCGAAAATTCGTGGGAACACGATGTTGTGGAGAAAAAGAGAAAAATACTCTATGAAAACAGATAATTCAAACAATCGGACTGCAAATACGTTCTTGAAACGGGTGGCTAGTAAAATAAATATGTTATGGTGTGCTTAGCTGGCAGTTATGGCGTCATATGAGGCTCAGCAAAAACAGCGTACCGCCTCGCCCAATATTGTTTTTGCTTCGTCTCTTATATGACACCGTGTCCACCGACTAGGCACACCGTAACTTATAATATACGTCTATCAGATAAAGCTATGTCGTCTATGTTATTATGTTTGTAAGTGAGGAAAAAGAAACTATTTTCACATGAGTGGTCTATATTTTTGTCAGGATATATTTCTAAACATTCCGTTAATTTATTGAAAAGAATAAAAAAATATTACAATAAAAATCAAAAGATTTTATTTTATTAGTTGCTTGTATGTTACCCGTCTCACTCTGCTGCTACCTTAACCTTCAAAGGCCCATTTCAGACTTTTGTGATCTCACAACTATCGACAATAGATAAATCACCTTGGTAGTGATTTCTAGTCAAGTCTTGGCTGCGTGTTAAGGCAGCCAAGACTTGACTGGAAATCACTTCAAATTACCTGGACATATACAGGTTGTAGTCTAGTGGGAATTCAGGACAATTTCCCAGGCCCTAATGTTTATGAAACAATATGCGCAGTTGTAAATATCTGCATGTGTATGTTTATCAGTATTCACGCTGTAAGGCGCCCATTTAGCCAATTGCGATAAAAAGTTTGATTTGGCACCAAAACATCTTCGTTGGCTAACATTTTGGCACTATAAAGTTTCTTTCACTCGTGAAGAAAAGTCAATGCGACAGCGAAAAGCACGACCGATGACGAAACAAACAAAAAATATGTTACTTCTTTTATCAATAAGGTGTTGGAAATTGTGTTACGACGTTAACTGTCAGTGACTGGAAATGAGGCATTATTTTTTCTTCAATAAAACATTATATGTTATCAACTGTACAAAAGGCTGCATTTAATTCGATAAATACTTCATACCGTCGCGAGTCACTCGCGACGGTATGAAGTATTTATCGAATTAAATACTGCCTTTACACATTTTCTTAAGGCATTTTCTTAAATTCTACGGAAAGTGGTTGCGTTCCCAGCTTGCACAGTGTGATTGTAACAACGTCGTGGATACGTTGCGTTTTTATGACTACAACGTTGACTCACAGTACAATTGTGCACTTCCAGTGAAGCTATGACAACGTTTTCCATTACGCCGGAAATAAATATCATATCAGCAACCTGTTACTTAACGTTGTAGTCACGTGGTGAAAATGTTGAGTCAATACTGTCGTTTAGCGTGGTTGTAACAAAGTTGTGGAAACATTACATTTTTGTGACTACAACGTTGACTTACAGTACAATTGCGCACTTCCAGTGAGGCTGTAACAACGTTTTCCATTACGCCGGCAATAAATATCATATCAGCAACTTGTTACTTAACGTTGTAGTCACGTCGTGAAAACGTTGAGGCAATACAGTCGTTTAGCAATTTCTTAGCTAGAGTCATGCAGACGCTGCTGAAACATGTCGGGCAACACAGTCATCTTACAACATTTAGCAACCACTTATTTGACGTTGTAGCCACCTTGTGGCGATTTTACAGTTGTTTCTAACCAAGTCTTCGATGCCTACGTAGGTAGCCAACACTTGTCTAGAAACAACTGACAAGGCACTTAGAATGTAACTTGCAAGTTTCCCCACAAACAGCACGCTGAGGCACCCGTTTTATTGCAGTAAAACGGTCAACTTTAGTCGGAATTGATGGTTATTAACTTTTTGCTTGACGCTGTGTACACGTTGTGAAAACATTGCGACAACGCAACTGTCTTGCACCAACCTACAAGTTCATATTTAACGCTGTAGACCTGTTGTGAAATCGTTTGGTTCGTCACAACATTCCCATAACTAACTAACAACCTTGCGGTTTCTTTGTGTACAAGCTGATGGTACGCTTTAAACGATCGCAATTATTCTGCTCATAGACAAATTTGATTGAGTCATAGCTGCCGTTAACAAAACACCATCATCAGAAACATGGTGATCTATCAGCGATGCTTAGTACACATGGATCCCAAAACTCTAAAACAAACCGTACAGTATTTATACTACTGACAAGTTGACACAAAACGAGGACATGCGCCTGTAATAGTGTATCAAGATTGTCATACGGCAACCACACCCAGTGGTGAATTCAAATCTCTACTAAGGAGGGGTGCTTATAAACCGTTAAGATTGGAACCTGTGAACCATCAAAGATTCGATTCGATGTTCTCATCGATGACCTGATTCGAGATCGACATCGAATCGGCTTCCTGATTCGTATATTTTCGAATAGGGTAATTCATGTTTTTCAACAAAAGAATGATGGTAAATAAATGCCTTCTAAGGGCAGAATCACGCCGTAGAAATGAAAGAACAGTTTCCAGTTACATTTTCAGTTCAATCGGTTTATTTATAATTTAGTACTGTACTGTTGTAACAAAGAAACTTGAGACCTACTCATGCTACCTGCGATACGCGCATGTTTCTAGAATATGCAAGGTTATTAGGTAATTTGGTTAACCATTTACCTAACGTAACGGCCAAAACCGGGCAGCGCGATTCTAAAAAATCGTCAATTAATTTTCATTATTTTTTTCATTTTTTTGTCTCAAAAACATAGGTTATGACTCCTCGTTGGAACGAGCTCGTCGAGCTCGTTCCAACGAGGGGTCATAACCTATGTTTTTGAGACAAAAAATGAAAAAAAAATAGTTATTCAAGAATTATTTTTGCAAGTGTCGTCTGCTTTTCATGTTAGGTAAAGGGTTAAATAACAAGTGATTTCACGAAAATTGTTTCGCGCTGTTTCCGATTCGATTCGGATTGGATGTCGACATCGAACTCCCGATTCGATCGATTATAGAAATTGCGACAGCTTTGGGACAGTGCCATGATTTACCATGGTACTTTTCAGGAAAACTGCTTTTGTAGTATTTCAACACAATCGTTCAAACAAGTGATCACAACACGTCAAAGTCTTGTCACACACCGAACGCCATGTGGGCGTTCCATGTAGTGTGACAAAGTGATAACTAAATGGTTTTGCCACCCTACATGGTATTCCAGATGTTTTTGCCAGGAGTATAAGGCTTTACTTGAAAACAACACAAACACTATAACATAATATAGGTTGTGATGTAAAATGAGTGGCATTCAAAATAGAATTGTTTTCTTCGTGGAATCAAGGGTGGAGGGGTATACTGGCCCTGAGGTCCTCCAAATCCGTCACTCATCACCCTTGCTCCACTCAAAAGAAGGTTCACAGTTGGATCTTTGTGCATGAATCTGGATAGAATACTTTGAATTGGAGGAGGATCACTAAGAAAATGCATTTACGCGCACCCACCGCCCCCACCCCCACTTTGGGAAGAACAGTGTCAGATTTTAGGGAAATTCAGCTGCATGACTGGTGGATGTGAGAGCCCGAAATTCAAATGAAACCTCCGTCATAGTCGAAAGAATTTCTGAAATTGGCTAAAATCACGATAACCCCCCCCCCACCTCTCCCACCCCCCCCCAAAAAAAATCTTGAACCTGTAACTTCAAATTTTTAACAATTGTAGTCTCTGGATTTTTAAATGGGAGGGGATGATTTGACTTCAGTAGATCATGTACCACCCGCTCGCGCCAGGGGCGTAACTATGGTGGGGTGGGGTGGGGGTGGGGGTGGGGGCTGGCGGTGTAAGGCTTGGAGTCTTTCTTAATTCGATTTTGCTAATAACCTACTAATTAGTATTTTAACGAGACAAGATTTACTACTTGGACTTCTGTAATACCATTTTGAATCCGGTACGTACTGCTAATTTTTACTCTTTATGGGATTTAACGACATTTTCGGCAGCCAGGGTCACCTAGTGTCGAAAGTTTTCCGGGTGGAGGAAGCGGCAACGAATAACTCCGCAAAGTAGTGTTATCATTGGTTGAAGACAAATGCACCATCGACGTGCAGTGCGCCTCAGTACACAGTGTCACCATGTCCCTACATGAGCAATCGGGATTAACCCTTTACCTCACCTGAAAAGCAGACGACACCTGCAAACAAAATTCTTGAATAACTAATTTTTTTTCATTTTTTGTCTCAAAAACATAGGTAATGACTCCTCATTGAACGAGCTCGTCGAGTTCGTTCCAATGAGGGGTAATAAAACCCATGTTTTTGAGATAAAAATGAAAAAATAATAAAAATTAATTGGCGATTTTTGTGAATAGCGCTGGCCGGTTTTGGTCGTTACGTTGGGTAAAGAGTTGCCTTGCCTGAGAACACAACGCGGTTAATGTGCTGATTAGGTAAGTTGGGAAGTCTATACGTCATAACTGCTACATGTATTTCTCACAAACAAATTTCTTGAGTTTTTGGACTACAGTCCTGATTGATAAAAACATTCCACCTTCATCATCAAGGCATGCCTTCAAGGAAGGCATGCCCTGATGATGTAGTTGAAATATCAATCGTCCTTGAAACATGGCAATCGGGAAAATTTGGGTTTACATCCCTTCCAATCGGTCAACTCTGCGACGCCCCCGTCGCCCGCCAATCACAACAGTTGTATTTTAGTGATGAAAAACTAGATAATTGAGCATTGTTCTAATTTTGAACAACCAATGGAGATCATTATAGTTGTAATTTCTTTCCTCAAAGCTTGTTAGCGTTTTTTTCCCATTCACGTAAAACTCTTAAATAAAAATTTCTTGGTAAAATTTATTTGTGTGAACAGCTACCACTTTAGTTGTCT
Organism: Pictodentalium vernedei; assembly: GCA_031216915.1. Classification (NCBI taxonomy): domain Eukaryota; kingdom Metazoa; phylum Mollusca; class Scaphopoda; order Dentaliida; family Dentaliidae; genus Pictodentalium; species Pictodentalium vernedei. The sequence continues at coordinate 400,885,317 of CM062297.1, read as the reverse complement.
TTCGATTTAACCAGAAAGTCAATCTGGAGTTCTTTTGGAGCAAATTTTTGGGGTTAGTCCACAGCTCCCACCCCGAAAAGAAAATAACTGACTGTTTATATTCAACAGCTAATAAATCGCCCGTATCCCACCAATCAGCCGGCAAACATGACTAATTTGTCAACATTGTAATTTGGTGTAATATGATGTAATATCGAAAACTTCTTCGGTTTCTCCAGCAATAGATCAACTAGGAAAGTAGACAAAATGATCTACTAACAGTTGAACGAACAAGAACTAAAGCCTTAGATAGGTTCCCAAATTATGCTTATCCAAAATTAAGGAACGACCTAAACTGTGAACTACGTGCGATAAGAAGCAGAAACTTGTTAAAAAGAGAAATAATGAATAAAATACCCGCTTATATTCGGGTACTGTAGAATGTAACAATCCATATTGCTCAGGCTGGGGGCGCGGTGGCTCAGTAGGAGGTAGAGGTGAAGGCGGCAAGCCGAGAGGTCCTCGGTTTGAATCCCACTTGCAAAAACCGCGTTGTGTCCTTGGGCAAGACACTTCACCCCCACTGCCCACGTGGGGGCACGGTGGCGTTGTGTGCTAAGAAAGAATGGGCAGATTCCGGTGATATTTAAGTGAAAGGGGCGATTCATTTTAAATTTATTTTGACCGATATCTTACTACTTTCAGTTTATAAAATCACCCGCAACTGCCAGGGCCGTGACTAGTGTGGGGGAGTAGGACGGCGCCCCCCCCCCCCCCCCACAATAATTTTCCAGTTGGGAAATTTTCGTCTGGATTGACGTGTTAGATATCGTTCAGCTAAACTTTGGGCAAACCAATTAGAGGTTAGTAGTACAGCGGAACCCTGTTAATTGAATAGCCACATTGCCAATGAGCATTATTCAGTTAACAGGAGTATTCAATTAACAGGGATTGTGCCACTTTCCTGTATTCTGGAGATAAACTTATCTTAGCATTTATTCTATTATATCTTGTTTGACAGAGCTACATGAGCTCTGTCAAACAAGATATAATAGATTAAATGCCAGTATTGGACTGGTTACAAGATTTGTTATTCAGTTAACAGGAGTTTACTCTATAATCTATATTCAATTAACAGGTCAAATTTGTACTGGAGGTTTGGTAAATGGTTTTCTGTTGGTATATTCAAATAACAGGGTTATTTAATTAAGAGATTTCCAATTAAATGGGCTCCACTGTACTCGATTCGGTATGTTGGGGCCCTGCATGACCAGTTTAGAGTACCCGCACGGTATGTGTTTAATCAAATCATAAGTTGCGTCACAACTATTACTTGTATATTGTGTACTAAGGCGTCCTGCACGTCGATGGTGCACTTGTCTTCAACCAATGCTAACCGCTTGTGTGGAGTTAGTATGTTGGGGAGCTGACAGTTGCTCGCCGTTGCTCGGTGGTTCTCTCTGGGTACTCAGTCTTCCTCCACCCGTAAAACTATCATGGTCATGATTAGCCATTGTGCAAAAATATGTGACCTTAAACACCCATAAATAAATAATAAATAAATTGTCCAGACTGTAACCCATAAGATAACCCTTAGGATCATAATTACTACATATCTTATTTATATTATTTATTTATTGGTGTTTAAGGTCACATACTTATGTACAATGTCTAATCGTGACCGTGACAGTTTTACGGGTGGAGGAAGCCGGAGTAGCCGGAGTACCCGGAGAGAACCACCGAACATCGACGAGCAACTGTCAGCTCCTCAACATTCTAACTCTGTTCAAACTCCGCTCAAGCAGGATTACAGCGGTTGAAGACATATGCACCATCTTGTCCCCATGTAGGCAACCGGAATAAAGTGCCTTGCCCAAGGATACAACGCAGGTCGTCCCGGACGGGGATCGAACTCGGGACCTCCAGCATAGAAGTCCAACGGTCTACCACTGAGCCACCGCACTCCCCACTACATATCTTATAGATTACATCTTGCATTAACTCAAGTCTGGTATTCTCGTCATATCGCATCTCACACTTCCCACCGATCCCCTCCAGCTTGAAATATATTTTATATTTGTGTAAATAAAACTGTTTTGCATCCTCTAAATAACCACCTTAAAGGCTGACGTTCAATAATAGGATGACCAAAGCGTGAGGTGGATAGAGCTGAAACGGTTAAGGGGTTTTCCTGATCGATTAATTGCGTGGATTAACCTTGGTTAACCGATTAATCACTTGTCCAAATAGATATCTGAATAATTGCCAAACCGTTGATGATTTACAGCATGAACCCTTTACCCAACGTAATAAACAAAACCGACTAGGCCTATATACAAAAATCTCCATTCAAATTTATTATGCTTTCAATTTTTGTCTCAAAACATAGCTTATGACCCCTCATTGGAACGAGCTCGTTGAGCTCGTTCCAATGAGGGGTCATAAACTATGTTTTTTAGACAAAAATTGAAAATTTTTAGTAACTCATGAATTTATTTTTCAAGTACCGTCTGCTACCCGTATATAGAGTAATGATCATTCAAGTAAACAAGTATTCCAGCAAGTAACTTGCATGCTTTTCTCTGTCTCATATACTTGATGTGAGTCAGTGTGACAAGGTCTGCCTGTTTTGGAGCAAGTTTGTTCCTTTGTTAACCCCAAAAATACAGTAGTTCAAAAGTAACGGTTAATCGATCAATTACTTTTTTGATCGATTAATCGGTTAACCGTTTCAGCTCTAGAGGTGAGATAAATTTCTAGACATTAGCCACCTGATTCCGATAGATTACGATCGTAAAGAAATCTTGTTAAATTTACTTATACATGTATGATGTATTCAAAATTAATGGTTGCTGCCAGCCTGAGTGTGTGCCAAATACGTTTTTAGTTCTGTAGGGGATGACAGGTAGACAGCCAATATGACTGTGTCATCCCATGGGTGTATACATATTTACGTCAATAAGTGTTCTGTAATTTTGTTCATTGCGTAATGTATTTTATTTAATGCTCAGGCATCAATTCACGCTGAAAAATTAAGTCATATTCCCCTGTCGGTCGGCAAAACGAAATATCAAAATGATATTTAGAAATCGATATTTCATCGTAGGTTCGGATGACGAATCACATGTACTTTAAACGAGTCAGCACATCAGTAATGAATTCCAGAGTCCCAAATACAAACGAATTCGAATAATTGATAGTGACAGTGACTAAATCAATTCATTAAATCAGCTGTTTCAAAGTTTGACTTTCTCATTCACCTTCCAGCGAAAAGCCGAAATCACTTTCAAATTTCTTCAGTTCAACTTCACACGTCTTCAGTGCATTGAGTTCAAAAAAAATAAAATGACGTGTCTTGTTATTGAAAATAAGAAAGTGGTGTTTTTTGTTATTGTTCTATTTCTTCGAAACACATTGCGATTATTTCAATTCGCCAGCCTTGGTAAATCGTAAAGTTAGGGGAGAAATAAGTCTGGACTACTTTTTGTGCGGATATTCACACATTCCAATGGTTGGAGTTTGGTTGTTGTAATTTTTGTATGGACGCCGGTTCGGCACATAAATTTTGCGCCTTAATGGCAAATAAAGGCCACAAATTGGAGAGTTTGTAGTCGTAGAGCATTAAATAATCAAAATTTTCGCGAATATCAAATTATATTTAAATTTTCTTCTGTTTTTATATTGTCTTTAATTCTAAGTGTATAGGAAGAATAAGTTGGTGATAGATATTATTACACGGATCAGTGATTTGTGCGAAATGAATTTTTAAGTCAGCAGCTATTGATGGGAAAATTACTTTCTGAGCAGGCGCGACATAACTTGCTAGAAAGACATACAGCCAACCAGACAAGCACCACACGTGTGAGGCTTCTAGGCTGGATAGTCGTTACCATTCCCTGGTACATTTTCATTTTTGAATGCACACTTTCTAGACCCTGTGACTGTAAGTCGGTCAGTCTCAATTCAGTGTTAATTTTCAAGCGATCTCTGCAAAAAAAAAAAAAACAGGGATGTGGCGTTGAACTGCTGGGAGTGTCTCACCTTCCAGTCGGTCCAAAATTAAAACTGTTGGAAGTTTTAGATCTAAGGTCGTGAAAAATGAGAAATCCATACCCCAAAGTAATTGAACCATGCGGCTTATTATAGACTAGAATTTAGCATGAATTTGGAGATTTTATTTACTCAAAAGTCGAGAAAATTTTCCGTTGGAAATGAAACTTCTCAGTTGGAGATCATTAGTCGGAAGAATTGGGAAATTCTGATTTAACACCAAGAAAACCTTCAGCCTGAAGAGATACAATTGGCTTCCTTGATGAATTCGGGGGCGCTGTTGTAATTCCGGAGGTGGACCACTCCATTCTCCACGCTCCTTATCCCAATGACATGTCAGTCCAGCGACAACGCTCTACGCTCATCTTTACTTGTGCACAACCAGTGTCGGTCCCTGTGATTTTGAACTCCATATCTCTCTGACTCTTTTTATGTCGCGTGATGCTTCATCCCTAATCCATTCAATAACGATCTAGAAGCACCCAAAGACAGTCATTTTGGCAACTACAGTTAAAACTAGAAGTCCTGTCACGAACTGTGCGCTTATCTAGGCTTAATTGTGCGTAGGAAGTACGCGCAATTGCCATATCGAATGGCATCCAAAGCACGGCAGGTTCACCTGGTTACTCATAGCAAACACAGGCAATGTTACCCGGAGGTCCATTGGCTGAAACTTTGCTTGTGCACAGGCCATATGTACAGAATTTGATAGCCTTACTATGGCCATAACGCGTAGATTAACGCGCAGATCAAAGTGCTATTTGTACGCATTTCATTACAGGACTTCTAGTTTTAACTGTAGGGATGCACCAAAACTAAGAACTGGGTCTAATGACACTTCACGTTAGCCTTGGGGTGACCTCACCACTTCAGAGTTCATGTAAAGTGATATGGTTGTTTCCATGGCCTCTCCAAAACATTTCAATTTTTTGGAGTGTTCGTCTCTGATGAAACCAAATTCAGATGAATCAATTTTAGGTGGACGCAGCTCCGCAAAGTAGGGTTTATCATTGGTTGAAGAGAAGTGCACCATCGACGTGCAGTGCGCCTCAGTACACAGTGTCACCATGTCCCTACGTGAGCAATTGGGATTAACCCTTTACCTCACATGAAAAGCAGACGACACCTGCAAACAAAATTCTTGAATAACTAATTTGTTTCATTTTTTGTCTCAAAAACATAGGTAATGACTCCTCATTGGAACGAGCTCGTCGAGTTCGTTCCAATGAGGTGTAATAAAACCCATGTTTTTGAGATCAAAAATGAAAAAATAATGAAAATTAATTGGCGATTTTTGTGAATAGCGCTGGCCGGTTTTGGTCGATACGTTGGGTAAAGAGTTAAGAGCCTTACCCGAGGACACAACGCGGCTAATGTGCTGATTAGGTACATGTAAGTTGGGAAGTCTATACGTCATAACTGCTACATGTATTTTGAAATATCAATCGTCCGTGAAACATGGCAATCGGGGAAACCAAATTCAGATGAATCAATTTTAGGTGGACGCAACTCCAAGGCATTCTTCCAAATGCATGCATGTGGTAGGGTAACACGGTATGTCGATAAACTGATACACACGGGTATTCAACCCAATTTCGATTGAATACCGGTGTAATTACAAAATTATCGGTTTATCGTCATTATTTATTTACCCAAAATTTAATTTTCAGGATGTCGCAAGTTTTCCCTGTAGTTCCGAATGAATAATATTAACCCTTTACCCAACGAATCGGCCCCATCCGCCAGCGTAATGTTCAAATTAAGTGGTTGAAAATATATTTTTCAAAACATTTCAACGAAACCATATCATGTGACCCCTCATTGGAACGAGCTCGTCGAGCTCGTTCCAATGAAGGGTTACATGATATTGTTTTTTGAAAATTGTTGCAAAAATTCGACAAACTACTATTTAAAATAATAAATTTTGATACCGTCTGTGTTAGGTAAAGGGTTGTTAGAACTGAATCATTGAGGCATGTTAATTCGTTCTGGATGTGATGGCTCAAGTCCCGATTGTGGTACGTATGTTCAGATATTTGAACAGTCTTTCGATATACCAGTATACCGCGGTATTTTTTGAATACCGATTTTGATAATTCAGTTTAGCATATCGAGTAGTCCTAGCCTGTGGTTGTACCCTATTGATGTTTTCCACAAAAGACTGCGTGCTCGGGTGTAAACTACAGAGGCTTGGAACCCTAGTTACGTCTTTTTTACCATTCTTCGATTTCCAAACATTGCATCTGTCTTCAGACATGCTTTTAGCATCTCTGCAACCATAGCAAGCACACGTGAAACCGGTTGTTTGTTCCAACACTTCGCTCAGGGGCGATTCGATATCACCGATTGCAGTTAAAGGAGTCTACACCAGCCTTCAAAACTCTCAACACGCGCCCTTCTTGTGTCTCGAAACATCCAGCAAGCAACTGTATCACAGACTGCAATAGCATGATCGGCTAGAAGGTCTGGAAGGATATCCAGATGTTTGTCAACGGTCGCGCGGATATCAATGACAGACCTATCCTTTATTGGGGTTCCTTAAAAATAGGAACTTCCAATTTCTGTTTCAAAATATTGATACACAGGCGAAGTGTATATACATCTGTATTATCAACTAATTCAACGACGTAGCCAACCCCTTGGGACGCCACGTGTATTGTTTTTTTGGACAGTTAAATTGCCGTGGCTGCCGATGTCAACACCGTTACTGATCTCAAAGGGAACCAAATTCTGACAAATAATGAATAGAGTATGTTTGATTGTATTCTCGACAGCAGTTGTTTCATCGATTCTTAAATGGTTTGCAATGATATCTAAGGGCTACCTCTTGTTCTCCATAAGCTTCTGGCTCGGAAAAGGCGACCTAATGCTCAGCTTAAATTTTCGACAACTGTTTTCGCCAGCCCTATTTGTCCCTGTGCTGTACTTTTGGTTATAATCGTTGTACATATCGTACATATTAACAACAAGGTAAGTAACGATGGACACAAATTTCTGTTTTATCCTATTCTGGAAACCTTCCACGAATTCAGCAACAATTGGGAGAGATTATTTATTGGATGCTTGCCAGTGGGGTATCCACAAAATGTCACAACCATCAATGACAGTACAAGTGGAAATTTTGTCCTGTCTTGATTGTCTTGAAGATACTGTAACAGATGTCGTGTTTTACAAGACAGATTTAGATTTTAGGATTCTCATGTCTCGAGCTTCGCTGAAAAGAGATTGGAAACAGTGGGAACTGACGACAATTCACATGAAAGAACGGCTGTCATTTCTACATCCCGTGAGCTGGATTGAAGGTCCATTGCTGTGGTGCAGATGAGATTGTAATCGAAAAGCTTTAAGTCACCGACCTGGATCGATTTTCTCTTCGATCACATCGTCTTTTGTTTTCGAGTTACCGAGTTAGTTTAAACATATTTTATTTGCTTCATGTTGTGTAAATTTGATTGGAGGACAAGTGTTAAACACCTAGTTTACCCTCCTCTCCTACAAATTTAAAATACTTATACTACATGGCGAACAAAATACTAAATAGAAAAATCAAATTGTAGTTTCATAAAAATAACAAGAGAACAGAGCAGAGCTGAACAGACTTTTTTTCGACGAATGCAGTTAAATACAAGTAAAATGAACACAATAGGATACAAATAGTTATTAGCATCTTCAGGAGGCGACATGGTATATTTGGATTTTTCCAGTCGCTTCCCCAAAATAATTAAAAATAACAAAACAAAACAAAAAGAAGAGTAAAACTGGTTAGATCTTGATAACTTCATATGGTTGTAATATTTTTTTCGATAGAATATATATATAAGATACTAATGATATGCTATTGCTTTAAGCGGTCACGGTACAGTGCATAAATAATTATGGAGTGGACTTGTGTTTAAAAACATGCAGACATTGAGCGGATAAGACAGACATTGAGTAAATGTAACAAGTTATTTGCTTTTGAGCCATTAATTCCTCCACACTCATACACACATATATACATGGACCCATATATATGTATATATATATATATATACAAACATATGCCCATGTATACATGCATGCATACATACACACATCCCACACACGTATGATATACGTACACATATATATACTTAATGGTCAATCTTGTTGGGCGTTATGTTTCGTGTGGAGGTCACTGGCTGCTGAAAAGTCGAATTTATCGGACAGATAGCATCATTAGCGAAACACAGGGTCATCTGCATTAGGTTAGCTTCTCTTGTCTTGTCAGTTTCTACAATCTAAGCAGCGCGGATTGCTGCATACGACAGACGCTCGATACGCACCCACAAGTTTGTCGTAAAGTCTTTTTTTGAATAACTGTCTAGGGAGTACAGGTTTTAGTTGATTGTCGAGTTCATTCCATATGGCTGGTAATTTATGTTTTGGCAGGTTTGAACTAAAATTTGTTCGTGGTTTGTCACGTTGAATTTGAGTATATCTGGACTGTCGAGTATTAGTAACGCATGATTTAATCTTGAAAATGTCGTTAAACGATATGGGTAGATTTCTATTTATAAATTCAAACATAAAGAGTGTCGATCGCATTGTGTAGAGATCATCTATTTTTAAAATATTGGACTTTCGGAATAAAGGGTCGGTGTGACACTTGTACTTGCCTCGATATATAATGCGAATTGCACGTTTTTGGAGTGTGAGTAATTTTTTGCATGTTGAGGATTGTCCCCATACTTCGATTCCGGGCAGGATGTGGCTATGGATTGCAGAGAAGTAAAGTGGTTTCATGGCGGCGAGAGGCAGTATGTTTTGACCTTCCTGATCACAAAGATGGCTCTGGATAATTTAGTACATACGTAGGCTACATGATCTCTAAAGGTAAGATTTTCATCTAGGAGAATATCAAGAAATTTAACATGTTTTTCTGTCTCTGAATTGCTTACTAATCTTCTCTTGTTTCCATTTCTTTTAATATATCTATTTCCTAGTTGTACTTTTGTGTTTGTGCTGCGAATTAACATGTACTTAGTTTTATCTGCATTAAGGGAGAGGTTATAAGCTGAGCACCAATTGCTTATTTTGTTGATTTCCTTGTTGACTTCCAGGAAAAGAGAGTCAAGCTCGTGTCCTGATTTGTATACTGTAGTGTCATCGGCAAACGAGAGAAGTTTAAATGTTGTTGAATTTGTAATATCATTAATATATATTAGGAAAAGGACGGGACCTAAGATGGAGCCTTGGGGCACACCACACGTAATGTAGTTACCTTGGGACTTTTGACCTTGAAAACTAACATACTGCCCCCGCCCCGTCAAATAACTTCTGAACCAATCGTTAGCTATACCTCTGATTCCGTAATAATCCAACTTTTTGAGAAGAGTATTATGGTTGATGGTGTCGAATGCCTTAGATAAATCTAGAAAAATGGGTAAAGCGTATTCTCTTGTTGTTTTGTCATTGTTTGAGGCCACATCGTGAAGGAGATGTAGTATCGGGTGCACGGTAGAATGTTTTGCTCTGAGGCCGTATTGGTGTTCGTAGAGAATGTTATATTGGTTCAGGAATGATGTTAACTTAATGCAGACTATCTTTTCAAGGAACTTTAAGAAAACCGGAAGTAAACTAATTGGCCTGTAATTATTAAATTCTTTGGGGTTACCGCTTTTACATACAGGTATAAGCTTCGCTATTTTCATTTTTGTTGGAACGATTCCAGCTTCTAGTGAGTTATTTATTATGTAACATAATGGTATTGGCACTTCCTGAATGGTTTCTTTTAGAATCTTTGTTGATATATCATCACAGTCTGTACTGGTTTTAGATTTCAACTTTTTGACAATTGATATAATTTCCTGCGGGTTAGTTGGTGCCGTAAAGAAAGTATTAGTGTGTTTGTTATTGAGGTAGTCAGTGAAATGCTTTTCTGTATGTTTGTTTTATTGGATTGCCTTGTTCAAGATATCCCAAATTTTTTTATTGTTATATCTATTTTCATAACATAAACGGTCATAGTATTTAGCCTTGCTTAATCGTTTTAATTTGTTGAATAGTTGGATATAGAATTTTAATTTAATTTAATTTTCTTCTGACGGGTTGTTTAGTTACTTTCTATATAGTTTATTTTTTACTTTTGGTAGACTGTATTAGACCACGCGTCATCCAGGGTGGATGTTTGATATGTTGTTTGTTAGCATTTACTAGCTTAAGAGGGAAGGTTGCTCGGCATGTGGTTGTGTAAATATCTAACAATTTATTTTACCCTACGTTTGGAGAGGTTGCTCCAGAACAGATGCAAAACTGCAAGATGATAATGCGTTTTTAAGTGAGTTTAATGTTATTGGTTAACGACGCGCACAGGGGTGTATTTGTTTGGTGGGTCGGTTGTGCCTTTTGTTTCACAGCAAAATGTTCCAAAGTGGTCTGCTAGGTCTGTTATGATTATTCCAGCTACATGATTTGTTTTTATATTGTTAGTTAAGATGTGATCTATTAATGTTGCTGTAAACTCTGTGACCCTAGTTGGTTTAGTTATAAGGGGTAAAAATCCCTGGCTAAAGATGGCATTGGTGTAGTTATTCGTTTGGCTGTGCTCATTATATTTAAGGAGGTCAATGTTCATATCTCCCATTATATAGGCACATTTTCTTTCCAGGTTTATTTGATTAGTGATGTTTGTAAATGTTTCGATAAGTCGGTTAATGTCTTCTTTAGGGGGAGTATTAGGCCGGTGGATGACGCCGACAATGGTATTATGTTTTTATAGGAAATGTCGACAAAGAGTGATTCGAAAACGTTAGGGATGAATATCGACAAATCTTTTCTAATTTTATAGTTTAAGGAGTTATTAATGAAGAGACCAACACCACCCCTGATGTCTTCAGGATTTGGGCGAGTTTTGTATATTAAGGGGTGGTATCCATTTACTTCATATGATAAGGCTTCTGGCGAACTGAACATTTTAGTGAGTCCTATAGCTTCAAACGTATTTTTCTTGTTGTTCAGTTCACAGAGGATTTTTGGTCATCCCAGTGGGCGTTTAGACTTTGGCAGTTAACATGAAATATTGATAACGGGTTAGCTTTATCGGCTACAGATATTCTAAATTCATCAGGGGAGTAATATTTACAATCTTCTCTCAAATTTAATAATTCAGTATGGTTGCTTCCTTCATCTAGGTCTTCGTTTTGTAGCAAAGAGTTGAAGCTATATTTGCTATCTATCCGAATCTCCTCGAGTTTGATCTTATCCATTATCGATTTGGTAAGGATACCTTTGTCTGAATACCACTCAGACATCCTTAATTGGTAGAATTCATGTGTGCATTGTACAAAATCGTCACCGCTACAATAATTCTTTTCCAATAATTAATTCGCAATTAGTCTATGTGAGTCAATATTCATAGTGGAGGCATGAAGGTGATCGGTTTGGGTTGGAAGTTGTCAAATCGCAGAAAAGAGCGTTAACTAATCGTAAATATGGGGCAGTATAGGTTCCATTTTTAAGGTGGTGGTTACCATACTAGTATTGAAAAGTAAGTATTGAACATGAAAAGACTAATGTCTTGAGCGTGCTGAGGGGAAATATGAAAACTGTAAGCGTGGTTTTAAGCACTGTTGTATATCTTCCAACCAGTGTTTTTCTATGTATATCTGAGGAGAAGAAATGTCTTTACAATAACTACACAGCTCCACTTGAGATGCATTGTTGTTAACAATGACTAGTCGGTTCCTGTTTTTAATAGGTGAATTGAACAGAGAAAACATTGCGATACAAATAAACATATAACGATATATATATATATATGTATACATCTACAGTAATGTGCGTCACTGATATGAGTAGAATATTTGTCAAAGTTATAATCACTGCAACCATTACGTATTCTACAAAGCACGATATTCAATTTGCGTTTGCCGAAGTTGAAATGCCGTGGAGGTCTCGTTTTCGGTGGAGAAATGAAGATTTGGATGGAGCTTATTGCCCTGACGTCATCTCTCAAGTCATTCCAGTGACCAACTGCTGAAGGAAAGATTGTGCGTTTCGTCAGCTCGATTCTTAAGTGATATGGGCATAATCGAACACATTATGTTAGTTAAAGGTAGATATACCACAGAATCGTGGAGGAAGGAGCTCCTGCAAGTAGTCGGGTGATTGGGTTTTTACAATCATGTGAAATAAGCACATTTTGTGGATGTGCCGTCTCTTTTCAAGTGAATGCCATCCTAATTCCAGCAGTAGACACTCTTTCGGTGTGGAATGTGTTGCTCCTGAGATAATACGAGCGGCGTCACAATCTATCTTATCTACAGGTTCCAGTCGGTATAAAGGCGCACAACCCCATACCTGACCAGCATATTCCAGTATGGGTAATATGAAAGACGGGTGCATTCTTTCAAGAGTAGTCCTATTCCGGGTGAACTTTAGCTTCCTGATTTGTGATAGACGTGAATTTGCACGTTTACAAATACTATCAATATGTTTGTCCCAAGACAGGTCAAACTGGAAAGTGAGTCGAAAGTGTTTCTGACCAGTTGAGTATAATAAGGGGGAATCAGAAAATATTATGTTGAGAGGAGTAATATTTCTACTGAGTGTGAAAAACGTTACTTGCGTTTTCTGGGGGTTAAAAGTTACTAACCATTTCTGTGCCCATGCATTTATTTGCTGCAGTTCCTTGTTGACTGAATTTGTTACACTCATGGATGATATGTCGCTCTTAGTTAAACATGTATCATCGACAAGCAATCTAGTAAATACCTTAATATTTTAAGAAATATCATTATTATAAATGAGAAATAGTAAGGGACCTAGCGCTGAGCCTTGTAGGACACCGGACACGGTATTTCCATACCTGAGTAACAACCATTCACACAGACACGTTGTTTGCGATTCGAGAGATAACTGCCAATCCAACGACGGAGAATAGGTCCTGAAATACCATACTTTCTAATCTGAAAAGAAGACTGCGATGCCAAACCCCATCAAATGCTTAGAAATGTCACAAAATACTCCACGTGTAATTTGATCTTTATCCAGAACATTACATAAACTAGGGTAAACTTCTATTAGCTGAAAATCTTTACTGTGCTGAAGGAGGAAACCCGGCTGAAATTTATAGAATAAGTTATTAGTTGTAAAATGAGAGTAGATAGCGTTGAACACTAATCGTCCCATTACTTTGCCAATCCGACTGAGCAAAGATAATTATTTGGATGTCTGGGAAAATTGATGAGTCGAGAGATTTTTGACACAAAAGAAACATCGGTCTCTGTACAGTTAACTTTGTTTCTTTCAATATTCTATGGTCTATGCCGTCGTGTCCATCAGCCTTCTATACAGTTAGTGCAGCCAAGATATTACATATGTCAGATTCCCAAACATGGATTTCAGAAACTACATTTTCACATCTGATCCTAAAATGGTTTTAAGAATGGTTAACGGAATTTAATTTGCTCTTCAACAGGGAATTTTTATTTAACTATTCGGCTTTCTTACCATTATCTTCGATAATCATTACCACAGAATCGAAAATTTGCTGAAGCGGTGGGATCTCAATCGTATTCATAAAATATTTATTGAGAAATCGTCTCCTGTGTTCCAATGTGTTCTATGTGCCAGCAGGCACATAGAACACATTGGAACTCAGGGGACGAAACGTTTAATGATGTGCCAATATTGTTTCAGTTCTGTGTTTGGAACTAGTGCTTCATCCAAGTTTCTACCGTGTGCTAGAGTCCCGTTCACATTGACAGTTTCTGTGGCAATCTGTCCTTTAGCTACGTTGACTATACTCTCGGGATGTTGATGTGCATCCATCGGATTTATGACTATTTCAAGCCCGTCACGATCCAATCGATCGCCGGAAATTCTCGGTTTCGTCTCTACTTTGTGCTGGTGGGGAGGATCACAGGTAGATTCTCTCATTTGAGAAATATCATGGGCTATTTGTCCACAAGAATGACGACTATGTTCCCACACTTTTAAAGTTTCTGGCTTTAAAATTATACCTATTACACCAAACTTCCTATGTCCATAGCGCAGGAATGAGCTTTCTATGGACATATTACTCATCATCCCATTCTACACACTGTCACTGTGTCTCCGAACATGGTCCCCTTTCAGAAGGCGTTGGAGAACGTCTAGAACTATTCTTTCCATCTCCCCCAGATAATAAAGTCTATATCGAGCATAGTTTTCATGACCTGACGCGAAGAAGTAAGGTAACGTTTGCCTCACCGCCACCGAGTGAAGTGGCCAGTCCCCCCCCCCCCCCCCCCCACGCTCAGCTAGTAAGCGAATCACATCCATTGTGAATTTCTTACCGGTAAACATTTTCCCAACTCTTCCGAAATTGACTCAGGCAATTCAGAAAGTCCAGTGTTGGCCATAAGAGCACTGACCGACACCACAAAACTCATCAGCATATGCATACCACCTTACCTCGTTTGAAGTTGAAACAGCCAACTCGGAGTGCTTGGTCATTTTTTGCTGCAGAGTTTCTTCGGGCCCAGCTGCGGATAGACCACGTTTTCCGACGGTTTGCGTTAACATTGAGTGGATGAACATATCGGTCGATGCAGACCCCGTGTGCAGCAAGAGAAATGATGCGATCGCCCTCGAAGCGTGGTCTTAACTGAACATAAATAAAGATCATCGCCAAAAATCTCACTATTGTCAATAACCTACTAGATTCTTGTAATCGACTTGCCAACACTTTCACAAAACGACTCTTCGATTTCGAATAATCGTGAATATCAGAGAAGAAACAATTCTTAAAAATGGCGTGAAAATGGAGAAAAACTCACTCGAAACAAAGTGGAGAAAATCAACTCGACAAGAACAACGCACGTGCAAAACTACAATGTGTCCTAAAGAAGAATACCCCTTATGACAGGAGAGGGGGTCGGACCCTAATAAATCTATATACAAAAATTACGCTGATAACAGAAGTGTGGTTTACCTACCTGGCCGTTACGCCGGCAGTGGACTTTGGGCCCAAATTAAGTGCTTCGGAGTCGGCAACTTTGGGAAGTAGTTGTGATTTAGTGTTCTCCTATGGTTCAAAGAGGGAACTCGTTCACTCTTTATTCCGTGGTTCTGTGCTTATCCCGGGAAGCACTTGTCCAGTCTATAGCTCAGCTATGGTTTATAATAGTAAGCAGTTAACACTTCTGTTAATTATTTGACCAAAAGGGTTTGATAATATTGATATGCTCTGAAATGGTTTTACTCAAGGGCGTACTCGCTGTACTTTGTTGGTTACGACTTAACCTCATAATTTTCTCTGTCATGATTTGACGATCGTGCGTAGATGGTACGTCCGTTTTACTTTCATGTAGGCATCCGTTGCTTCCTACTTAACCTATATTACCAACTTCTGAGTAGCCATGGGTGTTTTTGACTTGTGTTCTTGTTTTGCCGCCAACCTAAAAATCCATACAAAGAACCTACGCTGCTTTTTTTTGCTGAATTTTGTTGAAATAACGTAATTTGGCGTTCAGCAGAAACTGTCCATAATCCAGATAAAAAATATAAGTTATTGTGATGAATTGACGGTAACATGGTCTGAGGTTTGCGGCTCGGGGCATACGCACCGAGCCGCAAACCTCAGACCATGTTACCGTCAGCTCATCTCAATAATGTATATGTTCCAATAATACCCCACCCATAGCCCAAAACCCACATCGTTAAATGAACAATGCACTTGAATGAATAAGGCAACTTTAAGGATAACAGATTTAGTAAATAAACCTTTCGTGTACCCACGACGTCATTGGGTAACAAATAAATCAATAACTCAGATAAAGGTCGAGGTTACTCCATCTCAGATCAAATCATGAACAAGTTCATGATTTGAACTGAGAAGGGGTAACCTCGACTTTTTTTCTAAGTGGGTTGTGAGTATATATTCATAGAATGATCACTGGCCTCGAGAAATACGACGTGAAAGGCAGTATGCACTTTGAATCTCTTCCCATTGTTATTATCTTTTGAAATATTTCACGTGGTGACATCATGCGATAACATATGCCACTGGAGCCGTAAACATACAAAAAATGAATCGAGCTCACGTCCAATCAGAGGGAGATGATTGAAGTCTTATTGGAACATATGATAATTAAAAACAATTTAAACAGACATTTTTGACAAAATAGTTTGGAGTTTCGTCGTCCAGATCAGATCAAAGGAACTCTCAGTTCAGTTCTGGATACCATGCTAACAACAGATCCAATCCCGTATGCCCATCGGAATCGCAAGTAGAGATTCAATTTAAATAAGAATTGCGTTATCAGCAAAACTTAACCCTTTGAATCCGAACGGCCGCTTTTCCGGCCAGGAACATGATACGTCATAACGTCATTAAATCGGATGGCTGTTCAGCAAATGTGTGGGCTAGACCGATCAATATTTTCAACGTGTAGCCCCGAAAATATTGAATAAAATGTCGATATGCTGTCCAACTTGACGTTGGAAGACTCATTTATTTGATGAAGTATATTATATTTCGAAATGGGACCAAAATTTTAATTGATAACTGGCTAAATTTGGACAAGTGTCGATTTGGAACTTTGGTAAGTCACTTGCCCCAGAGGAATGTCAGGAGAGGGATCTGCTCCCGGAGTGAAAACACTGTGCGAACCCACGAGATAGTGTGTGAGTAGTTGGAGATCGGGCTCAGTTTGCCGGGAGAAGCCGAAATGGGAAGTAATGTCATACCGCGGGCATTGTAGGCGCCCGGGGGTCTTCGTGGTAGCGCGCGTTAACGCCCAGGTTGTGATATCCTTACCTGGTAATACATGGTGGTCGTGCATACGCGTAGTGCGTGTTGTGCTCCGGACAGTGTTTCCGTTGTTCATTTTATTTACTGGAGGCCGCCATTTTGGTTTCTGGCTACTCTGGGACCTCAAACGTCGATACAGTACAATATAATTCACCCTGGTATGATGTCACTTCATCCTCCGGCTCTCACAGTGGCAAATCGGTCATAATCTCCACATCTTCTACTTATGTGAGAAAGAATGTCAGCGCTGGGGTTAATAAGGCTTATAGTCGCAATTAAAGAACCGCAGAGGGTCATAGAAAATAGTCGAGGTCGATAACAGCTAGGAGGTGCTGAAAGAAGATGCGAAATCTGCATGAAAGGATTGCGGAAAGCTTCACCTGATTTTGAGGACAAATTACCTATGGCGGTCGGGAAGTTAAAGATTTTTTTGAGATTTTCCATATAACCATTTGCGCCTTTTCCATGGGCATCGGAAGCATCCGAGTGCAAGGGGGGGGGGGGGGGGGAGGGGGGGGGGGAGTCGAATATGGTATAAGCTTAGACCGAGAGTTTACAACGTATCATAAATTGTAATGTGAAAATCAACAGTATCAACATTAAAAATTTATATAATTCGTCGCATGAATACATAAAGGTCGTATGTCCATTTTGACAGGAAAATGAGATATTGGTGTCATTCAATTCGTCTCGTAATTTTTACTGAATGCTGCAAATATATTCCGCTCTTCTTTAACGAGATTCACATAAAATGCTGTGCAAATTTGTGGTATGCCCATTTCTGCATTTTTCAGTGCTGTAATATCTCATCTCGAATGATTTTATTGGAAATCGTCATGTTAATCCTTTACCCAACGCAGACGATACCAAAATTTATTATTTTAAATATCATTTTTTCAAAAAATTTCAACAAAACCATATCATGTGACCCCTCGTTGGAACGAGCTCGACGAGCTCGTTCCAACGAGGGGTCACATGATGTGGTTTTGTTGAAATTTTTTGAAAAATAATATTTTTTCAACTGCTGAATTTGCATATTACGCGGGCGGATGCGGCCGATTCGTTGGGTAAAGGGTTAACAAAATTGCACAATGACTGACGTTAAAATTGGTCGTACAAATACGGGAGTTAAATGTTTGTTTGCCGCGTATATCTCGTTCCAGTTCTCCTCAAGGCATTTATTTACGATGTGAGAGATACGACAGTTAAGCACTGAACTGACAGTAGCTTGTTCTCATCCGTCATGTCGAAATGTGGAGATACATGTAGGGCTTTACGCATTTTTGTCTGTGCTGTAATGACGTATCTCCACGACCAATGATTTTATTGGAAATCGTCATATGAACAAAATTTGATCAATGACCGACGTTAAAATTGATCGTACAGGTACGAGGGTTAAATGTTTCTTTATCGCGTATATCTCGTTCTTGATCTCCTCAAGTCAACTATGTCTCTGTATCAGTGATTATTTCGGTAAAAGATATTTTATTTTCTGTGTTAATGCAGCTATGAGGTGAATCATACGACATTTACTTACGGCGTGGAAGACAGTTGAGCACTGAACTGACTGCAAATTGTTCTCATCCGTCATGGCGAAATATGCAGATACATCTGATACATACAGTACGTGGAGAGTGTATTATCACTAAATCACCCGCAGAGTGGGGATTCCACCCAAACAATAATTGCAAATTTGTTGCAAAGCATAACAAGCACAAGCAAAGTTCCAGCCAATGGACCTCCGGATTATACCCGGAGGTCCATTGGCTGAAGCATTGCTTGTGTTTTTTGTCCACATGTACATAATTTGAAAGTGAAACTTCGGGTGATAACTCCACTCCCTGGGTGATTTAGTTACAATCTACTCCCCACGTACTGTATCCGGCTTTACAGCACGAATACTGTACCACCATTATGGCATAAGGGTGGCATTACAACTCGTTAAAAAACATACTAGAATTATTATTAATATAATATATAACCACTAATTATGTTTTATTCCCGAATGCCATGCTGGCGCCACAATATGGTTAATTGTAACCTTCAGCGGGATTTGAGAATCATATTTGTTTCATATGAATGTTGTTGTATTAAATATATTTTATTGTCGTAGATTTTGACTGACAAAATGATTGGAACACAAGTTATTACAACTTATTGGAGTTCCTCTCCTGACATACAATGACAACGCATACATAGAACATTTACATGAAACGACAATTGTACAATTTCGTATGAGTTAGATATGTTGTAATGAACAGATAAACGGGAGAAGTTTAGAAGGTTAAGGTTACCATAGTCGTTGGGTAAAAGTGTATTCCTAGGCAAACGTACAGTATGTCGAGAGCAGATTGCGACCAAATCACCCGCGAAGTAGAGCTATCAACCCAAGTATTACTTTCAAATTCCGTACCTATAGACACCCCCCAAACCCCAACAAAACACAAGCAATGTTTCAGACAATGGACCTCCGGATTTAACCCGGAGGTCCATTGGCTGGAACCTTGTCTGTGCTTGTTATGCTTTGCAATAAATTTGCAATTATTGCTTGGGTGGAAACTCCACTCCACGGGCGACCCAACAACACCCTCCACGCACTACATGGTTAAGATAATATAGGATATTAAGGTTAGGCGTTGAATGTTGTTTCAAATATGAATATCACGCACGTCAATATTGAAAGGTGTGGAGCAGCGTTAATCAGTAATCCTTACATGATATTCAGGCAATAAGCTAAACAAACAGCTGAAGTCTGTTTGTTGAACTGATAATCTGAACACTTCTATCTTCATCAAAATACTTTCTCAAGAATGATAAATTTATTTAGTCATATAAATTGTTCGATATAGAAGTATAGATAGTCACATATAGTACGGTCCTCGATGACTTGATCATGGCTCTAATTAATGCTCGAAATGAGAGCAGGGGTAACACCCCTCCCATACACTGTGTAGTACGCACCGACGGTCCCATTCACAGTGGTCAATATACAATCCACATATCAAAATATGGGACCTTTATTTCGGCCGAGGCTGGAGCTGTTTGATTTTTTTTACATTTTCTGCCTGTTAGGAGTTTGAAACTATCCCAAAACTTTGCAGGGTCACGTTGGCCGTTCAGTTTGCCTGTAACACCTCCCCACCGTTCGCGATTTCCGTTTTTTATTGTCTGTTTGACAAGGCATCGGTGATAAACCATCGTTCCGCCATTTAGACTCTTGTCAGAACATTTCTCTGAACACAGCAAATTGATAAATTTATTGCATCTATCTATGTGGCACATTTTTACATTGCAATTACCACCCTACAGGTAGACAATATTTAATTTATTTTACCATTGCGTCCATATTCGTATTTTAATTGCAATAATGAAAGAAAAATCATTTTAGCCTAGGCCCGTCCTGCAAACCCTGTATAAACAACTTCATCACTGAAACTGTTTTCTACGAGCCCCTGCGCCCCATGATGCGAGGTGCAATTCCTCTGTTTTCTGCGCAAGACTTATCCGTTACAACTACTGTGCGAGGCGTATTTACTGTAGAAAACACCTCTCCGGTATTTTAAGGGACCTTCTACCCCAAGTACCGAAGCATAATTTAATCACTAAGTCTGTTTCCTACGATCAAAAACCATCGCCCTTGGGCACGAGACATTTCCTCCACAACTGTGCGAGACGAACTCTAGAAAACAGCTCTTCGATGTCATGTGGGTACAACAACTCAAATTTGTTGCATGCGGGAGAAACCATAGACCAAGTTAGCGCAACATGTAGCGTAAGAACATAACCTTTGTGTCATAACGATTTTCCAACATGGTAATACCAACAATGTACACAGCTAACTGACATTCAAGCTGACAACACAGGAGGCATCACAGACGGTCTTAAATCACACAACAGGTGTCTTTGCCCTTCAGCCTAAGGACAAGCTTGCCTCAACAGCAAACGGCTATACTCTGTAATGTAAAATACTAAACTGAGCAAAATCACCCTCCTGAGGATGAAATATACTGCAGGCCAGTCTGGTCACAGCTATAACAAGCTACCTGTCACAACAAACATCATAACAAAGTGTCCTCGACTCGGAGTTGACTTAATCTGCCAAGGGCAACAACGCTGTTGTCTCTGGTCACAACACGACTCCATGTGGTCCATTCAAAACATACATACCGGAACGAGAAACCTCAGGTTTTTGTTTATTTCATGAGTCCTGACGGTAGAAACTATAATCATAGCAGAGGCTTTGCCGGGCAAATTCTGCGAGATTTCTTCCCCACCAATGGGTTTCTGCATACTAACTCCCTGAAACCAACACAGAAGTCCATCTCATAAGTAATGGAACAAATCCTTCTCCGGGACTCATTAGTCCCAGTGTTCAAGGGAAGCAAGGCCAAAACCATCCGACTGACCGTGAGAAATGCATCGCCATGCTGTTCCAAGTCACTTACATGGAACAAACTGAATTAGAAGATACAAACTAGAGCGGTTGGCTAGGAAAACAAACACAAGAATGTATATACAAGCCTATCTTGTCATAAATACATGCCAAACATTGAATAAGCCAAGCTCTTCTTTAACCCTTTACCTAACGTAACGGCCAAAAACGGCCAGCGCTATTCTCAAAAATCGCCAATTAATTTTCATTATTTTTTTCATTTTTTGTCTCAAAAACATAGGTTATGACCCCTCGTTGGAACGAGCTCGACGAGCTCGTTCCAACGAGGGGTCATAACCTATGTTTTTGAGACAAAAAATGAAAAAAATTAGTTATTCAAGAATTATTTTTACAAGTGTCGTCTGCTTTTCAGGTTAGGTAAAGGGTTAAAGCAGCCTAACGCGGCAATTATGCAGGCAAGCTCTTCGATTATGCACCTAAGCTCTTCGATAAATCAACCAAGCGCTTCGGTAAAGCAATCAGGAGCATCGATTAAGCAGCCAAGTGCTTCGATAAAGCAGCCAAGCGCCAGATAATTATTAGTTTGTATCACGAGCCTCGAGCATCGACACATCACTACATTCTGAACAGCTTCATATGCTTAAGAGACAGACAGTTCACAGGGATATGGAGTGAATCAGTGTGTTAGAAAACACAATTGCCCGTTACAACTACATCAAAATTTATTCGATTCCACAAGCAAGTTGCTTGTGTCAAGTAAAATGGGCTGTGCTCTTTACTGAACGCAAAGAAACTAACAGTCCAGTGGTACATACGACGTACAGAGCGTTACTGCCTCTATTTCACAGCTGAAGGCGAGGATCACTCCTCCCCAAACACTGTGTAGGACCCACAGATAGTCCCATTAACAGTGCTCAATATGAACGACAGAAAGAAAAAAATCAAAATATGGGACAATCCAACTCTCTGCTGTAACTGCATATCACAAACTTCCAGAACAGCCTGAAAGCATACCTTTGACTTTGCCTCCTCCTTTGCAATCATGTATGTCATATGACGTATCGTGCTGCATAGACTTGGCTGCCCAATAACGACCAGACACGGCACGTGACCAATCAAGGCTCGGAAATATAGTAATGGCATGACTCATTCGGGCGTTCTGATGTATCAACAGCTCTCCAGAGAATGATTAACAGTCTTTCACCT
Source organism: Pictodentalium vernedei (assembly GCA_031216915.1). Taxonomy (NCBI): domain Eukaryota; kingdom Metazoa; phylum Mollusca; class Scaphopoda; order Dentaliida; family Dentaliidae; genus Pictodentalium; species Pictodentalium vernedei. Next base: position 400,862,932 of record CM062297.1, on the reverse strand, counting down.
CATTGACGGATCTGGACGTCGCCTCGGGCCTTTTCAAAGCTGTCGGGCTGTCAGTCATCCCCGACCGACTGTTAATACACCAAAAGTCTCTCCAAAATCATTGTGGATTTATATTCATTGATATGATTTTGGTTTTAATGTTGAATTCAGGCAGAGGTCGATCAAAGTTTATCATTCGGCATTGCTGCGCGTATTTTGAGTGGACAAATTTCTATCTCTATTGTCATTATATAATAATCAGGAAGTTTTCGGAGCTTTCTGTTGACAAATGTATCTCTAAACACGTTTTGGTCGTTTTCCCTTCACTGGGGTCGTATTTCGAAAAGAAACTTCACCCGAAGGTCATCATTTGGCATTACTGGTAGCATTAAATCGTTTCATCGTCCCTTGAGAGGAATGCCGTGCCATCTGCTATGCTAAAGTAGTGCCGATGACACCTTGTATCACTCAAGGCACTGTATTAACCCACAGAAACCACCCCGCTGATTGTATAGCTCCTTTATTTGGAGATTATCGACCACACCCCGTCATTTTACCTGATACATCCACCATTGACGTTGCCACAATCATGTACAATACGTTAGAAACGAATACGCGAGAGTTTCTCAGTTACAGTACTCGGAAAGTAAACTCTTTTCCACCAGTGCACTTCCGGTGAAAAAGGCACGCGTTGCCCCCACCTGGCCCTGCTTCAAGTGCCTTTGGCTTTGATAGCATGCGGTTAAGGTAGATCCATCCATCAAGTAGCACATCAAGTGGAAGTGAAACTGAACTCTTACGACACACTGTGACGGAAGTAACCCCAGAAGCAGCACCTCAAAGTCAACCGCATAACTGCGTTGAAAATATGCTTTGAAAACCCAGTATTGGGAAGGGATTTAAACGAAAACGTCACGGGAACGAAACTAGAGTGTGTATATAAAATCCGTATACCAGTCCACACGACTTGACGATAAACTCACACAAAAATAGGGAATGATATTTCCCGCGACCTCACTGGAAATCACTACTACCACTTTGTTGTTTAAAAGTGTATATATCTTTGACAACTTTTCTCGTTCGGGCCAAGGTATAAGAATGTGCGTTTATATGACTGATTCCGAAAACCGATTTGCCATTTAAACAAACCAGCAATAATTCAAGCGCTACTAATTAAGCATGAAATTGTATGTCCATTACCACGTTTCTGTTTAACGTTATAATGGGATATGTGGTAAGAGATTAAACGTGGTGGAAGCCGCCTTTGCTCTCCTGCAATCATAACCTGTGTAATTATGGCCAGTTGATAGGTAATTGTGGTGAAAACAGTACATCGCACATGTTCTGGACACACACCCAAATCACGCATCTAGCCTGTCACCGAATGTCAAACTATGCCGAAGTGTGAGTCTTTCAAAGAATCTTTAAAGCGAATATTAAATTAAGATAGATATAAGCGGCCATGTTCAAGAGAAGGGGTTAAACTGAGAATTAATGTTTTGGCTATCGAAATAAAAATTGGGGGATTTCTCGAAAATTTCATTCCAGTCTGAAGGTGTGTAAGACTGTAAGTCGTTGCGAGTAGATGGGGATGTCCCATGCTATACGTTAGAGGAGGTGCCGCATCGGTGCGTTGTGATGTAGGGGAGTCACAGAGCTCAAATATGGAATAGGAGCAGTCGAGGGCCAAGTCGGTGGCCATATATGAGAATAGGGTCAGAAACACGAAGTACGAGCTCAGGAGCTACTTGCATTTAGATAAACGGCATTACCTGTTTTAGAAGGCAAGCCACACGCAGGAAGACTAGGCTTTGCCTGTATGAACATTATTCTGAGGAAAACGTAGGGGAGCGTTTAACCCCATTGCTTGAGTGAAAAGCTTCAAGTGAAGTGACAATAAGCTAGTGGCCGTGCGACGGCAGCGGTAGAATGACATTCCGTCTCTTGTTGGATGGAATGCGATATAGTGAAGTGACAATACGTTAGTGACCGTGCGACTGCAGTGGCAGAGTGACATTCCGTCACTTGTTAGAGCAAAGGCGTCCGGATAAAGTGACAGTACGTCAGTGGTCGTGCGACGGCCGTGAAAGGGTGAAGTGAAGAGGTGGCCAAAGAACAAAAACCAGCGAGAAGGAGGAAAAACCAGCGGCAGCAGAGTATGCGGGCCCGCAAGTGACTCAAAAACTGTGTGGGTAGGGGGTGATGGACGTTTTGTTCATCATTTTCATTGGATTCCATGTAAGTCACAAATTACCATATTTATTTATATGTATATTTATTAAAATTGTTGTTTTCAGTGAACCTCTATTGATTTATGCTTTTCGAGAAAAAGTCATCGATCCCTTCAGAATAAGAACCACACCAACAAAGGTGAAACGGGTGGGTACGTCACGTTGAGACATACGTTCACGCACGGATTCAGGCGACACTCCTTGAGTTTTGGCTGAATGCGCGGCGTGAATCTATTTCTTCTAGCAGCGACGAAGCCCGGTTTCCGACATACTGACATACACCCCTTACACTTACCTCGGTTTTCGTGGTAGTATAAGCTTCATCCCCAAAGCAGGTTAGCAACCCAAATCCATCTGATGGTGCCAAGGGAGACAAAAAATGAAAAAAATTAGTTATTCAAGAATTATTTTTACAAGTGTCGTCTGCTTTTCAGGTTAGGTAAAGGGTTAAAGCAGCCTAACGCGGCAATTATGCAGGCAAGCTCTTCGATTATGCAACTAAGCTCTTCGATAAATCAACCGAGCGCTTCGGTAAAGCAACCAGGAGCATCGATTAAGCAGCCAAGTGCTTCGATAAAGCAGCCAAGCGCCAGATAATTATTAGTTTGTATCACGAGCCTCGAGCATCGACACATCACTACATTCTGAACAGCTTCATATGCTTAAGAGACAGACAGTTCACAGAGATATGGAGTGTATGCTTAAGAGACAGACAGTTCACAGGGATATGGAGTGAATCAGTGTGTTAGAAAACACAATTGCCCGTTACAACTACATCAAAATTTATTCGATTCCACAAGCAAGTTGCTTGTGTCAAGTAAAATGGGCCGTGCTCTTTACTGAACGCAAACAAACTAACAGTCCAGTGGTACATACGACGTACAGAGCGTTACTGCCTCTATTTCTCAGCTGAAGGCGAGGATCACCCCTCCCCAAACACTGTGTAGGACCCACAGATAGTCCCATTAACAGTGCTCAATATGAACGACAGAAAGGAAAAAATCAAAATATGGGACAATCCAACTCTCTGCTGTAACTGCATATCACAAACTTCCAGAACAGCCTGAAAGCATACCTTTGACTTTGCCTCCTCCTTTGCAATCATGTATGTCATATGACGTATCGTGCTGCATAGACTTGGCTGCCCAATAACGACCAGACACGGCACGTGACCAATCAAGGCTCGGAAATATAGTAATGGCATGACTCATTCGGGCGTTCTGATGTATCAACAGCTCTCCAGAGAATGATTAACAGCCTTTCACCTCATTGACGGATCTGGACGTCGCCTCGGGCCTTTTCAAAGCTGTCGGGCTGTCAGTCATCCCCGACCGGCTGTTAACACACCAAACGTCCCTCCAAAATCATTGTGGATTTATATTCATTGATATGATTTTGGTTTTAATGTTGAATTCAGGCAGAGGTCGATCAAAGTTTATCATTCGGCATTGCTGCGCGTATTTTGAGTGGACAAATTTCTATCTCTATTGTCATTATATAATAATCAGGAAGTTTTCGGAGCTTTCTGCTGACAAATGTATCTCTAAACACGTTTTGGTCGTTTTCCCTTCACTGGGGTCGTATTTCGAAAAGAAACTTCACCCGAAGGTCATCATTCGGCATTACTGATAGCATTAAATCGTTTCATCGTCCCTTGAGAGGAATGCCGTGCCATCTGCAATGCTAAAGTAGTGCCGATGACACCTTGTATCACTCAAGGCACTGTATTAACCCACAGAAACCACCCCGCTGATTGTATAGCTCCTTTATTTGGAGATTATCGACCACACTCCGTCATTTTACCTGATACATCCACCATTGACGTTGCCACAATCATGTACAATACGTTAGAAACGAATACGCGAGAGTTTCTCAGTTACAGTACTCGGAAAGTAAACTCTTTTCCACCAGTTCACTTCCGGTGAAAAAGGCACGCGTTGCCCCCACCTGGCCCTGCTTCAAGTGCCTTTGGCTTTGATAGCATGCGGTTAAGGTAGATCCATCCATCAAGTAGCACATCAAGTGGAAGTGAAAGTGAACTCTTACGACAGACTGTGACGGAAGTAACCCCAGAAGCAGCACCTCAAAGTCAACCGCATAACTGCGTTGAAAATATGCTTTGAAAACCCAGTATTGGGAAGGGATTTAAACGAAAACGTCACGGGAACGAAACTAGAGTGTGTATATAAAATCCGTATACCAGTCCACACGACTTGACGATAAACTCACACAAAAATAGGGAATGATATTTCCCGCGACCTCACTGGAAATCACTACTACCACTTTGTTGTTTAAAAGTGTATATATCTTTGACAACTTTTCTCGTTCGGGCCAAGGTATAAGAATGTGCGTTTATATGACTGACTCCGAAAACCGATTTGCCATTTAAACAAACCAGCAATAATTCAAGCGCTACTAATTAAGCATGAAATTGTATGTCCATTACCACGTTTCTGTTTAACGTTATAATGGGATATGTGGTAAGAGATTAAACGTGGTGGAAGCCGCCTTTGCTCTCCTGCAATCATTATCTGTGTAATTATGGCCAGTTGATAGGTAATTGTGGTGAAAACAGTACATCGCACATGTTCTGGACACACACCCATATCACGCATCTAGGCTGTCACCGAATGTCAAACTATGCCGAAGTGTGAGTCTTTCAAAGAATCTTTAAAGCGAATATTAAATTAAGATAGATATAAGCGGCCATGTTCAAGAGAAGGGGTTAAACTGAGAATTAATGTTTTGGCTATCGAAATAAAAATTGGGGGATTTCTCGAAAATTTCATTCCAGTCTGAAGGTGTGTAAGACTGTGAGTCGTTGCGAGTAGATGGGGATGTCCCATGCTATACGTTAGAGGAGGTGCCGCATCGGTGCGTTGTGATGTAGGGGAGTCACAGAGCTCAAATATGGAATAGGAGCAGTCGAGGGCCAAGTCGGTGGCCATATATGAGAATAGGGTCAGAAACACGAAGTGCGAGCTCAGGAGCTACTTGCATTTAGATAAACGGCATTACCTGTTTTAGAAGGCAAGCCACACGCAGGCAGACTAGGCTTTGCCTGTATGAACATTATTCTGAGGAAAACGTAGGGGAGCGTTTAACCCCATTGCTTGAGTGAAAAGCTTCAAGTGAAGTGACAATAAGCTAGTGGCCGTGCGACGGCAGCGGTAGAATGACATTCCGTCTCTTGTTGGATGGAATGCGATATAGTGAAGTGACAATACGTTAGTGACCGTGCGACTGCAGTGGCAGAGTGACATTCCGTCACTTGTTAGAGCAAAGGCGCCCGGATAAAGTGACAGTACGTTAGTGGTCGTGCGACGGCCGTGAAAGGGTGAAGTGAAGAGGTGGCCAAAGAACAAAAACCAGCGAGAAGGAGGAAAAACCAGCGGCAGCAGAGTATGCGGGCCCGCAAGTGACTCAAAAACTGTGTGGGTAGGGGGTGATGGACGTTTTGTTCATCATTTTCATTGGATTCCATGTAAGTCACAAATTACCATATTTATTTATATGTATATTTATTAAAATTGTTGTTTTCAGTGAACCTCTGTTGATTTATGCTTTTCGAGAAAAAGTCATCGATCCCTTCAGAATAAGAACCACACCAACAAAGGTGAAACGGGTGGGTTCGTCACGGTGAGACATACGTTCACGCACGGATTCAGGCGACACTCCTTGAGTTTTGGCTGAATGCGCGGCGTGAATCTATTTCTTCTAGCAGCGACGAAGCCCGGTTTCTGACATACTGACATACACCCCTTACACTTACCTCGGTTTTCGTGGTAGTATAAGCTTCATCCCCAAAGCAGGTTAGCAACCCAAATCCATCTGATGGTGCCATGGCAATCGCAGTGTACTTCCGGTGGCAATGGACGTCTGTCTTTTTATCTGTTCTGTCGTTACGGTCATCTACAGTACGCGGAAAGTTTATTATCACTAAATCACCCGCAGAGTGGAGATTCCACCCGAGCAATAATTGCAAATTTGTTGCAAAGCATAACCAGCACCAGCAAAGTTTCAGCCAATGGACCTCCGGTTAAGCCCGAGGTCCATTGGCTGAAACAATGCTTGTGTTTTTTTGCCGATACATACAAAATTTGAAAGTTATAGCTTCGGTGATAACTCCCCTCCGCTGGTGATTTAGTTACAGTCCACTCTCCACGTACTGTAAATGGCGTGTTCCTCAATTAGAATATTTAAACAAAACAATTCTCCAGTTCTGCAAACGCACACTCAACGCACACTCCAGCACCACAAAACAATGTCATGTATTACACTTTACCAGGGCAGTGACACACGGCGTCTTCGGTGGTATGAAGAAGTATTGCAAGAAATTATAATACGTTGGCACGCGGCCTTGGCAAAATGGTACATGTATAGAGGCCCGCCCAACGGAATTCCATGTACCCAAGTCATTGTCAAAGGCTATATGTAAACACGAAAATAATAATTGCATACAAAGTAATGTTATGTTGCGTTTCGGAAACGTGTTGGCTCAGTGTTTACGGCATTGGATTCAAACCGAAAGGTCCGCGGTTCGATCCCCACCGGAGGTAACTGCGTTGTGTCCGTGTGCAAGGTTCGTTTTCCAGATTGCCCACGTTGGGGCATCGTGGCGCTGTGTACTAAGGCGTACTGCACATCGATGGCGCACTTGTCTTCAGCCAATGCAAACCTTGCTTGTGTGGAGTTAGTACGTTGGGAATCTGACAGTTACTAGCTGCTGCCCGGTGGTTCTGTGCAGGTACTCCGGTTTCCTCCATCCGTAAACTGTCCTACACGAGAGGACCCTGCTGTCGAAAGTGTCCTCAAACCCCCCAAAATAAATAAATATTGTGCGTTTTGGTGTATTATGTAAGGCTAACAAATGCACCCGCTTAGCAAGCGGTTAAATTAGAACCACCTTTGATTGTTTTTATGGCAGCCAGGAAAATTAATGTTCGTTTATTCATTTGAATAAATACACTTAATACTTGAAGAATAAGTGTTGGACCACCATCCACGTTCATGTTGAAGTAAACAAGTCTAACGTACATGCAATTATTTTTTTTCTCTTTTCCCTCAGTTTTAATTGTTAATCCGATGTAGGCTACGTCAATCCCCGCGGCGTGGTAGACGATGAAGACAGATGGCTTATGTTTATCCCTACTGTATGATATATGTAAATAAAACAACATCAGAACTTTACAAACTCAATGTCAGTCATATTGTTTGGCGATGTCGAGCTCCTGAAGGATGTGTGTGTGTTTTGGTTTTAAACATTCTTTTAATATCATTCAGTAATCAAGTTAAATCTTTAAGATTAGATGGAAACTGTGAAATATTCCGCAAATAGATAGGCACTCAAGCTGTATGTGAACTGACAACTATTAGGTGTTGCTCTGTGGATTCATGTGCGGGGAGAGGAATAAGAATGGAATGATAAGACAAAGAAATAAACGGAGGAAATGAGGTAAAAAAGAAACAGATAAACAAAAAATCCAATCTCTTTTCTAGTTCAGCCTGATGTATTATTTAAATTTATCATATGACTTCTCCGTTTTCTTGGTTTATTACCGTTAGTAGTATAATAAAAGAGTGTTCGAGCCCACTAAGCCCCGTAGGTAATGTCTCGCGATTTTCGAGATTATTTTCTCGAGGAAAAATAGACTTCTCGCAAAAATGGGCTCGTATAACATGAGACGACAAGCGACTTTTTCGAGTCAGAAATCGGATGGGAAATCGAATCGTCGATGGAGAGACCACGAGGATTTGTCCCGTCTTGTCGATCGAATCTCGGAGTTCGAGCAAAAATAAAATTTTGGAAAATGTTAGAAAATTTTGAGCTCGACCAGTTCGAGCTTAGTCCAAGAATTCATTGCATTTGTTTCCCAAAATGACAGTGCTGACTGAAAATACCGCAAATCCGAGATGAAAAATCCTAAGTTGATGACAAACACCAAACCAGATATTTTTTTACTCTGCTTTTTAAGTGTTCCATCGATCGATTTCATCGATTTCGCCGAGATCTCTCTAGTGCGAAATTAACCATCGCGAGTCAAAATATCAAAACGTATAATTTTTGTCGGTTTTGTCAAGTGTCTCATCGAAGTATGGCGTCGATTTGGCGATGATCTCTCGTATGTGGAACACGAGAAATCGTCTCAAAATGCAAAAACGTGTAATTTTCCGTCTACATTTTGTTGTATTTTTACGGCGCGCGAGGTCAATTCGGTAGAGATCTCTCGGATGAGAAAGGAGATTTTCCTCGAATTAGATCGATCGCAGTTCTGTCTGTCTGTGACGGAAGTAGTGGGAAAATGCGTGGATTGCCTCAACAAAAAATCATTTCTGGTTCACAGTGGTGGGAATTTACCTTGAAACATTTTCTAGCTCAGCTAAAAAAGAACTTAGTAAATTTTCGCCTGAGCTGGTATTTCGGCTAAGGGTAATCCAATGGTGATTTATGTTAGAAACAAAAAAAACCCAAAACAATTTAAGTTCGAAGTAAGCTAGAACAGACGATCTTGATACAGCTCCTTATCTTTACAAATAGGAATGTCTAAAAGAGTGAAGATCGCTCGCCTTGGAGATTTGTGAAAAACGATTTTTGTCTGCCATCGTCGCCTTTTTGCTCAGTGTTTTTCGAATGGGGATTGTGTCGGAAATTGTAGAGCGCTCCCTTCGTTCGGACCCCTCGCAAATGAGCTGGAAAAGACGATGTCAAAAACGTTATGTTTCCATACAAATTTCCCATAGGAATTTGTAAAGTGTCGCGATCTCGGCCCCCGTCAGACTCGTAAGTTTGCAATTATTGCCGTTTTGCTCCGTGTTATTCTGAAGGGAAAATTGGTAAGAATTGTAAGAGGTGGTGACAGTGTAAAGTGCCGCGACCTCAGCACCCGTCAGATTTTTCGCCTGCATTTTGCAGTGTCTCATCAACAGGTGTGGTCGATTCGACACAGATCTCTCGAATGACAGAAAATAATTTTCTCCCCTCCTCCAATTCGATCTATCACGGTTCTGTCTGTTTTTGTAGAGTTTCATCAACAGATGTGGTTGATTCGACAGAGATCGCGGGGATGTGTGAAATTTCAACCTCGCGGCATGCAGAATGGCGAATGCTTGGATCCAAATGGGATGAGTGAAGTACGGCAAGAAATTCGTGAACGCTCTGTGATTGAGCAGAGTTCGACTATCACATGACAACCAACAGGCCTGTGATCGCGATGGATATATACGTTTCTGAGCAGATGGTAGTGAGCTACTTTTCGACAAGAAAGATTGGTGAAAGTATTGTGACAGAGATCTGACCACAATTACTTCCACATTTCAGAAAAGTGAAATATGACAAACTTTCGGTTAGAGATTCGTAAATGTACTGCGGCAGAGTAGAGATCTGACTACTATTACTACCCCATTTCAGGAGATTGAAACATGGCAAACTTTCGGCGAGAGATTCGTGAACGTACTGTGACAGAGTGGAGATCTGGTTGCTATTACTACCTTATTTCAGGAGATTAAAACATGACCAAACTTTCAGGTAAGAGATTAGTGAACGTACTGCGACAGAGTGAAGATCTGATTGCTATTACTACCCCCATTTTCAGGAGAAACATGACAAATATTCGGCAAGTGATTCGTGAACATACTGAGGTAGAAAGATCCGACTACTTCCTCATTTCAGGAGAGTGGAACGTGGCAAACTTTCGACATGAGATTCATGATGTTACTGAGACAGAGATCCGACTACTACCACATTTTAGGAGAATGGGAAATGACAGACTTTCAGGCAAAAGATTCGGTAACAGACTATGACAGAGTAGAGATTTGACTCCCATTGCTACAACATTCGGCAAGTGATTCGTGAACATACTGTGATAGAGGGATCTGACCACTATTACTATCCCATTTCAGGAGAGTGGAACAATGACAAACTTTCAGGTAAGCGATTACTGAATGTACTGCGACAGACCAGAGCTCTGACTATCGAAATAACCCTTTTCCCATACAAATTTCCCTTAGGAATGTGTAAAAGTGCCGCGACCTAAACAACCGTCAGAGGGAAAGTACGGCAACAAATTCGTGAACGTACTGTGATAGAGCAGAGATCCGACTATCACATGACAACCAACGGGCCTGTGATCGCGATGGATAGATACGTTTTCCTAGCAGATGATAGAGAGATACCTTTTCGGACAAGAGATTCGTGAACGTACTGCAACAGAGTAGAGCTCTGACTACTATTACTACCCCATTTCAGGAGAGTGGAATATGACAAACTTTCGAGCAAGTGCTTCGTGAACGTACTATGACAGAGTAGTGGTCCGACTACTATCACCACGACATTTCAGGAGAGTGAAACATGACCAACTCTTTTGTTCCAAGTCTCTAACCTCTTTTCAGATCGATTTAGTGAACTCGGTTCAGAAATGTCTTATCAAATCGTGATTTATTAGCAATCCTCAATTTATTTTGCTTTTGACCATTCATATTACACTGATCTTTCTCATGATTTTTGCAACTTAGAATTTTTTTTTAAAAATTCGCAGCATAAAACACAAATGACTTCAATGCCTTTTGAAGACAAGTGTGGACAATTTTTGCTTATGGCCTTTCTCATTATTTCCAAATTCCCAAGCCTTTTTGCTACTGAGTCAGACATTTTAAAAAAAAAAATTCGTAGCACAAGTCAGAAATGTAGTTTTGTGAAGTGACTTCAATGCATTTCAAAGACCAGTGCATATTAGCACATTAGACGTGGAGGGGGAAAGTAAGGAAATAAATAAGTCATGGGCCTAGACTATGTATACCATTTTTGATTATGGTCTTTTATTGAACTCCCTCAGAATGTTTACAACTGTTTTAAAATATTCGTAGCCTAAAACAGAAATATAATTTTGTGAGGTGAGTTCAATGATTTTCAAAGACCAATGTAGATCATTTTAACCCCTTTACTAGCGTCAGCAATATGCGACCGGTGCTATTTCCAAACATCCAGACAAATGTCCAGACATTAAAAGTTATATTTTTTCACTTTTTGCCACCAAAACCTTGCTTATGGCACCTCATGGGAACGTGCTCGCAGAGTTCGTTCCAATGAGTAGTCATAAGCTATGCTTTCGAGTCCAGAAGTGAATCATTTTCATGTTATTCGGGGTTTTTTTTTGTTTGCGTTTTTCCCTTGCGTGTCAGAAAAAGAGTGAGCAATGAACATATTTGATCTCACTTTGTCTTCATCGATTATATCGGGAGCACGGTGACTCGGTGATTACGGCACTGGACCTAAAACTGAAATGCAGGGCACATAATCCCGATTTCCCACGTGGGGACACGGCGGCACTGTGCAAGGCGTACTGCACATCGATGATGCGCTTGTCTTCAACCCATGCTAACCCTGCATGTGCGGCGTTAGTAAGTTGGGGAGTCTGACAGTTGCTCGCGGCTGCTCGGTGGTACTCTGGCTTCCTACACCCGTAAAACAGTCCCCCACGAGGAAAACCTGGCTGCCAAAAGTGTCGTTAAAACTCAATAAAAAAAACGATATATTATGGCTTGCCAGAAAAGAATGGGCAGATTCCAGTGATATTTAAGGGAAGTGGGCGATTCATTTAAAATTTATTTTGATCGATATCTTACTACTTACAGTTTATAATATCACCTGCAACTGCCAGGGGCGTGACTAGTGTGGGGGAGTAGGAAGGTGTCCCCCCCCTCCCAATAATTTTCCAGATGGAGAATTTTTGTCTGGATTGACGTGTTAGATATCGATTTAGGCAAACAAATTGGAGGTTAGTAGTACAGTGGAACCCTGTTAATTGAATAGCCACTTGCCAATGAGCATTATTCAGTTAACAGGAGTATTCAATTAACAGGGACAGTACCACTTTCCTGTATTCTAGAGATAAACTTAGCATTTATTCTATTATATCTTGTTTGACAGTGCACCATGAGCTCTGTCAAATAAGATAGAATAGATTAAATGCCTGTATTGGATGTACTTAGGCCAAGTAGGTCTATAAACAAAAAACTGGGGAGAGTCAGGGTAATTTCTCGACAGGACTGGTTACAAGATTTTTTATTCAGTTAACAGGAGTATACTCTATAATCTATATTCAATAGACAGGTCAAATTCGTAATGAAGGTTTGATAAATGGGTTTCTGCTGGTATATTCAATTAACAGGGTTATTCAATTAAGTGGGCTCCACTGTACTCGATTCGGTCTGTTGGGGCCCAGCATGACCAGTTTAGAGTACCCGCACGGTATGTGTTTAATTAAATAATAAGTTGCGTCACAACTATTACTTGTATATTGTGTACTAAGGCGTATTGCACATCGATGGTGTACTTGTCTTCAACCAATGCTAACCCTGCTTGTTTGAAGTCAGAACGTTGAAGAGTCTAATAGATGCTAGCCGTTTCTCTGGGAACTGAATATGTTCTAAACAAATGCTCAAGCTGAGAACTTCGAGCAATTCACACTGTCCTAACATTCAATCAGATCTTATGCAGGAATGATCAGTTTTCGATGTTTCATCATTTTGTAACTGTGAATGATGGAATTAACTCCGGATACCGATTTTACATGATGTGATTTTCTTGAAGTGCATTTCAAGAATTTTTTTATTACGATAAGTAAAGGTACTATAGAAATCTCATACCGAATGACACCATGCACACTTATGAAGCTCGATATTGCGTACACTGTAGTTGTAAATAGTAGCAGTTAGAATTTTTGCCGATTTGAAACCGAGTTGATGTTTTTTGGGAAGTAAAAGAGACACCAGCATCACCAAGAAGCTCTAAACTACTCATGACTTGCCCTCCGAATTTCCAACCATAGAAAATTCTGGCTAGGATTGGGCAGACCCCCCGCCCCCTGTCGTCACGTCCCTAGCATTGCTTTTCTCTTATTTTTTCAAAATTGTAAGCCTTTACACAATGTTGCAAAAGCATCAAAATATCATTGGGATATTTTTTCCCGTATTGCAACTAGGAACTGAACCAATTCTATCTTGTTTGAAAGTGCTCTGGAGCTCTGCCAAATAAGATTGACTTGGTTAAATTCATAGTTGCATGATGGGAATTATTTACTGTTTGAAATTGTGGTATTTTTGACATCAATGTGTCGAGATATAACGTTAATGACATGCATTGAGTCTATTCCAGTCCATCGTTTAATACTACCAGGCTTTCATAGATCGTGATGCATCAGCAATAGCGAAACAGGCTTCATGAACCAGGTATGGAGGGGTTCAATCTTCAGGTATACTTAGAGGTTATTACTTGATTAAATTCATATCGACCAATATACCAGGCCAAGATAACTTCATATCAGCCTGAGACCGAAGGCTGGAGTGAATTACCGAAGGCTGATATCTCTGCCGATATGAAACTAACCAAGTAAAAACCTTCTTATTTATTAACAGGTTGAGGGCTAGATTATTTTTGGTGGTCTGAATTTGTTATTCAAAATTTGTTTTATTACAAATTATTGGAGAGTGCCCACAGGCACTCTCCAATAAGTTGTAAAAAATCAGTCTATATGAAAAATATATTATTTGCGTTCGACTGAATATGAAACTTGAGTGAGGAAAATATTGGCTTTTGCTCTGGTACCCTCACTTTTTTAAAGTTCTGATAGTGTCTTCCAGTACCCAACCAGTTAAACCCAGACAAATAATTACAGAATGTTCTCAGATCTGTTACATTTTTCTGACAGTGTAATTGTTTCTAATTCTTTTCACAAAGCCCGATATTTCCTGTTCTCCTAGTTCATCTATCCAAATGTTACAGCTTTCCCAGTGGGGAATTCGCGACGTTCGCATTGCTGAACTATCTCTTCCCCAGCTTAGACAAATCTCCGAATACGACTCTGAATATCTTGGTTTGCATTGATTTTTTGTACACCTCACTCTCTACTTTCTTCTCTTCATCCACCTCTTCCTTACTTATTGACATCCTTAATGCCTCACAATATAAAAACTCAACTTCCACGTACACGATTATGCCTGTTAACGCCAATCTTCCGGGTTGCATTCGACGAACAGCGAAAAACAATGTCCATGTAAACAAATTACTTGCGCCCAGTAATGCACCTCTATATTGGTTCATATCGGCCGAGATCGGCGTCATATCAGTCGAGTGTGAAGTCATATCTACTGAGCTAGATCATGGGTGATTCTGGTAACGAAAATCTACTAAATAATTTGAGTGTATTTTAGTTTATTTGCAACTTCTAAAAGAATAATATTAGAATTATTGGAGATAGTCCTGACCTCGTCGACCTACGCTCACGGATTATTATGCTGCTAAATGTCATGTTAACTGCACAAGCCCAGCTCTTTAAACTGTGTTGTTGTCCTGCAGCGGGGAGAAGACAAAAGGTCTCGCCCAGTTTGTTTGATGTCGGTCTAGATATAAGCCCGAGGTAACTTCATATCAGCCTGAGCCCGAGGATCAAAGGCTTATTTGAAGTTACTGAGGGTTGATATCTTAGACAAGAAGAAACTAACAAAGCAATAGCCCCTTTATTTATTAGACTGAATTAAATAACTATTAAAATTCCATATCTGCTACAGTTTCCTAACAGCATTATAGTTAGTCTGTGTGAAACACACAGACTATTGTTTTTGTACTGTTTCTTTTTTCTTTCTTTTTTTTTCTTTTTTTTTCTTATTCTCTTATTCTTGTCTTCACTTCCTTGTCAGCACGATAACTCGGAAACGAATTGTCCTATCTTGCCGACTTTTGGAATACTGAGAGACAGTCACAAGTTCTCGGCTACCTATGTTTTGCAGGTCGCTAAAGCCCTTGAGTGTGGCCCCGTCGGCCACGGGGTTTTCACAGCCTCTAATTCCCTGTAACAGTAAATTAGCCTGAAGGAATACTTTGTTATATTTATTCACACTGGAGACAATGTAAACAATTAGCGGAGTTAGCTGTCAAACATTAAATTTTATCTGCTATTTTAATCAGAGATCAGTCAGATGTCAGTTCCTCAAACCAAGTTGAGATAAACCCTTTGCTTTGCGAGGAAATAAAGTATAAATTATTCAGTTCAATGTTTTTAACCCTCTCAAGACTTCGATGTGGGTTCCAAAGATTTTAAGAATAATGATAAACCTTTCCATACTCACATATCTGCTCTAAACATAATTCAAATAAGTGACAGACAATAAATATCCATTTCTGATTCCTTGATCGAACCCTTTGAATGCTGTGCACATATATGCTTTTTCTGGTTTCCTGCAAAAATTTATCTGATTCCTGTATGAATATCTTTAAATACTATTAACGAAAACCTATTTCTGATTTCTTTAAAAATATTTCACCCCTATAAATAAGTCTCCATAAATTCTCTTTCTATTTTGTTTATTTCCAATGCTTTAACCCCTTTCACACAGACTTGAATTTACTGGATGCAGTAAATTCTGTTTCTCTAGTTTCTCATTGTTTTCATGAGTCCGAAGTTTCCTCTTGTCCTAGTTCAGCTATCCAAACGTCGCTGATTTACCAGTGGGGAAGTCGTGACGTTCGGACAGCTAAAATATCTCTTCTCTCACTTCGGCGAATTTCCGCTGACGACTCCGAATCTTAGTTTGCTTTGAATTTTGTGAACAACTCTCTTCTTTTTTATCTTCATCAATCTAATCCTTTCTTATTGCCATTATTAATACCCCACCATACCCCCTCAAAAAAAAAAAAAAAAAAAATCAACAGTCCAATATAACCGATTACGTCGGCAACATCAACCCTTTGAACCCGAGGGGGCGTTTTTCCTGTCTGAGAGCATGATACGTCATAATTTTATTAAGTAGGATGTGTGTTAATTGCATGTGTAGGGTAGACAAATCAATATTTCCAACATGCTGCCCCAAAGCTGCACGTTGAAAATATTAAATGGCCCATCCCAAATAATGAATATGGACTCTTCCAATTGCTGCTATTGAACTGACATGGAAGATACCACCAGGGTTCAAAGGGTTAATATAAATTTCTTGGAGCTGCACATTGAAAATATTAATTGGTCAACCCGCAAAGATTGAATATGGACTCTTCTAATTGCTGCTATTGAGCTGACATGGAAGATACCACCAAGATTCAAAGGGTTAATATAAATTTCTTAAAGCTGCACGTTGAAAATATTCATTGGTCTACCCGTAAATAATGAATATGGACTCTTCTAACTGCTGCTATTGAGCGGACATGGAAGATACCACCAGGGTTCAAAGGGTTACTATAAAGGTTCCCGCTGTCATTATAAACTTTTTACTTTTGACCTTCCTTAGAGGCCAGCGCATGTGTGTCCTGTTTATGACAGAGTACAACAAGTGGTAGCTAATTTAGCAGATGTTTCTGAACTATCTCTCCATCTGATGTTGAGATGAAGTCTCCGTTCAAACAGGGTTTCGCAATAGGTAAAGTGAAAGGAAGACGTCTGAGGTGACAGCAAGTTTGAGTGATGTCCCTGTGTATGATTAACATATAAAATAGGTGTCTGGTTTATTTGCTGGAGTTAAGATTTCCAGTTGTAACTAAAATATGTACAATGACGACTTGTGGTCCCGACAGCAGAAGTTAGGGTTACACAGTAGGAGAGAACGGTTGGAAAATCCGAGACATTGGAAAATCCGAGTCAATCAGGCTGTGACGTAAGTGATTTTTATACTTCGACCCATTGACTACGCTCCAGTTCTTTTAAGATCTTTTATAGGCGGTTCTTGCTTTAGACTTGAGCGGTAGAAGAACAATTCTTTATTTTCACAGTTCGTAGGGTCCTGCGAATATTCGAGATTCGATTCGATATCGATACCAAACGTCTGCTTCGAGATCGATCCCGAATCAGTCTCAAGATTCGATTTTTTCGAATCTCTCGTGCATGCACTAACCGCAATTTCTTACATTTCCATAAAAAATTGGATAACATTGTCATTGGAAAATTCATTCATGTAGGCTTTTTCTATTTAATTGAGTAATTGACAATGTTTAATTGTTAGGTAAGTAGTGAATTTTGCCCAGAACATTATCCATAGTTTTAGTTTTTGAAGGCTTAACTTTTTACTATTCACGTTCTTAAGAACGTGAATAGTAACAGGTTAAGCCTTCAAAAACTAAAACTATGAATAATAGGCCTAGCTGTATCAGCGACGGTGCTACAGAGAATATTTATTTATTGGTGTTTATGGTAAGGGTCATCACAGTATTCCGTAACTTCCGCTTGGTGCAATATGAAATAACTTGTCTTTTAAGATTCGATTATGGATTCGATTCCATATCGATA
This sequence comes from Pictodentalium vernedei, assembly GCA_031216915.1. Taxonomy (NCBI): domain Eukaryota; kingdom Metazoa; phylum Mollusca; class Scaphopoda; order Dentaliida; family Dentaliidae; genus Pictodentalium; species Pictodentalium vernedei. Next base: position 400,845,456 of record CM062297.1, on the reverse strand, counting down.
TAAGAGACTCGATTCGAAAACAAATTGTGATTCGCAGATCCCTAACAATTCGTTCAGGTATACGATTACATCATCTTCACTGGTCGAACGCCTCTACACACACCCCTCCAAACTGTATGCCTACGGAGCCAATTCGAACCAAAACATCCTTCGTTAGATCTTAAAAACGATAACTATTCAGAGTTTCACGTTTTTTATAATGTATGGAAGACCATCGAATAATCCCTCAGATTATAAGAGCTTGCCGTTACAAACACCGTTGAAAGATTCAAAAGTAAGCTCGTGAAGCTCTTCCAAAACAGTGTAGCATTTAATTTTTTTTGTAATCTTTTATTTTCTGCACCATTTTGAGACTTGTCAGTTTTAAATGTTAGGAATATAATCTTCAATAAAAATATGTGTTGCTGTCAATGGGAAATTATCAACGGATATGGCCACACGGACCCGTCATCTCATTGGGTCATTGTCAAACAAATTGAAATTCGTCCGATTTTCATAAATTTTAGTCTAGAGTAGATATAAAAAAATAGCTGATAGAAGTTTTTCTTTTATCTATTTGATTTACGTTTTTACGTTATTTGAAGTTTAGCGATTTTTGGCATTTGCAATCCCAACGCGCCAAAATTGGGACACAGATTATTACTCCGTATTCACTTCACCCACAATTATAAAATTTCACACACTATTTCTTGGTCAGAGTACGGCGTGTTTGCATTTCCAAATTTCCATCTTTATCCAAAACAATCACGCATTTACATCTTCTGTACGTCTTTTTTCAAAGAGCAATAACATTGACTCATTTGAGATCTCATCCTTGAAGTTTGAGAACACATTATTCTCCCATAAAAACCGATCTGGGAAATTCTCAGTGTTTTAGACCGAACAGGTTCATCCGATTTTCATGAAATTTTAGTATGTTGGAGAGCTGAAATAGAAGACGCGAGTTTTTTTATTTTGACATTGTTACAGTACGTGGAGAGTGGATTGTAACTAAATCACCCGCGGGGTGGAGTTATCACCCAAACTATAACTTTCAAATTTTGTATATATCGACTAAAAATACAAGCAATATTTCAGTCAATGGACCTCCGGGTTCAACCCGGAGGTCCATTGACTGAAATTTTGCTTGTGCTTGTTATGCTTTGCAACAAATTTGCAATTATTGCTTGGGTGGAATCTCCACTCTGTGGGTGATTTAGTGACACTCTCCACGTACTGTAATTCACTTGATGTTTTTTTCAGTTTGCTTCATTAATTAAAATTTTGCTGATGATGGTATTTATTACTTGGGTGAGTTTGATATGTGCCGAGATTTAAGCCCGAGGTAACTTCATGTCGGCCTGAAACCGAAGGTCGATCTAAAAAAGGTCGTTTTTTTAACAATTTCGATTTCTCTTATTTTCAAAAGGTTTTGGTTCTGAAATTGTTGGTGTATAATCTCCCATAAAAACATATCCAAATATGCAATCCGCTTTCACCCGACGAGAAAAGAGTTCACTTGTGGAGAAATTTTGACATCAACATCGCAAAAATTAAAATTTGGACGAAATTTTAGTATGTTGAGTATCTAAAAAAAATTAGCATATAGCTATTTTGTATTTTTGCTATTTACTGCTATATTCGGCATTTTTTTACGTCAGTTTAGGTTTTTTGACAATTATAAGAAGTGACACGTATATACTATAAAACATAGGGGCAATAGATTTCACATATGGACGTAACGATAACCGAAGGTGTGCAGACTCATGGTTTGACCTTGCGGCCATGAAACGTAAAAAAATAAAAAAAAACGTCTCAAAATTAAATTTCATTGGGTAAAGTTGAAAATACATGGTAGTTTAGGTCATTTGAGTTGTGATGACATTTCAAATGCAAAGCTGAAAAACAGTTTGAAAATCCAACTTAAATACCGGAGATATGACGTAAATACCGTCAGCAGCGGTGTCACTTCATGTTTTCGCCATTTTCGACAGTTTTCATTAAAACGGCTAATTCTTTTACCAACACAACAATGTCTTTATTTATTTCAGTTTCTATCCGCGATGCGAGAATTGCGAGTTTTACTTTTTTCGTAATCTTTCGTTTTTAGCCTAATTTTGAGGCTCATCGTTCTGAAATTTTGTAAATGTAATCATAAAAGAACAAATCTAAACATTTGTTGCCTTCCTCAGAAATACTTTAAAGACGAACCGACCCGTGACGTCATTAGAGGTGATGTCCGAAAAAATTAAATACATTCGATTTTCACGAAATTTTAGTTTTTTGTAGAACCCCAAAAGTATAAGAATATTCTTTTTGGATTTTTCTATTTAACCCTTTACCCAACATAACGGCCAAAACCGACCAACTCTATTCTCAAAAATCACAATTACTTTTCATTATTTTTTGAATTGTTTGTCTGTCTCAAAAACATAGGTTATGACCCCTCGTTGGAACGAGCTCGTTGAGCTCGTTCCAACGAGGGGTCATAACCTATGTTTTTGAGACAAAAAATTAAAAAAAGTAGTTATTCAAGAATTTGTTTTGCATGTGTTGTCTACTTTTCATGGTTGTAAAGGGTTAACGTAACTTTTGATGTTTTTACGTCATTTCATGTTTCCACAGCTTTCCTTGTACTGGCTCAGAAACTGTAAGAAATTATGCCTTCATATCTTACATATACCTAAAGGAATACATTCATTTATTCAACATCACATTCGTGTTCTTGAATAAATTCTTGTATTCCCTTAGGTGATGTAAGATATGAAAGCCTAATCTCTTGCAATTTCTGAGGCAGGACTGACGTGGAAAAACATGAGTTACCCAATTCTAAAATATAAGAATCAGGATGGATGCTGATTCATACACAGAACGACACACGCGTTTGAATGGGTTAATCGATACGGCACGAATGCCAGCGTGGACGGATAGAACAAGGGGTCACAGACCTCGAGTTTTATCCTTCCGCAATAGCACAAGTGTAATATAGATTAACCCATTCACACGTGTGTGTCTTTCTGTGTTTATGGCACGCTTCCACTACAACTACCAACAAAGAGAACACACTTTATCGCCAACCAAATTTGCGAGGGGAACCCGTGTTATTATTTCGTCCCCTGAGTTCCAATGTGTTCTATGTGCCTACTGACTCATAGAACACATTGGAACTGGGGGATGATTTTTAGCTATCGATAGCGATTCAAATTGTAATTACGGCGCACGATTTTGTAGAAAAGTCCAGTGAAATTTCGCTTCTATTTAAAAATAGTCCGTCAACGATTTCCGTTCCGCACATATGTGAGGAGCAGATTTTCATTTTCCGCATGGTTTAGTGTTGCTGTAAATGGGGATTACATAGAACATGCGTGTAATAAAATGTCTATCCTGAATTATTATGCCTCACGTTTGTAACATCAGCCGGGATTGGTTAATTCGACACCTTCTAAAAGTCATAGTACTGGAGTTTTGGGGCAAAACACGGATACTATCGGAAGGTTTTCCCTGGAGACAAGAGAACGAAGAAAATGTAAGCTCCACTTCCATTGATCAGCGTCGATTGGAATTTCTCAACACCAAACGCTGGCTCCGTGTTCGTTTAACTTTTTTCGTCACCGGTAGACACAAACTTACCAACAAATGGGCATATTCAGTGGGTGTGTTTTCAATTTTAACTGCAAACAATGAATTCAAAAGAATTAGAAATATTAAAAACTCACGTGTTGTTCACCACCTCACTCCAGTGAATCCTGAATGTGAGTTATGACCTCAATCAATGATATTTCCACAAGTTTAGTAATCCCCGTCCTCACTGAACCTCCGCCTCAAGTTCAAAATAAATTGTTTCACTCCGCTTAATTCTATTAACTGCCGTCATCTGAGAAACACGAATTTATATACCGTTAATTTATACCACTTATCACACAAGCATTAACAATGAATTATAACATGAACAGCTGTAAACACTGGCATTTGTTGATATAGAAACTCCCAAAGCGACGGCACTTGTGACAAGTCATTTTCGAAGAGACGTCATTCGTTCGAAATGACGTCATGTTTTTGGATTCGACTACATTGTTGTTACAAAACTGATGGCATGCTGCAGTTAACGCTTAACATTATAACAATGAACGTACTTTTGTTCGGCATAATAAAATAATTAGAACGTTTCTTTTCATGTTCTATCGGTCGATAGTACCTGAGTTTGTGTGATTTCTGAAATAAAACCTTCAGCAGCATCGCTGCTTCAGGTTTTATTTCAGAAATCACACAAACTCAGGTACTATCGACCGATAGAACATGAATTATATATTGATGTTGAAGGTCACATATTTATGCACAATGGCTAATCATGACCGAAATAGAACATGAAAAGAAACGTTCTACTATTATATCAGACCATCAATGTCGACATCCAATCGAATCTGTGAAGCTTCTAGGAACCCCAATAGTACTGCTATAAGACATTTCAAGAAGACATAGCGCACTTTCTATATCTTTTGCTAGAGGTGCTATTGAGGCGGTATTGAAATTTCCAGTTCGTTTTCGGTATCGGTATTTTTAGAATGATTTACCTCAATATCGGTACGATATTCGGTGTCAACCACGTGCATGTACCCGCACCGATACAAATATGAAATGGAAATTTTGATATACTCCCCAGCTATAGTTCACTGATTTACAACAGACAAAGCTACCGAAATGTCAAATGTTGGAAGCTACTCGGGGACTCACTGTCGGTCATCTGATGTAATAAAAAAGACTAGAGAAAGTACCCTCTGAGTATTTTTTCTCAGCTTCTTTGTTACTTAAAGTGACCGGTGGTGATTGCCTTTATCAATGTTTCGTCATGGAATCTTCGTGCCATGAATTTTGCATAATGTTCTGTTGTTTGTACTTTTATTTTTAACTAATGTCAAGAATATTTTTCAATACAGAAGTTTCGGTATTTTGATATTCCCTCGGTACGGTAAATCGATACTGGTTCGATACCGATACCAAAAGATATTTAAGATATACAGCCCATTTCTAGGCGTTACAGAATTGAACGAAAAATGCCATCAAATATCATGTTCAGAATTTTCAGCTGGCTCAGAGCTGCTGCAGAGCATCTTTGGTGTGATTTTACCCTTTTAAGAATGTTTTCAAAAGATACACAAAGCTTTACAAAAAGTCGTAAGGTATAGTACTTTATGCAGTCAAATTTTGTCAAGAGATCTGGTTCAGCTATTCCAGCCATAACCCTTTAGGAAACGTTACATTCTTGTTTCTTGTTTACCATATTACTTTAATCATTTCTTTTTTTCCGGACAGAAAAGACCAAGAGGAAGCTATGAAAAAACTACCAATATACTCATTTCTTATAGTTCTGACGGTACCTATCGCTTTCATAATTGTTTTGAACGCATTCTTGAATTCTCACAACCAAACATCCGATGTTTATTTCCCTCTGTATGGCGGAGTGGATCCAGTTGTATGGGACTTAGAAGTACAGCCACAGATTGCCCACCAATTAGAGAAGAGCAATATACGAAGTTTGTCGAGTAGCGATAAGTTAGACAAGTTAACTTATAACAATGGTAATGGAATCGACGTAGTTCCTAAATCCAAAAGTGGCCTTCACGAGATTAGCGCATTTAGAGATGACACAGTGGACAGTCTTCTTGCAAAGTTAAGGTTTTTGGACAGCTCCAAATTCAGCTACTTTGATTTGAACAAGCAGAAAGTTGAGGCAAAGCACAGAACACAATTAAAGTCGCGAGAAAAAGATACACTTTCGCTATACAAAAACAATAAATCGTAAGTATTTAGGAAAGTCTAGTTTTCAGAAGTGAAATTCTCGTTGATCGTCAACAATTTTTTAACTCTTTACCCAACGTAACGGCCAAAACCGGCCAGCGCTATTCTCAAAAAATCGTCAATTAATTTTTCATTTTTTGTCTCAAAAACATAGGTTATGACCCCTCTTTTGAACGAGCTCGTCGAGTTATTCAAGAATTTCGTTTGCAAGTGTCGTCTGCTTTTCATGTTAGGTAAAGGGTTAAATATGTTATAATAATGAATTTGGGATGAAAGAATGGTGCTTGAGAGTTCCTGATTCCATATCCGGTTCGAACCTCATCTGAGTTTTTCACACACACTTTCGATATACAAAAACTATACGCCGTAAGTATTTGGGAAATTCATTTTTTACTGAATGGAAATTCTTGTTGATCGTCAATAATGTTTTGCAAAGATGTTATAATTGGGATTTAGCACGAAAAGATGGGGCTTAAGACGTCCTGCTTCCACGCTTAGTTTGAACCTCATCAGGGTTCATCAGATGCATCTCGTTCCATATATGCGCTGTTACATCCCACTTTGTAATAAAAGTTGCAAAATGAAATAATTATTACAAAATGCAACTGCATGGACGGGGAAAACGTTGCAAAATGTAATAAACTTTTTTTCAAATGAGCAGTCAGAAACTAATTCCTGTTATTATACAAATATTAAAATGCATTTGTGTCTCTAGCATTCTACGACTGCTTAGGGTATATTATGTCCACTTCTACGCGTATTTCGTAGATTTTCGAACTTTTATTAGAAAATGCAACTCCATGGACAGAAAAAACGTTGCAAAATGTAATAAGTGTTACAAAACGCAAGTACATGGACTGAAAAAACGTTGCAAAATGTAATAATTGTTACAAAATGCAAAGAAATTGACTTGACAAGAGTTGCATTATGTAATAAACTTTTTTTCCAATGGAATTATCGGAAAAGTTTTCATCTGATTAATTCACTTACATATACCCACACCATGTATCAATCGGCAATATATTAGCCCCCCCCCCCCCGCCCCCTCATTACCGTTTCCCTTGATTTTGCAAACCTTTATTTTTCTGCTACTGGAAGTATAAAGTTGCTGAAAAGACACCGAGGTTCTTGCATAATTGGCGGATTATTCTCGTCCATTTCGAAAATACACGTTGACCCTATTTAATTTCTACATGTGAATATACATTCATCATGGGACTGCACTGCAAGGTGAACTAGTCTATATATACTTTGTTGAGGCGATATTCAACACCCCGCCCTTCGCCATCCGACTAGTGTTCAGACGATGTGATATTTTAACCGGTTAATCATCATCGAAGGCGCACAGGGCCGTCTATAGGGGCGCGATCCCCACTTACATCCTATACATCCTAAATTAATTACGTAATGTTTTTCATGCAGAAACGTAAGGACAGGCGGGAACAAGAGAACTGAGAAGGCCGCCAAGACAAAAAGAGCCACCAGCCCAGGAGACGGGGAAAGAAAGAGAGAGGAGGAGGCCACAGAACGGATCCGCCCTTAGTAGCCACCGAGGCGAACCAAAGACGTCCTCTACTCGCGACTCGGGCTACGATGTCCAGCCCCTAGACTCTTTCCTTTGACATAACGCGGAGTTGTGAAGGGAATTGACATTGTCATCAGGACAGTCGCCCACAAGACTAATGACCGTTACTTCCGTTGATATTGAACATTTTGAATCTCTGGGCCTGACCGAATGAGCCAGGAAAGGCAGCTAGCCCATCTCAAGGACAGCCGTATTAATATAGGGCCGGGGCTACTCAGTGGCACAGCCGTCTCGCTGTGCCCGAAAAACGTCCAGTCACTCAGCTCCGTGGACAACGGCAGCGTGCTCACCATGACGTCGCTGACGTCACAGCTACTCTAACAGTTTCTCACTCTTGTTTTTTTGCCATTCACATACAGGGTGTGTGCATTAAGCATCCACACCCAGCCTGGGGTGCAAGCAATGCGCACTGTACATAGCCATGCGACTAGAGTTAGCCATTGAAACTATAGTTGTTGTGTCAGCGACAGGACATTGAGGGTCCCGGGGTCCGGGAGTGGGTGATGATAGGCTGGGTACATAACATACCACCAGCGTGCCCGTCAGGCAAGCGACCAGGAGAATATCTTTGGGCCGTTGGTCAGACACTTAACACTTATCCTAGCGACAGCCAGAAAGGTGACTTTTAGCTTACAGCCCGGGCCCGAAGTCCCAGGTGCACATGGTTCACTAATTCCACTCCCGGGGTGGGGGATTCTATCGGTACGATCAAACACTTGACACACATGTGAGGACATTCTCACAAAAAACACACATTGACAGCATTTGATTAAATTAAAAAATACAGCACCCCAAAATACCTTACAATCCGGGAACAAATCTGCAGGAGAAATAACCCTAGGCGCACCATCCAGTGTTCGTATTAAGGGTCTCATGGACAAACGCGAACACATATTGCTCATACTTGTGATGTCGATGTTCAATTCCGCTTCACTTTCAATCTGAAACAAATTTCAAAGAACATAAATTACACATAGATAATTTACTTCAACACTATTTTTATCAAAACAGTCTGGAAAAAATATTCCCCCAATTCCGCCGAATTTTGGTTGAAAATTGCGCATCCATTTTGATCTTGTCTCTCCGGAGCAAATGTTCATATGCTTCTAAATATAATATTCATCTAAAAGTGGTGTCCATTTCAATTTTTCATTGTTCATGTTTGTCTCCCGGGAAAGTTGGGTCAGTAATATGAAAAAAAAATCTCCAACTGGTTTACATATTAAAATTTTGTTCTTGACTTTAATTGTTGGGTATTTGGGCATTTAGTGGAGTACATGAACTGATTGCAAAAAATGTTATATGGAGTACATACACAATTCCCACAAAACAGGGAGCACCACATATGACTGTGTGAAGTCACGGTGTCAATTAAATGTGCTTTTTGAAACAAGAGTTCTAAAAAATATCAAAACCCAAGCTCTCAGGCCACCCATCTAATTCTGTAAGGAATACGATGCTATTATGGTCTGAGTGGATTGTTTACCCACTTGTCGTGGAGTTTGCGCACAGACTACCGTTGATGGAAAGGAATGGCCTTTTACTCTCTAAAATATACAGATTTCTTTCAACCCCAGTTATAGACATTCCAATCAAATAGTATTAGTTTCACATTGAAGACATCAATATATTTACACAATTTGTGGAACTGCGGGGCGTAATCATAAATCCTGAGCTGTGCTGATTCTTCATTCACAACTATGAAGTAAACAAATACATATACGGTACAGTCGCCGTGGACTGTTCATAATCCACGCGTGGGCATTGATATCCACGCATGCATTTATTAAGTAATAAAAATCATCATCCGATTTTAATTAATGGAGTACCTGGTTGTAGTGGGTCGCACCTGGGATGCGTAAACTCCACCTTACACCGCCTAAGGTAATCCAATATAAAAATAACGCCTTGTAAAACGACGTATACTGATACACATAGGTTGCAAACTAGACCGAGCTCTTTGTGATTGTTAGAACGTGATAAGGCCCGCAAGTGGCTCTATTGTTGTTTGTTGATCACAATAGACCCTACCCTCTAAAATAGGTTGGGTTGAAAATCAACCCAAATCAACTGGGTTGAGTGAATGTGAACCCAATTGGGTTCATATTCACCCAACCCAGTTGATTTGGGTTATTTTTAACTCAACTGATTTTAGAGTGTTGTGCCACTCTGGAATTTGTTGAGAAATGGAGTGAAAAATATGCATTTTTCTCAATGTGAGGGTCTTGGCGCGAGTTGTTAAAATATGAAGCCCAAAATGTGTATTTTACTCGTAAACACAAATCAAACAAGGGAATCTCCGAACACATTTTAACCTTTAAACCCTGGCGGTATCTTCCATGTCAGTTCAATGACAGCAATTAGAAGAGTCCATATTCATTATTTGGGGGTAGACCAATTCGTATTAATATAAATTGGTCCAGCTCACACATTCGCTTAGCAGCCATTTCACTTAATGAAACTATGACGTATTATGTTCATGGACCGGAACAAACAGCTCGCGGGTTCAAAGGAATAAGAATAAAGGGCCTAGGTATCAGGGCTGGGAGGAGTTAAAATTTTCTTTTACACGTTAACGTGTTAAATAATTCTGCGTTAACGAGTTAAATGACGTTAAATGTTAAAATGAACAAAATTTTAATAACTTCGGCCATTTTTATTGATTTGAATTTGAATATGATTGAACTTACGTAGAGTTCGTCTCTTGAGTTCCAATGTGTTCTATGTGCCTACTGGCACATAGAACACATTGGAACTCAGGGGACGAATAGTTAATATAGTTCTCTCAGGTTATCATAAATTCTAGCATTCGGCGTTGTTTTCATTTAAGAATACAATAGCTGCGGCCGTATCCTTAGAAAGAGACAACCGCCGTTGCTCGAATACCAGTCCTTACATGGAAAATTGCTATATCGCCAAATATCGGCGGCCCAACTTCGCCAACTTTGGTAGGAGGGCTTCATGACTTCTCCACCAAATCAATGGGTCGTCTATAATTGACGGACATCTAAATTATTCGTGTTCTTCAATTTCGTCAAATGGCCCAAAATTGGACATCATCGTCACGCGCGATCCGGCTTGGATAAACACAAGATAACGACGCAATGCTACATATTATACAATTATAATCTTCAAAGTTAAACGTTATTAACTTGGTTAAATTTTTTAACATTGTTAAAATAATTTAACACGTTAACGTTTGAAACGTTAACTGCCCCCAGCCCTGCTAGGTACTCTCTTCCTACTAATTCGCAGCATTGAATGACGTGTTGGTAAAGATAATGTTGGTCTACAATCTTTCCCACCCCACCCCCCCCCCCTCTCTCTCACTCACTCTTAACTATTTCAGGAAAAGGACGGAGTCGTTCACGTATCCCATTTGTGCCCCCGTTTTTACGTCTCTGTAAATAACAACACTTACCAAATAATTGATGCCTTTCGCTACTGCATCCGATGAACTTTCATAGAACTCACGGTTTGGCAACAGTTTAGTCCACCACCTCTTCACCATCAGCCTAAACCTAATATCCTCTTTGAAAGTCGTTGTTCCGTCTCTGATGAGTTATGTGGGTTCATTACCCTTTATAGCTGTAGTATTCAAGTAACCTTTTTGATATCCCACTTCACGGTTGGCCTCGACATAACGTGAATCTGGTTGTTGAAAGTGGACCAATTTATCCTCTGGGCACCTCTTTCTGTTTACTTTTGAGACCCTGATTCAGATTGAGGTTCACAGAGGGTAAATGTAGTGATGTTACTCTGCAGTGCAGGGTAGCATCACTAAATTCACTCTCTATGAACCTCATTTTGCAGCTGTCAGTCTGCTTATTTTCTGGCTTGTTTGGAGTCCTTTAGACGTGTTTTCTGTGAGAGAAAACGACTGTTGGGTGGTGATACGATATTTTTAGAGATAACTTGCTGTAATGAAAATTATACGACATTTTTGAATTGATTTTATCTCTGCCATTCTACGACATGCGTCATTTATGCTATGAGTGGTTAGTCAAGGCTTCTCGCCCGTTTCATTTCCACCTATCATTAACAAGCTGATTGCCTCCGTTCAAAAGATATGAATTTTGAGATCCGACATTTAGAATAAGCACTCCCCCTTTTTAAATGCTTTGAATACAAAACATGTAAGAACAATATGCGAACAAGTCGAACCACAATTGCACGGATCAGTTGCTTCTTTCCGTATTCATCTTTTCTAATCGATATCATAGACTCCGAATTTGTGAAAAAGAGTTTCACACCAAAGCGGGAGGGAGATATGACAAATACAAATGTAACCACTTTTTGTCATTTTATTCATATTATTTTCTGTCTTGGTGGGGTATGGATGTTGCGGTTGATATGCGCAAGTGCTGAGAGTTTATACGGTCTTGTGCCCTGTTGATTGCAGGTCAGAATTATCGAATTGGCAGAGATTCCATAAAGGAATTAGTAGGTATGGCTTATACAATGGCGAAGATCCAAACGTTGATGGACTGCTAGGAGATATTACTTCTGAACCAATAGTCGGCGCGGGTGAGTATCATATAACCCGTATAAAATCTTTCAAATTCACACGAGTGCATGGTTAAAAGAAAGCATAAACTACAGAACGTAAGCTAGGAAAGGAGTATTGAAGAGTATTGAAGAAAAACTGTCCTCATTATTTTCCCAACATGCACATGAATTACCGCACTCGTACTCTTGTTGTGTTGCGAGTTTCCAGGGATAACGTCGTTTTTAAATAAGGCCCTACGAACCTTCGAAATTCAATTCGATTCGAAATCGTCCCGATATTTCGATTCCTGTCGCGCTGATTCGGAAATTTTCATTTTTGAATCATCGAAATGTCATCTTGAACTCTTCTTCTATCATCAGGTCTCCTGTACAGGAGACCTGATGATAGAGAAAAAGTTCAAGGACGTTCCGCTTACGAAAATACGTCTATTCCTTTCTGGAATATTTCGCATTTTGATTGACCTGCCCCCTCCCCCCAAAAAGAGTCCCCAATGAATACTATACTTGAGTAGGGACTGACAAGGTGAATGGTTGTGAGAAGAAGGTGCAAAATTTTCAACTTAAAGAGCAGTTTATTTGTTTATTTATTGGAGTTTAACGACACTTTCGACAGCCAGGGTCATCTCGTGTCGGACAGTTTTACGGATGGAGGAAGAAGGAGTACCCGGAGAGAATTACCGAGCAACATTGAGCATCTGTCAGACTCCACGAGGTACCAACTCCACACAGGCAGGGTTATCATTGATTGAAGACAGGTGCACCATCGACGTGCAGTCCGATTTGTACACTGACCCACTGTGCGCTCACATCGACAGTGGGAATTAAGTGCCTTGCCCCAAGGACACAACGCAGTTACCCCTGGCGAGAACCGAACCGTGGACCTCTCGGGTTGAAGTTTAATGCCGTAACCACTGTGCCACCATGATCCATTGAAGAGCATTGAGATTCGATTCGAGATTTGGTTTGGATTCGATACGGCCTGGAATCTGAGTTTTGCAGGATTCTAATTTTAAACGAATTCCACATTGAACACTGGGATTATTCAGAATTCGATGCTGATACAACTTCGCGGTACATCAGAATATGTTACCAACACGATTTTCGTTGCATGAGAAATAAAACAAATAAAACAGTAACACATTACTTGTCCATTGCTAGCTGGCAAAAAGATCTTCTCTCCACACCAAGGTTCTGTTGTTTTCGTTTTCAGAACTATCAGACGGAGGTACACAGCTGAAGTTGATAGTAACCTTTCAAGATAGTGGAATGGCTTTGTTCAAGCCCATGAGGTAATGATATTGATCGCAACACATCGCCTTGAGATATGAACCTTTTTTCCCCATTTCCCATTAAGTCTAATCACGGAATATATGTACATAGTTACCTCTTTTAACCCGAGCCCCCAAATGTTATAGTCCTTTTTTCTCATGACAATAGTTTATTTTTAAGAGTATGACAACGCTAACCGAAGACGCACCACACGACGGAAAAATGTTAACGAAGTTGTATCATCGATGTGCGCATCCTGTCACAAACTTCAGGCATTTTCCTGAAGAGTAGTATAAAAATACAGAAGCTGGCTTTTTACAATTCTTCCCCAGTCTGTTTGAACGTTTGACTATTATTCTCTGTTTAAACCCATTTATATTTAAGAAAACGGCTTTTTCACCATCTTTTGATGTAATGTAACTTTTTTTCTGTTCATTATATCAAAGGTGCGCGCATCGTAACATATAATACAGACCCTATCATTTCCATTAATATAAAAGTCTTGGAGGTATAATTTGCTATTTTTTCCCGGGAAGAATTCAAACTTGCAAATTACTGTAAAAAAAACCTCATTCGCTAAACTTAGAGCCAAAGTGGACAGTTGCTTAGTTGCTTCTAATTGGCCTACCGTAAAAAGCCAAGTTTCCCTGTGTAACCTTTTAATAAACGAAAACAACAGTCAGCCCGATAACTGTCTTTTGTTTTCGCTTATTAAAAGTAACAAAACGAAATTTTACTTTATTTTCTACTGATGTCATAGGTGTTTTCGAAGCAAAATTACATGCTTCTTAATTGGACCTTCCTCACCCGTCTAATAATCTGACGGGAGATGACTTTATCGAAAGTTAATTTTCATGACAAGATAAGTTAGGGATGATAAGTTCACTTTTGTTTTGGCTTAATATATTGAACATTTAAGACTAGGACACAAGATAAATATCTAAAAACAAATGTGTGTTATTTTGTTGCTTTGAGGACTTCCCAATCATTAATTACTCTTACTGAATTTGAACTGTTGGGAAATTTAACTGTTGCAACATTTAATAGATTTTTGTAATTTTCATTGTGTTGCTGTAATTTGCAGTGTTTTTGGAATAGTCTGCACACACCCTTTTGCATGTTCGTCTTTCAGGAATTCGAACATCTTCACTGCCTCGCAACTTTGCACTGCAGGTTTAAGTCCACTCCATATGTGTACAACTGGAGAGAATCGTCTATAGATTTATTGCGCTGTACAAAGCTAACCAAATAGTAATCACACTTTAACCCTTTACCTAACAGGAAAAGCAGACGACACTTGCAACAAAAATCTTGAATAACTAATTTTTTTCATTTTCTTCTCAAAACCATAGGTTATGATCCCTCATTTGAACGAACATAACCTATGTTTCTGAGACAAAAAATAAAAAAATAATGAAAATTAAATGGCGATTTTTGAGAATAGCGCTGGCCGGTTTTGGCCGTTACGTTAGGTAAAGGGTTAAAAGCCACCATTCAATAACATTCAGACTTAACTAATATGTTGACGCAGTTGTATTCTTGCGCGAAACTATAACTCCACCTCTGGGCGTTCGTTTAAATTTCTTCCGGTGACATAATTTATGAGTTTGGAACCTTTTTATGTCTATTTCTGAATGCTGTAAAAGACCTACGCCATTGGGAGCTCCTTTTTGAAGGGGACGCAATTTCAAACAATGAATTGTCGTTTTAAGAACGTATTTCGAGGGTTTATTTTTAAGTACCTTTTGTTTCTTGATTCATTTAAATATATATTATTGAATTTTGATCAAGCAGACTCCCTGCAAAGCTTCGTAATTAGATTCGATTCGAAATCGTTCAGGTGGTTCCATCGATTCGATTTGGGTTGCTCTGATTCTGAAATTTTAGAGTCAGCGAGGTGTTCTTAAAATCCTTCCAAGTGTCTCCTCCTGGAACTCCTCTTCTATCAACAGGTCTCCTCTACATGATAGAAGAAGAGTTCAAGGACGATTCACTTTCGAAGTTACTACTTTGATTCTGTTCTGGAATATTCCGCATTTTTCGATTGACCTTCCTAAACAGGCGAGTCGCCGTTTAATACAATACTTGAGTGGAGGCTGACAATATCTAAGGTTGGAAGAAAGTTCAATATTTATAGCTTCAACCCTTTACCTAACACGAAAAGCAGACGACACTTGCAAATAAAATACTTGAATTTTTTTTATATTTTTTTTCACAAAAACATAGCTTATGACCGTTCCAATGAGGGGTCTTAGGCTATGCTTTTGTGATAAAAAGTGAAACAATGAAAATTGGATAGTAATTTTGGGGAATAGCGCTGGCCGGTTTTGGCCGTTACGTTAGGTAAAGGGTTAATAGGCATGAGAATAGATACGAAATTCGATCCAATTTGAAATCCTCTACCTGATTCAATTCAGGATTCGATTCGATTCAAACTTTGAGATTCGTAAGGTGCTATGAGCAAGTGATGATTAGAATCTCCAACACGCCCACGGTGTATGGGGAATATTATGAAACTCGTGTCCAGTACATTAGACCTGGGCCGAGCCGAGGTTACTAAACTCGCGTCGTACATTACACGATGAACTCTGAACTTTTTAGAATTCCTCTATACACGCTACACGTAGTCCATTTTCACTGTATTAAGTCATATCTTATACACTGAGCCATACACTATTTTCAATGTAAAACATGGTGGATGAATTAGTAAACAAAATCGGCCTTGGAGAATTCCCTCATACAGGTCCACTTTTCTGGTGCATCAGAAAGGAGTATCAAGGGTCGCCTGTGTGCTCTCAAATCAGTTGGGAGTAGTATGTGATGTGGCTTTCACACTCAGGTTGCAGGACCCCGGAAGTGACGTCATGTCACGTGACCCAGTAGCGCCATGTTGTGATGGCACGGTAACCCGCGTGAGCGGCCATCTTGTGACGTCATCCCAATAGTGATACGTGGTGTTAGTGCGCATGCGCAGCGCGTGTTTTTAGGGTGATACGTGTTTCCGTCGTCCATTTTATATACTGGAGGCCGCCATCTTGGTTTCTATGGTAACACGTAGTTGCTATGTGACCCAAAGGCTTCTTATAGGACAGGTGTGTTCAGAAGGTGTGTTCCTTTGTACAAGAGTAATTTCCCGATTCGTAGAACTACCACAAACAATCCGACAGGTTGTACTATTTCGAATTCTTTCAGAATTCTCTGTTTCTATCTATGCAATAGTTTTCGTCTACCTGACCATGTTACTTTGTCCTGGAGTATACTCCAGTAGAGTAGAAGAGCCTATCAGCTGGAACGGCTTTGCTAATTATTACAATATTTAGCTTTTCCGGTCTGTTCAGGCGAGTTCCAAACCCATTCCAAGTACTCCTGTTCTTGTTTTCCAGATAATCCAATCAGTTTACTTTACTGCAGGTAACTAACCAATCAGATTTCTTGATTTCCCATAATCTGTATGCAGAGTTATCTCCCCCCGTATAACAAAAGCCTATATATCATTCCCAAAGCCTATATCATTCCCAAAACCAATAAGCTATCGAGTAGTTACTGAAAAGTCATTGCTCAAACGACTCGAAGCCCATCGAGCAAATGAGCTTTAGAGCAAAAGCTCGATCGAATGACTCAACATATTGCTCGACCGACTAGAATCCCATCGAGCAAATGTACTTTAGAACAGTTGCTCGTTCGAGTGACTCACACATACGACTCTTAGCCTTATTTCAGAAAAAGGGGTGCCGAAGGCCAGGCGTTTTCCAAAAAGGAATTCCAGAAAGGGAATGATATATGGGCTTTTGTTATACAAAGGGGAGATAACTCTGCATGCAGATTATGGGAAATCAAGCAATCTGATTGGTTAGTTACCTGCAGTAAAATTAACTGATTGGATTGTCTGGGAAACAAGAACAAGAGTACTTGGAATGGGTTTAGAACTAGCCTGAACAGACCAGAAAAGCTAAATATAGTAATAATCAGCAAAGCTGTGTGAGTATACTCCAGGACATAGGAACATGGTCAGGTAGACGAAAACTATTGCATAGATAAATAGAAGCAGAGAATTCTGAAAGAATTCGAAATAGTACAACTTGTCGGGTTGTTTTTGGTAATTTTACGAACCGGGAAATTACTCTTGTATAAAGGAACACACCCTCCGAACATACCCCTGTCCTATAAGACGCCTTTGGGTCACATAGCAACCACGTGCTACCATAGAAACCAAGATGGCGGCCTCCAGTATACAAAATGGACTACAGAACACCTATCACCTTAACAACACGTGCTGCGTATGCGCACTAACACCACGTATCACTATGGGGATGACGTCACAAGATGGCCGCTCATATGGGTTAGTTACAATGCCAACAGAACAGGGCGTCACTGGGTCACGTGACATGACGTCACTTCCGAAGTCCTGCCCGGGGTCCTGCCACCTGGGGGTGAAAACCACATCACATACTACTGTTGGGTTAAAAATCAACCCAAATCAACTGGGTTGAGTGAATATGAACCCAATTGGGTTCATATTCACTCAACCCAGTTGATTTGGGTTGAGTTTAACCCAGTCGATTTAGAGTGTAAGAGGGGTTGTTAGAGCCTCTATTGCCTGGTACTAGAAAGAGAGGATTACAACAATTTTCCAAAAATTGCACTCACAATTGAGTTCTCTGTGATAGAGTTAACAATTTCAACTATATTCTCGAAAGACATTACTCTGCTCAATATATTAGGAACACGGGATAGTTTTACTCCTTCTCAACTCAAGGCATTCTTATGTTCAACACTTCTCAACTATTTTCAGTGCCCATATTTGTTGTGTTTATTACCAATATAATTTGCTACCAGAAAATAATCAAAATACCCAATTTTACTTCCACAAATTCTGCACAAAGCCGCCCGACTGTCAACAAGACAGAAAATTGACCCGACCCCCGTATGTTGGTGTAGCCTATTTTTAAGGCTGTGACATCAGTCACGTCGCCGTCAGAGTAACTGTGCGTCGTGCGATGACCCCTCTAACTGATAAATGTAAAAAGGTAGATACAAACCTTTCCGTCTTGATGCTTGCTGAACTTTCCCTCCTTTCAACACTTGGCGATAAATTAGCAATAGGAAAAATCTCCATTGAAAACCGCGATTTTCTGACCGAATCTTACGCGCATACTGACCGAATCCTCGGATACCTGACCGAATCCGTGAACCGATTGGGCAATGTGTGTCTGTTGCTTTCGTTTAATAAAAGTAACAAAAGGAAATTTGCCGTCATTTTCTACTGATGTCAAAATTACTTGATTCAAATTTGATTTTCCTCGCTTGTCTAATAATTTCAAGAGCTTTTATTTATCGGAAATCGACTTTCATGACGATATAAGTCAGGGATGTTAGATTCGAATCGAATTTTGAACATTTGCTTAACACGAAATGCAGACGACGCTTGTAAACAGAATTCTAGAATAAAGATTGATGAGCTCGTTCCAACGAGAGATCATAAGCTAGATTTTTGAGACAAAAAAAATTAAAAATAATCAAATTTGAATGGTGATTTTGGAGAAGTACGCTGGCCGGTTTTGGCATTAAGTTGGGTAAAGAGCCCTTTACCTAACCAATCGTCCACATCCGCCAGCGTAATATGCAAATTGAGCAGCTGAAAAAATAAAATTTTTCAAAATATTTCAACAAAGCCATATCATGTGACCCCTTATTGGAACGAGCTCATTGAGCTCGTTCCAATGAGGGGTCACATGATAAGGTTTTGTTGAAAATGTTTGAAGAAATTAAAAAAAATATTATTAAAATAATAAATTTTGATATCGTCTGCGTTGGGTACAGGGTTAAATGGAACTTTTATCCCGTCCCATCTGTACGGTGGCTGATTTAGGACACTCAAATATTTATTTTTATCTCGTTATAACGAGATACGATCTCGTTATATCGAGAAAACATCTCGTTATAACGAGATACTATCTCGTTATAACGAGAAAGCATCTCGTTATAACGAGAAAAGATCTCGTTATAACGAGAAAGTATCTCGTTATAACGAGAAAAGATCTCGTTATAACGAGAAAAGATCTCGTTATAACGAGAAAGCATCTCGTTATCTCGAGATAAAATCACGTGACTCTGATGACATGAAACATAAAGACCCCACCACCAAAACAGTTTATATATCTCGCGGGTATTTTCAATATTCTGGATGTTATACATGGGAAAAACACCTACCCACCCCCACCCCCAAGCATCCCAACCCTGCCCGTGAAATATCGCTCCTCTCCCTCGCACATGTTGTCAACGATAATTACGATAAGCGCATATAACTCTCATACCAATAAACACAGAAAATGAGATGGAATTCAAACAAACAAATGAAACAACTACAGCGTAATAAACTCGCTGCCCCCCCCCCCCCCGCCCCTCCCCCACACCGTATGTGGAACACTTTTTCGACACACGGCACTCAAAACACGACTATAGCCTCACCACCAAAACAGTGTACATATCTTACGCGTGTGTTTAATACTGTGGATGTAATACACGGGAAACACTCCTACCCCTCTCCTTCCCAAAGCATCCCACCAATGCCCGCGAAATACCTCCCCTCCCCCTCGCACATGTTGTAAAAGATAATTACGACAAGTGTATTTAACGCTCATACTAATAGAACAAGGACAGGGACGTGGAAAGGTAAAAATATTGGGAGAGGGGTGTCAAGGCGGAGATCCATGCAAAAGGGGCACCCATTGTGCTGACAGTAGCATGATTCGAGTCGCGCAGTGGCGAGGGTGGGAAAAGCACCAGATGTGGTATCCATTTCTCGTTGGCGGGGTCCGGGGGCCCTTCCCTGGGAAAATTTTGAAAAATATGAGGGCCAAAACTCGCCTTCTCAGTGATTCTGAGGCCGCTGTGACACTACCAATTCGAATTCTCTGCTCGTTTCGTAATTAGGCGCGCTTCTGAATTTATCCGCTTGGTTAACTTTCTTCGTTTGTGTTTTGTTTTGGACTGACTTCAAACATCTCCATGAGTTTAATCGGGACCATCGGTTAATAATTTTTTTTATTGAAGAGGTGGGGTGGGGGTGGTAAATACCCCCTACCGCCCCCTTACCACTGAGAAAGGATGAAAAACAGAAAATAAGATGGAATTTTCACAGACAAATTAAACAACTATAGCCTTATAAACTTACTGCCACCCCCCCCCCCCCCCACCACCACCACACACAAGGAAAGATTTATTTATTATCGACGCTTTCAACAGCCAGGGGCATGTCATGTAGGGTAGTTCCCTTGATGGAGGACGAACCGGAGACAACCACTGAGCAGCGGCGAGCAACCGTCAAGTTCTCCAAAATACTAACCCGACAGAATTAGAGTTAGAGCGGTTGAAGGCACGTGCACCATCGACGTGCAGTACGCCCTAGCACATGATGCCACCGTGACCCCACGTCAGGCCACGTGGACAATTGGGATTAAGTGTCTTGCCTAAAGACACAACGCGGGTCAGAATCGAACCGTCGATCTCTATGTTTCAAGCTCGATACTCTAACAAATGAGCTACCGAGCTCTCATAATTATATAGTAGGTATCTGTACATGTTTGTTGTGGGAACACATTATGGCGTCATTAACCTTTTACCAAACGCAAGTTGAAGACAACAGTAGGCCCACAATTATTTTTACACAAAAAAATAAATGAAATTCATTTTTCTTCCAAACTAAACGGCTTATGACACTCATTTGAACGAGCTCGTCGAGCTCTTTTCGATGCGATATCATAAACTATGGTTTGGGAGAAATATTATGAACATAAATTTTGAGTGGCGAATTTTGTATATTACACGGACGGTTTGTGTCGCTGCGGTGGCTAAAAGGGTTATCATGATAAGGCCAATATATACGGTATACCGATAACTTGTGTACTTCTTAGAAATAGAATTAAATGGTGTGAATAATATAACAATAATGCAATGCATGAATACTGAAGCCCTAGAAAATTGTTTTTTACTGTGTAGAGCTATCATCCCAAATTGTGTGTGTGTTGGGGGGGGGGGGGGGGGGCAGTAATATCGCGAGGGTCGAGAACGACATACCCCGAGGTTTGAGGCAGGGGACGAAGAGTTTGGGAGGTACGCCCTCCATTTGGTGGGGTCCGGGGGTGATTTTTTTTTTTTCAAATTACAAAGCTCTGGGGCCCATTCTGGGCATCTTGAGAGAAGGGAGGTTTGGGAATTATAAGTGGCAGTTTGATTTTTGTGGGGGTGGGGTGGGAGTCAATGTTATTGGATGGGGTGCCCCCCCACCCCCATGCCGCTTCAGCACTAAGTTTTTCAATAAACTTCTCATTTTGTGCACTGACATATTGAGCTGAACATGGAATATGAAGCATGACGACTATAGTCATCACTGGTATAGGGAATTTATTTAATTATTTATTGGTGTTTAAAGTCACTTTTGTCAAGCTATATACTGTCGTCTTCAACTAGCGTTAGAACTCTATATGTAACTCAAATTCTGCCGGGTTAGTACGTTGGAGAGTTCGACGGTTGCTCGCCGCTGCTCAGTGGTTCTCTCCGATTCTTCGGTTCTTCCTCCACCCGTAGAACTACATTTCACGACATGACCCTGGCTGCTGAAAGAGTCGTCAAATTCCAATAAATAAATAAATAAATAAATAAATAAATAGATAAATAAATCTCTCCTTGTGTGTGGAGGGAAGAGTGTGGGGAGGGGTGGCAGTAAGTTTATTACGCTTTTGTTGTTTAATTTGTCTGTGTGAATTCCATCTCATTTTCTGTTTTCCATCCTTTCTCAGTGGCGTTAAACCGGGGGGGGGGGGGGGGTAAGGGGGATATTTACCACCACCCCCCCCCCCCAAAAAAAAAAAACAAATATAAAAAAAAATTATTAACCCATGGTCCCGATTAAACTCGTGGAGATGTTTGAAGTCAGTCCAAAACAAAACACAAACAAAGAGGTTGACCAAACGGATAAATTCAGAAGCTAGCCTATTTACGAAATGAGCAGAGAATTCGAATTGGTAGTGTCACAGCGGCCTCAGAATCACTGAGAAGGCGAGTTTTGGCCCTCATATTTTTCAAAATGTTCCCAGGGAAGGGCCCCCTGACCCTACCAACGAGAAGGGGATACCTCATCTGGTGCTCTCTCCGACCTCGCCAGTCGCCACTGCGCGACTCGAATCATGCTACTGTCAGCACAATGGGCGCCCCTTTTGCATGGATCTCCGCCTTGACACCCCTCTCCCAATATTTTTACCTTCTCACGTCCCTGTCCTTGTTCTATTAGTATGAGCGTTAAATACACTTGTTGTAATTATTTTTACAACATGTGCGGGGGGGGGGGGGGGGGGGAGGTATTTCGCGGGCATTGGTGGGATGCTTTGGGAAGGAGAGGGGTAGGAGTGTTTCCCGTGTATTACATCCACAGTATTAAACACACGCGTAAGATATGAACACTGTTTTGGGGCTGAGGTTATAGTCGTGTTTTGAGTGCCGTGTGTCGAAAAAGTGTTCCACATACGGTGTGGGGGAGGGGCGGGGGGGGGCGAGTTTATTACGCTATAGTTGTTTCATTTGTTTGTGTGAATTCCATCTCATTTTCTGTGTTTATTGGTATGAGAGTTATATGCGCTTATCGTAATTATCGTTGACAACATGTGCGAGGGAGAGGAGCGATATTTCACGGGCATGGTTGGGACGCTTGGGGGTGGGGGTGGATAGGTGTTTTTCCCATGTATTACATCCAGAATATTGAAAACACCCGCGAGATATATAAACTGTTTTAGTGGTGGGGGCTATATGTTTCATGTCATCAGAGTCACGTGATTTTATCTCGAGATAACGAGATGTTTTCTCGTTATAACGAGATGTTTTCTCGTTATAACGAGATACTATCTCGTTATAACGAGATGTTTTCTCGTTATAACGAGATACTTTCTCGTTATAACGAGATCTTTTCTCGTTATAACGAGATGTTTATTTATTTTTATCTCGTTATAACGAGATGTTTTCTCGTTATAACGAGATCGTATCTCGTTATAACGAGATAAAAATAAATATTTGAGTGTCCTAAATCAGCCACCGTATCGTATCTCGTTATAACGAGATAAAAATAAATATTTGAGTGTCCTAAATCAGCCACCGTACATCTGGTCCCATAAACTAATTAATTTCCTTGTTTCAGGTTTCCTCGCAACGTCGGAACTTTACCAAATCATTTCGTTTTCAATGATTATGAGAGGCATTACGCCGAGATAGCTGCTTTTCATCTCGACAGGTAAATCGCTGATATTCATAACCAGATTTATAACTCTATCATCTGATTAATTGTTAGAATGAAGTCTCGGAGATGTTTCCAGACGGGCACACAGGGTAAGCGCCTCAACAGGTCCCTATTTTACACCTATGTACGGTGGGGGTTGCATAGTACTGGTGAACATTCCAAACGTTCACAGCTGGCATGTGAAGTAACGTCGCAGAATCACGCACTCAAACTTCGTTGATCGCACACCAGCCACTACTGCGGGAAGCACCTGAATCAATCGCAGAATGGTCACCCATCGTAGATTATGTGGGCAATAAGTGCATAACACAATAAAACATTCAACTTTATATGTGAGTGGCAAGAAAAGAGTCAACTTCCTCTTACGCCTCTCACGTGAATCACTCCATAACTACTGAAACCTTTACTGACACTACATCATTACTAGTATGTACAACGGAACAATAGGAAAACAACAATTGTATATAGACATACTGATGTATGTAACGGACTCTTAATAAATACTTAATATGTATTGTCTTAAATGCAAACATAAATTATGTATACATTAATTTTATGAGGTGCATTAATTATAGGATAAAATATTTATTCATTTTTTTATCTATTATACAATGGAGCAGAATGTTTCGGTTTGTTTCGAATAATAATAATAATCATTTGCTTACCAACCCAAATCAACCCAAAATAAATGGTTTCGCACGCCGAAGGCGCGCAGGGACACTATGGAGCAAACCCCTTTCGACCGTTTGTAACTGTTGAATATTTTTCCTTCATGTTCGGGCGTGTTAACTGGTTGAGGGCTAGATTATTTTTAGTGGTCAGAATTTGTTATTCAAAATTTGTTTGTTACAAATTATTGGAGAGTGCCCACAGGCACTCTCCAATAATTTATAATAAAACAAATGTATATAAACACAATATTGGGTGCGCTTGACTGAATATGAAAACATGAGCAAGGAGAATTTTGGCTTTTGCTCTGGTACCCTCATTTTTGTTAAAGCCCTGATAGTGGCTTTGAGCACTCAACCAGTTAAAGGAGGTAAGGGTATGAAGAGTTAGTAGAAGAGCAGGTATCGGTGGAAGTCCTGGTTCCGAATTTTGTGATACCTTCTTTGTCTGTATTATTTTTTAAATTTATTTATTGGTGTTTAAGGTCACATACTTATACACAAAGGCTAATCGTGACCGTGACAGTTTTACAGGTGGAGAAAGCCGGAGTACCCGGAGAGAACCACCGAGCATCGACGAGAAACTGTCAGCTCCTCAACATTCTAACTCTGTTCAAGCTCCACTTAAGCAGGGTTACCGCGGTTGAAGACATGTGCACCATCGACGTGCAGTACGCCTTGGTACACGGCGTTATCGTGCCCCCATGTAGGCAACCGGGATAAAGTACCTTGCCCAAGGACACAACGCGAGACGTCCCGGACGGGGATCGAACTCGGGACCTCTAGCATAGACGTCCAACAGTCTACCACTGAGCCACCGTGCACCCTCTCTTTGTCTGTTGGAGAAGCGTTCTAATATCATGTGCTGGTATTCCTCTGGCATTTGAGTTCTGACGTATTCCTGGTATTGTTTCATGCAGGGACGTGGCTAAAGGTTTTCGATTGGGGGGATGTTGGGTAGTGAATTTCTAACTAGGGGAGGGACCGGGAGGGGGAACCTCCTCCCGGTCCCGCCTCGAGTTGGAAATTCACTACAGAGAAAGATTTTGAAAAAGAAGCCATGTAAGTGGGTATAAAATTGATTCTAGGAACTAGATATGTGCTACTGTGAGAGTAGATTCGGTGGATGCGGATGTGTGGCTGGATTGATCAGAACTGATTGGCGGTCCAGGTTCGGATCGGCTGACTTCCGTCTCGCCTTCCACCCCTTCTTCTTCTTGCCTTCCGTCCTATAAGGTGCAGTGGAGCAGATTGGCGGGAGTGGGGCGGGTGGTGGGGACGGTAAGGTGGTTACCTCCATCTCCTCCTGTTATAGGATCTTCTCTTCTCCATACACGCATCCATTCGCCTGGCATCGGGCTGAAGGTGGTTTTCTCTTGTTCTTCTTTTGCTGTTGGCCCTTTTCAGGTTTTCCAGGGTGTGGACCATGGCGGGGCGGGGGCTTCACGAAAGGTCCTACTACTACCACTGGAAGGTTCAAGGTGATATTTGATGATGAGCTGAACACTGCCACCATCAACTTGGATATTCCAGTTGATGAGTAAACCTGCGTTCAGCACCATCATAGTATCCCATCTGTGCCACAAGGAAATTCATTTCACTATTTATGTGCTAATTACAGTACGTGGAGAGTGTATTGTAACGGAATCACCCACGGAGTGGAGATATCACCCAAAGTATCACTTTCAAATTCTGTTCATATGGACAAAAACCCATAAGCAATGTTTCAGCCAATGGACGTCCGGGTTTAACCCGGAGGTCCATTGGCTGGAACTTTGCTTTGGCATGTTATGCTTTGCAAAAAGAAGTAATTATTGCTTGGGTGGAATCTCCACTCAGCTTTCACAGGTAGTTATGATCATCTTCAGAGCCAAGCAATCAAAAGAATATAAGGGACATGCTTTTCAACGACATTAAAAAGGACATTTATTGTTGTGTCCAACCAGAACGCTGGAATACTATTTAAGGGTTCCGCCATGTCAGGTAACTCACATAATATTATTTGCTCTCGGGTGAGTAGCCGCTATTACTATTTTGATGCATTTCCACCCGCTTCGAATTTTCAAAAATAAGAGAATTTAAGTGCCTAAAATATTTTCAAGGTACCGTATTTATGGATTTAAAACATTAATTATTTAATACGTTTCATTTTGTAGACAAATATCGCACTGCGAACAACGACGATTGTTTACTGCTACCATGGACACGCACCGATGCCAGTTGCTGTTGATGATTCTGCGCGGTACTGCCAATAGCGGTTTCGAAAAAATAAACGTCCTGTCGTTTTTCTCGTGGAAATTTATTAATCCCGTAATTTACATGACTTTCGATATGACTGAGTGTTCGAATCAGGTTCGGCTTCGCTTCAACTGATATGAACTCTCATCTCCTTGTATGGAAATGTATCAGCCAGCTTCACGCCATGTGACTTATAATACCCTTCATTTACAAAATCTCTTAAAATAGTTTTGTCCCAAGTAAATGTGTTGTTCATTCTTTTTACACCATCCTACATCCAGTGTTGACGTTGCCGGGTGAAAATTTACCTAATTGCACTAAAACGTTTGAATTGAAATCTTTTCTTTGGCTAATATTTTAGCAACAAAAATGTTCATTTAACTTATGAACCCTTTTCCTAACATGAAAAACAGACGACACTTGCAAACACAATTCTTGAATGACTAATTTTGTTTCATTTTTTGTCTCAAAAACATAGGCTATGACCCCTTTTTGGAACGAACTCGAGGAGCTCGTTCCAAAGAGGGGTCATAACCTATGTTTTTGAGACAAAAAATGAAAAAAATAATGAAAATTAATTGGCGATTTTTGTGAATAGCGCTGGCCGGTTTTGGCCGTTACGTTGGATAAAGGGTTAAGGAAAGCCTTTACAGATGCGAAGAGCGCGATCGATGGCGAAACATAAAAAAACAAATATCTTATTGCGTCACGTATTAGGAAATGGTTAGCTGGCGGTAAAGGCAGAAAAATAACCGATTTCATGAAACACACCCAAATCTGGTGGTTTTGTCAGTAAAGTGTTAGAAATAGTGTTTGGGCAAACTTACCAAGTTAATTGTCAGTGCGTGTAATGGCACATTGTTTTTTCTTCAGTCAAACACTGTAGATTATCATCTTTACAAAAGGCAGCCTTTAATTAGATAAATACTTTACGTTACTGATTATTACCATTTTAGCGGGCATCCTCTAGTATATTAACGGAGTTTAGCGGGGCGGTTAAACTCAGTAATTCATGACGTCGTGCAACCGGAAGCGAGCGACGGATGTTAATGAAAAAAAATTCAATAAAAGCCCGTCGCCCGCTTCCTGTCATGGTAATAATAGTAATGACATGATTTTGTCTGACTTCTCGGTTATTATTATGACTGAATAACAGCCCTCTGGCTTATTAACGACCCTCTTCTTCGCCCCGGACCGGTAATAAACCCTTGGGCTGTTATTCAATCCTCTCGGCCCGTTAATAAACCGTAACGCCCTCCAAACTCATGTTATTTTGTTATATTTCATTATTACATATCATTATTATAAGCAACTCTGAGTCCAAGATTTAACCATTTACTGAACACTTAGTAGACGATATTTGCAAATAAAATTCTTGAGCAACTAGAAATTTCAATTTTGTAGCTTAATTTTTTTCTTACCTCAAAAACATAGCTTATGAACCTCAGTAGTAGGGAATAGGGCTGCACGGTATTACGGTGTAAAACCGATGAAAACCGATGTAAAACCGATGAAAACCGATGTGCACATGTTTAAAACCGATGTGCACATGTTTAAAACCGATATGCACAGTTTAAAACCGATGTGCACATGTTTAAAACCGACGTGCACATGTTTAAAACCGATGTGCACATATGTTTAAAACCGATGTGCACATGTTGATAACCGATGTGCACATGTTTAAAACCGATGTGCACATGTTTAAACCGATGTGCACATATTTAAAACCGACGTGCACATGTTTAAAACCGATGTGCCCGTATGTAAATCTGATGTATACATGCGCATATTTGGGGATACTCTCCACTGTCTTATAAATCGTGATGTCCACAAAGTTCTCATTTGTTCTCAGAGCGTTCAAAGAGAGAAGACATGCCGAGCCACAACTGTAAATTTTGTAGGAAAGCATTCTCAAGAACCTTCAGACGCAAAAGACACGAAGATGGTTACTGCCTCAAGAGGTTTGGGATGACGGGTGAAGGCATCCAGTCAAACGAAGATTATAACTTGTCTGATTCTAATGAGAGCACATATTCAGAGTCAAACGAAGATTATAACTTGTCTGATTCTAACAAAAGCACATATTCAGAGTCAGACGATAGTGATACAACCACTGAAAGTAAATATTCAGAGGAGGAAGATGACGAAACGAGCGTAATAGACACTTTAATCCTAAGAGCATATAAAGATAATACAGATAAATTTCAGAGATTGAAAGTGTCGTACGTAGGAAGTGGCTTGCCCAGACACAAGGCCACCAAAGCGGCCAGGAAGCTCTTAGAGACAGCTTGAGAGCTTCCCTCTGTAAGAAATTATTTAAGGCAATGAGTCGAGTAAGGCACTTCAGACAACATCCAGTCTATGGAAAAATTAGAAAAACTGCTCAGCGACTTCGAGATGAGGAAGGTTACGGAATGAACGAAGCTGAAAAATTCGCAATTGAGAAACGAAAATACCTTTTTGATCCATTATGAAGAAAATAAACGTTTTTGGATGTGCAGACAGCTTTAGATGATAACTAGAGAAAGTCCAGAAAAACAACAAAAATAGCCCTTTTTCAGGACCAAAAAACAGTTACTGAACATTTAATTAAGTTTTTTTGTATGATTACCAGTAAAATTATTGTAAAACTACTTATTGTTGTAAAAATTACTTATGGTGCAATTGTAAAATCACTTTTAAAAACTGATTGAAAATCCAATTTAACTGATTGTAAAACCATTTTCAGCTTTCTAAAAATTACTTGTAGAATTATAAATCTGACTGCAAATCTATTTTGACTACTGTGAAACCAATTAACTGCTTTGTAAAAACTGATTTTATGTGAAATAAAACCTGAAAAGACAGAAAAATTTAGAGTTGTTCATTCCGTTTTGGCTTTAGCCACAAAACCGGCATCAGGTAAATCTGTACCCAACAGGAAGAAGACTGATTATGTGTTTGTATAACAGATTAATACTCTGTTCGTCTTGCCCAGATATGCTCTCGACAATAACAACGTTTGATAAAGCGAAGTCAGGGTAATTTTGTCAAAAAAGGTTACACGAATGAAGATAAACCTTCAGACACAGTTTATTTACAACGCAATCATAAGAGGATTAACTCAAGACCCGTTATGATTGCTTATAACGTTTACAGATATACGTTTAGATACATAGATGTATTTGAAAACAGGTGGGAGGGGAAAGCATCCCCATTCTGTGTTAGATGAGGGAAACCATTTTTAAATTTAAATTAAAACTACAATTTTAATTAAAGTTTATGTAATCTAATACTTTGTGTGTGACATGAAAAGTACTGACTGGTTTCCCCAAACATATTGAAAACTAAGAGCACAAAGCGCCCATGACTTTTTAGGCGCCCATTACCCGTCCCCGTACCCAAGTCTGTTAGTCCCCCAGCAACCCTCCACGTTCCCAAATTAGTGACCGCTATGTTGTATTCTTTTGCGTGAGTGCATCTTGTTGACGTCATGCATATCATGGGCACCGCCGTTATTGCGCATGCCCAATAGGGGCGCAGCCATCTTGTTGACGTCATACGTATCATGGGCACCACCATCTTGAAAAGTGTTATTGCGCATGCCCAAAAAGGGCGCAGTCATCTTGTTGACGTCATGCGCATTAACGACACCGCCTTCTTGGGCACAGGGACACACGGACTTGGGCACGGAGAGGGGTGAGGGTGGCCTAACGGGTTTTAGGCACGAAGGAGGGACTAACTAGCTTTGGGCGCGGGGAGGGCCTAACGGGCTTTAGGCACGAATGAGGGCCCAACTGGCTTTGAGCACGGGGAGGGTAAAGGGGGCCTAACGGGCGTAGGCACGGGGAGGGGTGAGGGGAGCCTAAAAAAGGCCTGGGCGTTTTGGGCGCGGGGTCAGACCCCGGGGTCCCCAAAACTAGGGTGAAAAGGCCATTCCCTACTACTAACCTCATTGTTACGAGCTTGTTCCAATGAGCGGTCATAAGTTCTGTTTTGGGAACGCTTGAAAGAATAATAAAATTTGGTTGGCTATTTTTATGAATAGAGCTAGTAACATACCACACTTACGTTAACTAAAGGGTTAATTATAAATATTGACACATTTTATGTTAGCGGGTTCATTGTCAAATGTATGCAGCGCGAGCAATTCCAGACATAAGATCAAAGTGTCATAGACAACACTGGTCCACCTTGTAAGTTGATTGCATTGGATGTCTGGAAAACCACCTACCAGCAGAACGACAATACTCATTTTCATTAATTAAACAGTCCCACATCTAAGAAAAAACATATCATTAGGTCGAAAAATATAAAAATCTGTTTCTCTGGCCCTCATGCATGCTCATTTTGGCTGCCGCATGATCTCTTTTTATAACCAAAGCAAACTTAAAAAAAATAATTAAATGGTTTGTGTCTTATATATTACCCAAGTTAATAAAATCGATAAATTTGTCCCTTGAGTGGAACATGGCTTTGCAATGCTTTGCTAAAACCTTTTTCCGAGGCCTAATGAGGCCTAAAACATAAAACAAACCAATACGAACTTTTGATGGTAAAATAATAATTAAAACAATGAAAAATAAAATAAAAAAAACAATTTTACAAAAAAGGCCCGAGAAACAAAAGATCTACTTTGTGGAGCATTTATGATTAACATTTTGACTTGAAGAATGGTTTCGTCAGTATAATCTTTTTGCCTTTATTTTACCCTAAGACAAGATCCACAACTATATCACTGTGTCCCAGCAGTCCACTGGAAATAAAAACGTTTTTGCACCGGTCGCAAGGGCGTCGCAAAGATGACTGATTGTGGAGGGGGGGGGGGGGGGAGGTGTTGGTTGACATTGAAGATACCCAGGAGCGTAAATACTGGCGGTGTGGGGGTGTGTAGGTGTTACCTCCCCCTCACAAAATATTCAGATCTTCTGTTCGCAGGGCAACGAGTACTTATTCGGTTTCCACCGTCCAGACCCTCGCAACTACTGCCCTGCCAAGGAATTATTTGCCAGAATGTTGCCCTGCCTAACAGAGTAGAGCTGAACAGCTAGGGTACGCTGGGCACTTGACATATCATGATCTTGTACAACTTCCATCTCAGTCCATATGCTCTGCTGCCCATGCAAAAGGATGGTAGGTTGTTCTTGCAAATTCTACAGTTCTATTTAGAAT
This sequence comes from Pictodentalium vernedei, assembly GCA_031216915.1. Classification (NCBI taxonomy): domain Eukaryota; kingdom Metazoa; phylum Mollusca; class Scaphopoda; order Dentaliida; family Dentaliidae; genus Pictodentalium; species Pictodentalium vernedei. Next base: position 400,813,976 of record CM062297.1, on the reverse strand, counting down.
ATATTCATTCATCTACCTGTGTGGAGTGCCCTGCCCTATAGGGCATCTGCCATCATATGATATGTACTGTTGAAAGCATTCCAAAGGTGATATATATGCAGGGCAATGTACTGACAGTAGGGCAGAATGATGATACACCCCCCCCCCCCAATATTTTTCGATAGTTACGTACCTGAATATACCATCAGAGTTCAAAGGGTTAATTAACAGGTACTAATAGAGCAGATACCAGCTCCTAACTGCCAAAAAGGTGCTTGATTAGAAGCAAGGGCGAACCAATATGTAAGACCCCAAACCATAAGAAAATGTCCTGACTTGAAATTTTTTTGGGGGAGGTGGGGTGGGGCACACCTTCTAAACCTCACGTAGCGACGCGCGTGGGCTCACGTCAAGAGGGTGTCGCAAGTGACTTCACATCCTGCATATATTGCACAGCTGAATTTCGGATCACTTTACTTCAAAAAGTACAGATGCCATTTTGTCAGTGGAATCTATGAACCAGCCCGGTATCAATTTTGCTTTTCTCAAAGGGAGTGCGCTGTCAAATAGCAATGTGTGCTGAAAATGTGCAAAGATATCCCAACATGAGATTTTAGTTTTGTTACTGCCACCAGTTATGATTAGTGCAGGGAAACTGGTCGATTTCATGTTACCAAAAACAAAGGGAGGGATATTGGGGGGGGGGGGGGGGGGGGCATCACAATCCTTCCACAACACACACCTAGGATTTTGTCAGAAATTTCAAGTTCTATTTGGTCTTTGTATATATGAGGGTTCGCACGTTAGGTTAGGGGACCCTGTTTTAATAATTCATCTAACAAAGATGACCTCCTCCTATCAACAAAGGAATACCCAAAATGAGTATCTTGATAAAATATCCCAGAACTGGTCATAATATTCTGTCTGCACGATTTGTTGACTTTTGGATTTTTCCCTTGAGCTTGTCTATCACCTCCAGGCGGCGACAACTATCCCCAAGCAAAAATTCCTAAGACCATTCTACCAGTACTAGTATTTAATTCTCCGATCAAAATTCTGGATTCGGAGTGTAACTGTCCAATTGTTTGATACTATAGAACAGTCGCCGTGGACTGGTCGTAATCTACGGGTGGGCAGTGATGTCCATGCATGCGTTTACCAGGTCATAAAAATCGTCATCAGCAAAATTTTAATTAATGAAGCAGCAGGTTGTACCCGGTGCTTTGTTATTATTATTAGTGTTTGGAATCTAATATTATTGTATTCGTGGAAATATTGCCCACACGTGGAAAGTGACTAGTCCACGTCGGAGTTACTGCAGAACATCACCATTGCATTTACTCGCTCGGCATGATTTTATTTCCTGGTGAAATTTATCATATTTTTCAGAGTTCTTGGTTTTCATAGTGTTCCACCAACAGCTGGGCGCGTGATTAATATGACGCACGATATCAAACGACTCGTCGATGGAAAAACTGCGCGTACGTTTTTCGTCTCTCCAGGTGAGTAGATTTTTGTGATACATCCACCGTCAACATATGACATATATTGACATACTGCTTGACGTTCTTCATCGGAAAAAAATGTCACGTGCCAACCCAACAACCCATATGCTGAAAGGCAACACCGACATACAGTTCATGGAGAGTGTATTATCAATAAATCACCCGTGGAGTGATGAGTTCTATCAAGCAATAAATGCTAAATTGTTGCAAAACGTAATTAGCACAAGTAATGTTTCAGCCAATGGACCTCCGGATTAAACCCGGGGGTCCATTGGTTGAAACTTTGCTTGTGCTTCTTGTGTTTCTGTACAAAATTTGAGAGTAGTACCTTTGGTGATACCTCCACTCCATGGGTTATTCTCTGTGGTTGTGGGACAATTTCGGTTCAAATCAAATCTCGAATCGAATCAGGGAGAAGTCTTCGAATCGAATCGAGTCTTGATCGAATCTCACTGATTTTCAGGTTAAACATATTTGACATTCTTACAGATGCAGAATAAGCAATATGGAAGGTCTCCACTCGAGTTTCGTATTAAAAGGCGACTCGTTTGTCTGGGTGAACCATTCAAAATAAAGCGAAAGTTTAAAAAAACGAGAAGTGTTGTCAACGGAACTATCTTGAAATATTTTTCTATGATCATGTCTTCTGTACAGGACACCCGATGACTAAAGGGAAGTAAAGTTCAAGATGAGACACTTGATAGAACTTAGAGAAAATTTTGACGATTCGAAAATTGCGCCACTCATATTGAATCGAATCATTGAGGCGATTTTGAACAGAATTTTGAAGCTTTCTAGAGCCTTACATCAACGGACCTGAAGGCAAAATCAAGTTGCTTCCGAACAATGACAAATGAAAAAAATCAAAGCCAGATGTACCGATACCTGAAATTTTTTGTATGGCAGTTTATGTCGGTGGCGGGGTTGTACTTTGGAAACGGTCATTACAACTCTTCTGATTTGAAATTTCCTTTACGAGATGCTGTCCCACCAGCGGGGGCTAATACTATAAAACTTTTACAATTGTATTTTCTAGAATTGTATTTTGTAGTTATGGATTTAAATGAATTGAAATGAATCATTAGGATTTTCAAAGATGTCGCAATTTGCCCGTTGGCAAATTGCCATTTCTTTTAAAATGCTTATGATTCATTTTAGTCAGTTACATTAATAGGTAGAAAATACAATTCTAGAAAATACAATTGTAAAAGTTTTATAGTATTAGCTCGTGATTTCAAGGCCAGCAATGTAAAATGACATTAGGAAAATCACGGTAAGCTTGTGAGAATGGTCACAGTGGAAACGATTACACGTTGACGCAAATAGTTGGACCAAAATGATATCGTTAGGATACTGGTCATTGTGATGAGGATACCTTATTTTGAGGCGGTGCATAAATATCTCCACAAGGATAATAATAATATGTACTATTCAGATTGAGATTATTTAGGAAAATTCGGAAGGTGGCGCCAGGACAGGGCTGCGTAGAGTCAGGCCAGAGTCGGCGTAAGGCTGCCAATGTTGCTAGGCGGTGTTTAGATTTTTAGTGTTTTAGATTCCGATACCCCTGGAGATGAGAGTGAGGGGGGGGGATTGAGGGGGTGGGGTGGCTGCTGATGTTGATAGGCCAGATGGAGTAAGGGGGGCGGTAAGGAGGGCGGTGAAGAGAAAGAGGAGGCCAGAGGCATGCAAAACGAGGCGAGTTGCAGATGATATAGGAACTGGGTGAAGAAGAAGAAAATTAGTTGTAGCTGGGAGTAGCATTGAGTAGCATTGTACGTGGGACTGACAATGTGGTTTGTGGTCCTGATAGTTCTAATCGAACAGTCTTGTGCTTTCCGGGGGCGAAGGTGGAGGATCTGGGGGACCGGGTAGATGGAATTGTGGCAGGGTCAGGACCGGAACCGGTAGTGGCGGTCCATGTGGGGACCAACAATATCAGGGAGAGTAGGTCTGTAAGTTTGGTGGAGTCGTACAGAGGTTTAGTCAGCAAACAAACTGCTAAGTAAGAATGCAAGAGTAGTTGCATCCGGGGTCCTCCCTGTCCTTGGAGGTGGGGACGAACGGAACTCAAGGATTTTTGCGCTGAATGAGGAGTTGGAAGACTACTGTGTTGACCTGGGAATAGCCTTTATCGACCATTGAGGCACGTTTTGGGGCAACGGGAGCATGTACGGGCGTGACTGGTGTGACGGGCTGCATCTTAGCAGATGGGGAAACAGGTATTGGGGGATAAAATTCTACGGGTAGCGGAGCCTTTTTTGGAGAGGGGCGGGGTGGGAGGCCAGGTGCAAGTATAACAAGAGTGGACACAGGTGGGATGAACAAGAGCGATGGGGGCAGAATAAGTTTACCAAGGCTAGCCCAGAAAACAATGGGACCAGTAGGCGGAAGCCAATGAATCTTGATACTCTGAAAGTTTTTAAACTTCAGAAAGAGTCGATTTGGATCATTAATAATAAGAAATATAATGCTCATACTAACCCACTGTTTATCAAAGATGGTATTCTGAAGATAAAAGATCTACATAACCTGCACGCTTACTTATTCTTGTTTGATTGGCATAATGGCAATCTTCCGGCATTCTTTTCGAATTTCTTTTCCTCTGTAAATAATCAAACTAATATAATAACTCGCCAAGCCGGCTTCTTGCATAGATGTAGAACTAGGACAAAAGCCTTGGAAAATCTACCCGTCTTTGCATTCCCCAAACTATGGAATGAACTAGAAATGGGCACCAGATCAATTAACAATAGAAAAGAGTTCAAGAAAAGGTTAATTTCAAAGTTCCTTTCATCGTACTGCAATGATATACATTGCTCAAATCCTTACTGCCCGGATTGTGCTGTCTAGTGTACTTCCACTCCGAAGCATCCCCAGACCGGTACCCCCCCCCCCCCCTCTTCAAGCCACACAGTCCCGTAAAAGCTAACACCAACATGATATTGCAAAAGGTTTGACAAGGTTTGCTGACAAGGCTCGCATATATAGATTACTAATTTTCATTTTCAATGTAACTTTGTCTGGTATTCTCGTCCTGGCTGACACCATCGGGTTCCGCTTGCTCCTTGCATTTGATAAATGTGCTGTACACGACCAGTCTGCTCCGTGCTTTGGCACCTCACGGTATTAAATGCAGAGAATGGGCCGAGCCAGAAGGGGCCAGCCCAATAGGTTCCTCTCATCACATACACCATTTGCAAATGCAATTATCGATCTATTTTTAAAAAAACAATAATGGCACTTTATGATGTTGCATCACAATTGTAATTTATTTTTTCCCTTTTTCATCTAAATATTCCTTCCCTTTCTTTCTGTACTTTCTTCTACATACCTGTTCCTATCTACCTACCTCTCACTCTCTTTCTTCCTCATCTAGGGGAAGGCAGGAAGACAGCCAATCTGGCTATGCCTCACCCTGCTGGTATACTTAAGTAAACTTGTTGGTCTCAAACTTATTGGTTTGATTTCTGTATTGTGATTTGTACATTATATATAAATTGTGTTTTATTTTCTGTATACTGGTGAAATAAAATATATAAATATATATATATATATATATAAGTTATAGCAACATCCAGGGTCTCCACCGGGAAGTAAGTGAAACTGCTACATTGATCGAGGCAGAGGACTTTGATGTCATGGGCTTAAGCGAGACGTGGTCAGGACACGAGGGACGGGTAGACCAAGTAAGGGGGTGCGTATGGATAGGTGTAGGGCGAACAGAAGGCCAGACAACAAGAAGGAGGGGGGGGGGGGGGCTGGCATGTACATTAAAGAGGATTTAAAATCGTCGCTGATCACAGACCTGGAAGATGTCAGCACCCCGGCTGAGGTATCGAAAGAAATTGGATGGGTAAAGATCAATCTAAGAAACAAAAGTATTGCCCTTGGGATTGTGCATTGTGCGGTGGAGGGAAGCAAACCCGAGTGCAATGACTCGATATACTAAACACTAAGATCCAATATTACAGAACTAGAAAACATGGGGCTCGGTATAATTTTGATGCGTGACTTTAATGGACACATAGGTGATAAGGAAGAAGGCATAGAGGGCGGGCACAGGAAAGTCAACAGGAATGGAAGGAAGCTGTTGAACTTCACAAATGAGCTCGGTCTGAAGATTCTGAACAGGGACGCGAGGTGTAAGGGGAAATGGACCTGGGAGAGGAACGATAGAAAATCAATAATCGACTATATTCTCACAGATATTAATTTATGGAGGGAGGTGGTAGGTGGAGAAGTGGATGGTGAGGGTAAAATGGAGGTGGATAGTGATCACAAGTTGATTACAGTGACGATCAGGGCCAAGAACCTAGTAAAAAGCAAAGGAAGCTTCAAGGAGATTTGGGAACTCAAAAAGGATGCCGACTGGGCGAAGTTCGAAGAAAAATGGAAACCAAAGCTTGCAACCGTACACAAGGGGGCCAGTGTCAAGGAGGTGGCCGACGCCATAGTTGCGAGCCTAGTGGAGGCAGAGAAGGAAAGTGTAGGAAAGATTAGGGTGCCAACACGGGAACTTGGGTACAGAGTGAACGAAGAACTGAAAAAGGGCCATAAAGGGTAGAAAAGCTAAATGTGCTGCATACAGGAGTAGAAAACTTAAGTAGGCGTAAAGCAACGAGGCCACGGTAGCAAAGGAAGAATACCAACAAGCACGAAATAAAGTAAATAAGGTTAAAGACGATAATTGGAGAGTGCGAAATAGCAGTCTTGTTAGGACGATAAGAATGACAGTGGGGTCGTATTTTTGGAAATGGGTGAATAAACGTAACAAAGGAAGTAACCCACATAGCATTAAAGTAGAAGGCAGAGTTACAGACGATCAGGATCAAATCGCTTTAGAACTAGTCAGGCACTGGGAAAAGGTAAACGATAAGCGATGGGGAACCCACCGGAGTGTCCGAACCAGGTCAAGGAAAACCTATCGAACTTCGTGTGCAGCGTAATCAAAACGGGGGAGATGCGAAAGATGATCTCAAAATCAAGGAATGGAAAAGCGGGAGGGGTGGACGAAATTCCTAACGAGTTTATCAAAATGGGGGAGAGGAACTCTTGGAAAGCCTAACTGCCCTACTCAATTTAGCCATAGAAAAACAAGAGGAGAGAAAGCAAAGTGACATTTATTCACAAAAAGGGGAAAAAGACGTTTTGAATAATTATCGAGGGATCTCTATCAGTAGCAACATTGGAAACGTTTTCTGTAAAGTCCTGTATGGGAGATTAGAGGAGGTGATTGAGGAGAAGAGTGCTTCGGGAGAGATCTAGAATGGCTTTAGGAAGGGAAGGAGAGTCACTGACCATCTTTTCACGCTATCCCAAATGATAGAATCCGCGGAAGCAAAAAAGAAAAAGATGTTTATGGCCTGTTTGGATGTTAAAAAGGCATACGATAGAGTATGGAGGGAGGGTATGTGGCGAAAGCTTGATGCTCTCGGCTTAGGAAGCGAGTTGGAATTCTGAAAGCATTATATAAAGAAGTTCAGAGTGAACTTAGCCTGGGTAACATAACAACAAAACGTGTGCCTATGCAGATAGGCCTAAAACAGGGGTGTATCCTTTCGCCAATTCTTTTTGCACTGTACATCAAAGGTTTAGGAGATGAACTCCTGCATAGCGACGAGGGGGTAGGAGTTGGGGACTTGAAGATCCCTGGGCTATTTTTTTGCAGACGATAAGGTGCTAGTGTCAGAAAGCGAAGAGGGGCTAGCGAAAATGCTGGGAATTGTTGAGAAATATGGGAGCAAATGGAGACTCGAACTTAATGAAATCAAGAGCAAAGTTATACCTGTGGTCGCAAAGTAGACCCCACTCGAAGGCGGAGAGTGGGGGAGTTCTGTATTCCGGAAGGTAGCAGCAAACTTCTTAGTGTAGGAGAGACGGGTGACTACGAGTATCTGGGGTAAATATAAACATCAGAGAAAAAGGCATCTACCGAAACCACACAAATAAATTGATTATTCTGAAGGGGAGGCGAATCCTTAATCAATTGAAACTTATAGGGAGAAACAGTTTCAATAAGGTTTCCGTGGGAAAAACCATTTTGGAAATGGTGGGCCTGCCAAGTATAACATATGGTACGGAAGTGGTACCCCTAAACCAGACGGCGGTAAAGAGCTTGGAAACCCTGAAGAACGATGCAGGCCGATGGATAACGGGGTCGAGTAATGCCGCAGCACTAGAAGCAATCAGGGGTGAGCTGTTATCTTAATTATTTGGTAAATCTTCCCGATAGCCGATGGTCTAAAGTAATGTTCCAGAGAATTTTCAACTCAAATATCAAGACAAGGTGGATGGTCGAAGTGGGGAGCTAATAGAGAACTACTAGTTGGAGATCTCGGACCTAGACGTTGGGGCATAACAGGGTAAAAAAATCATCAGAGAAAGGTCAAATCAAAGAGGTCTTTGGATGGCCTGCGTGATAAAGAGAAGCCTGGTTTTGAAGAATACCTTGGTGGCACCTTTGGGGGGTCACTGTTGTTCAAGCTGAGGTCGCGGTCCCTGGAGGTGAGGGGAAATATTGGGGAAAACAGTGAAAAGGAGTGCCAGGTGTGTAATTTGGGCATGGTGGAGACCCTAGAACACTTTCTTCTAGAATGCCCAAAATACCAGTCTAAAAGAACAAGATTCACCGGGAGCATAACAGGGAAGTGGGATGGGAGAATGAAGGACATGTGGTTAGTGAGAGACTCAAAGGAGAGGGTTAATATGCTAATCGGAGAGATTGGGAAGAATGGTGCAAGGGATGTCGTCAAGCAGTTCGTCTCCGAGTGTTGGGAGGAGAGAAGAAGCGTGGGAATAGGAAGGCAGTACAGGGGTAACCAAGGCCTTCTCACCCGAGAACCGCGACAAATCAGCAGCCGGCCAAAGTGTTATTATTATTAAGTTCGACATCAGTAGCTTGAAACTATCAAATGAATCGCACCGCTCACGATAATTCACGGTTATTCACCCTGGGTCCAAATTCCCTATCTTTGGCCCTGTTTAATGATCAATCAGCAGACAACTCAATATTAACACTGAAGTAATCTACTCACTCGGTAAACGACTTGGAGCCCCTCCCTTTAGTGCGCTACACACAGCGTCACATACAACATACTATTCGCGTTATACATGTAAATGAGATATGGCATTCTGGGACGATTAGATAGGTCACGCTACTAAAACAGGTACACCTGCAATCAACCGTCTGTGTTTATCAGTAGCCTCTAATAAATGGCATAGATATGGCATAGATACGACTATTTATTATGCCTCAAAGTTAGTTTGTCCAATCAGAATGCTGGAATATCATGTAATGGTTCCACCGTGTCAGGTAACTCACGTGATATCATTTGGTGTCAGGTGAGTAGTAGGAATCACTATTTTGATCAAATTGCTGCATTGTCACTCGCTTCGAATTTTCAGAATTTGAAATAAAACAAAGTAAGAGAATTTAAGTACCAAATATTTAGATATTTACATATTTAAAAAAAGACAGAAAATATTATTCGTAGTCCCAAAACTGACAAAAGTTCTTTGTAGATTTTACCTCTAGAATCACAGTAGAATATACTGACTGCAGGCTTTTGATTTTTGATACTGAAGCGAACATTGTCTTCACAGTTTACTCAACAGATTAAAATTGATTTTTTGAACATTTAAAAGTTGTTTGTTAACCCTTTTCGGGTGGTAATGACAGTAAATGTATGTAAGGTTATTTCAGTTCAGTGATACGTTTAATTTTGTAAATAAATATCGCACTTTAAACAGCGAAGATTGTTTACAATCACCATGGACACATACCGGTGCCAGTTATTGTTGATGAATTTTCACGGAGCTGTCAATGGCGGTTTCTAAAAAAATAAAGGTCCGGTCGTTCTTTGTTTCTCGTGAAACTTGATTGATCCCTTGATTTGCATGGACTTTCGCCATAATAAATATGTTGCATGGCGTGTAGCTGGCTGATACATTTCCCATACAAGGCACTGGGAGTTCATATAACTCAAAATAATTTTGCATTTGCTTATTTTTATACATAATTTATGACTAATTACAGATTTCCTATCCTGACGTCAATCATAAGAAGCAGTCTGAAACGGTGTTGTTACCTGGGGGATATCAGGTAGACAGCCAAACTGGCTATGACATCCCCCGACAGTATGCATATCAGTTGCCCTCTTCTGTACAGAATTACTTAGTTATTAATTATTGCTTGTAACATACATGCTGCATAGTCTGCTGATGTATCTATTTATGCATACTGTCGAATAAATTATCTATCTATCTATCTATCTCACCTGATATGAACTCCCATCGCCTTGTATGGAAATGCATCAGCCAGCTACACGCCATGCAACTTATAATATCGCCGCCTTGTGTATTTCCAATGCTAAGGGAGTGCAGACGACCCATTGATGCACCCAAGGTACAGTACGTGGAGAGTGGATTGTAACCAAATCACCCGCGGAGAGGAGTTATCACCCAAAGTATCACTTTCAAATCCTGCTCATATGGACAAAAAACACAAGCAATGTTTCAGCCAATTGTCCTTCGGGTTTAACCCGGAGGTCCATTGGCTGGAACTTTGCTTGTGATGGTTATGCTTTGCAACAAATTTGCAATAATTTCTCGGGTGGAATCCCACTCTGCGAGTGATTTAATGATAATACACTCTCCACGTACTGTATATAATTTAATTTTCGTCCAGGATGAAATATGTGCTTTAATATGGTTAGTGGAGATGATTATTTTTTCTATGGTCGGAGGGGGGGGGGGGGGGGCGGAGGATCTAGAAAATATAGCATATATCGGCTGCAGAAAATATTTTCCGCACATGGACCAAACGCCCACCCACACACCCTCCCTTGCAATTTGTTTCCACTCTGAAAATGGGACTCACCTAATAAAATCACTAGAATTGGCTTTTATCCACCCCAATCTAGACTACAAATGTTCAAATAGAAGACAGTGATAACAGACTTTGACAAACAGCATACTGTGATGTCAGTTTTATTAAAAACAGGCTCTTATAAACCATCAATCAGTCTCAGCCAAAGACCGAAAGGCACCTAGAACTAGACGTGTTAATATGAACTCATATTAAACCGCTCTTCAGTCAATTGGAGGCAATCACGTCTGGTTTGTCTTATGAGATCTCATTAAAGGGTCGTCCAAGGTAACTTTGGGCATTTTTTTTGAAAATTTCCACAATGGCCTAAATACGAATTAAAGAGGGGAATAACGACATATTATATATCAAAATAATGACAAAAGTATACAAAACCCAAATTTATCCACTTATTCCATTTTTTTTAGTTTTTTTGCTTTTGATGACAAAGAAATTGCCAGCCGCATAAGTAACCGTCAGGATAAACAATAAATAGATCGGTAATTCGAATGTCTGAGTTGTAAATAAAAGACCCCACACTCCATACTCGGAGAAAGCATATTTATCATTTCATCACCAAAGTGATGAGAACGCTCAGGGGAAAATGGATGACCACAAACGCTTGATTCTGTTCAGGTGACATGTTTGTTATGATCACGTGGGTTTTGGGCAAAGATGGGAAATGATTTGATTTCCTAAGATCTGAAATCTTCTAGCATTTCACTGCTGTTTTTGTCTGGGAGGCGATGTAATGTACAACTCACGAGACATTCATTGGAAAATATTCAACTGACAATGTGATAATTGCGAGGTACAGTCCTTAGTAGCGCTGTTGAGATCAGAAACTGTACAATGTGACGCAAGTGTCAGCAAGGGATTAATACGCCACCGATTCGAACTACTATTATTTGGTTGGTGACGATGCTCAAAACATAAAAGTGAAAAATTATATTTGAAAACAAAAATATATTCACATCAACATACATTACAGTTCTCACAATTGTATATTTACGAAAAAATAATTTTACTGTCACCGAACTATATTAGTGACGTAAAGAAGGCTTGATGAAGTCTACTGCGAAAAAAGAAGACCAATGTCAAGTAGAAATCAGAAAGGTTTTTTTCCTGTTCACCAAATATAGCGAAATATCGTACCATCGTAAATTTAAGTAGCTCCCTCGCACAACCGCACCGTGTATAAGGCAGATCAACGTCGATTTTGAGCGCTGTTAGCACCAAAAGCTTCTGGTGCGAATTCGGTAGCAGACTTCCAAGAACCAGTGGTGCCTGCTGCCAACTCTATGGGTTGATTACACATGTGTTTCGTGTTCTATACATCTCAATCTTCATTTTGATGTATATATTGTGTATATTTAATTTGGACCGCTTTCACACAAAGCGCTGTCCGTTATTTGTTCTCACATCGCTTGAGACAACATTTTCTCGCTAATTCTACGAAAACGCGAGAAAACTATAATTCAGCTGTAGCTGTTTTCTTTGGAGATTTAAAAGTATTTTTTTCACTTCAAAATCCATTTTTGGTCTTTTCATTTATCATTGGTGTGTTAATCAAATAGCCGTGACCCAACAGATATGAACATCAAATTCGAAGTGTTTCAGTTGTGGGTTTTGGCACTGTGCTTTTTGGTTGAAATTTGGGGTAACATAGTCCTTAAACTGAGCTGATATTTGTTTAAAACAAGCATTTAAAAAAAATATTATGGAGTATTTTCTTCATCTCCGAACCAAACCCCGCCCCAATATACGAAAATGTTTGTGAGCCCCCCCCCCCTCCCCCCCCCGCTATAGTATGAATATGTTTGCTTCAGTCTGCCATGTGTCGCAAAAATGTTTTGTGCCAAACAGTGCAATTAAACTGTAATTGCAACAAGTGGACAGAGTGCTCGTTTAATGTCACATTCCTTGTACACAAAGACATTCATTCGTAATTGTCCATTGAAAAGTTGAAACCCATCAAGGTGACAGTAATTATAATACTGATAAATTAGGTTACAACTAAGTATCCACGTGGTCTGTGTATCAGTTTTCCATTGTTTTGTTTAGACGACACAACAATATATTAGCCTGTCTTGAAAACTATAAAACTGTCGTCTACACCGTAACCGACCAAATTGATTCAGAGTCTGTAATATACATCACCGTGTGAGATTTTCATATTAAAAATCACAGGTACTCGGCACAAGCTGTGAAATCGAAAGAAAAATGATATTTGATTGCATTTTTGAATCGATGCTGACGTGCCCCCATAATGGTAAAAAAAATATTAACAAGGTACACAACTCGCTTTTCGAAAACGATAGCACTCATCTTCGTTATACCCCCCTCAAATTTGATTCACATAACATATCCAGCAGTACCCAGTGTCAGTGGAAAGGGGAATGAATAAGCTTTACAGTGGTGTATTACACGACCGTTGGGTGTGCTTGGGTTGCTTGTGATAACTGGGAGAAGTCGCAGAAAGGCCGAAAAACATTTAGTCGGACAAGATAGTGTACAGTGAAAAGTGGGTAACGAGCGACAATTATCCGATTTATTATAAATAATGCGAGGTCCCATTGTCTATGGAGGGCAGATTCAAACATTAACCGTATACCTTTATCAATTACTAATCTCGGATCCACATTTATTCACTTCTGGCGATCACATTTACCGTTTACACACTTTTTAGCCGTCACTTCAAATCTAATGATGTTTTTACGCGTCCATAGATACGGCGAATTTTCCCCATTCTCCCACTGGCTTCTTTTAAATAGTAGCCATTGGGATGTTTTTGTGAGCATCTTAGCTTCTATGGCCGCCGTTGGCTTCGTGAGTTTCCAAGAAAAGGTTAAAAATGTATAAACGGCAAATGTGATTGCCAGAAATGAATAAATGTGGATCCGAGATTAGTAATTGATAAAGGTAGACGATTAATGTTTCAATCTGCCCCCCACCCCACAGACAGTGGGACTTCGAATTATTTATAATAAATCGGATAATTGTCGCTCGTAACCCACTTTCCACTGTACACTATCTTGTCCGACTAAATGTTTTTCGGCCTTTTCTGCGACTTCTCCCAGTTATCATGAACAGCCCAAGAACACCCAATGGTCGTGTAACACACCACTTTAAAGCTTATTCATTCCCCTTTCGACTGACACTGGGTACTGCTGGATATGTTATGTGAATCAAATTTGAGGGGGTATAACGAAGATTGAGTGCTATCGTTTTCGAAAAACGAGTTGTGTACCTTGTTAATATTTATATACCATAATGGGGGCACATCAGCATCGATTCAAAAATGCTATCAAATATTTTTCTTTCCATTTCACAGCTTGTGCCGAGTACCTGTGTTACAAATGACCTAGGCTTTCGGTAATTGTTTCCATTATAGTCAGTCCTAAAAATAAGCAATCTGTCATTTGCAGAATGAGGTGTCCAGAGGGTGAATTTGTTGATGCTGAGCCCCATACAGTGGGATAGAGTCCCCCAATTTATCCTCTGGATACCTATTTCTGTTTAAGCCTGAGACCTTGATTCAGTTTGAGGTTCACAGACGGTAAATTTGGTAATGCTATGCTGGGATCATCACCAAAATTCACACTCTGGGGACCTCATTCTGCAGATGACAGTCTACTTATTTTCAGGCTTGATTATAGTACAGTTTAACAGGTTTTATGTATACTACATATATTACTGAACTTCTGTAATTACTTGTTATAGTCGATAACTTAAATGAAGCCACATGACCCTTGTTGGTCATCGGCCACAGAATTCGTCGAATCTTTGACGTGGGTGGGGGTGGGGGTGGGTGGGGTGGGGTGGGGGTGGTGGGTTGTCCTTTGCCAAGTGAGGAAGGTGGGGCGCCACGTGCCTTTTCAAGCGGTAATGAAACGTTCCGTGATGGAGGTACAAATGACTGTTAATTGCCGTTTTTTGGAAAGTTCAAACGAATACCACCTTTTAATCCAACCCTCAAAGTATCAACGTTGTTCGCAGTACTTTGAATTCTTCATATTAAATCGTTGAAGAGAAATTTAATGAGACACTGTTTCATTGATCTGACCTTGCGAACATGATCCATTGACCTCTGTAAGACATGTATCCAATCGGATCCTCAATATGACACATAATGTGCAATTTAACCTTTTAGCTAACGTAACGATTAACCCTGACAAGTGCTATTCACAAAATCGTGTGTCGCGAGAAGTCCGTCTTTTTGAATACAGCCCTGCGCTAAAACATTTTATTCTGTTTAAGCCTTTGACTAGAAAAAATTGGGCTATTGGCCAAGGGACTTGGTAAATGGTTTTTGGAATGCCCTATGGCAATGTGACTTTGGATCGCATCGAGATGAAAATCGTATGCGCAGAATGCCACTTCTTGATGACCCCCCCCCCCCCCCCCCCACCTTCCCACAAAAAAAATAATTCGTTCCCATCCCATCATCCCGTCTGGGGAAAAATGTGGCAGAAAATTACATAGGTTTCTATTGTGAAGAAAGAGAAAAAACTTTAGCAATGCAGCATGTATTCCCATGTCTTTAGAAAAACTCGGGAAATCATGAGTGAGTGAAGAAAATGAAATGACAACGACATTTGAGAGGCAACAATTATTGAACATGAACAACCAATATCAACACATTCTTCAATTTTTTTCATCTCGGCCATCGAAAGTAAGTCTTTCGTGAACGAGGGAGTTGCCAGGGTAGAATCAAACGTAAACAAAACACGCGAAGTTAGCTTGACACTGGGTGCTGGACATTCGTTTAACATTCATATTTAATCAGTTTAACTTTGGGCATAAGACATTCATTTGACATTCGCCTGTATTTGACAACGTGAAACTGACTACAGGAGATTGCCAAACAAATGTCAAACGCCGAACGTGAAACTGACTACAGATGAATGTCAAACGCCGAACACGAAACTGACAACAGATGAATGTCTAGGCGAATATCAAACGCCGAACCTGAAACTGACTGCAGATGAATGTCAAACGCCGAACGTGAAACTGTGACTACAGCCGAATGCCAAACGAATGTCCAACGCCAAACGTCACATTAACTTCAGACGAACCCCGTGATAACATCAGGAAGTGAACCAGTGCTTGTTTACTTTGGTAAACAAGCTTTGTTTTACTGGTAAATAGGACGCGGTAACCAATGCCTGAGCTGGATGTCCTAAAAATGGGCAACATGGGTATAAACGATTGACTAGACATGACTTTCTTGCCAGATTGCGATCATGATTAGCCACTGTGCAGAAATATGCGACCTTGAACACAAATAAATAAATAAATAAATAAATAAATAAATAAATAAATAAATAAATAATGTCAAACGAATATTCAACGCTCAATGTCAGGCGAACTTCACAGATCTGGCTTTTTTCTAATTTCCTTGTGTTCTCTTTTTCTTCTAGTCGGAAACATTTGTTTCTTTGGTCACTGTCCATATTACTGTGATTCGTCACATGCCGTTTGCGGTACCCCTGATATGCTGGAAGGTTCCTTTGCAGCATTTCTTCCGCCTCTGGAAGAAGCTGAGAGAGAAAAATGGAAAAATCCATGGAAAGGGGCGTACAGCAAGAGGAGAAAAGCATACTGGCAGGTGTATGACGACCTTTGTGAAAAAGTACGAGTGGCTCCACCTTATGATTCCGGTAGAAGACTTCTTGATGTCATAGATTTACACATCTTTGACTTTTTAACAGGTAATTATATTTTCTACGCCGCATTACGTGGGTTCCAGAAGAGAAAAGCGATTAATGTGGCGCGTCATTTATGAATGTGCTGGTGTGGGTCGGAGACATGTTCCATTACGTTAATCGAGTGTTTAAAGTAAACACGTCCGGGATTATTCTCGAGAAATAAATTCGTCTGCGCCTCTAAAATATGCATGCATTTAAATTTTTTCTACCTCAAACACTACATCCCAGAAAACAGTAGCTCTATAAAACTATTCTAGAATTCACTAGTCAAGTTCAAACTCGTGCGCTTCCGGGATCCACCTGAAATTCCATCAGCCAATGTTTACTTGTGTTCTTAAAATCCTTGAATTAGAATTATTTATTCAGATGAAACTTCACAAACTGGATGTGTCTCCAGGTGTAATTCTGTTGAATGTCACTGTCTTGGTTATTATTGACAAAAACTAGCGATGATATTGAGAAAGTTGATACTCTATTACCAGTTTTCGTGCTAGGCCTTCGTTTGACGATTGGTGATGTGAAAGATGTTACGGCGTGGCTGCAGTCACAGCGTAACAGCTTTCACGTCATTAAACGTTAACGATAGGAGTTACCACGTTGATTAATTCACATCACCATCTTAAGAGAGCAGATGACCTTCTGTCCCATAATGCTGTCCATGAACACTAAATACACGATTTTATAACAAATGACAGTTCATACAAGACAACACGACCAGGCTTTAAAATATGTTCCAATCCTTGAGAAGCGGTTTTGATTGTCGAGAACGCCTGCTGCGAGAATCAATTTTCAGTTCTTAAATAATTTAGAATTGGAGAGTACTGTAATTTACCCCTGTCAATACAACCCAATTTTTACAATCGTATTTTCTAGAATTGTAATGTTTAGTTATGACTTTAAATGGGTTGAAATGAACCATTAGCATTTTCATATCTTTTAAAATGCTAATGATTTAGTAGGTAGAAAAATACGATTCTAGAAAATACAATTGTTAAAGTTTAATAGTATTGATTCTAGTAGGGTTGAATACGATAAAACTTTTACAACTGTATTGTCTAGAATTGTATTTTCTACCTATAAAAAAACTGGCTAAAATGACAATGAGCATTTTAAAACATATGGCAATTTGCCAAATGGCAAATTGCCACATCTTTGAAAATGCTAATGGTTCATTTAAACCATTTAAAGTCATAACTAGAAAACACAATTTCAGAAAATACAAAATGTAAAAGTTCTATAGTATTTACCCCAGTAAATATTCCATGGTGAAAAACAGATTTCATATTTATATATTTACTAGAGTTTAATTTTTAAGAACATAGTTCAAAACCTTTTTTGTTTTTCATATTATTTTATTCAGATATAGATGACAGTATATAAATAAAGTTGGCATCATAAAACTGACAATTCAGTAACAGTATTTAACAGTTTGTCATAGTAAATAGTTATCAATAATAACGAATACTGTGCAGATAAATTGGGCTTTTTTGTCGTAAGTGTTGGTCAAGCAGATTTGGGGTCTCGGCTGAGGCAAACTGACATTTTTGCATGTTATTCAGTGCAGAAAGGAACTTATAAAGACTCTCACCGTATTATTTTCGGATTAAACTGTTTAAAGAATCACACAAGAGGTGATAGTATGACCCAAGTTCAAAACATGGTGAGTCTCTTGTTTTACAAGGAAGTGTGGAATACATGTTCCACATACAGGCTTTTGGGAGTCTTGGTAAGTTAAGTACCTTAACAGTGGTCTCTAGTGAGGTCTTGGCTGTCTGTATAGGAAGCCAAGACTTCACAAGATACCATTGCCACGTCAGTATTAATTATTATGAAAGAGCAAAAATAAGTCGCATTCTATAGGCTTTTAAAGACACTTAAAGAATCTATGACAAGAATCAAATGAACATTTTGTGCGATTCAAAGTTGATTCTTGTTGGTTTCCTTGTGAAAATTATTTGCGATAATCGATTCTGACTGGAAACAGCTTTTATGTAACAGACTACTGGAAAGGGTTCTGAGAATTTTTCCAACAGTGTGTCACATAACATTGTATAAACTTTATCAGACAAGCGCCTGATAGAACCTAGGTTATACTGTGTCAACCCTGTTCAGATGCTGCTCAAAAAGGAGTTCACTCTATGTTACGCCCAAGACTGTTTAGTGATACACCTTGGTCGACGTGCTATCTGGAAATTCGAAATGTCAGAACATTTTCTTTATTGATCGACCGTTCGCGAGAATTTGGTTCAAGTAACCATCCCCCTAATGGAATAAGCAGCGATCAGTGAATTGTTGTGCTCTGAATAGGTTGACCAGCTCTCGTTTCACGTTTGGTTTCCCGATATTGCTGACGAAAGTTACAACTCGACCAGCTGCATTCTGAATTTAACTCGTAGCCCGCTGAGTATTTTCAAGATATTTTTGATCAAGTTTAGTCATGGCTGCTGAGCAACAGCCATGACTTGATTTGATGAAAAATTAAACTAATTTGGACTCAAGAAATCATTGGTGAAAGAAGCCATGCCATTTATAGGGGGCAATTTGATTAAATGTGCCAAAATTATTCTTATTTCAGTGGCAAGAGAAACCCTGTCCTGTGCAGGAATATCTGCCAGCAGCATGTAAGGAGTTAATCGCGCGTGTCCCAACCAAATAGATCGGGAACATCCATATGTCTGCAGACCGACTATCCCCGCAAACCTCATTGTGTCTGCAAATGAGCCGACTGTGTCCTAAGGCAGACCTTGGACTGATTTCGCCCACAAGCCCGAAGACAATTATACCAGCAAGCTGATTGCAACCATAAAACACAAGCAAACTGAATCCGCGGGTACGCCTATGAGCACAATTGACTCGCAGTTTGCTGCCGAAATAGGTTTGCGGACACAATCGGCTTTGCGGATTTATTTGATCGAAACACACGTCCTCTCAAAGCTGATTTTCCCAACGAGCATCGGTTCTGGCGGATAACAAAAACGATCTAGTGTGTCGAGTGGGTGGTGTCATTCTCCGTTTCTTAATCACCGTATTGAAATAATGTCAGCAGAAGGGCGGATTGGGGAAACGCACTCCTCCAGCCAGCGTAAACCTGAAACACTACTCACGCGCTCAATCTCTAATGGATAGATAAATAGATACTGCATTCAGCAGCATGTGCATATATACAGAGTAATACATTTACAAAAACATATGATACATACTGCTGAGGGATGACATACCCAGATTGGCTCTCTACCTGCCAACACCATAAAGATTAAAATTATTTTACATTACCCTCTGCACTCTGATCTCAAAATACCAAAGTTTTCAGCAGCGATTTTTTCCCACAATGCAGCTGAGAATTTTAAAAATGATATCTTGTTTGACAGAGCTCATTGAGCTCTGTCAAACAAGATATAGTTTGATAAATTTTTCATGCTTCATGGGCATTATGGAGTCAATGACAGAAATTTTGAAATACTGCCAGAGTGATAGGAGTTAAATTAAATTCAACTCAGACCAAGCTACATTTTTTCTATTGAACACTCTGCAAAACTGGAAACTTAAGTACAGCAAGTAGAAAATAAAACAAAACAAACGACTGTGAGTCTGTGATTGTCTCAGAGGGTGGTTTATGTACTATTGCCCTGATATTTTTGGCGCCACTTTGTTACAGTCATTCAATCAGTTTTTGGGTGCTTACGCCACCAAAGAGTTCTCCTGGTGCTCAAATTGATATTTAGAGGTTATTACTTGGTTAATTTCAAATCGGCCGATATTTGCCAGAGGTAACTCCATATCAGCCGGAGAGCGAAGTTCAAAGACTGATGTGAAGTTACCAGGGCTGATATCTCGGCTGATATGAAACTAACCAAGTAATAATCTCTTTATTTATTAAACCAGATCAAATAAATACAAAATATTTCAGATCTGTTGCAGTTTTCTGACAGTGTTATTGTGTCATAATTTTTTTCATAAACTCCTTTGTTTTCTCCCACTTCAGCTATCCGAACGTCGGGCTTCCCCTTTGGGATAGTCCGACGTCCGGATAGCTGAACTATCTCTTCTCTTACTTAGAAGAATCGTCGCTTTCGCCTCCGATTCCTAGTTTACGTTGAATTTTGTGTACAACTTTCTCTTCACCCACCTGATCCTTACTTATCGCCTCCATTAATTCCTCACAATACAATAAGTATCCCCTTTTGTCTAGTAACGCCAGATTTACTGCTTGATTGACTTCGACAAATAACGGTGAACAGTGAACGATTTCACTGTAAACACAATGGCTGTGCCAAGTCATGCATCAGGTGGGTGTGGGGGGAACTCTAGTTTGGTTCATATCAGCCGAGCTCGGTGTCATATCAGCCGAGGTTGAAGTAATATCAACCGAACTCGGTAATGGGGAAATTCTGGGGAAGAAAATCATATCAAATAAGGGGACTTAAACTTTAACCCTTTATCCAACGCAGACGATATCAAAATTTATTATTTTAAATATAATTTTTTTAAAATTTTTCAAAAAATTTCAGCAAAACAATATCATGTGACCCTTCATTGGAACGAGCTCAATGAGCTCGTTCCAATGAGGGGTCACATGACATGGTTTTGTTGAAATATTTTGAAAATTTTATTTTTTTCAACTGCTCAATTTGCATATTACGCGGGCGGATGCGTGCGATTCGTTAAGTAAATGGTTAACCTGGGTTGCACATTGGCCCTTTCCCTATTGGGTACACATACACTCGGCACAAGTGAAATGTAGTTGTTTGAAATGTTTTGCCAATCATCCAACACAATCATTACAAAAACGGAAAATATCTGTCATGTTTTCTGCCTTCTTTTCTTCTGCACGTTTCCATGTTTCATTTACCAAATCTAGATGTATCTTGAACATATCGTAATCTGATCACCATCCAATCGGAGGAAGAGGGCGACTTGGTGGTCGCAGTGAAACGTAAATTATCAATAATTGATTTCTAATTTTATTTTCATCCTTTCTCAGGAAATTTAGATCGTCATCATTATGAAACATTTCAGCATTTCGGTAACGAAACATTTCTGTTACATCTCGACAACGGAAGAGGGTGAGTTTGATTTTTGTCTTTGAATGTTCTGTCAAAAATTGATCACATTCGTATTATTTTATCCCCCTGAGCCTGAGTTGCCATGACGAATCTACTGTCCGCGTAGGGGCATCGCGAAAATGTCCGACTGAAGTGCCTTCGACGAACGCAGGCATTAGAATATCAGTCAGTCGGGTTCATAGTAAAAAACTCAAGACCGTTTAGAAATTATTTAGTGAATAAATAAGATATACATGAAGTAGTCGTGACGTAAATATACAGAACGACACATACGTGTGAATGGGTTAATCGATATGGCACTTGCGCCATCGCGGAAGGATGAAACTTCGGCCTCTCGTTTTATCCTTCCCCGCTGGATTTCGTTTCATATCGATTACCCCATTCACACGCATGTGTAGTTCTGTGTTTATTACACTCCTTCACGTCTATAAAAACAATTATTATAAGGACACTCAACAATTCATTTGACAACTATCAACAAAAAGAATACATATTATCGCCAACCAAATTTGCGAGGGGAGCCCGTGTTACTATTTCGTCCCCTGAGTTCCAATGTGTTCTACGTGCCCACTGGCACATAAACACACTGGAATTCAGGGGACGATTTTCAGCTATCGCTAGCGATTCAAACTGTGATTGCGTTGCACGATTTGTAGAAAATTCCAGTGAAATTTCGCTTCTATTTAAAAATAGTCCGTCAACGATTTCCGTTCCGCACATATGTTCGGAACAGATTTTTTTCATTTTCCGCATGGTTTAGTGTTACTGCAGATGGGGATTACATAGAATAGGCGTCCAATAAATTCTTATTCGATTAACCCATGTTGGACCAGTACTCCAAGTAGTCATGCTGAGTCCCTTTACATGTACTCCAACTATAACTGTGAACAGTATAGTTGAAGTAAAGGTTAATACCATGTAAGTGATGGAAAAAGATCCAGCAGCAAGCTCGAGAGCTTTTGCAAGGCTGTGTCCATGGGATAAGTCTGATCACAACATATTTGTACATTTAACCAACACGATTGTCGTTATATAATGCACCATATGACAAGAAACAGATACCAGAAGTGACGTACGGAAAACATTTCTGAGCTGCCGCCCCATCCAAAATTTTAAGTGATTTCAGGAATTTTGCGTGTTGATGCTTTATTCCACAGGAACTTTCCACACTCATGAGATAATTGCGTGTTGATGCTTTATTCCACAGGAACTTTCTCAGTTCATAGCCAGTCAAAGGTCTTCGGAACCAAAGACCCGATTAGTCACTGGAGTATAAATTTCTGATTGTTGAGATTTCGGGTGTGTAAAGACATGGCGCCGAGATGTTCTCGTAATATTAAAACATTCATGCTTATAATAAATATTATTTTATGCTAGCCTGTGAATTATCGCAAATTATCTAAAAAATATTTCTTGATATCCATCGACTCGATGGATATCGAGGAATATCTCTCAGTAGTGTTCTAAATGACGTCACGCCACGCCGCTTCACTTCGCCTTGAAGGAACGATCAGCTGATTTTTGCTATTGTTTTGAAATGTACGTATTTGGGGTCGAATTGGGCTGAATATTGTGCAATAAAATGTCTCGTGACATATAATAAAAAAGAAAATCTACTCTATTTTAGTCAGTATCTGGAATTATCTCATGAGTGTGGACCTGACAGTTTTATTTTTCATGAGCGCTTGCGCGAGTGAAAAGTAATATTTTCAGGTCCACACGATGATTTTTTTCAGTAGCTTCCTAAATCAAGTTACTCATCGGTGCATGCCGTCACCTTGAACGTCGCCTTGAAGGAACGATCAGGAGCTTTTTGTTACTAGTTTGCAGTCGTATTGAGATGAACATTGCGCAGTAAAATGTCACGTAGCATATAATAAAAAGAAAATCTGCGCAAGCGCCCGTGAAAATAAAACTTTAAGGTCCACACTCATGAGATAATTCCCGATATTCACTAAAACAACGTAGATATCCTCTATATAATAGAAACATGATAAAACAACCAAGTAGGCAAGTTGTGAAAACGAACAAAAATAAACAAGAGTCAACAAAGAGACAGAAAGATTGAAATTGTGAGGGAGTGACTGTATGTGTGACAAGTCCAGGTATCAAGTTTAGTCTCTCAAAGAATCACATGATAACTAGCAAAAGAGAATTTATATCTTAGACTCCAACCTTCACTAAAGTGTCCCGACTGGAAAATTATTGGGGGTGGGGGTCACCCCTCTACCTCCCCTCCCCCCGTACTTACGCACCAAAGTCCCCCGTTGGCTAAAACCCCCCCAAATTGTCAAATCAATACTTAATTTCACTTTCAAAGGAATAACAAGACATTTAAATCTCCTAACGTTTCAGTAAAATTCCTGAACGCTATGGATAAAAATCGTAATGCAAGTGTTATTCTTTTATTTCGTATCTCCGAAACACATAGCAAAGCGTTTGACCCTCAGTCTCCTTGGCAAGACTACCTTGAGCTCGCCCAACGAAGGGGATTATAAACGAACTTTTGTTTTGACAAACCATGAAAATTTTAAGTGATTTCAGGAATTTTGCGTGACTGTCGTCTGCTTGTCGTTTTTTTAGGAAAGAGTTAACGAATAGGCCTCCTGTTTTCAATACAGGGTCCAACACAGGAGCATATTGGTGGTGGAAAATACACAGAACGACACACGCGTGCGGATGGGTTAATCGATATGGCACGAGTGCCAGCTCGGATGGATAACACGAGAGGCCGCAAGACTCAATTTTTATCCTTCCGTGGCACACGTGCCATATCGATTAACGCATTCACACACATGTGTCCTTCCGTGTTTATTTCACGCCTTCACGTCTATAAAAACAATTATTAGAAGGACACTCAGCAATTCATTTGACAACTATCAACAAAAACAACACATTTTATCGCCAACAAAATTTGCGAGGGGAACCCGTGTTACTATTTCGTCCCCTGAGTTCCAATGTGTTCTATGTGCCTAGTGGCACATAGAACACATTGGAACTCAGGGGACGATTTTCAGCTGTCGCTAGCGATTCAAACTGTAATTGCGTTGTACCATTTGTAGAAAATTCCAGTGAAATTTCGCTTCTATTTCAAAATAGTTCGTCAACGAATTCCGTTCCGCACATATGTGAGGAACAGGTTTTTCATTTTCCGCATGGTTTAGTGTTGCTCTAGATGGGGATTATATAGAACAGGAGTGTAATAAAATAACATATTAATCGACTAATTATTGTTAATCTACTGGGCATACACGGGTTGTGAATCTTTACAAAAGGCAGTATTTAATAAGATAAATACCATTCATCTAATTAAATGCAGCCTTTTACAAAACTGATAATCAACATTGCTTTATTGTTGAAAAAGAGCTCCTCTTTGCCATTCACTGACAATTGACGTTGAAAGTTGGTCCCGACACAATTTCCAACTCCTTATTGACAAAAGAAGTAATAACATATTTTGTTTTATTTGTTTCACCATAGATTGTACTCTTCCCTGTCGCAATGACTCTCGTTCACAAATTAAAGAAACTTTGTTAGTGGCAAACCTTTAGCCACCGAAATTATTTTGATGTCAAATCAAAATTGTTGGAGCAATTGGCTAAATTGGCACCCGACAGGGTGAACACTGCACTCGACCAAAACAACTTCTTCGTCAAACGTTTTCCTAACGTTGGTGTAAAAGCGGTTTGTGGCACTTAAGTTGTTCACAAAATGAACTTTGTTAATTATCCCCAGTGCTTTATGATCACGCGTTTCGTGATTTGCCATATATGCATACTATATTTTGTAGTATTTGAGTGGGGGTTCTATATCCACTACAGAGAGGTATTGTGGTTTTAAAGGGTCGAAATTTGGGGAGAAACTGCGAACCACGAACTGGGCCAACATCCAGCCCTTGTTGTCACCTGGATTGATCCATGGATTTTTTCTCCCATCCTGTGGCAAAATTATGTTTATTTCAGTCTCATTTTAACAAAATTTATGTATTCCATTTAATGCGATTGATATTTAAAAATATTTATTCATGTTATATAAATGTTATTTTTCTTTCGACGACTTTTTTCTTGCAGATCAATTGAAAAATTTTTCTGTAGTAAATCGACTTTGTACAATACACTCTAAAATCAGTTGGGTCAAAAATGAACCCTAATCAACTGGGTTGAGTGAATATGAACCCATTTGGGTTCATATTCCCTCAACCCAGTTGATTTGGGTTGCTTTTTAACGAGATTGATTTTAGAGAGTATTGTTACGCAACGCTGGAAACTCAATGAGAGTAAATATTCCCATATCTAAGAAGAAATCCCCCAAAATAGCAGAAAGCTTCTTATCTGTTGAGTGCTCACTTTAGAATCGGCATCTTATTGGAAATTAATGAGAGGAACAGGTTTACATACCCAGAAAGAAACGCGTTGGTCAGCCTCGGATCCATCCTCTCGCCCACACCCGATGTCTGTACAAATTTACAGCCCCTATTCCACACATGAATAGAAAACATATTCCATGGTGCGAGTCCAAGAACATAAGACTTCCAATAAAAGGTTGTGATGCCAAACAGCCCCACTAAATGTTCTTCCACCGGCGATCACTGAAACGGCTGTTAGAATCAAATATGATCACATCGTTTTCATTTATGCAGTCAAATATCTTTGTCGATTATAACCCCTCAGACTCCGTTTTATGTCCTAAAATTGATGGCCATATAACAAATAAGAGAGAAAAGATGAAAGGAAGGTAAGTCATGTGCACAGTATATTCAAAGAATTCCTAACACAAATGTACTGTCAATTGCACATTTGGGTCCTAAAACACATTACGATCTCAAGGAACGTTATATAATTCGATACCCCTAACCCATCAGCATTGGCACACGTAAAAAACATTAGAAATGAATAATCGAGAGTTTCTCGGTTACAGTTCTCGGAAAGTAAAGTACCTTGCACTGGTGCGCTTCAGGCGAAAAGGGTACGCGCTGCCCCTTGCCCTTAGAGCCGGGGTAGCTGCCCCACCCCGCCTCCCGCTTTCAACGCCCTTGCGCGTGCCCTTTCTCTGAGAGGTTAGATTCCACGGTATTGGGGGCAGTGAAGCAGACAGAGCATTTTGACAAAAAGCTAATACTATAAAACTCTTAAAACTGTATTTACCCGAAATGTATTTTCTACAAGTGAATATAAATGACGGAAATGAATCATTAGCATTTTAAAAGATATGGCAATTTTCCAACTGGCAAATTGCCACATCTTTCAAAATGCTAATGGTTCATTTCACTCTGGAAGTTTCAGTAGTGATGCCCAAATGAATGGAATGCTTCCAAATTTTCTTACAGAAATATATGTTTCAATGCTTCGTAATTTCTGAGATTGCAGCATTTCGCACTAGCACCTAATCCCGATTACACACGCGGGGACACAGTTGCACTGTGTACTAAGGTGTACTGCACGCTGATGGTGCACTTAACTTCAGCCAACCCTGCTTGTGCGGATATAGCTTTTTGGAGAGTTTGACTGTTGCTCACTGCAGTTCATTGGTTCTACCTTGGCACTCTGGCTTTCTCCACCCGTTAAACTGTTCGTATAACGAGGCGACCATGCCGGTCGAAATTGTCGTTAACCCCGTCCAAAAAAAAAAAAATAAGGAAAAACATGGACACCTCTCTGTTAATTATTTAGTAAGCCGACTGTTATACCAGAAGCAGCTGAGGTGAAAGAAACTCTATTCCCATCAAACAACCCCTGTAGCCATAGAAGCATCATCAAGATGTCAAATGGCGGCGGTATCAGTGTCGCAGCTACACTTTTGCTAGACCGATGATGGCTGCTAAAAGAGCTATGGGAATTAGAGTCTTTCCATTTCCATTTTTGAAACGTCAGCTACGTTCGGTAATCAAAATTATATTTACCTTTCACTGCACTGACATAACACTTGAGCCCTTCTTATCAGCGTGTCGTTCACAAACAGACTATGGGATCGCAGCTGGACAAATTACGGTCCACGAAGTACTGTTATTAGGAGAAGAGAATTTCGACCAATCGCGATCTGGGGCCAGTACTATAAAACTTTTTCTGCCGTATTTTTCAGAATTGTATTTTCTATTTATGGAAATAACGAACTGAAATGAACCATTAGCATTTTCAAAGATGTGGCAATTTGCCAGTTGGCAAATTGCCATATCTTTTAAAATGCTAATGATTCAATTCCATCATTTATATTCACTTGTAGAGAATACATTTCGGGGAAATACAATTTTAAAAGTTTTATAGCATTGGCTTCTGGTCAAAATGCTTTGTATGCTTCACTGCCCCAATACCGTAGAATCTAACCTCTCAGAGAAAGGGGACGCACAAGAGCGTTGGAAGCGGGAGGTGGGTGGGACAGCTATCCCGGCTCTAAGGGCAAGGGACAGGCGTACCATTTTGGCCCGATGCGCACCAGTGCAAAGTAGTTTACTTTCCGATAAGAGTAACTGAGAAACTCTCGATTATTCATTTCGAACGTGTGCCAATGCTAATGGGTTAGGGGTATCGAATTATATACCGTTCCTTGAGATCGTAATGGTGCAGTCAGCATTAAGGTTCCAGCGGCCACGCTAAGGTATTGCAGTCGGTACCTTTAAGGGACGGCATATATAATGTCAATACCATTGAGTGTCACATGATAATCTATGATACGTTGTAAACTAGCGATCTTAATTCATATCTCGAGTCAAGGCCCCTTTTTATACCTCTGCCCACCTTGCCCACGGATGCTTCCGATGCCATTTGCAATGCGAAACACTGTATATCAGAAACTCTTTTCAATTGCATTACTTGATCCGGGTTGATGTTGTTAATTATATCTGGACCACTGATTATAAGGTTGTTACGACTCGATTTGATCGGGAAAGAGCTCACTCTTGTGACCTCAATTTTGCTTGTTTTTTTAGTTCTGTGCTCATAAAAAGTATTTTTGGATGCAATAGTGGGTGTGCAGCCATGTGTAATATGTACACGGTTTACCAGTGGAGTGTAATGATGGAACTGAAAAACGTAAAGAGAACATGTACTCTACCAACGACTGCATAAACATGATTGTCTTATTTGAGATAGTTTATTCCAATTGCTTATGCTCGGCGTTTGTGGCCTTCCATTTTGAGGCGAGCGGTCACCTTCGCGCCCTATAACCCACTTAACTTGAAAATAAGACGCCCACATAGAAAATTCGGATAAACGAAGAGATTGTAACATACCGAATCTCCTTTAACCATTAAGAGTCGGGGTAATTTTTCAAACTTCTTATTACGCAGCTTGTGAGACTAGCGTCCTGACAACGATTTCTAGCCAAGTCTTGGCTGCCTAAGAGGTACTGTTAACATGTCCCATTCTTGATTGTATGTTAAAATAATTTTGTCGAAGTCGGATAAAGACCTTCGACGGTTATCAACTCCCATTGAATGCTATTAAATAAAATTCTAAGGCACATGGTTTCCCATCGTGGGGAAATTAGTGCAATGACTATTATACTATGGAAGCAATCTCAGTAGTAGGAGAGCGATGGATCGGGGCTCATTGGATGGACCCCGGGCTGGGCCCCGGAAGTGACGTCATGTCACGTAATCTGGTGACGTCATGTTGTGTTGTCATGGTAACCCGCGTGAACGGCCATATTGTGACGTCATCCCCATAGTGATACGTGGTGTGAGTGCGCATGCGCAGCGCGTGTTGTTAGGGTGACACGTGTTTCCGTCGGCCATTTTGTATACTGGAGGCCGCCATCTTGGTTTTTATGGTAGCACGTGGTTGCTATGTG
Organism: Pictodentalium vernedei; assembly: GCA_031216915.1. Classification (NCBI taxonomy): domain Eukaryota; kingdom Metazoa; phylum Mollusca; class Scaphopoda; order Dentaliida; family Dentaliidae; genus Pictodentalium; species Pictodentalium vernedei. The sequence continues at coordinate 400,785,064 of CM062297.1, read as the reverse complement.
ACCCAAAACCTTCTAACAAGAGAGGGGTATGTTCAGAGGGTGTGTTCGATTGAATCGGAGTATTACGAATTACCACAAACAACCCGACAATCCCTCAAATCACCAAAAACGACTTTATTTGCAATGGATTCCCCAATTTATCGGTGTAGCACGTAGTGCTATAGTACCAAGGGGGTACCGTGGTGTGTTCCTTTGTAGAAGAGTAATTTTCTGGTTCGGATTTCCACCAGAATCCTCGTTTAATTACCCAAATAAACCCGACAAGTTGTACTATTTCGAATTCTTTCAGAATCTCTCCTTCTATCTATATATACAATAGTTTTCGTCTCTCTGGCCATGTTCCTTTGCCCTGGAGTATACTCCAGTAGCGTAGAAGAGCCTAGTAGTTGGAACTGATCTGCTTATTATTACTATATTTATCTATTCTGGTCTATTCTTGTTAGTTCTGACCCTATTCCAAGTACTCTTGTTGTTTCATTTATCTAGATCATTTATATAAATTATAACTAATCAATCAGATCGCTTGATTTCCCGGAATCTATATGCAGAGTTATCTCCCTTGTGTATAACAAAAGCATTCCCAAAGCCAATAAGCCAAGAGAGTAATTGCTCCATGAGCAATTGCTCAAACAACTCGAAGCTCATCGAGCAAATGAGCTTTAGAGCAATTCCTCGATCGAGTGACTCGCACATATTGCTCGAACGACTCGAATCCCATCGAGCAAATGAGCTAACGAGCAATTGCTCGTTCGAGTGACTTCTCGAACGACTCTTAGACTCATTTCAGAAAAAGAGATTCCATAGCCACAGGTGTTTTCAAAAAAGGGAATCCCAAGGTATTCCATAAGTGGGATTCCGTCTTATGTCGAGTGACTCGCACATATTGTTCGAATGACTCGAATCCCATCCAGCAAATGAGTTAACGAGCAATTGCTCGTTCGAGTGACTCGCACATATTGCTCGAACGACTCGAATCCCATCGAGCAAATGAGTTAACGAGCAATTGCTCGTTCGAGTGAATCCTCGAACGACTCTTAGACTCATTTCAGAAAAAAAGGGATTCCATAGCCACAGGTGTTTTCAAAAAGGGATTCCACAAATGGAATTCCAAAAAAGGGATTCCATAAGTGGGATTTCGTCTTATGTCGAGTGACTCGCACATATTGCTCGAATGACTCGAATCCCATCGAGCAAATGAGCTAACAAGCATTTGCTCGTTCGAGTGACTCCTCGAACGACTCTTGGACTCATTTGAGAAAAAAGGGATTCTATAGCCACAGGTATTTTTGAAAAAGGGATTCTTAAAAAGGGATTCTGTAAAAGGGGATTCCTGTCCAATACCATAAAATTTGGATTTCATAATTTCATAGTTTGTGGTTGTTTGTGGTAATTCGTAATACTCCGATTCAATCGAACACACCCTCTGAACATACCCCTGTCTTGTTAGAAGGTTTTGGGTCACATAGCAACCACGTGCTACCATAGAAACCAAGATGGCGGCCTCCAGTATACAAAATGGCCGACGGAAACACGTGTCACCCTAACAACACGCGCTGCGCATGCGCACTCACACCACGTATCACCATGGGGATGATGTCACAATATGGCCGCTTACGCGGGTTACCATGACAACACAACATGACGTCACCAGGTCACGTGACATGACATCACTTCCGGGGTCCAGTCCGGGGTTCTTTCAATGAGCCCCGATCCATCGCTCTCCTACTACAAATCTCCCTCCGGTACCTTTTCCCGGAAAGCGTTAGCCACTCTCCTCAGTCTCTGTGATTTTCAAAACTACATGTCTGGTGTTTCATAAACCGACAAAAGTTCTTTATTTGATTTCCTTTTATATAGGTTCGGAAAGACGACGCAGGACGACATCGGAATTTTAGCGCCAGTAAACCAATGTTGTTTAATCCGGTATTCAACCTTCATCAAACTGGTCAGTTTTTACCTGGGACCAACCCATCTGAGTGACGTCATGCGGAACTCTCTTAAAAAAGACCAAGTGAGTCCAATATTAGTCGAGCCACACTTTCCAGCAATGGACAGAAGAGTAATGAAGATCTTGAAAGCAATAGCGGACTGTATTCTAGATGGAAAGAGATACTTAGACGTTATTGTTGACGATTCTTTATAATTTTGGTGACATTAGTTTTCTCATACTTTTGATTTGTTTCACTCATCGAGATCTCATGTAAAATGACATTTCCCCATCTTATTTCATTGTTTAATTCAAATAATACCGTGTGGGATCGAAACACACACGAACTGCTTTCCTAAATATTATATTCGATGGCGAACCGTAGGCCCGCAGTGAACGCATTTTAGGGTGAGATCTCTTGCGACGGTTACCGGGGTCTGACAGTTTGACTGTTGGACGAAGCCGTGGTACCCAGAGGTAACCAATAAGCAACAATAAGCGAGTTTCATACTTGTTAATACTCTAACCTGGCTCGAACAGCCATGAGTCCAGATAAAACTGAGTGAAGGCACACTTTACCACCGTGGTTCCACTAGAATATTGGGGTTTACCCAAGACCAGCTGATGTAGAAATTCCAAAGTTTCGACTTGCAAATATTTCCCTTAATGCAACCAGGAATTTAACCAGTTCAATCTTGTTTGATCGAGCTCATCGAGGGTTATGTGGCCTGTTTAATTTAAACTAGTGGACTATGAGCAGTTACTTTTTGATATAATTTCCTTTCATCTGAACTGTAATTTCCGGAATCGTTCCGCTCTTTTCAACCCTACTAGGTTACAACGGTCGATTCCATTTTAGTTCTAGGGATGCGTAGGGTAGTAATAATGTGATCTTACATCCAATTAGGTCTGTAGAGTTGACGACTTGTCTACTCGGTGACACTAACTTGGTTCGTCACGTGAACATACATGTTCCTCTTAAAGTAAAAAGAACAGGGGACGATACTTGAAAATCGTATTTCTAAAAACTAGACAGTTCCAATTTCGTCTCGAAAACGTAGCTGATGAGCCCACATGGAAACGAACTCGACGAGCTCGTTTGCTTGAGGGTTCATAAACTATGTTTCGGAGGCAAATATTATAAATGTAGTAACAGTTTTTTGACGATTTTTGAGAACATCATCTAGTGTGTAATAGCGTTATGTGCGGTTAAGGGCAAAGGGATTAAATACAACTTTTGGAACGCGTCAGGCGCACTGGTTGGAACTTTGGATGTGAGATCGAAAGATAGTAGGTTCGATCCCGACCCGCGTTACGTGCATTGTGTCCATGAGTAAGACACTTAATCCCAATTACCGAGGTGGGAGAACTTGGTGCTATGAGCTAAGCGTACTCACGTGTATGGTACACATGATTTCGACCTTGCTAACGCTACTTTCATGGCATCAGTTAGTTGGAGAGTCCGACAGTTACTTGTCACCGTTCGGTTGTTCTTTCCTAGTATACCAACTTCCTCCAAACGTAAAACAGTCCGACACAATAAAACCATGGCTGTTGAAAGTGACGTTAAACTTCAATAAATAATTAAATAAATAAATAAATAAATAAATAAATAAATAAATAAATAAATAAATAAATAAATTACAACTTTCGATTTATGTTTTATTTCACATTCACGCTGTAAATCCACTGGTTGAAGGCAACGTCTTATATAATGTCGATAAAACGTTGATTAGTATGTTAGCGTTAAAACGCCTTGCTGCTCCACACTTCTCCAAGAAGGGAGTCGGTTTTCGATCAAAAACAAATCAACCGTGGTAATACATATCATTGGTAAAACTGTAGAGAAATATGCTCGATGGACTGCCCGTGTAGTCTTTTGCCGATCCTATTATTTTTACTGGAATGCAAACGGAGACTAATTACGTCACGCATTCCTTCATTAACGACGTCAGTTTGAATAAGATGAAGAATAACTTTGGAAAAACGATTTCCCTCCGTTTCTCATCAGAGGAATTACTGAAACGTTTCCAATCCGAAACCAAAATCAGACCCATAAAGGATTACAGGCGGCTGATTAACGAGTAGCCCTGTAACCGGGTCCCATACGCTTTTGACCGAAACTTGTTAACCGTGACCATCTGACTGAAATAATTTGCGGTAGGCATAGGCCGATACGGGGTTAGTCGATAGCTCAGAAATTTGTGTCCGGTGTTCCACTCACCAAAAGTTGAGTAAAAACTTCTTATAGCTCTCTGATACGATTTCCTGATGCTTCGATAAATGTCCTGCGGATACCCCCTTGAAACGTATCACAGTGCATGATGCATAAGAAGGCCGCCAGTGTTTTTTTTTTGAAGGGGTAGCTGAAAAACAGATTTCCTTGCAGTGACGAACAAGATAATCTAGGTTCGAACTCAAAGAGTACAATATGGCCGCCGTGGGCTAACCACTTTCCACGGGGGGCAATATATTCGATTCCAACGCTAATTATAGGAACAATCATCAAAGGTTTATGTAACGAAGCACCTGGTAGAGCCCAGTGTTTCATTAATTACAATTTTGCTGATGATAATTTTTACTACCTGATAAACGCATGCGTGGGTATCATTGCCCACGCGTGGATTACGACCAGTCCACGGCGACTGTGCTGTAGGTATTCTCTATTATATGCGCGTCGATGCATTAAGTGCAATTAAAACACACAGACCCTAAAAATCGTAAGAACGCCAGTAGTATAGTTTGTACCCGATCGTGCCCCATCACCCGGAGCTTTGCCGGAGCAACTAGTGTTAAATTCCCATAGGAACCGTAGCCTTTTGCCGGAGCAACGTTTTCCTTTGCAAAACTTCGGCTCCATCAGTTTGATCCGGTAAATTGTGTACGTACTGCATATATAGTATATTATTGTATGTATAGTGATATATGTACGCATGGGGCTATGGGTATATAGTATGGATATGTGATGGAAAATTATTGGTGAAGATGGATTTTCTTGAAAGTTTTCCCGTGAAACGGTTGACGTTACTATTGACGTCGTGATGTTATGATACGCGCGACGTCATAGAGATGCTGACCACTGTTATTGTCCACTATACAAGTGTCGGACTTCTCATATGGGGTGGCGGCGATATGGCAGTGGTGGTACATATCCATGTTGGTATACTATTAGCCCTTGGGTCTTCATTTTATGCTATGTCTGCTATAGCTAGGCCAAGCAGTATTGTGTGTGTGTGTGTGTGGGGGGGGGGGGGGGGGGGTAATGCATGGTCGGCCAGTGCGGTATTGCGAGATAGTCCTTGGTGGTTTAGATTGGCAGTATAGGATGAATGGTCTGTTAGCCTATTACCCCCTTCCTTAGTACTACTAGCCTACCGAATCCTTTGTATTATCTTATGGCTGGTATTGGTAGTTTAGTGTTAGGTCGGGCAGTATTATAATCGTTTGTTTTGAAGGGGGGGGGGGGGGGGCTTAGCATGCATTGTATATACCCCTGTAGGTCCAGTCCTCGATATTATTAACCAGCCGATTGCTTTGTACTATTCAATGACTGGTATGGGAGTACGTCATGGCAGGTCAAGTGGTATTGTGGAGTGGGGGTGGGGGTAATGCCTGGCAGTATTGAACAGCGGTATAGTATGGACGATATATACCTCTGTGGGCCCCTGCAGGTCCCATGTTAGTCCTTAGTACTATTAATTCACCTGATGCTTCAAGTTATCTCATGACTGGTATAGGTAGTATGCAATGCTAGGCATAGGGGTATTGTGGGTAGGGGTACTTCCTGGTAGTTTAGAACGATACTATAGTATGGGCGGTATATACACCTATAGGCCCACTGTTAGTGCTTGGTACTATTAACCAACCGATTGCTTTGTTTTATTATATGGATGTTATATGTAGTACGCTATGGTAGATCTAGTGATTTTGTGGGGGTGGGGGTAATGCCTGGCAGTATAGAACGGTAGTATAGCATAGGCTGTACATATCCCTGTAGGTCTCTTGCTGGTTCTTGGTACTACTGATCCACCAGGTGCTTCATATTATTGAACGGTATTCTGGGGTGGGGTCAATGCCTGATAATACAGAACGACAGCAGAGTATGGTTGGTATATACTCCTGTAGGTCCCATCCTAACCGTTGATAGTATTAACCTACCAAATGCTTTGTATAATCCTGTTACTGGTAAGGTGGTACGTAATACCAGTAGTTCCTATCCTATTCCGAGTACTCTAGTTGTTTCATTTATCTAGATCATTTATATAAACTATAATTAACCAATAAGATTGCTTGATTACCCATAATCTGTATGCAGAGTTATCTCCCTTCTGTATAATAAAAGCCTTTGGGCATTGAAAACGTCTTCTGACTGGTCAAAATGGCCGAAGCAAATAGCAATGACGCTGCATATTCTAAAACATGGCAGATAATAAAGGCTCGCGCTGTTGTTACCCGTTTGTTGCACTAGAAACATCCATTTGGTAAGAATAAACTTTGACATCGACTAGCTCGCTTCGACTGGCGAAATTCCCATTAAAATTGTTAAGCTATCTTCAGCTAATATTCGTACTGCAGTTAATAATACCAATAAGATTTACAAACACCTGTAAGTGAGCGCAAATTGATAGAGCAGAAATTACGTGCAATAGAAAATGTTTTTCCATAATTTCAGATTCCACCCAGACACTCCACAGACATTGTCTGAATTTTGTCAACACTTTTTTGATGTTTTTGTGTTTAACATTAAAAATGTTCCCTGTTATTAAGAGCACTTACCTCTTCTAAATTCCACAAGCGCCGGCTAATCCTTCTGTCTCAAATCCGAGCCAAGACAGCAAATTCACTCCCAGTGTCATACAAATTGGAATGTCATTATGTCACCCCCGTCTTCATCCGCTAGCGCAGGAATGGACGTGACGACAGGGGTGGGGAGGGTTGTGGGAGGGGGTGTCACCCCCAGTCCTGGCCAAAATTTCCTATAATTGGAAATTCGGAGGGCAAGTCATGAGTAGTTGGCAATTCCATCTATCTGGAGTTTAGAGCTTCTTTCGTGATGCTGATATCTCCTTTACTTCCCAAAATTCCAACTTTCAAATCGGCAAACATTCTAACTGTTGCTATTTACAACTACAGTGTGCGAAATGTCGAGCTTCATAAGTATGCATGATGTCAATCGGTATGAGATTTCTATGGTACATTTACTTATCGTAATAAAAATAAATCCTCGAAATACACTTCAAGAAAATCAAATCATGTAAAATCGTCATCCTGAGTTAATTCCATCATTCACAGTTACAAAATGATGAAAACATCTAAAATTGATCATTCCTGCATAAGATCTGATTTAATGTTAGGAATTGCTCAAAGTTCTCAGCTTGAGCATTTGGTTAACATATTTTCAATTACCAGAAGGATACTAAATAATAATAACCTACCCCCAGACATGAATATGGAGCACATCATACCGACCTGCACGTCTAAAATGATGCAAAGTTTATTCTATGGTAATAGGGAGCACGGTGGCTCAGTGATAGACTGTTGGACCTCTATGCTAGAGGTCCCGAGTTCGACCCCGTCCGGGACGACCCGCGTTGTGCCCTTGAGCAAGGCACTATATCCCAATTACCTACACGGAGGCACGATGACGCCGTGTACTAAGGCGTTTTGCACGTCGATGGTGCACATGTCTTCAACCGTTGTAACCTTGCTTGAGCGGAGCTTGAACAGAGTTAGAATGTTGAGGAGCTGACAGTTGTTCCTCGATGCTCGGTGATTCTCTCCGGGTACTCCGGCTTCCTCCACCAGTAAAACTGTCACGGTCACGATTAGCCATAGTGTATAAGTGTGTGACCCTTAAACACCAATAAATAAATAAATAAATAAATAAATAAATAAATAAATAAATAAAAAGATTCAATGGCAATAAGAATTATATGATAGACAAAGGAATACTGAATATACACCGATTCGCGTAGTTAACAAACCTCCTCTCCTCCAGTCGTGTGGCCTACATGTAGTTTCAAAAATAGACTCCATCTATTTGCAGTCCGGTGGATGGTGTTTGCTTTTGGTCCTAGTCTCAATGTGTGTTGAAATAAACTGATTTCATGGAGGGTAAATATGAATTCAGGAAAAACAACATCCATTCTCCAATTTTCTTCACTGAAGGATAAAAAATGGACAGTAGAACACAGGCCTATTTGTATTTTTTGTACGCGTTGTAGGCATAAATCCGATAACACCGATTGTTTCTGAATTTGAGGCTCATTGAAGGACTTCAACCCTTTCGTTTAAGGCTACATTTGGGACACTTTATAGTATTTATTGAAACACGCATTATTTTCGTGGAAAGAGGTGGGACAAAATCGTTATCTCGTGCAACATCTAGGGTAGATGGAGATTTAATACATGAATGTCTCTTTTTAAACCCTTCGGCTTGCCCGAGATAACTTTTATGATACCTATCGTGACGTCAGATATCGAAACGTATGTGTCAGACATATCCCACTTAGAAGTTAGCATATGATGCTATGAATTACACGATATTTCATCTTGGTGTACTGGACTGTACTACACTTCTGAGACCCATGTTTCCCGAGGGTGAAATCCAAAGAAAATTCGTATCTCAGAAGGCTAGTTCAGTCCCCTGCGGAAACACCAAGTGACGCAAATTTATTACACTGCTCCTTCGGTGTGTCGAGTTTTGTTTTATTATATAATCCCCAGACGGTATTGTTCTGATGAAAACCTTGATAAAAGTGATAATGAGAGAAACTGAAAAAACATATCTTTCTTTCTTATTGAACACAAACGATTTGGAGTTATTTCCCTTCCATTGAACTCAGAAATTTGGGAGATTTCAATTCATCAGACATTGAGAAAAGATGCGTCGTTATTATTGTGGGACACAAGTTGACTCTATAAGTGTTTTATTCAAGTATATATTTTATACAAGTACTTTAACAAGTTTCACTGGAGAGACAATTCATATAACGAGATAGGTTGCATGTTTCTCGAAACCACAACGGAGCTGTTGTGTAGAAACATCACAATAGAATCCCTCTTCTCGACAGTAAAATCGGACATTGGTGCATGTACACATGTTTTTTATCTCAAGTTTTTGGAATATTCTCATGAAAAAATGTTGTTCACATTTTGTTTGTGAGTCTGAATGTTTATTAGTCTGAGGCGATGGATGAAAGGGAAAGTGTACCATGGATGTCTGTACATCCCATTTAGCTGCCTCTTCACTGCTACAGTGTTTTTCCTTCAGCCGTGAAAGAAACTTTGTTGGTGCCAAAGAAGATTGTTTGGTGCTAAATCAAATTTTTAGAGCAATTGGCAAAATTGGAACCCGACGGCGTGAACACTGCTCCAGGTACTCCGGCTTTATCCACCCGAAAAACAGTCCGACACGGTCTGACCCTGCCCGTTGAAAGTGTTTATGTATCAAATATGTAGAGGGGTATGGTGATCCTTAGCAAAATGTGAGTAGTATAAAGTGAGAAATTCCCCTTCCCTCTTGGAAATGTAGTACGGAAAACTTCAAAATTCGTTGATTATTGATGTATTTGTCTGCCAGAACTAAGTTTTCCTAATTCGGAAACTGCGGTGACAGCCAATGAATCGAATGTCAACTGGAAAAATAACAAATGGATTCAAGGTTTGAAATTCTGCGGGTGATGTTTGAATTTTTAAATTACTGGGTTCTATGTAACTGGGGCGTGTAATAAATGCGGAACGTCACGATGTGTGAATGCGTTCACAAATACAGCACACTTGCCATCACGGAAGGACAGAACTCGAGGTTGTGCCTTTCGTTCTTTTCTTCCAGACTAGCACTCGTGCCGTATTGACGAACGCATTCACATATCGTCACGTTCTATGTATATCTTACAGAACACACATTAACACCAGTTTTGTTCTACAGCGATTGCTGCATATACCTATATCTAAAACTTTTGTCAGAAAATACTGGCATTTGGAGGTAACGGCCCTTGGAAATTGTTAAGTTTTCCAGAAAATCGCTACCTTTGGGCCGTTCTGGCCAGTTTGAGTTATTGTTGGAAAGAAAAGCAGTGCAGTGTTTTTTTGTCTCATAAACTTATACTGTAAATGTATGAAATATTTGAGCTGAAGCTGATTGTGAAATATAAAATAAACGTATAGTGTTTTCAAGTAAAAAAAATATTCTTAGAGTAGGATTAAGAATGAAACCGACGAGCCTCTGGCGAGTCGGTTTCATTCTTAACCCTTTACCTAACATGAAAAGCAGACGACACTTGCAAAAAAAATTCTTGAATAACTAATTTTTTTCATTTTTTGTCTCAAAAACATAGGTTATGACCCCTCGTTGGAACGAGCTCGACGAGCTCGTTCCAACGAGGGGTCATAACCTATGTTTTTGAGACAAAAAATGAAAATATTTTGAAAATTAATTGGCGATTTTTGAGAATAGCGCTGGCCGGTTTTTACCGTTACGTTGGGTAAAGGGTTAATCCTACGAGTAGAATTTTTTTACTTGAAAACACTACACGTTTATTTTGTTTATCCCATAAATCATTTACAGGGCAGTCACGGCGAAATCGTGCTGTAACTCGCTACAAAACACTGCGAGAAGCGAGGAGCACATTGGTCCAATTCGATCGACAAGCAAAACAGCCAAAACTAAACAAGGCGCAGTGATACACTTCTGACTAAAAATAATTCACCTACAAACTTGAGCTAAAGTTGCAAAAATACTTTATTAAATGAACAATGTTTATCTTTATTATTTTCGTTGTTTATTGTTTTTTTGCGTCGTCGATTCAACTTGAGTTTTATAAACAAAGCAGACGACATGTGCATTTGTTTATTTACACTTCCAAATTTGGAAAATGAACCATCTTTCATCATGCCCCCGCCTTTCACAATCGATCTTGGCTTCGGTGGACTTACTTTGTGTTTTCTTTGTTAATTGTTGTTCGCTTTATTAGACAGAGTTGAAATGTGTCATATGTTCTAAAACTAATCATTTCAGCGACGGTCAACGTTTGATAAACATCAGTTCATTATGTCTCCCACAAACGCAAAACAAATCATGATAACACGAAGGCGGTAGAGATCAGAGGTCAACAAGTCCGTCTCTACTGTAGGAATAAATTCTTTCAGTGTTAAACCTAAGGGGAAAATTTATCACCCTACTAGCAGCTGCTACTTGGTGAATAAAGCAAAAATTTATCCAATACTTTTATTATTAGAATAAACGTCCATTTATGAGATAAAAGGTCAATTTTCGCTATATTTTGGCTCAGTGGTGTCACAAAAAGAGCTTTCTTTGAGACGGGACCATGAAGAAGGGTAAATCCGGGTTAGAAAAGAATAGGTTTTCAATATTTCAGAAATGATTCTTAGACAATTTTCGATAAATGGAAGAAAGCCAGGTGTAAGCCAAAATAACATCTGAGATTCGATGCCCTCGCATTTATTCTGACAAGTATGAGTCTGCGGTGTTGTTGGCTGGGAAGCGGACAGAGGATGATGACAAGATCGCGATGCAGTGACTATCCGATCATATGCTTTGTATACTACTCAAAGCGTTGATCTAATTATCAGCAACCCGATAATAGGGCAGCTACATGTACCTATACATATTTATTTAAAACGAAAGTAGCTTACAGACATAGTCTGCCTTGTGGACCTATCGAAACACACGTACTTGCAAAACCAGGGTCCAATACTATAAAACTGTTATTATTATTATTATTTATTGATATTTAAGGTCACATATTTATGCACAATGGCTAATCATGACCGTGGCAGCTTTACGGGGGGAGGAAGCCGGAGTACCCGGAGAGAACCACCGAGCAACGACGAGCAGCTGCCAGCTCCCCAACATCGTAACTCCGCACTGCAGCACAGACAGGGTTAGATTGGTTGAAGACATGCGTACCATCGACGTGCAGTACGTCTTAGTACACGGCGTCATTGTGCCCCCACGCGGGCAATGGAGATGAAGTGTCTTGCCCAAGAACACAACGCGGTTGCCGCAGGTGGGATTCGAACCGACGACCTCTCGGCTTGCAGCCTGCACCTCTACCTACTGAGCCACCGCACTCCACTATACAACTGTTACAGTTCTACTTTCAGAATTGTATTTTCCATTTATGAAAATAAATAACTGATACGAACCATTAGCATTTTCAAAGATGTGGCAATTTGCCAGTTGGCAAATTGCCATATCTTTTAAAATGCTAATGATTCATTTCCATCATTTATATTCACTTGTAGAAAGTACAATTCGCGAAAATACAATTGTAAAAGTTTTATAGTATTGGTCCCGGTGTGACAGGTATGGAAGTCCGTAGGAAAATTACTCCCTCTGGACTATTATTCCGCGGAATTATAGTCCTAGGTCTAACATTTCCTGGAATAGTAGTCCGCCGGACTACTTTTCCAAGAAATGTTAGACCTAGGACTATAATTCCGCGGAATAATAGTCCAGAGGGACTAACGTTCCTACGGACTTCCATTCCTGTTACACCGGTGGAGACTTGAACATAAAAAGCAAACACTCTTAGATACTTTTGTCACTCAAAAATTACTTTCGAGAAAATTACCTGACTTTTCCTCACTAGACCACCGGAGAGATGGACAAACATTTTAGTCCACCAGAAATTTATTTTGATCAACTCGCTTTAACCTTTTGGACACGAAAGATCGCTTTTCCGGTCCATGGTACGCCCTGAAATTAAAAAGTGAATAGTTTCTCAGTGAATTTGTGTGATGGACCAATCAAGATTTTCAACGTGCAGCCCTAATGATAATATTGATTGGTCTTCTCCAAGTAACGAATATAGACTGTATGGGAAGATGGCTCTGAACTTATATGGAATATACCATCAGGGGCCAAGGGTTTACTCTTTCATTCACTTATGCCTATTTTGTCAAGTGAAAAATAATATATTGACACTCGATAACACGATACCGTACAGTCGTCGTGGAAAGGTCACACTCTGTGCGTGGGCAGTGATGTTCACTCATGCGTTCAATAGGCAGTAAAATTCATCACCAGCAAAAGTTTACTTAATGAAGCAAAGGGTACATTCATTAATTGAATTTTTGATAATTATTCCTATAATTAGTGTTTGCAATCTAATATTATTGCGTTCGTATAAATACTGCCCACGCCGTGGAACGTTACCAGACCGCGGTGGCCGTACTGTAAGTCACGTTATTTATTGGATATCACTGTTTTTGCTAGAACTGCCCATTACCAAACTTGGCAGATATGACTTCAAACCCGGCTGATTTGACACCACTCTCGGTCAATACGAACCAAGCTAGAGTTGAGTTGTACCCCTTGATGTGTTCCTAAGAGCAAACAGTTTGTTCACGCCAAAATCTTTCACCACTTTCACCGAACGCATTCAGGAAAATTGGTGTGACCAGACATAACTGAGTGACTTGAAGCTAGGTGTTTGTATGATGGGGAATTAAAGATGGCAACAAGAAATTGATTAGGTAGGTGTGGAGAAGAAAGTAAAGTAGAGTAAGAAAGAAGAGAGAAAATCTAACACAAATTAATATTTAGAGTCGTAAGCGAAGATTCGCAGAAGAGGGCGAACATATAGTTCAGCTATCCAAAAATTTGCGGCTTCCCCAGTGTGGAAGCCGACACATTTGGATAGCTGAAGCAGAAGAGAAAACGTCGGTATTTGTGAATAGAATGAGACACAACAACACTGTTAGAAAACTGTCATATCTGAAAATATTTTGTAATTAATTCCTTTGGTTTAATACAAAAAGGTTAGTACATGGTTAGTTTCATATCGGCCGAGATATCAGCCCTCGATAACTCCACATCATGATATGAAATTAGCTCGGACTTATAGCTCGGCCGATATGAAACCGACCAAGCAATAAATTCTAACTAAACAATAAATTGATACGGAGAATTATCAATAATTTGATTCTACAGCCCTATAGAACTGTTGAATCGAAGTATTAATAAACCCCTCTATATATATAGAATCTCAACACTTACAAACTTCCTGCAATCACATTCACTGGTACACAGAAGCCATGGTATATTCAGCACCTTTGGGGAAAAACGTCATGTAGAAAATAATGTGTAAAGTTGTTGAGATGTAGCTTTCGAGCGACAACACAAAACATTCACTTCAATTACAATAACCGTCTTGAGTAAAGAAGGCAATGAAGCTCGGCATATCGTGTGAATAACGAGCCGCAAATCAGTATTTTCTAAATCGTCTCATTCTCAAAGCCTTTGTAATGCCAATAAGCGAAGTATATCAGATAGGCCGTATGTCGGAAGACAGTTTCCTTGTTCAAGTAACAAGCATAGGATGTGAATTTATTGCAACATGAAGACAGTGTTACCTGGTTTTTCCATGCAAAGAAAACCAATATTAAAAGTTATTTTGATGAATTGAGGGTAACATGGCCTGAGGTTTGCGACTCGAAGTTTATGTTAAACCGGGATGCGGGGCATCGAGGTTGCCTATAAATAGTGGATAATTAAGCGTTCGAGCGCAGCAAAAAATCATTTCGCGCACACCCCAAAATTTAAGCTTGAAAGCAATGGGAGTTTGGCTTCAAACATTTTCGAGCACAGCTTACAAAACTACGAGCTCAATTTCCGCCTGGGTTCGTATTTTGGCTAAGGTTAAACCAGTGTGGATTTATTTTATAATTTAAACTCGAAGTGTGCTCGAACAGACGATCTCGCGAAAGCCCCTTTTCCATACAAATTTCCCATAGGAATGTGTAAAGTGCGAAAATCGCTAGCCTCAAACATGTTCGAAAATTATTGTTTTTTTTGCCATCATCGTCCTATTTCTCAGTGTTATTCCAATGACAATTGTTTCGAGAATTGTAGACAAGGTGTTTTTCCTCCTTTCATTTTACTCCTCGCAAGTGTGCTAGAAAAGACGATCTCGGGAAACGTTTTTTCCATACAACTTTCCATACAACTTGCCATGTCCCACTCTCCTAAACTATCGTGGAGACAGCAGTCGGATCTCTCTATCGCAGCATGTTCACGAATCACTTGCCAAATGTTTGCCAGACGCAATGTATGGAAAGTTGCTTCTGAATATTGCAAGTTCTGATTGGTCAGTAACCAATACATCCAGTCCGGTACATTTACCTCCAATGGGGTGTACGAAGTTCAACGGGGCGTATGAGAATATCATGTGGCTGCTAAAAGGATTGTACAGACATTCTATGGTACAGTCCGCCGATTTTCCTTTCACCCATCGCCTCAAACATTTTCGTCAGTGATAAATTCTAACTCACAAACTGAATGAGAACAATATTGTTTGATGGGAATATTCCGAAAACTTGAAATAAAACATGTGAACATGCCCCTAATGTCCGATTTTACAGTCGAGAAAAGGGATTCTGTTATGTTTCTACACGACACATCCGTTGAGGTTTCGAGAAACATGCAACCTACCTCGTTATATGAATTGTCTCTTAACCCTCTACCTAACGTAACGGCCAAAACCGGCCAGCGCTATTCTCAAAAATCGTCAATTAATTTTCATTATTTTTTTCATTTTTTGTCTCAAAAACATACAGTACGTGGAGAGTGGATTATCACTAAATCACTCGCAGAGTGGAGATTCCACCCAAGCAATAATTGCAAATTTGTTGCAAAGCATAACCAGCACAAGCAAAGTTTCAGCCAATGGACCTCCGGGTTATACCCGGAGGTCCATTGGCTGAAACATTGCTTGTGTTTTTTGTCGATATGTACAAAATTTGAAAATTATAGCTTGGGTGATAACTCCACTCCGCGGGTGATTTAGTTACAATCCACTCTCCACGTACTGTAGGTTACAGTACAGTCACCGTGGGCAGTCACTTTTCCACAAGTCCACAGTGGTTGTGGAAAACCGTGGGCAAATTACCTTTCAACTGCCCACATAAATTTCTGTGGACAGAGATTTTTCTAGACCGTGGGCATGCTACCTACTTGCCCACAGAATTAATAGCTAACACGGCAATTCCCGTAGAGTCCACATGATCTGACTTTTTATTACACTGCTACAATATTTATGTTACGTAATTTTTCTACACGATAGCTAAGAAAAAAAATCTGTTTACATCGGAAGGAGGTCAAAATATCAGACTAGTTTCTGTTCTCCCCTGTCACGACAAATTCCCGGGATAATCCAACTGACGAAAATGCAGAAACTAAAAAGCTCGGACGGAATGGTTTCGCGCGCCGAAGTCGCGCAGGGACGGTTTGGGGCAAGCCCCTTTCGACCCTCGTTGATTGTTCGTTTTTTGTTGAATGTCAAGGCGTGGTAGAGGAGGAAAAGGAAGGAGGGGGAGGCTTACCCCCGCATGGGCTTCTTCCGGCTCTTTTTCTTTGGAGGTGATTGAGATGATAATGTGGAAGTCAATGATGTTGAGTTTAGTGATTGGATTGCGTCTAATGCCTTTTTGGAGTTTGCCTGGGATTTTCCCTGAACTCGCGGGTTTCGGAGATGGCTTGTTGTCCTATCTCAATTGCTCGTTCTATTGCTCTCTTCACGTCTTCGGTGGTGGATGCAGACTGAGGTGGCTGTTTTGCTGAGATCGACACACCCGGGCTATCGGGTAGAGAAGGAAGTGGGGAGTGAGGGGTGGCAGGTGGTGAAAACGCAACCTCCAGTTCGTTCCTCCTCAGTCTCCACCAGACGTTCCTCATCCAACAGTACCGGCTCAGGAGCTGGCAGTTGATTGGGTGTACTAGTGGGACTAGGAGGAGAACTGGCGACTGCCTCCAGAATCTTCATCCCCTCACTCACCTCTTTCTTTCCCTTCCGGGAGGCCTCCAGGGGCCGGGCGTCCCTGCGCTTGGTCGATGGACTCTTCTTCCTGTTCTTTCTCTTTCTCTCTTCAGTGCCTCCGTGCCCCTTCGGGTGAGGACCAGTGGGCGAGGGAATCCTCTCGCCAAAGGTACTACCTCTCCCCGAAGGGGGTGGTGACTTGGTTGTCTCTATTTCAAATTCCAGGCTCAGGTGGACTCTCTCACCTGTCTCCTGGACAGGCCAGGTGACAGGGCAAGAGATGCCCAGAGCTGAGATGGTTCTGACGAGTCTTTCTGGTAATTCCAGTGTATCCATGATTGATTAATCAGGTGTTCACACCCTGAAGTCAGAGGCGCGAATGATGTGAATATTATGATGTGATATTTATCTACTCATCTGTTTGCCATTTGTTAACCCTTTACCTAACGTTAGGAGTAGACGACACTCGTGAAAATTTTTTTACTGTAACTAAAAATTTTCATTTTTTGCTCCCAAAACATAGGTTATGACCCCTCATTGGAACGGGCGTGACGCGCTCGTTCGAATGAGGCGTCATAACCTATGTTTTGGGAACAAAAAGTCAAAATATAAAATAGATTGAATGGCGATTTTCGTGTATAGCGCTGGCCCGTTTTGGCCGTTACGTTAGATAAAGGGTTAAATAGAAAAGGAGAGATATTTCCACCAATTATGAATTTATCCGTCACCAAATAAGTCCTCTCCAGTTCCCCCTCACGGCGTCATTTTTATCTTCCGCTTCCACAAAGTTCCGGTTTGTTTTCGCGACAGCTACCGGCTGTCTTCGAAATTCGAATCAAGAGTTGAGAGTATAATTTCAGAAAAACAACTTCTACCCCAAGCATTGGTTACTGGGTCATAATCCACCAGTAAAGCAGGGCTTGTTTACCACTGCTTCACTTCCTGGGATCCCCACGAGGGTCGGTCCATTACAAGTGGGATAAGCACCTCTCGAGTATTCGCTTACCAATACCTGATGTTGGTTTTTAACCCTACCCCGTCGATATTAATTAAAGTTAGCCCCAGTGGTCTGCGTCAGACAAGATAGATCCATTAGTCTTGTGAACACATGTCGTTTGAAGTTTTTAATCCTTTCAAACGCTGCTGTATATAGTATACACATGCCACTAACTTCTGTAAAACAACTTCAGAAGGATTATAGCAGTTCATAAATCATAAACACAAGAGCACCATTAATTGCCGATTAACATAAGTCAATCAAGTTAATTAATTTAATCATTGATGAATAACAAACAATCTTGCAGAAAAATGATAACAACCAAGAGAATAAAAATGTTTGGTTTATATTTTATCATTCTTTCACTTTAACAATTAAAAATATACATGTGCATTGTAATTTATCGATAGGGCCAGGTTAAAAAAACGAAATTAATTTGACGATGCATTTTTATTGTACGCTGAACAATCAGAATTACTCCGAAATTATCCACTAAAAAGTGCGACATTCATATTGCACTTTTAAGTGAATAATTCCAAAGTAATTTATCCAATGGGCCAGGTTAAAACAAAACGAAATTAATTTGACGATGCATTTTTATTGTACGCTGAACTATCAAAATTACTCCTAAATTATCCACTAAACAGAGCGAATTTCATATTGTACTTTTTAGTGAATAATTCCAAAGTAATTTATCGATAGGGCCAGGTTAAAAAAACGAAATTAATTTGACGATGCATTTTTATCGTACGCTGAACAATCAGAATTACTCCGAAATTATCCACTAAAAAGGGGACTTTCATATTGCACTTTTTAGTGTATAATTCCGAAGTAATTTATCTATAGGGTCAGGTTAAAAAAAATGAAATTAATTTGACAATGCATTTTTATTGTATGCTGAATTATCAGATAATATATCCCAAATGAAAACAGAAGAATTAAAAAAATCTAAGTTAAAATTACAGCATGACGGTACCCTCCATTAAACAATTTCGCGACGGAAGGACTGACGGACAGACGGACTGACAGAGGTAAAAAAACGAAATTAATTTGACGATGCATTTGTATTGTACGCTGAACAATCAGAATTAAAAAATGTTCAAGGCCAGGGGATGCTGTCACGATTAGCCTCTTTCTGAATAAATAATAAATAAATAAATAAATAAATAAATAAATAAATAAATAAATAAATAAATGGGCCTGAGAACTCGGCGCTAATTTCACCGAGCTGATGTTCCTTCGTCAAAATATTTCCAGGCCAAAAATTCCAGAAGCCGAATGTTTCCCTTCCCGCCCGAGCTCAGAGTTGTGAACGAAAGCGAACGAATTGTTCAATAGTCGATCGAAAATCAGATTCGGTTTAACAGAAAGATCATATCAATACATAATTGCATATCAGCGATATTCGCAGGTGCACCAGGGGGGGGGGGGGGGCACCAAAAATTTGCAAGACACAGGGTGGGGGTGGGTGGGCCTCATGCGTGCGCCAAAAATGTGCTTTGCAAATTTTTGAATATTTAGAGAATATGTCAAAAATGAACTGTCATTTGGGTCCCAAACCTCAAAGATTATATCATACATTCCCTTCTTAACATAAATACAACCTCAAGTCGTCTTGTAGGTGATAACACTGTAATTAACCCTGTTTTTTCTGGGGATATCGCATTCGTTAGTAGGAGTCGGTGTCATGTCTGAGGTCTAAAAAATGTGAAGGCAATATGTTTGGAAGATTCTCTTTGAATCACTAAGTTAAACCCAGATTAGTTGATCATTAATGCAATTTCTCGTATAATGTAGCTGTATGTTAATTCAATCTTTTTTAACGACACCTCAACAACGAAGGTCATATCGTGTCAGCAAAAGGTTTATAACCTAGTTCAGGCAGGTTCAGATGCAACAATTCCGAGTTTTCGGACAAAATATCTTCAGGATAACCATCCCACAAACATAGCATCTAAGGCCATATACATGTCACACGTTATGTAAGGGCAAGCTACTCAAGCTGTTCATCAAAACCAATCAAACTATGGCCAGATAGTGCCGCTTACTGTATCAACCATAAATGTAATAAAACGCTCAAAGTAATAAACTCTTAAATGTAAAAAGTTTATTACAAGAAGAGTTGTGTTACATATAGGGTTGAAATGTACCAACCTTAAATCTAATACAATGCCGACTTTAATAAACACTAATGTAAAGAGTTTAATTACATTTAGCGTTATATTACATTCAGGGTTGATTTGCACCAACCCTAAATGTAATAGAACGCTAATTGTAACAAACACTTCAATGTAAGGAGTTTATTACATTTAGCCTAGTATCACATTCAGGGCTCCATTTCACCAACCCTTAGCGATGTATTGCTTTTGAGTTGCATTTTACCAACTCTAAATGTTACACAACGCTAAATTCAATTTAATAAACACTTGAAGGTAGTGAACTTATTACATTAAACCTGATTAAGGTCGTGCTGTATTTAAGATGGCATTGCCCAAACCGTTGTCTTGAAACAATCCAAGCGTCGCTTCAGGTATTAAAACCTCTACCGCAATCTAAGGGTACCAAGTTGTAGCCGAGATATCACTGGAATTTATACTGCTGATGAAATTTTTTAATTTGGAAAACAATAAATGAAATAACTTGAACTCAAGTCCATGCCTTGGACTCTATTGTCTGAATAAAATGAATCTGAATTGTTTTTGAACATCCATATTAGCCACCCTTTATGCAGTTTCAAATTAACAGAAATTTCTAAATCTGCGAAGAATCGGACAAACAGGCAAATTACAATATTTTCTGCATCCTCTGTTTCTCAATGTCCTCTATCTGAATTGGACAATTGGAGTCTTTGTGTTTAGTTTGGTAATGAGTAGGCAGATGGTAAGACCAATAGACAATACCACAAATGTCGCATTTAATTGGTCTGTTTGTGCAAGGAGATCTGGGTTTTGAAACCTCGGCTGGTTTCAAACTAAACTTCTCATATAATGGACAGTTAGAAACAGGAGACATTGTCTGATAACTTGACTTTTTCAACTCGATGGAACAACCAAATTTACCGCAAAAACCACAAACTGCATCATCAATGTCTTTGGACAAAATATGTGCTGCAATGTGAAAGCGAAACTTCTTTGTAATAACCTTCTCACACACATGGCACGTTACACCAGAACCACATTCAGCTGTTTTTGCATGGCTCACAGGATTATCATTCAAAGAAGGGACAAAAAACACAGGGACCCCCTCGTGGTTCATATATGGCAGATTAGAACACAGAGTTGGTTTAGATGGGACAGTTAGTGCTTGGTGAATTTGGTCAAGATAAGGAGCAGTAAATTCATAAGTCACACACATCTCACTACCGAGCACAATGCTTGGTGCAACCGAACAGCAATCCTTCATGTCTATATTGACTTTGTCTTTAGGCATGCCTGTTCTCCAGATGTACTTGTTATCTGTGTGTGCTTTCAATCCAAGTAGACTGCCTATGATTTCACCTTGCTGATTTTGCGGCAAGTAACTACACTTTTGTTTTTTTGAGTCAATAAGTGCACCAATGACTAGAACACACAGCGAATGTCCTTTGTGATCTTTTTCAGTTTCCACAATGCATGCAACTGTGTCTTGCACTGTGAAACACTCTTGTGTAGATTCAACCTTTGCGGTAGAAGTAGATGCACTTGGATATTTTGACAGCCCTTGAACTCTTCGGAGTCTGTCACCAGATTTCAGGCAACCAATGTCTTTTGATACTAATCTCAAGAGACGCTTTGAAGAATGGTTTTCCATCCACATTTACAACAGAAGAGTTCTCCCCTTCGTCCATCCTAATTTCGTCTTCAAACTCTACTAAAGCAGCGTCATTGGTTTGCGAGTCTGTCTCGACAACAGTCTCTAAATCAAGAGGCTCTTCCATCAGTTCTTCTTCTACTCCAGATCCGGGACGTATGTTTTTCACGCCAACAACTTGACCAAATGGTTCTCGCATTGACAATGAACACGATGAGTCAGAATGTTTCTTAATTTGTGAATCTATCACATCAAACACATTCTTTGGAATAGCAGATATCGTTGAGGTTCTTCCACTGTCCCATAATGATTTAAAGTTCAAATTTCCACATTGAATGTCTCCCGACCAATCACCAGGAGATGAGTGGTCTACAGGACCAATAAGACGTGATTTCTTTGGAAGCCACTCTGGATGATTGCTATATATCTTTTCCATCACCTCACTACGGCACAAGCGTTGCTGGAGTTGGAGCGTATCACACGAACGGTCATGAGTCTGTGTTCTCACTGCTGCGAAAAGCTGCTCAACTTGGTCGCTACCCAGCTGATACACAAAAAATTTCTGATCCGGATAATACACTTTGAACTTTGCAGCTGAGAAATATATATCCTGCAATGTTGTTTGCAGATCATGATATAACACGTTTGGTAACAGTCTGGGGTCATGGAGGTAGAATAGCATGTGCGCAAAAGCACTGACTTCCTTCAACACTTCTTGTATGCTAAGTTTTGGCCTCGCGAACATGCAAATAAACCATCACACATAATCTTTAAAGCTTTAAATGAAGGCAAAAGCTGTTTCATTCCAGGATTTAACTTACTCGTGTCCCAGGATTCGAAATCTGATAAAATGGTGACCAGTCGAACTGCTAAGGGAACATTTTGTTTATCAACGGGATTCAGGAGCTGCTGTATTTCAGATGGTTTGTATCCAAGTTGTGTGAAAAGAGGTTGGAGTGTATAAGCATTCAGATTGGAACCATATATCCGGATCCCGGAACCCAGTATGTTATTCTTGAACCTCTTCAAGAGATGTTTGGGGTCAAAGTTTATAATCAACGACGATGTACCGGTAGATAAGTCAAAACACTCCAACTGTGCTAACTGTTGATACAAATCAGAATCTGGTTCTGGTTGGTGGGTCAGTAAACTCTCAAGTACTTGTCGCCTAACTGAATCGCCATCAGTTCCAATATTAAATAGTATTCCAGAATCTGGACTCCAAGAGTCAATTACTGCCTCAAAAACAGACTTCTGTGATGAGGCAGTCTTATGATCACATATCGGCATCACTAAAACTGGTCGTCCATGGAAGCTTCTGTCGCCAATCGATGACAGGGCAAAAACACAGGCTTCCGATGCAAGATGAATCTCATTCTGTTCTAATTTTGTTTCGAGATTTTTCAGTGTATGAAAAGTATAAAAAAAACATCATCACTTTTAGAATGATTTACACATAAACCAACAACATTGTTTGTCAGACTGTCCCATCGCATCCTTTTTTCCACGGCGATTTCATCAACTTTCAGAGACCATGCACATGAAGATTTAGATGTTTTGCTTTCGATGTTTGAGATCAATGTCTCCTTAATAACATTGTTGCTGGAGGCAATCATGTTGAGTTTATGCAGTCCATACTCTTTATAAAATACTCTATATGTTTGTGTTAGACTCGGAAGTCCACTTGTTTGGTTCAGTAGATGTAGTAATTTGGGGCCACCTATCAGCGGGACTATTCCTGCCACACCACAGTCATTGGGGGTATATCCTTTAGGAGCATACAAGCCACTTAGGGCCTTATTGAGTTGATCAGTGATGAAACCTATGCTACGTCCCTGACGAATACACACTGCTATCAGCTGTCGAATACGGGGCACATCCTTAGATGCAAGTAACTTGAGAAACCTGTTGTGCATTTCCAGCTGGGTTTGAAGATGTGTGAGCTTCCGTGTGAGACTCAACGTGTGGAGTTTTTTGGAGTTCAACAGTTTTGTTTTCTCAGCTATGCGTTGAGGAAGCTGGTTAAATGTCAGCATTGAATTTTTTAGGTACTTGACACTTTCAAAGGAGGATTTTGAATGTTTTAAGATATTCTGCAGCTTTTGGTTATAATGTAGATCACTGCAGTCACTACACACAGATGACACACTATCTTTGTCAAGTACAAACCTCTTCATGTAGCATTGTTTAGAAAAAATTGAATTGTCAAATGGTAGGAAGTCATAGTTGTGTTCAGCTTGTAATTGAAATGGATAGTCTTTGTAAAGTGTCGCCAAATTTTCTATTTTATAACCAACACAAAACCGGGGTTCACTACTAACGGTGAGGAATGTATCAGGTGGAGCAGTTGGTTTTGAAAGAGTATCAACTTCTGAACTGGTTACCGTGACAGACATAGTTTGGTCGGAAATGTTCGTATCAACATCTGGACTCGTTACTGTGGCAGAAGCAGTTGGGTTTGGATTGCTTGTATCTAATACTGTATCATCAATGCCCTTTTCAACTGATTCACTGGGAGATGCATCTTTCTTGGGGACTTTTGCTGCAGGTGCAAAGAAGTCTGTCATCATCCTCATACCAGGAGGAGGTCTTTTCTTACATGATTCAACATGGCGATTAAAATTCAATTGATTTTCTCTGCTAAAATCTCGTTGGCAATAGCCACAAACTTTTTTGTCACTGCCTGTTTCCATGTTTTTTTCATTGGACTCAACTGTTGGACTGATGACAGCAGGGGAATGAACTTACACCAAGCAATACTTGGTATTACACTGGAAATTCCAGATGAGAAACATGAAGATATTAAGGAAAGTGAAAGTGAAAGTATGATATCTTGGAACTGCTTTGGACAAAATCCTAGAAATTTGCAAAACTGAAAGTGATTCCAGTTGCTGAAACAAACAATACCTAGAATAGCATTGGGAGTTCCAAGTAAAAGACAATAAGATACTAGGAAACTGAAAATAAAACCAACAATTCTGGGAATTTGTTGAAAATGAAAGTAGAACACACAAAACAAATCAGCATATTGACAAACAGTGAATTGTAGATTGACGACCACAGTAACCTAATCAGCAGTGTAATGAGTAATTGAATTTGTGGTATCAGCCACTGTATCAGCCGGTACCGATACTGCTCGGCATTAGACAAATAAGAAAAACACCATAGCAAATGATCTCACTGAGTTTATAAACTTATTTTGGCTTTGAATGGGGATGGGTGGGGGTGGGTGTCTTAGAACAGTTGTAGAAAATTTGCATGTTGAGGTGGGTGGGTCTAAAAAGTGGCCGACACAAAAATAGCACCTAGTGTCTTGCAAATTTTTAGTGCCCCCCCCCCCCCTGGGTGTACTCTTTTATTTTCAACTATTTTTTGCGTTTTGTACACATTTTTTTCAAAGCACTCGTTCGCAATCGACATGGGTTTGCCACTGTATGTCTTGTTTCACAATGTGGGTTGTGCTATTCACTTTTCAGATTGAGAAAATGTGACGTAATTTTAACAAGTTATCAATTGTTTCCTTTTTGTAAATATACAAATGACTATATACCTGTGCTTGCAAATTGAAATGATGAAGAAATAAATATTTTTAATCAGAGTCATATTCTATCAAGACGTGTTAAAAATTACTTCCAGTTACATTTCTGTGGGCAGACGTGTTTCGGATTAATTATTTTTTTTTTTATTTAAGCTTATTTGTTTTACAAGGATTGGCGAACAAGTTATGCAACTTATATTAACGCTTCTCCTTGGCCCAATGGCGTAGGTGTGTGGGATGACCTTCATAGCGGCAGCTTCGTGGCCCAGCTCTTCTCGAATACTACGAAGGGATCTTTAGCCTGCACGGAGTGTGTCTCTCTCCGCACAGAGGACAGCCATTTTACGTCCCCATCCGATAGGACGATATGCTGTGACAGCATCAACCCCACAATTGATGCTGACAGAGAGTGTTCGGACACCTCGAGAACTTTCCCCGACCGGGGATCGATCCCGGGACCTCTGGCATGAGAGACCAGCGCACTTATCCACTCGGCCACCACTCTCATGATTAATTAATTCGGATTAATTATGTGGACACTGCCGTCCCGCATTATCATCGTTCAGTAATCTTTTCCACAGAAGTCCACAGGCTTTTGCCCACAGAACTACATGCCCACAGAGTCCACAGAAATTGGTATCAAACGGATTTCTGTGGAAAATCAGTGGGCGCCCACTGTGGACATGTGGAAAAGTGACTGCCCAAGGCGACTGTACTGTATGACCCCTCGTTGGAACGAGCTCGTCGAGCTCGTTCCAACGAGGGGTCATAACCTATGTTTTGGAGACAAAAAATGAAAAAAATGAGTTATTCAAGAATTATTTTTGCAAGTGTCGTCTGCTTTTCAGGTTAGGTAAAGGGTTAAGTGAAACTTATTAACGAACTTGCACAAGTTTGAATATGGTCTCACAGGTTCCCCAAGACATACAACGAACCACTGCATCGAATAAAATACTTATAAAGTCATCGTGTGTCCCACAATAATAACAACGCGTTATTTCCCAATGTCCTTGAATTGAAGTCTCCCAAATGTTTGAGTTCAATCAAAGAGAAATAGCTCGAAATTGTTCTTGTTCAATAATAAAGAAAGACATGTTTCTTTCAAATTCTCTAATTATTACTTTTATCGAGGTTTTCGTTACGGGAATACCGCTTGGGGATTATATAATAATACAAAACTCGACACACCGAAGGGGTAGGGGAAGAAATTCGTCACACGGTGTTTCAGCGGGGTGTACGGGACTGTACTAACCTTCTGGGATTCGTATTTATACGGATCTTAGAAGGGTAGCACAGTCCCATACACCCCACTGAAATACCGTGTAACTAATATTATACCACGATTGGTGTTTTTATTCACATTCCGCGATAGAACTCATATATTGAGCAATGTGCTGGGTGCACCACACGCGAAATACGGCTTACATATGTGCCGTTATCTGAGAAAAGGGACCTTAGAGGTCAAAAAGTCACATTTGAGGTAATTTCACATCTCTAACAAAGTTTATTTCAGGATCATCTGACAATTAGAAATGGGTCAAAATGGGGTGTACAGTGAGGTGTCAGAGTGCTCAATAAGTTAAATTGACTATTTGACGTTTAAGCGTAATTCCCATGAAATGTGAATTTGCGACGTTATCGATCTTGATAAGAAAGCAAGAACCAATATAACAATAACATGATTTTGAAGGGCATTACAGTGTATTAACGGCTCAACAGAAATGGTTAACAGCCCAAGAGTTTATTAGCGGCCCGCGACGAAGTCGAGGGCCGCTAATAAGCTCAAGGGCTGTTAACCATTTCTGTTGAGCCGTTGATACACTGTAATGCCCGACAAAGTCATGTTATTTCTATTATTGCCACTTTCGTACATCGGGTACATTACAATTAAATTATATGGGAAATAAGATAAATAAATGAAGTTTGACATTTTAGAATTAAAAAACAGCGACACTATCGTCTGATTTGTTGACAAACAAACCGGGTAACATGACTATCGTCTGATCAGTCTTCGGCGAAATTTGGGAAGTTAGATGATGAAATATATCTTCGAAATGCGAACTTTAGGCAAGGAGTTTATTCATCAAAGATGTCATCACTTACTTTGTGCGTATCGCTTCCTATATTTGATACATTATCTATCCGTGACACAAAGGGAAACACTTGAAACAAATGTGTTAATTGTGTTTACTAATTAAAAAAATCCGAATTGAATTTCGATCCCAATGGAAATCTGGGAAAAATATTGTTGATCGGCTGAGAGATGTGACGTCATTGTCTATATTTAGACGTGTCGGCCTGTTATTGACAAGTTGTTTCTTTAAAAAAGTAAAGTATTAGGGAACGCAGATCACACAGATCACCATACCAGCTTTCGCTGCGGATATATTTTCATTGTGTGACTGGGACAAGAACTGGATTGGAATTCTTTTAAAAATTTTATTAGCAGAGAAATATTTTACTACTTCCCATACACCCACGCCATAAACTGTACTGAAAAGGAAATAATATAATTAATAAATTAAAAAAACGAATACATCAGTGTTTTAACAGATTTCAGAACAAAACAATTAACTGGTAAAGTGCTGGAAGCCCATATTAGGGCTTTATTCTGAGGTGAAGGTACTGCAACTTAAGGTTTCATACTCAGTGGACGTGCTTCATTTGATCTCAGAAGTGATATTATTTAGTCTGAAAGGATTTGTCTTGTTACAATTTATGGGAGACTGCCTACAGGCACTCTCCCATAAATTGTAACAAACCAAGGATATGTGAACAAATTTTGATGGCCAAAATAATTTAGCACCAGTTAACTGATGTTTTTCTTTTGATATATTGATATTTCAGAACATTGTGCATTAATAAACTCAAATGACAGCAGTAGAAATTTAAGGAAACATTTTGTCGGAGAAATGAAAAAAAAACAAAAAAAAAAACAACCCCAAAAACAGGTACACCCCACCCACTACCAGAATCCCACACTCTTTTCAACTATAGGTACAGGTTGGGGAAGGAGGTTGTTCGGTGGGGAGTCTCCTATCCCAATCTTTCCTTGACGTTTGGTGTCGAAAAAAGCTCTAATAAAATTGGAGTGTTCCGGTGAACTCGTACCGCAACCCACATACTAAGAAAAGAAAGTTTGATCGACAATGTAATGAGTGAAAATGCAAAAGACAGATGATCGGTGTAAATGAATTTTCAACTAAAGATCTGTAAACTTTACAAAAAGGAAACATCAACATCCACACGCCCGTATCAATAATAAAAGATCCTTTGTGAATAAGTATTTTCAAAAATAATTCCAGGAAAACTAATCAAAACATCTAACCACTCCAGCAGCCTCCCCACCCCACCGCACCCCACCCCACCCGCTCACCCATCAGCGAGAAATTATGGATCCTGAACGTCTATGCCTGGATAGTTTTGCTGCAACATAACCAGTTATTCTCATTATCAAATCCAAGATACAACTGACATACGTTTATGACGACTCAAGGAAGGTGACCGTTGGGAGGATAGGATGGGCGTAGTTATCAATAAAAGAAAGACAGAGAAGGGGAAGAGTTAAAAGTAAACATTTGCCCATGGTGCAGAAAAGAGAAAGAGTGGCATGGTACGGGTAACAAGGGGTTATTTATTCACTGATCAGTGTGTTCAGTTCCGAGATGCGGGGGATTCGCGCTGGCCAGACAAAGAGTTTTGTGAGTGGATAATCCAGGATTTGGTGGTGGTGGGGGGGGGGGGGGATAATTTTGTTTATGGATCATAATGCTAACATCATCCAACCCGTGCTAGCGAAGTGGGGACGGGGTTGACAGGGTCCGGGGCGCCCTGTGGAACACAGAAGGTGAGTTTTGCCCTCCAGTGGCCTTTTTGCACATGCCAACTGTGCTTTCCAGCCAAACTATCCCGTATGTGAAATGAAATCATTTAAATTATGAAAAGGGAAAGCTAATCTATGACGGCACACAGGCGACCGCGCAAAGATAGATATACCTGTATGCATATTGTACAATATTACCATCCGCGACGACACATGGGGATCCACTCTCTGTTGTAGTGGATTACAGTGTAATTATGAGGGATAATGCTGTGTCTCTATAGGTCTCGAGAGAACATGATTTTAGTTGTAAAACATGGGGGGGGGGGGGGGGGGGTGGGCGGGGGGGGGGGGGGACAATGCATGTTAGACAAGGTCTCAAAGTTCTCTTGCGCAACTTCAGTTTTCGCAATAAGTGAATTCCCGTGGGTAGCATGATTTCACAAATTGCGCCAACAACCATCTCGTTCGCCTATTGTTCTCTTCAAACGAAATTTAAGGTCACCGATTTTTCATTCACCGGCATTACTAGAGCTTCACGATTTCTGCTCAGTTAACATTTGCTAATTCTTCTAGGATCTACCCATAAAAGTATAAAAATGGCTTTCTTTGACTTTGGTAAATGGCAGCTGCGTATCATATAATACATTTCTTTATTCAAAGAGCTATCCGAGAGCTTTTCCAATAGTGCATTATACATCAAACGAATTTCTTGAAATAATATGGAGTCTTAAAGTTTAGTCGTCTCCGAATTTTCCACTAACACAGCTAAACATATCAGTCTACTTTTGCCCTTCTATTCAGTAAAATTCCAAAATGGAATTGCTGGAAAAGAGTTGCAGGGAAAGGTTACTTCTTTAGGTAGGTTTAATTTCTATTTAGGCCCGTGAACAAAAACCAATACCTAATTTGACTAATCGGTTGCAAACTTTTTAAATGATATTCCGTAGTCTCGTTTGACATTATTAGACCGCTTGATGGTGTTTTGGAGAAAAAGAGCCGGTAAAATTAGTGTATGTTTGTGTGTGTGGGATGGTGGGGGGGGGGGGGGGGGGGAGGGTTAGCAGCAAACTGCTCAAACTCATTCTCTCTTGAAACCAAATGTTTGTAGGTTCGTCCAATGGCCAGCAGGGCTCTTCCTTGAAAGGAACCTCATTTTCATAAGTTCCAATCTTTACCAGAGGAGGCTATCAAACACATTATACAGACTTCAGATGTAATCAGATAAATAATTGATTTTGGTGTACTAAATTGGTGAAAATACGTGTTTTAGCGAAATGTTCAGATCCACCTGAGGCCCATCTGGCGTACCACAAATCTTAAAGGGCCAGAACATGGGACACCAGAGCTGAAAACTCAACTACAATGCTTAAACATTGGATAGCAGAATGATCAGAATATGCTACAAATAGTAAATATATACTTTCTCTCTAGACTAATATTTATCTGCTACAGTATGTAGAACAGTGGCGTAGCCATGGGGGAAGTATGCCCACTAAAATACCTATGCCCATCCCCCTAAAAACCTATATTTTATGATCAGAATGATACGTCAGCTAAGAAAATTATAGATAACATATAAAGCTTGATGAATATTTACGTTCTTCGAGCCTAAAGAGGCTCAGACCTGGTATTTCTGGAAACAAACACGTTTTGAATCGCATGTCATCTATACTCAGTAAGACACAACGCTCTTACGTTAACGATCATCTCACTTGACGATGACGGATATACACAATCAACGAATAACTATTCCTGGTTTTCGAAAAGCCTAACATAATTTATTGAATTCACGATTCTGATGAAAAGGAAGCAAGGAGGTTTTCAAAAGATACAGTATGTGGAGAGTGGATTATAGCTAAATCACCCGCAGAGTGGAGATATCACCCAAGCTATAACTTTCAAATTTTGTACATATCGACAAAAAAAACACAAGTAGTGTTTGAGCCAATGGACCTCCGGGTTTAACCCGGAGGTCCATTGGCTGAAACTTTGCTTATACTGGTTATGCTTTGCAACAAATTTGCAATTATTGCTTGGGTGGAATCTCCACTCTGCGGGTAATTTAGTGATAATACACTCTCCACGTACTGTATGTTCATTGCAACTTTCATTTCAATGTCACGCAACGACTTTTCAATGGAAACACTTACCCGTTCATGTAAACAATTCAGTGTTTAAAACGTCATAAACAAAAGCAAGGCAGAGGTGCGGAAAAAACATTCGTTTCTCGTCAACTGGCAGAGCTTCGTTTGCTAAGCCATAACATTACATTATTCACGTCAATATGTTTTTAGACTATGTCCATTTCACCCCAAAATGTTGTGCACATCACAGGTTATGACTGTAATTTCACAGTTCAACGGGGAACAGATAAAGCCCAAAGCAAACAACCCAAAAAACTGAAATGCATAGAAATGTTTGCGACACAGTAGACAACAGTTATTGAATGTCAAGAACAATTGGTGTACGGCCGTTTCGGCGATTTCACTTCTAAACAATAGACCAATCCATGAGAATGTTTGTTTTTTGATATGTGTGATTCTTTCTTTAATGTAAAACTTAAGGTTCGTAATAGTAGGCAGAGATAGTTTCTTTAAATTACTGGAAATCAAGAATTGCTGATGTGAAGTGAAAACAGAACGAAACAAGAGCGCACGTATCGCTGAAGCAATACAATGCCCCCTACCGGACTAATGAGCATTAATAATTATACAACTGTTATAACCTAGATGTGATAAGCATAAATTCCGTTGAAGCGTTTCCAAAAAAAGTCCGGAAAACTGATATTTTGACGCTTTTCCATATTTCCAAGGGCCAAAATTCACACAAGAATAATGCAATCAGTATGAAACTCAAACTTGATCTGTAAGTCATCGTTCTATAGTAGGTTACCAAGAATAAAATCATTCGGTTGAAGCATTTCCAAAAAAAGTCCGGAAAACTAAAGTATGACTGACAGACTGACGGATGGGCAGAGTGCAAATGAAACATGATCTGTAAGTCATCGTTCTATAGTAGGTTACCAAAAATGAAATCATTCCGTTGAAGCGTTTCCAAAAAAAGTCCGGAAAGCTGATATTTTGGCGCTTTTCCATATTTCCAAGGGCCATAACTCACACAAGAATAATGCAATCAGCATGGAACTCAAACTTAATCTGCAAGTCATCGTTCTATAGTAGGTTACCAAAAATGAAATCTTTCGGTTGAAGCATTTCCAAAAAAGTCTGGAAAACTAAAGTATAACTGACAGACTGACTGACAGACTGACGGATGGATGGACAGAGTGTAAATGAAACTTGATCTGTAAGTGATCGTTCTATAGTAGGTTACCAAAAATGAAATCATTCCGTTAAAGCGTTTCCAAAAAAAAGTCCGGAAAACTGATATTTTGGCGCTTTTCCATATTTCCAAGGGCCATAACGACACAAGAATAATGCAATCAGCATGAAACTCAAACTTGATCTGTGAGTCATCGTTAGTAGTATGTCTCGGGCTTTTCAGGTCGTATTGCTCGACCTCGGTGCCGGACCTAGGAAGTGACGTCATGTCACGTGACCTAGTGGCGCCATGTTGTGTTGTCGTGGTAACCCGCGTGAGCGGCCATGTTGTGACGTCATCCCCATAGTGATACGTGGTGTGAGTGCGCATGCGCAGCGCGTGTTGTTAGGGTGATACGTGTTTCCGTCGTCCATTTTGTATACTAGAGGCCGCCATCTTGGTTTCTATGGTAGCTCGTGGTTGCTATGTTACCTAATTTTTCCGCAATAAGACGGGGTATGTTCGGAAGGTATGTTCCTTTGTAGAAGAGTAAATCTAATTACCACAAACATCCCGACAATCCCACCAAATCACCAAAACCCACCCAACTTTTACTATTCGAATTCTTTCAGAATTCTCTGCTTCTTTCTATATATGCAATAGTTTTCCTCTACCTGGCCATGAGAGCCCAGGCCATAGGTATCCTCAAATACTGAAATGAGGCTAAGAGTCGTAGTAAATTATACCTCATTGGGGGATTTTTAATGGTTCTCATAACCTCAAAATTCAATGAGGCTATGAGGGATAATAAATGAGGACTCATTGAGGGCTTTTACATAGCCCTCATGGCCTCATGCGACAAAAAAGTGATTCTCCAAAAGGTATGCTCGATAGGTATCCTCGAATAATATAATACCAGGCCACAGGTATCCTCAAATACTGAAATGAGGCTAAGAGTCGTAGTAAATTATACCTCATTGAGGGATTTTTAATGGTCCTCATAACCTCAAAATTCAATGAGGCTATGAGGCATACTAAATGAGGACTCATTGAGGGCTTTTACATAGCCCTCATGGCCTCATACGATAAAAAAGGGATTCCATAGCCACGGGTGTTTCCCCAAAAATGGGATTCCATGGGATATGGCCATTGGATATAGGCTTTTATTATACAGAAGGGAGATAACCCTGCATAGAGAAAAATCAAGCAATCTGGTTGGTTATAAATGATCTAGATATATGAAACAACAAGAGTACTTGGAATAGGGTCAGAACTAACAAGAAAGCTAAATATAGTAATAATAAGGTAAACTGGTCCAACTAATAGGCTCTTCTACGCTGCTGGAGTATACTCCAGAACAAAGGAACATGACCAGGTAGAGGAAAACTATTTTATATATAGATAGAAGCAGAGAATTCTGAAAGAATTCGAAATAGTAAAAGTTGGGTGGATTTTGGTGATTTGGAGGGATTGTCGGGATGTTTGTGGTAATTAGATTTACTCTTCTACAAAGGAACATACCCTCCGAACATACCCCGTCTTATTGCAGAAAAATTAGGTAACATAGCAACCACGTGCTATCATAGAAACCAAGATGGCGGCCTCTAGTATACAAAATGGACGACGGAAACACGTATCACCCTAACCACACGCACAGCGCATGCGCACTCACATCACGTATCACTATGGGGATGACGTCACAACATGGCCGCTCACGCGGGTTACCATGACAACACAACATGGGGCCACTAGGTCACGTGACATGACGTCACTTCCGAGGTCCGGCACCGAGGTCCGGCCAATACGACCTGAAAAGCCCGAGACATGCTACAATCGTTCTATAGGAGTTTACCAAAAATGAAATCATTCCGTTGAAGCCTTTTCAAAAAAACTCCGGACAACTGATATTTTGGTGCTTTTCCATTTTTCCAAGGGCCGTAACTCACACAAAAATAATGCAATCAGCATGAAACTCAAACTTGATTTGTAAGTCATCATTCTATAGTAGTTTACCAAAAAATGAAATCATTCCGTTGAAGCGTTTCCAAAAAAACTCCGGAAAACTAAATTGTGACTGACAGACTGACGGATGGACAGAGTGCAAACCTATAGTCCCCTCTGGCGATGCCGGTAGGGGACTAAAAACCAGGAGTGTTTGTAAAAAAATTTGATCACGCCCATAATTTTTACGTCGCTCGTTTTTGATGTTTTTTTCGATTTCATTGGATATCCTGTGAGGTAGCTTTTCTCAGAACACGGCCCATATATGCACGTCATGTAACAACGTATCTGATTAGTCGTTACGCAGCTGAGTGACGTTATGACGTGAGTGAAAAACTTGTATGTCTGTAAGATTACGATCTATTTCAGTTAACCGATATTTTAACAGACCGTATACATTTTAGCGTTTGCTGCCACTTGATGCAAAAAATGATCCGAAATCCATCGAAACTGAACGAGTACGAGAGAAACACAGCTGACGAAAATATGGGGGAGACTTTCACCAGTCATTGGTTGTGTTAAAACATATGCATACAAAAAACATGGCCTGGCAAAAAGTGTGTGTGTGTGTGTTGGGGGCTGGGAGGGGAGGGGGAGAGTTGATGGTGTAATTGTATGTGTGTATGGGTGGGTGGGTGGGGGGGGGGGGCTGAAGCCCCCAGCTCCGGTTCCGCCGCCACTGAATGACCCCAGTTGGAGTTTGTCCAATATTTCACGCGCGCCTTCAGAACTCATGAAATACAGGAAAACCCACCAACTAGGGTCGTTGATTTTAATTTTAAGCCTATTTGTGTTGCAATGATTAGCGAGCAAGTTTTGCAACTTTTATAATTTTATTAACACCTCTCCTTGGCCCAATGGCGTAGGTATGTGGATCATAAGTCTGCATGAAATGTCTCTCCTCGCACATGGACAGCCGTTTTACGTCCCCACCCGATAGGACGGTACTCTGTGATGGCATCAACCCTACAATTGATGCTGCCAGAGAGTGTTCGGACATCTTGAGAACTTTCCCCAACCGAGGATCGATTCCGAGGCCTCTGGCATCAGTGTAGCATGAGAGACCAGCGCACTTATCCACTCGCACATCACTTCATTTTTTAGGGTAATTGATTTCAGTTCCCAGTACACCACCCTCGTTGTGTTTTGGCGTAACGTCAGACTCTCGACCTTAACCCTTTACCCAACACAGACAATATCAAAATTCATTATTTTAAATATCATTTTCTTTAAATATTTCAAACGATTTCAACAAAACCATATCATGTGACCCCTCAATGGAACGAGCTCGACATATTCAACTATAAAATAGATATAGATAATTAGAAAATGATATTCAATCTACAGCGTTGGGAGATGACATAGCCATATTGACTGTCTACCTGTCACTCCTGTAATACATTTAACTCCAACGCTGACTACATGCCCTGCGCATTAGGCTGTGATAGAAAGATTTACAAGTGTGGGCAGTTTTTGAGTAGATAGTAGATCTGCAACTTTGACCCGGCGATGTACCCCATTAATCTAGTTCTTTAGATGGACGAGTTTCCAGGTTCAAAAAAGGTGGCTAATGGTGAATGTGAAAGTGGGTATCCCATCCCCTTCGTGCTAATCTGATCTTATTATGTTTACCAAACTGGGCGGAGTTTAAATTTAGAAAACAAATATGGTGGGGTTCAAGTACTGCTCGTTAGTCAAGAAAAACATAATGGACACAACATTATACATAATAAGTCCTCGATGTGTTGACAGTTTGGGAGACTTAAGCTAATTAGGTTATCGGCGTGGCGACCCCTAATGTGGAGTGTCATAGTCAGTACAGTATGGGTAGTCATACTGATAACTTTTTTGATATGTGGGTAGAAGTTTTGCTATTAATTTCTCTTTAAATTCTTTTCTATTTTCTTTGTTTCGCAAATTAGTGTCCAGAACTTTCCAGATTTTCGGAAAGGTACACGAGAGCAGCCTATCGAAAGCTTTTGTTCGGGTTTTGTTGATACGTATCAGTCCTGATTGCCTTGTACTCATATGTGATTGAGAGATTGGGGAAGTAAATACTGCTCGAATGATTCTGGAAGTTTTCCAATTTTCAGTCAAACATAAATAGACAGGCATGTAGTTTATACAAGTCGGTGATCTTCAATATTTTATCTTTTATGTATAATGGGTTTGTATGGGAGAATTATACTTTTTGTTGTTTAATATTCGAAGTGAAAGTTTCTGGATTTAGTATTTTATTGATTCCTCTTGAGTTTCCCCATATTTGAATACCGTATACCAAGTGACAGTGGACCAAAGAGTAATAGCGCATCTTCATTACATGTTGTGGTAGTAGTTTTTTTTGCTCTGTTCAAAGTATAATTTGCTGCCCATCCAATCTTAGAACAAATTTGTGATTCATGGGTTTAATAAGATATGTGTTTATCAATGTGAATACCTAACAAATTTAAAAATGTATCTTCTTCATTTGAACCCACTCTTTTAATTTTTTGCCATTCATGAAAATGTAAGGGTGAATGCAAGTATTAGCGTTACGGTTTGCATTGACAATAATGTATTTTGTTTTGTTGGTGTTTTGGGCGAGCTGATTTGCTGAGCACCACTCACATAGATTATTGAGTTTATGATTAAAATGGGTATCTATGGGATTAGTATTGGGGACTGAGTCATGAACAGTTGTGTCATCCGCAAATGACAGGAGATTAAGAGTTGCAGAACGACTGATGTTATTTGTATATATAACAGGAATAAGGCCTGACCAAGAACTGAGCCCTGTGAGACCCCATATGTTAGTTCGGTGCGTTCAGACTTTTGTTCGCCGTATTGAACATATTGCGATCTATTCAAAAGATAACTTTTAAACCAAGTATCAGAGATGCCTCTGAATCCATACTTTCCCATTTTAGTTATCAATATGTTGCGGTTTATTGTGTCGTATGCCCTGGAGAGGTCAAGAAATGTTGCTAGTGTGTTGTTTTTACTTTCCTTGTCATTTTCAGAACCTATAATTTTCAGTAGTTGCATTACTAAATGTATGGTAGAACGCCTTTTCCTAAATCCGTGTTGATGGTGATATAAGTTATGCAACGTTTCGAGGTATTTAATGACTCTGTTGCACATGAACTTTTTTTAATACTTTAGAAAAGACTTGTAAAATACTTATAGGTCTATAGTATAAAGTACGTGCCTGTCTCCACTTTTAAAATTCGGAATAACTCTTGCTATCCTCATCCTATCAGGGACAATACCGCGGATAAAGGACATATTAATGATGTGGGCCAGAGTAGGAGCCATTATACTAATTTAGTGTTTGATGAGGTTACTA
Source organism: Pictodentalium vernedei (assembly GCA_031216915.1). Classification (NCBI taxonomy): domain Eukaryota; kingdom Metazoa; phylum Mollusca; class Scaphopoda; order Dentaliida; family Dentaliidae; genus Pictodentalium; species Pictodentalium vernedei. The sequence continues at coordinate 400,747,623 of CM062297.1, read as the reverse complement.
ATGATGACATTGCAATCATTACTATTTTTAGACTTAAGAAAATTAATAACAGAAAATACGTCGTATTCAGTAGTTGGAGTTATGAAAAAACTGTTTGGTTCATTACTGTCCATGAAGTCCAGAAAATGTTTTCTGAGACAGATTTATTTGTTCGCTAGTACGTTTCCCTATGCTCGCGAAAAAGTCGTCGAATTCTTGTGCTATTTCAGCTGGATCATTTATTTCTTTATTTTTTTTCTATTACGAAAGATTCGTACAAAGTGACTGCATGGCTTGTTCTTAACAGGGCATCATTAATAATTTGCCACGTTATGAGTAAATTACATTTATTTTCTGATAGTATGTTGGAATAGTACATTGCTTTACCTTGTTTTTTAATTTTGCTAAATATTTTACAGTAGTTTTTATATTTGATACTATTCTGCTCATATGGGTATCTCTATTTTGGTTATAAAATTTAGATTTATTATTTAATGAGGTTAGGAGCACCTTCGTCATCCAGGGATTACGTTCTACGAACTTTTTTCTTAACCGAATTTATTTTAGAGGAAATGCCTTCTCGAAAGAGGATTGGTATATGTCCATAAAAAGGTTGTATGCAACATTCAGACAATTAGTCTCGAACACGGGGAAAAGTCACTTTGAGTTAAAATTGTTTTAAATTAGCTATATTGCCTGGATTAAATTTATGCTTTGCGGTTGTTGGTGGAGTGTCATAAGTTGTCTGGCCTCTTTAAACATGAAAAGTGGCAAAGTGATCTGAAACGTCTGTGATGATTATGCTGATGATTAGGGATGTTGATAGAATGTTGTTTCTAAATATGTGATCGATTAACGTAGTGGAGTAGTGCGTTACTCCAGTCGGCTAAGTGATATCTGATAAGAAGCCTTGGCTAATCGTTGTATGCAAATAAATGTCGGTCTTAGTATGGACACCAGGTTTCAAGAGGTCAATGTAAAATGGAGGTGAATAGTGATCACAACTTGATTACAGTGACAATCAGGACCAAAAACCTAGTAAAAAGCAAAGGAAGTTTAAAGGAGATTTGGGAACTCAATAAGGTTGCCGACTGGGCGAAGTTCGAAGAAAAATTGGGAGGGGTGGGGGGGGGGGGGAATGCAACGAGGCCATGGTAGCAAAGGAAGAATACGAACAAGCACGAAATAAAGTAAATAAGATTAAAGACGACAATCGGAGAGTGCGAAATAGCAGTCTTATTAGGGCGATAAGAATGACAGAGGGTCGAGTTCGAACGTATTTTGGAAATGGGTGAATAAACGTAACAAAGGAAGTAACCCGCAGAGTATTAGCGTAGATGGCAGAGTTACAGACGATCAAGATCAAAAGGTCCGAAAGGTGACATCAAAATTAAGGAATGGAAAAGCAGGAGGGGTGGACGAAATTTCTAACGAGTTTATCAATAAAAGGGGAGAGGAGTCTTGGAAAGCCTAACTGCCCTGTTCAATTTAGCCATAGAAAAACAAGAGGTCCCAAATGAGTGGAGAGAAAGCAACGTGACATTTATTCACAAAAGGGGAGAAAAGAGGTTTTGTATAATTATCGAGGGATCTCTGTCAGTAGCAACATTTGAAAAGTATTCTGTAAAATCCTGTATGGAAGATTAGAGGAGGTGATTGAGGAGAAGGGTTTTTTGGGAGAGATCCAGAATGGCTTCAGGAAGGGAAGGAGAGTCATTGACCACCTTTTTACGCTACCCCAAATGATAGAATCCGCGAAAGCAAAAAAAAAAAAAAAAAAGAAAAAATGTTTATGGACTTTTTGGATGTTAAAAATACGACATAGTATGGAGGGAGAGAATGTGGCGCACGCTTGAGGCTCTGGGCTTGGGAGTCGAGTTTGTTGGAATTCTGAAAGCATTATATAAAGATGTACAGAGTGAACTTAGCCTGGGTAACATAACAACAAAACGTGTGCCCATGGAGGCCTAAAACAGGGGTGTATCCTTTCGCCAATTCTTTTTGCATTGTACATCAAACGTTCAGGAGATGAACTCCTGCATAGCGTCGAAGGGGTGGTAAGCAGTTGGTGACTTGAAAATCCCAGGGCTATTTTGTGCAGACGATATGGTGCTAGTGTCTGAACGCGAAGAGGGGCTAGAAAAAAATGCTGGGAATTGTTGGGAAATATGGTAGAAAATGGAGACTCGAACTTAATGAAAGCAAGAGCAAAGTTATACCCGTGGGAAGCAAAGGGGAACCCACTCGAAGGTGGAGAGTGGGGGAGTTCTGTATTCCCGAAAGTAGCAGCAAACTTCTTAGTGTAGGATAGACAGGTGACAACGAGTATCTGGGGGTAAATATAAACATCACAGGAAGAGGCATCTACCGAAACCACACAAATAAATTGATTCTGAAGGGGAGGCGAATCCTTAACCAAATTAATTTTTTTGGGAGAAACAATTTCAATAAGGTTTTCGTGGGGAAAATCATTTGGGAAATGGTGGGTCGGCCAAGTATATCATATGGTACGGAAGTGGTGCCCCTAAACAAGACGGCTGTAAAGAGCTTGGAAATCCTGCAGAACGATGCAGGCCGATGGATAACGGGGCCGAGTAATGCCGCAGCCCTAGAAGCAATCAAGGGGGAGCTTGGATGGATGAGGATGAAGGAAAGGATAGACTTATTGAAACTCGGTTATCTTAATTATTTGGAAAATCTCCCCGACAGCCGATGGTATAAAGTAATATTCCTGAGAATTTTCAGCTCAAACATCAAGACAGGGTGGATGGTTGAAGGGAGGGAGCTAATAGAGAACTACACATTGGAGATCTCGGACCTAGACGTTGGGTCACGGAGGATGGTAACATTAATTGGCGAGAGGGGGTCAAACGAAAAAGGTCTTAGGGTGGGCTGCGTGATAAAGAGAAGTCTGGTTTTGAAGAGTACCTTGATGGCACCTTTGGGGTGGGTGGGTGGGGGGGGGGGGGCACTGTTGTTCAAGCTGATTTCGCGGTCCCTGGAGCTGAGGGGAAACATTTGGAAAACAGTGAAAAGGAGTGCCAGGTGTGTAATTTGGGCGTGGTGGAAACCCTGGAACACTTTCTTCTAGAATTCCCAAAATACCAGTCTAAAAGAATAAGATTCGCTGGGAGTATAATAGGGAAGTGGGATGGGAGAATGAAGGACATGTGGTTAGTGGGAGACTCAACGGAGAGGGTTAATATGCTAATCGGAGAGATTGGGAAGAATGGGGCAAGGGATGTCATCAAGCAGTTCGTCTCCGAGAGATGGGGGGATAGAAGAAGCGTGGGAATAGGGAGGCAGTTGGGAGTACAGGGGTAACCAAGGCCTTCTCAACCGGGAACCGCGACAAAGCAGCGGCCGGCCAAAGTGTTATTATCTTTACAAGTCAAACGATGAAACGGTGAACTGTGTCGTGAACAGTGTCTCAGTATCAATTAAAACTTGAAGGCAGTTATTAAAGAGATTGACCCGACCTGGCAGACACAATAGTAACAATGGTAACACACAAAGGAAAGCATTCAAGTGACAGTGTGAGACTTTACACTTAACACTTTGCATCATAGTACAAATACACCTGTATAACTGTAAACGAAATAAGTTGCTTGTTGTGATCGAAGAGCATCCATGAGAAGAATCATGATTTATCTTGATACGAAACACGTCAAAAACAGGGTGGGTTATTAAAACAGGCATGAATGGCACTATGATGTTTCAGTTACAAGTTACAAGTAAGATTGTATTCACAGAATCTCTTGGATCACAAAACTGGTAATACGGATTCAGTTGATACCCGTGTGCAGTTTGCAGTGACAGGCATATCAGACAGCGGTCGAATGTTCAGTGACGATCAGATATGCAACAATCTGTGTAAAACAGGTAGATCGTGGACAGAAATCTCACCAAATAGCGCGCTACATCTTAATATCGTTTCACAGGGAGCGTTGTGGCTCGGTGGTGGACTGTTGGACTTCTATGCTAGAGATCCCGAGTTCGATCCCCGCCTGGGACGACCCGCGTGTCCTTGGGCAAGGCACTTTATCCCTATTGCCCACATTGGGGCACAACGACGCCGTGTGCTAAGGCGCACTGCACGTCGATGGTGCACGTCTTTAACCGCTGTAACCCTGCTTGAGTGGAGCTTGAACAGAGTTAGAATGTTGAGGAACTGACAATTGCTTGTCGATACTCGGTGGTTCTCTCCGGGTACTCCGGCTTCCTCCACCCGTAAAACTGTCACGGTCACGATTAGCCATTGTGCATAAGTATGGGACCTTAAACACTAATAAATAAATATAAATAATATCGTTTGACATCACACAAAAGCCATCAAGATCAGGAATTCACCAAAAACCAATGCTTTCCCTCCTTGTCAACAGAGACAAAAAATCAACATGCACCTGCCATAATGACGTCACCAAACGAATATTTTGTTTTACATAAAATTAGTACTTGTTATTAAGATTGATTTGGGGAGCGTGATGGGTCAGTGGACAGAGATGCAGGCTGCAAGCTGAGAAGTCATCGGTTCGAATCTCACCTGCGGCAACCTCTTTATGTCTTTGTCTTCAACCATTGTTAACACTGTTTGTGTGGAGTTTGTTCATTGGAGAGTCTGACAGTTGTTCGCCGTTACTCTGTGGTTCTCTCCAGGTACTCCGGCTTCCTCCACCAGTAAAACTGTCCAACACATGGTGCACTGACTGTCGAATTTGTCGTTAAACCCCAATAAATAAATAAATTAATAAACTGATTTGATTTGGAGGTGACCTCTTGACAACTGAATATGAGTGTCCTCTTTTGATAATGTTTTATTTAAATGCGATTTATATTTTCCTGAATAAATAGACTGATTTGGCGTTGACCTCTAGGCTTCTGAATATGATTGTCCTCTTTTGAGAATGTTTTATTTAAATGGGATTTCTATTTCCTGATTAAATACTTGATTTGAGTTTTCATCCTTTTGAATGCTATGTAAAATGGGTTTCTTGGTTTCTTAAGGTACTTGGCAGTAAAATTTACAAAAATAAACCAAGTTTGTCTCTTTCCTATTAATATTCAAAATATTTATGTAGAATAAATTGGTACTGGCGTCCGGTAATCAGTTTTAAACCACGAGTAGGATAACGGTTTTAACCACTCGGCTTGCCGAGTGGTTAAAACCCTTATTTTACGAGTGGTTTAAATCTGATTATCGGCCCTATCACCCATTTGTTTTATTTATACCATGCTTTTAATGAACAATCGACTGTGTCATTTGAAATGGAGAACAAACAACACTTTCTATCGCAAACTCACGGGTTTATTTTGGTTACGTCTGCGCCGGTGGGCAGTACTACCGGCTACACGTGAATGCTTGATTGACAACTGGACACATCGTCAATGTTGATTAAATTTATCTTGCTTTTTCAGTCAAACTATTATTAACAATTCAAATTTTATTTTAAATAATATTTAGTTGTAGGTATTTTAAACTTAATAAGTCATTGCACTTAGTCGATAGTACCGCAAAACTTCGTACGTTCGAATGAAACATCGAGAAGTGTGTGTGAATGTATCGAAGTTGGCAAATTGCGTCATGACAAAGGTCAAATTGGATAAACTTGTTTTAACCGCATTTGAAGCTTTACACAGGTAGTGAGGTTAAAAGCTGAAATTTAACATACAGGCTTTTCACAGGTAGTAACATAGGCGAGCATGGTAGAAAAATTAATTGATGTCAATGTCCCGATTAAGTACCTTGAATACAATTCTTTAATTATTGTCACTGTGTGATCTAGTTTTAATTACTCTCATTTGACCTGTACTCTTTTCTTTATGATCAGTTACGTGCAGATATTTTAATGGATTCTTATTAGGGTTCAATGCCACTTTCAACATTTAAACAATACCAGTATGGTATTACAGGAAATAAATTTACCCAAGCCATTGTCATTGTACTGTCGTTTCACTCTGGCTCTCAATTCTTGTAAAATCTCATCAAGCTGAGTGCATGACATTCACACACTTTAATCTCTTTTTGTGGGGACTTCACTGCGGCCCCCGAACGTGACGTCATAGTCACGTGAGGTTGCCATCATGAGCTAGTGACGTCCTTGTTATGGCGTTGGGATGGTAATACGTGTCACTACGCATGCGTAACGCGTGTTGTAAGGGCGATATGTGTTTCTATCGTCCATTTTGTCTACAGAAGGACGCAGTCGTGGTTTCTATGGCGGCAAGTGGTTTCCATTACTCAGAAAATCCTCAGTCCCTTCCAACCAAGGCTGCCATATTTGATGGCAAATGGTTACTATAAGCCTGAGTCTTTTAATATAATGAGGTATGTTCGATTGAATTGGATTATTTTTTTACAGCTTGAATTCTTCCAGTATCCTCGGTTTCCACCTTCCCGAGGTCTTATTCGCTCCATTCCTGGGCATGTTTCCGTTATGTTATTGTTTCTCTCTTCCGAACCCTACTTAACTGTTCCGGGATAACGTAGAAGAGCTTTTCTGTTGGAATAATTTTGACTTACTTACTTTTGGTAGCTTTTCTGGTTTGTTTTGGCTAGTTTTAACAGCAATGTTTATTTCCCCGTGTTCCATTCAAACACCATAAGTTATGCTTCGTCTGACCGGATCGTCCAATCAGCTAATCAATCAGGTCGCATTATTTAGCTTATCCCCCACCCATCATCATTACATATTGTATCTAGACAAGACCGTCATCTTTCGTCACGTGAGACCACGAGGACCCGAGGACATCCCCTAATAAAGTATATTCTATCATATCGCCTATTTTCATCTAGGTATTGGACGGCCTCGTCTCGTGACACCTCACTTCCAACAACCTTAACTAACAAATGACTGGCCATAGCCACCCCTTTTGTCGCATGAAGCCATAATGGCCATGGGGAAATCTCTCAGTAACTTCTAACCCCAAGTATCGCTTATCCTTATCTAGATATTGGGGGATTGAAGAGTTTAGTGACTTTGGCACTTTGGTGAATAGTGAGGATCGGTTGGTATTATTGGTGGATACCTTTTGGAGGATACTGATCCATGCCGTGTACCTCTGCTTCATCTTTTGCTACCACACTACACGCCTTCTACCCCAACACCTACATTTCACCCCACTACTGAGAATTTACCGTAATCCCTACTCCTGCTAAAATTCATATTCAGATAATTTATTCACGGTATACATAAGCGGTTGGGGTGGGGTGGGGGTAAGATTTGCTATTTTTGTCCTCGGAAAAATAAAAATTGTCAGCTCCCCCAACCTACTAACTCCACACAAGCAGGGTTAGCATTGGTTGAAGACAGATGCACCATCGACGTGCAGTGCGCCTTAGTACACAACGCCTCCGTGCTCCCACGTGGGAATGGGGGTGAAGCGTCTTGCCCAAGGACACAACGCGGTTGCCGCAGGTGGGTTCGAACCGAGGACTTCTCGGTCTGCAGCCTGCACCTCTACCTACTGAGCCACCGCGCCCCCCAAAAATACATTCGGTAAACAAAGAGCCAAAGTGGACGTTTACTTAGTTGCTTCAAATTAGCAAGCTAAGAAATGCAGAATTTCCTTTCGTAACTTTTGAAACTTTTAATAAACAAAATAAACAGACAGCTCCTAGAGCTGTCTGTTGTATTGGTTTATTAAAAGTAACTGATGCCATATGTGCTTTCTTAACAATCACACGCTTCTTAATTGGACCTTTCTCGTCAGTCTAATAATTTCAGGGGAGATAACTTTATCAAAAGTCAATTTTCAAGACATGATAAGTCAGGGATGCTGAAGTCGCACCTCCACCCATTGAACTTAAATATAACAGAGGTCATGACGTTATAAAATCTGAAGAGATCATTGATAGAAGTCTATCCAGAAATTACGTTTCCCCGACAAAGCTAAATTAAGTACAGTTCAGCCGCCGTGGACTAGTAATCTACGCGTGGACAGTGAAGTCCACGCATGCGTTTACTAGGAAATAAAAATCATCATCAGAAAAACTGAATTGATGAAACACCTAGTTGTACCCGGTGGTTCATTACTTAAACTTGTGATGATTATTCCTATAATTAGTGTTTAGAATCTAATATTATGGTATCAGTGGAAATATTTCCCACCCGTGGAAAGTGACCAGTCCACGGCGGCCTAGCCGTATATATGGACTTGATAAGTAACACCTGTGCATATACAGTACGGACACTGTGGACTGGTCACTTTCCACGGGTGGGCAATATTTCCATGGGCGCAATAATATTTAGATTCCAAACGCAAATTATAGTTATAATCCTCAAAAATTTAATTAATGGAGCACCGGGTATAACTCAATGCTTCATTAAATAAACTTTTTCTGGTGATGCGTTTTATTACATGGTAAACGCATGCGTGGACATCACTGCCCACGCGTGGATTACGACCAGTCCATGTCGACTGTACTGTACTTAACTTACAAAGAGGTTAATAATAACTTTTGTCTCTATATCCCAATACATTCTGTCTTTTGATTGGTCAGAATACCTTAGACAAATAGCCATGGCAAAGGGTACACCCAACATTCAAGGTATATGAGATCGTACAACATCCAGGGTATAAGCGCACACGAAACATCGGGGATATATGGTTAAATGAAAGCCTTTCGCTTTTGCTCGCATTGATATACAAATCGAACCGAAAAACCTGAAAATAGTCACAAATATCATCAGGTTTCCGATAATTCGATCATATTTTACTGTTATAAATTAAATAGTCGAATAATTAACTCAAACAACTCGAGAAAATGAAATAAGAGCAAATCCAATAACAAAACAGCCGATATGTTTACGCGTTTTCAAGGGAAAGAGATGTAACTCCACCCGTTGATTTTGTGTTTGTAAAAACAAAACCATTATTCACGCGTTTGGTCCAACTGATTGCAAGGCGTGCGAAACGCTTACACAAATTTGTTTCCATGATGTTTGTATTGTGTTTCAAACGGGACAAAATGTTATCTCCGCCAACATATATGTATATAGAGACTTAATACCTGGGTGTCTCATTTAAACACCTCGCCGGTGTTTAAAAACCGACATCCAGGTATTACATCTCCATATACCACACATGTTAGCGGAAATAACTTATATTGCGAACGCAGTACGCGTAGACACCACAGGAATGTAGAGATAAACGCCTCGATATATTTAGAGATAGTACGGAAGGATCAATGCACACCCGAAACACCTTAACCAAAATGGAAGAAAAGGCACTGAAAGAGATCTTAAATGACAGCACAATAGTTGTGAGACCAGCCTATAAAGGGTCCGGAATAACTGTTTTGCATTCAATTAAAAGCGAAGTTATGAAAGAAGTTGAAATTAAAACTACGTATTAAAATCTAGTATCTATTGATGTTTAAGGTACAAATATTTCTGCACAATGGGTAATCATGACCACGAAAGTTTTACGGACGGGTGGAGGCAGCCGGTGTAACCGGAGAGAACCACCGAGTAACGGCGAGCAACTGTTAGCTTCCCAACATACCAACTCTAACTCTACACAAGCTGTGTTATTATTTGTTGAAGACAAGTGAACCATCGACGTGCAGTACGCATTAGTACACAATGCCACCGTGCCCTCACGTGGGCCATGGGGGTGAAGTTCTTCCTAAGGACACAACGAGGTTGCCACAGGTGTAATTCGAACCGAGGACCTCACGGCTTGCAGCCTGCACCTCTACCTATTGAGCCACCGCGCCCCACGCAGTAAATTGATTTTATCAGATCTAACAGAGAAATAGCAAACAAAAGTAGATGGATTTAAAATTGAAGGGCATTTATCTATCAGCCACCCATCAAAGCTCGCCAATGTCATCTTGGGGCCAACGCCGTTTGGGTGGCAACCTCTGATGTGTATTTTCAAAATTTCGAAAGGGAAATGTTAAAATGAGAATGAAAAGAGATGGTACTGTACGACCGCCGTGGATTGGTCACTTTCCACGGAGCGGGCAGTATTTCCACGGACGCAATAATATTAAATTGCAAACACTAATTATAGGCATAAGCATCAAAAAGTAATCAATGAAGCATCCGGTACAACCCGGTGCTTCATTTATTAAAATGTTTCTGGTGATCATCTTCTTTACCTGATAAATGCATGAGTGGACATCACTACCCACGCGTGGATTACGACGAGTCCATGGCGACTGTGCTGTAAACACAAAAACATTAAATTGGAATCCCTGGCGTCGAGGGGTCAAAATTTTAAATCCAAAATATGGAGGTTAACATTTTCAAATAACTAGAAAACGGTGTGTGTGTATCTTAAAAGCTCTCCAATTGACATATGTGTGTATTGGAACTTCAAATGGAGAGTTTTGATATTACCAAAATATCCTAAATTTTAGCCTAAATTTCAAATAACCAGAAAGCAATGTGTAAAGTTTGATAGCTTCGTCGAGCTGTGTCATTTATAAAAAAGGAGCTTCGTGGATAACAAAATAGCGTTTTTTAATGAAAACTGCCCTATGTTGCAGAGATGATGAAATAATACGCCTAATCGTATTAACTTCATATCTCATATCTTCATATCAAGTGACACCGTCAACATTTTTCAGGTAATGTGGATAAAAATTGGCAATGCTCCCCTTCAAGTATTTCCCTAGCCGTATGTGATATAAATGTAGTGCTATGTTGCCTAGTTTGCCTTCTCTCCACCTCCTGCTCTTCATTCACCGCTCCCTTTGGACACAGCTGGTCTCCGAAGACCATGGATACGTCGACCCTAGCGATCGAAGCATTCGCAAGCGCTACGGAGGCAGTAGTGACCACAGGACTGCAGATCACCGAAACCAAACAACTAATGGTACAAGTCAAACTTCAAGGGAGAATACAGGACGAGGAAACCCACAAGAAATCTGAGCAATAGGTTCAAATTAAAAACAAAAATAATGAAACTCACCACAAAACCAATCTCATCAATCAGCAGTCTGACAATGCCACCAACCAGTAGGTAAAAGAAAAAGGCAACGGGACGCCATTAATCAAGAACAAGACCACCAACAACTAAGCCAACAAGAGCGTCTCATGAGCCATAAGAAAAGGGAAAAATCAATCGGCAATGACGAATTGAAAGGTAGCTACGCTTGGTGTGTCCGCATACCTCTTCCCAGGTGCCGATGGCGCATAACAGCCAGTTAAGAACCCACGAATTCACACCCTTGACTCCGAGGTGCTAACACGGATCAAACAGAGCTCCCGCCTAAGATACAAGAAACACTGCAACACTTGAAGGCTGCCCAAGCCACCATTTGGAATATCCAAGTGCGCATGGGAAAAATCACCTTGTAGTGGATTTTGAGAGAGAACGAACCGTCGTCATTGGATATATATAACATCTTCCGTGGAGGAATTTCTCCCACATTCGTCACCCTAAAAGTGATTCGGGCAATGATTCGGGCAACTGACTAGGTGAAGATTTATCTGCCCGCTGAATCCATAGAGACAAGAAGACAGACAAGACGAATAGGAGGAAATACCCCACGCCAGAAGAAGCGTTGCCTGTCAACAGCCGGAGTTCCTGGAGAGGACGAAGACGAAAAGGGAAGTAAAGGAACCAAAGAGACACATTGAAAAGGACGCCTTATGGCCATGATATTGATAAACCTCTATCAGAACTCATTCTGTCTATCCCACACATTCGCTTACCAGCCATTCTACTTGCAGAAATTAGGTGGTATCATGTTTTGGAACGGAAAAACGGGTTCACGGATTCAAAGGGGTTTTTAATAGATAAAATGTAATGTAATAAACAGAATGACTTAATTTCTAAACATAAGACAGTTTCTTTCATTTTCCACTATATGTTTGTTTGATTGTACTTACTTTAATATATATATATATATATGCATGTATATACGAATGTCAAAATAGTAAAACACACTTGTTTCGCGAATCCTTAACTAAATGAAACTTATAGGGAGAAACAATTTCAATAAGGATTTCGTGGGGAAAACCTTTTGGGAAATGGCGGGTCTGCCTAGTATAACATACGGTACGGAAGTGGTTCTCCTAAACCAGACGGCTGTAAAGAGCTTGGAAATCCTGCAGAACGATGCAGGCCGATGGATAACGGGGCCGAGTAATGCCACAGCACTAGGAACAGCCAGGGGTGAGCTTGGGTGGATGAGGATCAAGGACAGGATAGACTTATTGAAACTCGGTTATCTTAATTATTTGGTAAATCTCCCTGACAGCCGATGGTGTAAAGTAATGTTCCTGAGAATTTTCAACTCAAATATCAAGACAGGGTGGATGGTTGAAGTGATGGAGCTAATAGAGAACTACTCATTGGAGATCTCGGACCTAGTCGTTGGGACAAACCAGAGTAAACAAATCGTCAGAGAAAGGGTCATGGAGGATCGTAACCGTAATCGGCGAGAGGGGGTCAAATCAAAGAGGTCTTTGCGTGGTCTGCGTGATAAAGAGAAACCTGGTTTTGAAGAGTACCTTGATGGCACAATTGGGGGGTCACTGTTGTTCAAGCTGAGGTCGCGGTCCCCGGAGCTCAGGGGCAAAATTGGGGAAACAGTGAAAAGGAGTGCCAGTTGTGTAATTTGGGCGTGGTGGAGACCCTGGAACACTTTCGTCTAGAATGCCCTAAATACCAGTCTAAAAGAATAAGATTCACTGCGAGTATAATGGGGAAATGGGATGTGAGAAGGAATGACATGTGGTTAGAGGGAGACTCAAAGGAGAGGGTTAATATGCTAATCGGAGAGATTGGTAAGAATAAGGCAAGGGATGTCATCAAGCAGTTCGTCTCCCAGTGTTGGGAGGAGAGAAGAAACGTGGGAATAGGGAGGCAGTTGGAAGTACAGGGACAACCAAGGCCTTCTCATCCGAGAACCGCGACAAATCAGCGGCCGGCCAAAGTGTTATTATTCGCAGCCAGGAGGTGGGAAAACAAGCCAATCATCTTGGCTGAGTACAGTATTTATAATTATTTGGTTCATTTATGGGCTGTTGGAGCACATGTCGCAGTGCATGTGGTTGCATCCGCTTAAAAGATTCCACAACGCTTGTATTATGTATCAGTACTGTTTAATACAAACCTATTCAGGTATTTAACTCGCAAACAATCGAAACAGTCTTGATTAAATTTCTACAGAACTCTACATTTATATTTTCCATCCATTATTAGAAATGCAGAAAAAAACTTTATTATAAAAAACGAGTGCCAAGCATAAGAAGGGGGGCCCGTATGAAACCTTGCAAGCCCACTGGCTCAGGAACCCATGTGCTCTTTTAATAGACCGCAAGATGTCAGGCCTATTATCACACCGCTGTGCCCTCACAATATTTACACACCTCAGAAGTACCTATGAACTCTTGGGCTCACACCTGTTTGAAGGCACATACAATGAAAAAGTGGTTCAAAGTATGGGATTTCTAGTTGATTGACGGATGTCTTTTTTGTCGACTTTCTGTGGACGACACCAGAGTTAACACTGCTAGGTGCCAATTTAAACAATTGCACAAAAAATGTGGAATTGGCCCAAAACAAGCTTCGTTGGCTAAATTGTTGGTATCAAAAAAGTTTCTTTTGCTTGTGAAGGAAAGCCGTTGCTGCAGGAAAGAGAACGATCGGTGACGAAACAAACAAACAAAAATGTTATTACTTCTTTTGTAAATAAGGTGCTAGAAATTGTGTTATAAGGAACGTTAATTGTCAGGGATTAGTATTGACGAGGCATTGTGTTTTCTCTTCAATAAAGCATTATAAGTTATCAACTTTGCAAAAGGCTGCATTTAGTTGGCTAAATACTTCATACCGTCGCGAGTGCCTCGCGACGGTATGTAGTATTTATCTAATTAAACACGGCCTTCTGAAGAATAGCGACTCACTAAGTCCAGTAGATTAACAGTAATTAATCAATTAATCTGTTATTATCTAAGTGCAGCAACAAGTATATGTACGAACATCATTCAGCCTTGGCATTAAATGAATCAGTGACATAGATATAAATGTAGTGGCCTCCATTTCAGGCTACTGGGGATTTCACCAGATCGATCATGTTCTGTCTGGTTCTGTTTGGCTTTCTCCGTCATTAATCGTCAGTTCATTTTTCAAAAGCGATCAATTTATTTTAATCAGATAGCGAAGTAACCCACTCCCTCCCACCAAAATACTTTGTGAGGCAATGATATATCGAGAATTGCTAAAATTGTGGCACCAGACAGTGTTCGGATTAGCTTGAACACAGGTGTCAACGCAGGAGTGTGATTCCTTGTGGAATGAATAAATGTTAATTTTGACGACCTTCTGTGGAGTACAACCCATCCTGCACTTTTATGGGGAAATGGGTTCATCACATCCAATCTAAATAGATAACATAAATTTAGTCGAAATATTCATAAACAGAGAGATCGCGTTACGTCTTAGTTTCATACGATGTATGACTTTATCTTCGACCAGAGTGATATCTCGTCAATGTGCGTTTTAATATTATCCCGTTGGTAAGATAACTGCAGGGTGACTTTCCAACACCAGTAAATAAACCCCTTGAACTCATAAGACCGATTTTTTGGTCCAAGACATAATTTCGTCCCATTTTTGCCTTATTATAAGAGGTCTATACACGGAGCAATGGTGATAAAATAAAATACCGGAGGTCCATTGGCTGAAAAATTGCTTGTGTTTTTTGTACATCTAATATATAAATGCGAATGTTTGTATCTATATCTCCGTCTTTCTCTCTGTCTTTCTCTCTCTCTCTATCTTTGTTCCGGGTGAACTCCTCCGTTTCTCGACCGATCGATCTCAAATTTTCTACACGGGGGTAATTCGTCCCTGCGAGTAACATGGGATGGATGCCGTGCCCGTGCGGGGCGACTTTGACCTTGAAATTGATGACCTTGACCTTTTATTTTGAAAACAGCTGGGCCGATCGGGCTAAAATTTCATATGTGCGGGTATATTGGCCCATCGATCATTTTGCCTTTATCGGGGTGCCCGTGCGGGGTGACCTTGACCTTGAAATTGGTGACCTTGACCTTTTATTTCGAAAACGGCTGGGCCGATCGGACTAAAATTTCATATGTGCGAGTATATTGACCATCGATCATTTTGACTTTTTCAGGGTGACCTTGACCTTGAAATTGGTGACCATGACCTTTTATTTCGAAAACGGTTGGACCGATCGGGCTAAAATTTCATATGTGCGGGTATATTGACCCATCGATCATTTTGACTTTATCGGGGTGCCCGTGCGGGGTGACCTTGACCTTGAAATTGGTGACCTTGACCTTCTATTTCGAAAACGGCTGAGCCGATCATATCTGAGGGTATATTGATATAACCATCTTCTCCCGTGCAACGCTGGGTAACACCCGCTAGTATATACATAATTTGAAAACGATACTTCGGGTGATAACAGCAGTTATTGGCAATGCGAGAGCTGTGATGAAGTATGGTGGAGGTTTCAACTGCTCTGAGATGGAATCTGAGGTGCGGTTCACCGAGATTGAATCGCAAAAGAACGTGCTGGTATTACAAAGTATAAATATGAAAGAGGTATAAAGGCCATTTACCAACTAGTCTGGTTGGTCTGAATCTTTTAGTCTCGTGGGAAATAGGTCGCTTTGTGTTTAATAAGATGACTGTTCGAGCCCCGGCTACTGCACTTCTCTCTCGATCTACAACAGACCCCATTGATGAGAAATAGCATGTAAATTCTTGTCCATTATATTTATTATTTATTTATTTATTGGTGTTTAAGGTCAATTACTTATGCACAATGGCTAATCGTGACCGTGACAGTTTTACGGGTGGAGGAAGCCGGAGTACCCGGAGAGAACCACCGAGCATCGACGAGCAACTGTCAGCTCCTCAACATTCTAACTCTGTTCAAACTCCGCTCAAGCAGGCTTACAGCGGTTGAATACATGTGCACCATCGACGTGCAGTATGCCTTAGTACACGGCGTCATCGTGCCCCCATGTAGGCAACCGGGATAAAGTGCCTTGCCCAAGGGCACAATGCGGGTCGTCCCGGACGGGGATCGAACTCTGAACCTCTAGCATAGAAGTCCTATAGTCTACCACTGAGCCACCGTGCTCCCTTGTCCATTATAGTTGAAACTGGAAGTCGTGTCACAATTAGCGCAGATAATGCTCGTTAGGTAACGAGAGAGAAGAATGAAGTAGTCTGAAATACACAAGAGCGTTTGCACTGTGCAATGCAAAATGCTATTAGCGAGGTCGGAAGTGAAATCACGAAATGAAAATATTGAGACTACTGTATGTAGAGGGTGCATTACTACTAAATTGATGTGGGATAGATTTTTCACTTTGTAAGTGTCCCTTACGAATTGTTACAATTTCTGAGGACAAAACACAAGAAGACCTTGTAAACATTCATCAGTTTGCAAGTTCATTATAAATACCTTTCTAGCGGATAATAGGTGACGCTGCGATTTTGTAGTAGTCCACTCTCTTCATTCTCTATTTGAAAAAGAATTTTAATATTACAATAACATGACTTTGGAGGGCATTATGGTTCATTAGCGGCCCTGCAGCAATGGTGAACAGCCCGAGGGTTTATTAAAGGCCCGAGACGAAGTCGAGGGCCGTTAATAAGCCCAATGGCTGTTCATAATTGCTGCAGGGTCGCTAATGAATCTTGATGCCTGACAACAATCATGTTATAACTATTATAACAAGGCCGTTATAACGAACGAACGACGATTTTATCAGTCTATGCGACCGATTCACAGTGCAATGAAACTTGTTTCCATCTGATAGTGCTTCATTTCAGCACAGAAATAATCACTAAAGTCGGTTCGATATTTCTGTTTCGATCGTGCGTTCGACTTCAGTTCAGAAATACAAAGGGACGTCATCCGAATGGGAGTAATTGATTAGACCATGGAATCTAAAAATAACCGGGCCGCGGGCCGCTAATGGCTATTTATACTATTATCGCCCGCGGCCCGGCTCCGTCGAATGACGTCACTGAAATTATGGAGTTTTAACGGGCCTCCAAACTTATGTTAATCGACTAGTAACTTATAGATTGAGTGGTAATAATATCTATTTACGCCCTTGCATGTACATGTATCCCAGTAAAGTTTAGGAATGATGTTAATGATCAAAATTTACTTGTTTACAATTGTTCAGAGTTGGTCACGCTGTTTTTTCTACAGGAACTGAGTTACGATAATGGTGCAGTTTGACAGGAACAAAAGTGTACTTACTCAGTGTGCTATTACTTCAAAATAGTGCACAATACTTTCGCATGTTCATCTGTATGCCAAAAATTGTTTTTTGTTCGAAATTATGTACCAAACAGCGATTAACGTGTGTACTGCAAGGTATTTAATGTGGCGATACTTTTATTTGAGAAGATGAAATATTGATTCTTTCTCAACTTGATAATCTTTCGAATAATATTTTACACAGTGGAATCTTGTTGGTAAGCATAAATGACGTGATTCGACAACAAGCTTAGATATTTTAAAAGTCGTCTCATGTGTAGAAGTAATAAAAACACCAAGACATTACAAGACTCGGGTAGAATTTCTATACAATTTCTCATTGAAAGAGAAACTGAAATAGTAGTGGTAGAAAATAGAAATAGTGAAAATTATTTACTGTTATGTGAGGTGATTATGGATGTTGGTGGATGATTGCAAAGTCGAAACAAAATGAGTGTCGTCAAACTAAGTGAATGGCTGTCAGAGCAGATCTGTCGCTCAGTACAGTCACCATGAACTGGTCGTAATCCACGTGTGGGCAGTGATGTGATGTCCATGCATATGTTTGCCAGGTAATAAATATCTCATCACCAGCAAAATTTTAATTAATGAAGCACCGGGTTGTATTCGGTGCATTATTAATTAATTTTTTAATGATAATTCCTATAATTAGTGTTTGCAGTTTAATTTTATTGCCTCCGTGGAAAAACTGCCCACTCCGTGAAAAGTGACCAGTCCAAAGCGGCCGTACTGTACATTAATACCATTTGATGTGTCTCACTTTTCGCTGATGTGAATTTTAGCAAAATAAACACAATAACAGAATACTTATTTCACATTGCTCTCATCCTATCACTGGCCGGGATGTCTTCCAGCTGACCTCACTCCTCTTCTCTTACATCACTAGTCAGTTATTCCCTAATTTGAAAACCGTCACAGAGGTGTGACAGTCCCCGAACACGGTAGCGGTTCGACAATACTCCTGAAGTTATTATCAAGGAATTATGACATACGGTTAGAGTATTTGATTTGTATGGAGCTTCTTACCAAGGATAGTATAGCATCGCGTTACGTAACTCGAGTCCAAAACAAGATTGTCAGTCGAACCGTTTGGTTAGCTCAAAAACCATTGAAGAAGTTTGAAGATATTACTATTTGTTGCATTTGTATAATGTTCAGAACGAAATAATAGCGTATCATTTGATATGGGCGTACGTAAACCAAAAAGCGTTTCACAACGAAGGTTTGTGAAAAGCAGAAGGTAGAAGAGGTAGTGCCCCGTTGCTTCTATTACATCGCAGGTACAGAGCGGAGTTACTGAGATGTGACTGTTAAACAAATGTTGCTGGAGATTACAGCAACTAAGACGAAATCTACAGTGCATTACATTTGACCTTTCTGGTTGAAATGAGATTTGAAACGGATGGGGGTGTTCTTCGATTTCTGTCAGAACACAGGTTGTTTACAAGTGACTACCAATTTGTTGACTGCCGCTTGTATCGGTATAAAACAATAAAGACGAAGAAGCGTCGCTTACGTTCTTAATGCAATTGCATATCTTCTCCGGGAAAATCCAAAATAAAATGTGGATTGAAATCAAATTTCCTTTATATAATTATCGAGAATCTATTACGGGACAGCTGTTGTAATTAAGTGTATGCAAAAATGATGCATAGGAGTACAAGAGCAGTTCACCAACAGTTCACCTTATAATTGAGATTTACTCAATTAAGTTTGTCTGAAAACATGCTTATTTTGGCTTACCAATGATAAGACTACACTGTCACTGATTAGACTAGACTCTCACTGTTCAGATTAGATGTGTGGGTTTGTTTACAAATCAAGTCTTGAGGTTTCACAAGTCTACCGGATCTTGTTTTAACAGACTTTGTATGAGAGTCTTGGGTGGATGCTATTTAACTTTCAATCTGAGGCTGTCTGTTCATGTCAATATGTGTGGAAGTACAGGAGTTAGCACCTGGGTATACATCATTGTATTCCTCAAGAATGTTATGGTTACTGTTTGGAGTGTTAATATCAGCAGAAGTGGTTTCAGTTGACAAGCGTAAATGTCTGCAGTTGCGTCGGTACAACCTGTCTGGACTGTCAGTTTGAAAAACATATGATATAGGCTTATTGTAATGTTTGACTACAGTTCCAAGGGACCACGATTCGGCACCACCTTGTGATTTCATTCGCACTTCACAGACAGCGTCTGGTGGTTGTAACTCTTTGACACCTTTCCTGTGATCATAATAGAATTTTTGCTTTTGTTTTTGTTGATCAAAATGTTTCCGAACAATTTCAGAACTGACTATACATATGGGTTATATACACATGGTGTTTGTAAAAAATCTTTTATCGCGACGAGAGCGTTTTCGGGGGCATATATAGCTACGAGTCGCGCAGCGACGAGTAGCTATGTAGCCCCCGAAAACGCTCGAGTCGCGATAAAAGATTTTTTACAAACACCATGAGTATATAACCCTTTTATCTACACCCCCACCTCCCCCACTCCCGTAATAAAACAAGTTTTGATTAACAAATGCAGACCACTAAAAATAATCTAGCCTTCAACCAGATAATCACTAATGTGAAAAATATCTGCTTATTTGTACTTTCCGACGTTTGACGTCACATTTTGAAAAATGTTGAAGAAACTGAATTCCCAGTGACGTTTGAACGTCAGGATAATTAAAGTCTCGAAGGGTGAAATAATCTCATTTGAAAAAGTGTAAGTTACTAATTTTTACTCTTTTCCGTCAAATTTTATTTTTACAATTCAGTAAGTTTAATTAATGGCCTTCTTTTTTATTCAATACATTTCGATAAATACGCCCCGTTTTATTTGTTTCGATCCGCGGCAGCGATAATTAGTTATTCAAAGTGTTGAATGAAATAGTAAGTCATGCAAATGAGATAGGCGTGAACGTTGTATTCTTGCGATATCACGTGACTTTTATTCTTACTGCAGTAACGATAAAAGATTTTTTATTGACGGCGAGTTTTCGATATCGATAAAAGATAAAACGTTACTGTTTTTACGTATAAAGTAGATAAAAGGTGTTACAATGTCTTTCGATGTAGGTAATGAATTTGTTGGTCTCCTACCCACGAGGAGCTGACCTAGGGACCAGTTCAGACACTCAAGTGGTGTAGTACAATGACCAAGTAAAGTTAAATTTTTGTCTTTCGATTTCTCCCATAAACGATTAACAGTCTGAATGGCCCTTTCCGCCTCACCGTTGCTACTTTGAAAATGGAGACTAGAAGTTTGATGTTCGATGCCTAAATCCTTGCAGAACGTTTTGAATTTAATTGTCGAGAATTGGGGCCCATTGTCTGAACGAAGTTCAAACGAAATACCACGAGTGGCAAATATACTTTTTAATGCACCCGGCACATCAGAAGTTGTCACAACGTCTAAAGGCACTACATCTAATAATTTTGTGTAATAGTCCACTGTTAACAGATATTTCTTTGAGTCAAAGTCAAACAAATCACAACCAACCATTCTGTATGGCAAATCTGGTGTATGTGTAGGTTTCAATGGTTCGGCGGCATGTTGATTCTGATAACTGGTACAAAGAACTACAGTTTTGAACCAATTTTTTAATTCCAGAGTTCATACACGGCCAGTACAGAACTCCGCGCGCATGTTGTTTGCATTTTGATATACCGAGATGAGATTATTTGTGTACCAGTTCTAACATATGAAGACAGGATGGTATGACTAGTTTGAGGCCTTTGTATATTATGTCGCCGAGCACAGATAGTTGATTGCGCGAGTCCCAGTACTATCTGACTTCAAGGGGTGCTTCGCGCAGCATACCAGGCCAGTCATTCAGAATGACATTGCATAAAACATTGCAATCCTTATTAGTTAAATCTTAAATTTCTATATATTTGTCCTTACTAACTGAAATCATGCTGATTGTGCCACTTAGATCAGAATCATCTGTTTCTACACACACACACACACACTGGTGAAACATGTATGCTCTTGATAGAGCATCAGGGATTTTCATGTCTTTGCCTTTTCTGTAGCACACCTTTAAGTCATACCACTGTAGTTTTAACATCATTTTCTGAATTCTCATGGGTGTTGCCAATGAAGGTTTACTGGAAATGTGTTCCGAAGACTTGTGATCATTGTATATTACAGTTTCGTTACCAAAGATATAAAGATGAAACGTAGTTGTAATGAACACGATGGAAAGCATCTCCTTTTCAATTTGTGCATATCGTTTTTCGGTTTCTGTTAATGACCGTGACGCATATGCGATTATATGACCTTCTTGCTTTATAACTGCTCCTAACCCATCTTGGCTGGAATCACATTCAATTTCAATTGATTTGTTAACATCATAATAAGAATAAATTGGAGGGATGATACAAAGATGAATTAATTTACAGAAACTATCTTTCTACGCAGAGTCCCAAGAAAATAGAACATCAGCTTTCAAACGTTTTCGGAGTGCAGTATCAAGTTGAGTGAGGTTTGGAATAAACTTTGATAAGTATTGTACAGGTGCAAGAAATCTGCGAACACCTTCTTTGTTTTGTGGAGTTGGCATATCAATTATTGCCTGTACTTTTTCAGGATCTGGTTTTAACCCTTGACAAGTGATAACATATCCCATATAGGTTACTTTTGATTGTCTAATAGCGCATTTGTCAAAACTAATTTCAGATTGAAGCTTGTTGCTCTTTCGGCGACTTGCTTAAGAATCTTGCTCCATACTATGGCCAGCAATTAGAATATCATCGATGATTGCGAATGCCCTTTCAATGCCCTAAAGAATTTGGTCCATGATACGTTGATATATTCCCGGTTCGATTTTTATACCAAACAGTAGTCCTAGCCATCTTAAGCGTACAATGGGAGTGTTGAATGTAATTAAATATGAAGATTCTTTGTCGAGCTTGATCTGTAGACAGACAGACAGATTTTGCATCCAAGACTGAAAAGAGTTTTGCTTCTGGGATGTAGCTTATGACATCAACTATTGTTTTCATTGGGTAATGTTCCCGTTTTATGACAATGTTGAGGTCATTTGGGTTAATGTAGGTTCTTAATTTATCTTTACGGGATGAAACGACCATAGGGCTTACCCATTCGGTTGGTTTATTTGCTTTGATGATGTAACCATTGTTTTCCATTTCATGTAATTTTTTAATTGTCCTTTGTTTGGTGGCTGTTGGCAATCGTCTAGGCGGGCGAACTGCGTCGTTTGTATTTTCTCAGATTTTCATTTTATGTTCACCAGGAAGTGTCCCTGTTGTTTTGATCAGGTCAGGGAAGTAATGTGATAACTGATATTCGTTGTGGTTTTCACGGTTTTTGGCTTCATTTATTTTGTTTGATCACTGATATTCAATGTATTTTTCATAGGTTTTGAGCTTCACTTATTTGTTCACTCATTTGACGAGACCTAGTTTTTCAGAAATTTCCCCACTGATAATGCATTCTTGGTTCAATTCAATGACTTCAAACAAAACATTAATACTCTTACTCTTGTAATGAACAGGTAAATTTACTTTTCCAATGAGCTTTATTTTATGACCAGTGGAGGGCTTCAAAATTTTGTGTGATTTTCACAGTTTTCCTTTGTTTTTGAAAGAGTCATACACCGATTTTACCAAAACACAACACTTTGCGCCCGTGTCGATTCGATATGGAATTGTTTTGTTACTTAAAACTAAATCAATCTGCCATTTATCCTCTGATGAATGAATATTTATGTCACCTGTTTGGATGTGTAACAATTCATCACAAACTTTTACTTTCTTCTGTTAAATTAATTTTACGATGTCTTTTCTGCAAGCTTTTTGCCAGTGATCTGTTTTTTTTTGCAATATTTGCAGATAGTACCTTTTGCTGGGCATTTGCCTTTGTCGTGAGATGTGCAACACCTATCACATTTAACCCTTTACCCAACGCACACAATTTCAAAATTTATTATTTGAAATATATTTTTTTTAAATTTTTTCAAAAAATTTCAACAAAACCATATCATGTGACCCCTCTTTGGAACGAGCTCGACGAGCTCGTTCCAAAGAGGGGTCACATGATATGGTTTTGTTGAGATTTTTCGAAAAATAATATTTTTTCAGCTGCTGAATTTGCATATTACGCAGGCGGATGCGGGCGATTCTTTGGGCAAAGGGTTAACAATAAAGTTTCTTTTCTTTTTATCTGCGGATTGGGGTTTAGGTTGGGGTTTGCTCTAATTATTTTTGAAAGCTTTTCTTCTGTCTTTCTCATGAGAGGTCTCCCCAATTTTGAAAACTTCCTCACCTCGAATCATTTTCACTGTTTTAGGACAGTTCAAACTGCTGATCTATTTCTATGGCTTTTCTGAAAGGAAATCTAACATTCTTTCCTGGACTTTTGCATGTTTTACGCCATTTATTATAAGATCAGTCAAAATGTCATCAATGTTATCGTAGTCACAATCCATGAGTAGAAGCGGAGATCTTTTACAAAATTGTCAA
Organism: Pictodentalium vernedei; assembly: GCA_031216915.1. NCBI lineage: Eukaryota > Metazoa > Mollusca > Scaphopoda > Dentaliida > Dentaliidae > Pictodentalium > Pictodentalium vernedei. The sequence continues at coordinate 400,723,931 of CM062297.1, read as the reverse complement.
AACTTTCTCCTTCCAATTGTGTTTCTCTGGATTGCCTTAAAACGGGCTACAAGTTTGTTTTTTCTAGGCCGGACATAGTCCTCTAGTTTGTCTAAAATTCTGACTGGGTCGTCTTGTTCATCTGCAGCCAAAACAAACGTTTTGTATACTTTGCGATCTCGTTGCCCTATCCAGAGTCCGAGCCATCCTGAGCGGCCTTTAGGCTGACATGGGTCCTTTAAATGTAAATTCTGCGTGCTGTTTAAAACGTTGGAACTCTTGGTCAATGTCACTGGCACCACACTTTAATGCGGGATTATCGAATTGAAAATTTGTAGCCATGTTGAAAATGTACGAAAAGTTGAGACCAGACTGGGACGAAATGTTACGAGTCAAAATTCACTTTTGGTCTGAACTGTGTATCGGACAAAACCAACGTTGTGTTGTTTTGTTTCTATGGCGTTTTGTGACACAGAAAAAGGATTTAACTGCACTGAATATATCATGGGCCCTTATTGGGCTCACTTCATGCATCATGTCAGAACACAGGTTGTTTACATGGACTATCATTTTTATTGGCTGTCGCTTATATCCGCACAAAACAATAAAGACGAAGAATCGTCGCTTACAATTTCTATTGAGATGATTTTTGCACCCAAGTGGTTGATATATCTCTCGGATATAGATTGGCTGTTGTGCAAAGGTATACCGTATGATATAATATGGTACCAGATCGTGATCAGTTTAGGTCTACAGTATTTGTTAGGTTAGAATTCTGTAGTTCGGATATTGATGGTGGGAGTAGGCTTTAAAGATATGGCAGGGTAAGCTTATAGAACATTTGGTGAAGCGGTACACGATTATGTTTGTTAGGACGAGACTATGGCGATTCCCAACCGAACCCAGCTCCAAGCTGCCTTTTCGAACACCCTTTGTGGCACATATAACGTAACTAATCCTGCTGCTTCTATCTGAATGATTTCGAGTCCTCGTTCTCTACTTTCTTCAGCTGTAAAGTTGACCCACGCTTGACAGCCATATTCTAAGACTGGGCGGATGAAAGAGAAATAAATTGTTTGAAGTATTTTCCGATCTGAAAGATATTTGTATTTCTTTAAAATATTAACGCATCTCCTTGCATTATCTATTATGTTATTGATATAATCATTCCATTTTCCACCATTATTAAACGTCAAACCTAGAGGCTTATGTGAAGTGACTTGCTGATTAAACACAAGCCATTGATTTGATCACCTTTCTGTTTCCGCTGTGTGATTCAGCATTATGTTTGCCTGATGAATTGGGTTTCCACAGCAATAGAGGGTGATATATCACCAGCAAATAACCTAAAATCCGAGCCCATATCATTGACAATATCGTTAATATATATTACAAACGGAAGCGAATCTAGAATGGAACCCTGGGGAACATATTTATTTATTTATTTATTGGGGTTTAACGACACTTTCGACAGCCAGGGTCACCTCGTGTCGGACAGTTTTACAGGTGGAGGAAGGCGCAGTGGAGTACCCAGAGAGAACCACCGAACAACGGCCAGCAACTGTCAGGCTCACCAACATACTAACTCCACATAAGCAGAGTTAACATTGGTTGGATACAAGTGCACCATCGACGTGCAGTACGCCTTAATACACAATCCCGTGCCCAGTATGGGAAATGAGGGAGGGGATGGCGTGTCTTGCGCAAGGACACAACGCGGCTGTCGCAGGTGGGATTCGAACCGAGGACCTCTCGGCTTGCAGCCTGCACCTCTACCTACTGAGCCACCACCCCCTCCCCTCGTGCAAGCCTATAACTACCCTGTCTTTCACTGAGATATGATTTTAACCATTCCAGAAGGGCACCTGTTATACCAATATCCTCTATTTTATATTATAAAGCTTCATTTCACACCTTATCAAACGGCTTGCACATATCGTAAAATAAAAATTTCTTCCTGGTTGACTAGGGCTGAAACTCATATCGATTCATAAATTTTAGCCAGTTGGTAAACAGTGGACTAACTAAGAACGGCCAACTGGACGGTAGCTAGTGATATCAAATTCATCTCTCCTTTTGAGTGAATACTGGCGAAACATTTGACAGTTTCCATTCTTTTGGAAAGTTGGAATGGCAGAGCAACGCGTGAGAACAATATGGTTCTATCTTCCATTAGAAGATAGAACCTTATGGTTCTCACACGGCGATAGGTATTCATTAAATATCACAGTTAACGGACAAATTAAACTTTCTTTAGAGTGCTTCAGGTTGGACTCATCCAATTATAACCAGCTGCACTGTTACATTTAAGAGCTTTTAATGCTCTTTTGATATCATCCACAGTAAGCGTTAGTGTTTTAGTGCAGTTCTTAGTGGACTGAATGAACAAGCTGGTAGGCTGTTTTGGCTGGTACCTATTTTCGCCCTTGACATAAAATGGTCATTAAAAGCTTCAGTCTTCTGTGTCCGTTAAATAAAACATACCTTTTGTGTTGGATGAATGGAATAGAATAGTTTGCATTTGGAGCCCGGTCCAAAAATAGCGGCCCGATACGGTCTGGTGCACGGGATGCGGTTCATTGTTTTTCCACTGGGCCGGCCAAAGGAGCCCAGTACGGTATTTTCGTTTTTAACCAATATAAGGCATCTTGATGTATTTCCTGAATGTGTTCGATGGTGGAGGGTGACTATTATAGTTGTTAGTGGACATCAGTCATGTTTGATAAAATGCCAGCAAAATGAATTCTATAAGGCATTACGGCTTTGTAACAAGCGGACATTTTATCTTCTCGTGCTGACATTGAGTGCAACAAGGTGCCGTCTGCAACGGAACCAGTATTTGTTGAAATTCGTATCGCTGTTTACTAACAGTAATAGCCACCAAATGGTTAGGCGTGAATGGGCTGGTGCCCATTCACGCCTAACCATTTGGTGGCTATTACTGTTAGTAAAAATATAAGTACAAATATGTGCAGATTTGCAAAACAGCTGGGAGAAACGTTCTTAAAAGAAGTTCGAAGCATGTCAAGATGTACGAAGATTTACCGAAATAAAGTTGACCAATTTAGATATAATGGGATCCACAAAACGAGACGGCCACGGGACTGGGTTAATGTTCCGGTTGGAAATGATTGGGTTTTTTTAAAAAATATTATCTCATTTTTGGCTAATTTTTTGTGAACCGACTTTAGTTTGCTTTGGACGTTTTCATTTTCACATTATGCGACTGATGGTCGATGATTGAAGAAACGAAATTTGGAAACTTTTCGAAGCGTAACTAAAAGGTGCGGTAACAAAGTTCCGCCTTGTATATCACCCGTTGAATATAGAATCATTTATATCATAGCGGCGATTCCGTTGAAAACAAGAGTTTAAAGTTTAATGGATGTGTAATAAAGTGCCTTGTTGAACTCAAGGGATGATATATTGCATCTTTTAAACATTCTTTTGTAATGGACAGATATCACTTGTCTGGAAGGACTTGGATCTTTGGCAGCAAGAGAAGCGTGTTCCAAGAACTAATCTCCTAGTTATTTCACAAGTTAAGCTGGAAGGTGAAGTCCAAAAATTAGAGGTTATGTCCCGAAATAACAAAATTTCACATATTGAAGCTCGTAAGTGTACCGGTACAGCAAGGGTGGTCCGGTCTCGACCGCGGTCTAGCCCTGAACCGGTATTGCGATCCGATCATCAACACAACTGGTTTCCAAATTGAACAAGCCTGCGATATTGCTTGGGATTTTGTAAAATAATTTTCACTAAAAGTGAATTCTGGTTAATTTCAGACAGAAATCAATAAGAATATTCTTGCCAAAGCGTAGAGATGGACAGTTCATTGAAAAACCAAGTGGGCTTCGATTTTGTGATAAAAACAGGCAATCGAAACATTCGCTAAAAAACAAAGCTAAATAAGACGAAAAAGGAAAAAAAGGGGTGGGGTGGGGGGGGGGGACTGCACATATGGTTATTTTTCAGGATGTGGAGCAAAATCCCAACGTACTAAAGATCACCTGGAAGTAAAGTTCCAGTTGACTTTTACAATATTGAAGTGCCCACTCCAGTTACTACTCATATGAAATTTAGTTGGAATTGAGCCAACGGGTTGAGAAAAGACTCAAACACCACGTTAACGGTGGGCTACGGACGAAAAGTGATCGCTATAGCTCACCCCTATCATCAATCAGCTCTCATGAGCGAAGAAAATCCCACCAAACAGTGGTGGAGTTTGACCGGGTGACATTTTGTCTAATTGAGTGTTTGTCAAGTGGAGTATTGTCCGCGATCCATTGAGAACACGAGCAACTTTGGCCTAACTGTCTCTAAAGTCGCCATTTCCAAATTTCTCACTGAAAAAAAGGAATTCGCTGAAACTAAATAACACGAAGATAAAACGTCAGCCGCATACGCTATCAAATGGCGCAGTATTTGATTATGTGAATATTTTTACATGATATTACTGCTTACAGAATGTAGAAAGATAAACATTTTAATCTTGGTATTTTTCACTCTGCTTTTCTGAATGACGTCACAAGAACACCGTGTGTATACAAAGCCGTGTGCACTCCGTGTGCAAATGTTATCAAATGGATAAAGATTTGTTCGTCTGAATAATTATGCATGAATTGACAGCTTGAATAATTGCATATCATCAATATAATGGCTAGGATGGGCCAATTGTGAAGAATGAGGGCGAGAAAATTATTCTGCATTCTCCTTTTCTATGTCATCTGAATTTGGAAAAAAAATCAGGGTTGACATTCCCCTCCTTGGCAACAGGAGAGAGGTATTCCCTTTACTTAAAACACCTAAAAATTGACATAGTTGTGGCAGAAAGATTCTATGCAAAGCAGTAGTTGCAGACTTTTCCCAATAAAGCTGTCTTCCATTTATCTATGTCACTCCGGTTGCTGCAAATTGTGGTTAAGATGTGTACCTTTCTAAAATATATAACATGCTACATGCATGGTTAAGCTTGTTTAACGCCATGAAATCTTAACTTCTTTTACTTCGTTTAAATATTTTGCACTAAAAAACTCACTAAAAAACACCCCAAATGCATATTTTTGTACCACTTATTCCCAGCTCTGATAATAAAATTGTGTTTGATATGGAAAAGTACGATATATTGAATTTCAACTATGTAAAACGAAAATTCTAATTTATCTCAAATTAATTTTTTGGGGGGGTCGGGGGGGGGGGGGGGGGGGGTGGATTTCTAAAAAATGTTTTAGGTTTTTCAGTGTGTGGGAGGATAACTTTAAGTACCGCTTTCTCCCTTATTGCCAAGATACTGAAAGTCCACCCAGACATTTTTTCTAACATCAGAAAATATATAAAGCTGAAGAAAATTAACATTTTGATTCTCAGGCACCAGCGCATTCGTTTTTTCGGACCGCGTTCGTCATTTGTATTTCGGAGGCAAAATTCAAAATGTACAAAACTACCATGTGATTTTAGCGGTATAACATCGCGATTTGCGATGCATTATGTCGTATACATTGATACAGTATTGTTATTCTCTTCGCGAAATGCATCACGATTCTCATATGTATACAGAATAAATATTTATATAATTGGTTGAGGACTAGATTAGTTTTGGTGATCTGAATTTGTTCATCAATATTGTTCTATTACAAATTATTGGAGAGTGTATAAACAAACTATTATTTACGTTTTACTGAATACGAAACATGTGTAAGGAAAATGTTACTTTTGCACTGGTCCCCTCATTTTTTTGAAAGGCTTGATTGTGGCTTCTAGCACTCAATCAGTTTATAAACTCCTTATTATTTTTGATCCCCATTTTAGTTGTTCTATGTTGATTTTGTGTGATCGCTGTTACAAAAACAAAAAACAAAAAAAAAAACCAACCCAAAACAAAGAAAACTATCAGCGAAATCAACATGGAAGCTCTAGTATTTAAGTTTAGGCTCTCACAATAGGATTTTAGGCATCGGCGACCATTCTATCAGGAATTAAAAAATAAAAATAAAAAACCGCCCTCCCTCATTCATTAAAAAAATGCCTGAGAATCAATTATTTAATTTTGCTTGGCCTAAAAGGAAAATGCAAAGTAATTTTCTTGCCCTCAAAACCCACATATGGATTTTTTAATGGATTTTTTAGAGAAACTTCTTAATCTTGGTAATTTTCCCTCTGCTTTTGAATCTTCACGGCTGCGCATGAAGTGGCGAACATTGAGTGAATCTAAATGTAATTCTGTCGGGCTTTATAGAGACACGTGAAACCCCAGTTTCCCAGAAAACAAATATGTTCCAATAAGAGTAAAAATCCTCGTCCTCTGATTGGATGAGAGCTGGCGTAATTTCTTTTATGTTTACGGCTCCAGTAGCAAATGTTACCGTCTGACGTCACCACGCGAAATATTTGAAATGACGTCGCTCGTTTCGAAATTGCTTCATCAACGGAGTGGCTAGCAAGCCGCTTCATTTTTCTGGATTTTTCACACATGCAGCAGACGGTGTTCCGGGTGAAGTCTTGTTTAAATTACAAACCGATTTACGATTTGAACTGAGATGGAATGAGTTTATCTGATTTATTGATTATTTATCCTGTGCCGTCGTAGGGTACACGGGAGGTTGAACATAAGCTCCGAACCGCCAACCTCAGACCATGTTACCGTCAGTTCATCACAATAACTTATAATGTCAACTTACCAGTAGGCAAGAAGCCATTGCCTATACCATCCACGCGTCATATTGACCTGGATCTAGCTCCTGTGATACGAACAGCAGGCGGATACAGTTGTTCGAACTAGTTTGTGAATGTAGTTTCGTGTATTTAAATTTCAACCCAGACGAATCCCCTATTGTCCATGTCTGCACCATTTCCTCCGTACATGGCAATATCACCACCGGGCAATATGAATTTCATTTAAGATGTTGAGATAATCGTCACTAAAAGAATGCACGAGAGAGTAAATAACATAATAATCACGTTTCGACCAGCCGCTGATTTGTTGCTGACAGAATAAATCTAAAAACACCTTGTTTGTGAGCTTCACTTTAAAACTCTTTCAACACAAGAGGCTGCTTTTCCGGTCCTGGAGCACGAAACGTCATAATTTCATTAAGTAGGATGGCTACTAAGTGAACGTGTGTGGTAGAACAATTAATATTTTCAACGTGCAGCCTTAACGCTTCACGTTGAAAATATTAATTGCTCTACCACCAACTAATGGATATGGACTCTTCCAATTTCTGTCATTTAACTGGCATGGAAGATACCATCAGTGTTCAAAGGGTTAATCAATATATAACATGGACCCAACATTATTTTTTTTCAAACGTTTGAGGTCCTGCCTTCACCCTTTACCTTCCCACACCCACAGCAAACTGACACGTCAGGCTAATCAAGAAATTCTCCGTCCAGGTCGAGAAAAGGTCAAGCAACTCCACAGAGTCCCAATGCCCGTTTGGCACGCAGAAACCAGCCCCCTGATCCCGTTCTAATAAATCAGAATGCGTTTGGTGCTGTGACAAGAACAGCAGGATTCAGAACACAAGCTCACCTCTTCCTGGAATGGATAAATTTAAGCACTAGAGATCCACTTGGCTTCTTTCTGTCCTTCTTGGCGTTTTAAAACGAGCTATAAAAGTAACGCGGGAAAATTCTAACATAATTTACGATGAAAATATCAGGACTGGATTTTCACAAAATTAAAATAAGCATACACATATTATACACCAAATGGAGGTTATGAGGTACAGAACCTGAATGAACACATGCTACATACTTACGTGATAAATGTGAGACATGAATGGTTCCTGAATGCGTGCTACGGTATTAGCATTGCGCCTGAAAACAAAACATCTTTTCATGAAAACCATTTATGCCTAACACTGCTTTTACGTGCATGCGGAAAACGCACACGGAACGCAGGGTAAAGAACAGTACTGGAAAGCATTGTATCGCACTTGATGCAGTCCGTTTCAAACTCTTTGTTGATGCGTTTAACGCATCCGATTTGTTGATGTGACGTCATTTTTGTGAGTTTTCATTCGTTCCACAGAAAAAAGCAATTGGAAATGAAACTGGCTTTACTCCTCGCATTGTGAACAGACAAGGAAAAAAACATGCCATGTTAAAGGGTGCAAGGCATCCGCAACGCAACTGTACGCGGGAAAGGCAGGCACGTGAAAACAGCTTCTCCCTTACCCTGCTGAGTATTTTCAAGATATTTTTCTTCAAATCTAGTCATGGCTGCTTTACAGCAGTCATGACTAGATTTGATGAGAAAAATCATCAACATTTAACTAAAGGAATTGTTGGTGAAAAAATCTATTTAGTTTACAGAGAGAAACTTTGATTAATCGTGCCCAAATTATACTTATCTTAGTGGCAGGGGGCGCGGTGACTCAGTGGGTAGAGATGCAGGCTGCAAGTCGAGAGGTCTTCGGTTCGAATCCCACATGCGGCAACTGCGTTGTGTCCTTGGGCAAGACACTTCACCCCCATTGCCCACGTGGGGTCATGGTGGCGTTGTGTACTAAGACATACTGCACGTCGAAGGTGCACTTGTCTTCAACCAATGCTAACCCTGCTTGTGTGGAGTTAGTATGTTGGGGAACTGACAGTTGCTCGCCGTTGCTCGGTGGTTCTCTCCGGGTACTCCGGCTTCCTCAACCCGTAAAACTGTCGCGGTAATGATTAGCCATTGTGCAAACATATGTGACCTTAAACACCAAATAAATAAATATCTCAGTGGAAAGAGCAATTCTTCCAAAGGCACGAATATCCGCCAGCAGCATGCTAAGAGTTAAACTTGCTTTAGATATCCCAAAACAAAGCTGTGGGTTTGAACACTTCAAAATGTAATAGCAGTTATTGGAAGAAATAATAATTGCAATCTTATACCATCCCCATAAAGGAAACTCCATTTTGTTGTTTTGGCTGGGTTCAAGAGAGGCCAAGCATAACAAATTCAGGTATGGATGCCTGATTTAGTCACATTAAAACAAATTTGAAACCAGTGATTATATTGGCTGCATGAAACGAAACACTCAAGGCAGTTATTGGTATTAAATAAACCCCAATCCCTTTCCCATGCAGGGTACAATAACCGTAGCCCCTTTCCAAATCTTTAATCCTCTTAATTATAACATAATAATAAACATGTATGATTTGGAAATAACGAGAAATGAGACATCCCGGACTTATCTCGTCATGAAAATCGACTTCCAATAAAGTTATCTCCCTGACATTATTAGACGGGCAATTGTGGAATTGTTACGGAAACACAAATGACATCAGTAGAAAATAAAACGAAGTTTCCTTTTTTCCCTTTAATAAAGGAAAACAACAGGCAGCTCTCAGGGGAAACTTGGCTTTTTCAGTTTTCCTGTCAGTTCCCCTTTTCCTGGCTGTATATCTCTATGGCGCACTAAGTTTCACAGTTCTAGCTGTATAAACATTATATTTTCATATATTATTCATGAACTTTTATTGCATTTAATTTTATCTCCGAAACACGAATCGCTTCTAGATAAGGTTTCCGAAAATTATAGAAATCCACATACAGTTTTACGGTAAACACATTTATCTTACAATCAACATGTATTTTGTCTGTATTAACTCCGCAACTGTCGTGTATCCAACCCCCTGATACAGATGTTTGTATCAGGGGGTCGGATACAAGCACGTTCCTTTCGCGTGAGTTCCATTTTTTTTCTTTTTGTTCATCCGTTCGAATAAATAGTTCGTTACATGTATATATTCGTCTACATTCTTGACTTATCCCCAATATATTGTAAGATAAAATGATTATTACCATTATGTGGATGTACAAAATATGTATCCGAGTCTCGCTATGGGTTCTAAGGGCAGATCACGACTCGTCGTGATCTGCCCTTAGAACCCGGAGCTCGACTCGGATACATATTTTGTACATCCACATCATGGTAATAATCTCTATTTAACCTCATCGATTTGTATTTCCTACAATTGACGACAAAGTACAAGTTCGGTCCCTAGTAATAGAAATTCCTAAATTCTTCCATTCGATGCAAATTTTCTATGAAATTAAAAAGCGAAATAAGTGAGCAATCAGTATGCTGTTTGGACCATCCACACTCCACTCCGAAGCCCCCATAGCTCCGATGTGATGACATGAGCTTGCCCCGCCTAAAACGTGCAAAACACAATGTTTTTGGTTTGTTAAAATTTATAGGATAGTGCCTACAGACACTCTCCTATAAATTTTAACAAGGCAAATCCATACAGGCAAAACAATTTCACTTCACAGATTTTATGGTGCACATGCACAGAATTCGAAACATCTATGTTGTGGCACCTGTCCAGAAAAAATCGCAAATGTGGTTTGTCTGGACTTAACCAGTTACAAAAGAAATATGATCCTCCGCCATGGATATCCTGTAATTTTTCCGCACCCAACGAGTCCATTACCAAGTGCCTCGTGAACCTAACTAACTTCTAGTGGTATACTAAGGATTCAAAATCCTATTCCAAACCATTCGTGTAGTTAGAAGTCCTGACGAGTCGAAACTCATTAAAGTAATATGTGCAACCCCTATTGACTGTTTGCATTTTCTTAACTTCCTTATGGTTTTGATTTTGTCGAGAGACATTGAAACTCACCCAGGCCCTTGTTACGCCCACTCAGTAAATCCAAACACTTTCAAAATTCTTCACCTTAACATACAGAGCTTGAAGCCTGTACTAGATATAATCCAAAGTGAATCGTCCGAATCTGACACCCTGGCTATTACAGAGAACTGGTTAGAAAGTGCAGACACAACATCTGCTATTTTGATCTTTGGCTTTCAGGAACCCTTGGGGTCAATCGCTTGTCAAGAGCAGGTGGGGTTGCTATCTATATCAAAGACGGTATTTGCTTTCGTAGCAGATCTGACCTTGAACTTCCAGACTCAGAATGCATTTGGGTAGAGGTGCTTACCAAGTGTCGTAGATCGCTGCAATTAGGGATATCGCCCACATCACAGTGAAAAAGCTAAAGACACGACAAATGATGATCTAATTAAAACTGGTGATTTTAATACTTTACCGAATCGTCTTTTTCAGTGATTGATCTACATGTATTCGCTGTTAGCCACACAGTTAACGATCTTGGACATGAGGTCTTAGAGCCAATAATACCTGACTGTATGCGACTATAGGGCCTTAAATGCTGCCTAGCGTAATGAGCGGTGGGATATCCTTTTCAATAATCCAAGTCTGGATATAATAATGCCCAATTTTACCAGTACGGTACTATTGCCATGAGAAGCTTCGAGATTCGATTCGATTTCGAATCTTAAGTTGATATTAGATTCGAAATCAGCTACCATATTCGTTTCCGTTCGAAAATTTGCACGGAAATATAGCTTGGTATTAGTCATTGTCGTCGTCTCACAAAGCGAATAGTTCAGATGGAATTTGTACGTAAATAATGCTGAAAATAAAAACAGAGTGTAATGTCAGCTATAGTAACATAAATATCATCTGACCATGTCACATCCCATGCTAATTCGAATCACACATTTTCGATTGAATCAAATTCCGAATCGAATTCTGTGCGTCTTGAAGATTACCGATAAAGGGAGGGGGAATGTAAACCTGATAGTTCCGACTGTGACGACTCAAAGCCCGACTGATAAAATTTTCCAAGAACATCATCAAGGCATGCTTTCCTGAAGGCATGCCTTGATGGTGTGGTTGGAATATTACCCAGGAACGGGTGCGAGACTTACCAGCTCTAAGCACTGCACAGGACGAGTTGCTAGCAACTGCTCATCGTCAACATTGTTGGGAACCATAACTTTGTTTTCAACAGTGGTAGAGACTGGTGAGACAGGAATTAACATGGGAAGTGGCATGGGTCAGATGCTATTTATGTTAACCCTTTGAACACCAGATGCCGCTTTTTCGGCCCAGGAACATGATACTTCACAATTTAATTAAGTGGGTGTCTGCTATTTTAATGTGTGGGGTAGACCAATCAATATTTTCAACGTGTAGCCTCCTGGCTGTACGTTGAAAATATGAATTGGTCTATCCCCAATTACTGAATATGGAATCTTCCAATTGCTGCCATTGAACTGACTTGGGAGATACCACCAGGGTTTAAAGGATTAATATAGATGAATTACACTCTGTCTTTATTTTCAACATTATTTACGTACAAATTCCATCGAACTATACGTTTTGTGAGACAACGACAAAAACTAAAACCAAGCGATATTCCCGTGTAAAGATTCGAAAGGAAAGGGACCGGGCAGCTCATTTCGAATCGAATCGAATCGAATATCAATTTAATATTCGAAATCGTATCGACTTACCAAGCTTCGGAGGGCACTAAGCTAATTAGTGTATCATTACCCAGTACATCAGCAACCAACGAACCCTGTCCAATTTACTTTCACCTCCAATAAGAATATAACCATGCTTCATCTGCTTCCAAGAAAAGAATTGGTCAGCTTTTGATGTATTTTTCGACCCCACCATCTCATGCCCAACGTTCCTCCTTGTTGTTCTCGAGCCTAACCCCAGGTTTCTCCGATGAACCATGCTGACATTAAAATTTTGTGACATGATTGTTGCTGTTTGTATTCAACATTATACAATAGAGACATTGTGCAATGTGATTCGTACATCACACGTGGAATCCGGCCTAATACATCGAAACAAAACTGTGTGACGCAAGAATTTAACAGCCGAAGAAAGTGATATTTTTGTTGAAAAAAAAATCAGCCCCATTCATTTAACCCTTCACCCAACGTAACAGGGATTTCATTTTTTGGCTGGCTCAAAAACATAGCTTATGACCCCTCATTGGAACGAGCACGTTGAGTTCGTTCCACTGAGGGTCATAAATTATGTTTTCGACGCCACCCCCCCCCAAAAAAAAAAAAAAAAATTCTTTGCAAGTGTCGTTTGTCTTACGTGTTAGGTAAAGGGTTAATTCATGTTTAAATGTGTACACAACTCGAGTGGAGTCCGGCGTCAGGAATCAATGACCCTTGTTAGAGTTTTTCCTGTTTTTATAGAGGAAAAACCCAAACTCGAGTCGTTGATTCCCGTTCTCTCTACTCCACCCTTGTTGTGTTCTGCCTTAGACTCTCATCTTTCTCAATGCTTCTGTAGTATATACTGGATATTCTAAAAGCAGAAAATATTCCATAAAAAGTGTACCCAGCACATATCCCAATGGCTGTATTGTCTCGAGTAATGTCGAATACACACGGCTATCGTGGTACAAAAGGTGAAAACGTGAGGGGGCTCACATACGGGTTGTCTCTGCAGCATCTCCTTTTCATTTACATCTTGGTTACATGTACTGTTAATTCTGAACCAGAGGCTATTGTACTTGTTCATTACCGTAATTTGAAAATACGATGAAACATTTCCTGTTACGAAACATTGATTCACCCCGCGGTTAATCCTGCATTTATACGTCCGGGGATACGGCCAGGGTGGGAGGGGTAGTTAAAGGTATTTCTTCTTTCCCAACAAACAACTCATTCTTAAAACTTTAAAAGATGTAAATTTTAATACTTCAGTACAAAAGAGTTCGCACTCTGAAAGTGATAGAAGTTCGTGGAATCGTTGTGCTTTTGACTTAAATGAAGAAGAAATTATTGTGTTTCATGAAAATCAGAAATTTTTTCGATCTTACTGAATTCAAAATTTCGGTCTAGAGTCTAGATAATTCAAAATGGGTCGGCGTAAGTGGATTTCCATCAACCCGGATAGTCGGAAGACATCACATCACATGGACAGTTTCCACCTATGGTGGAGAACAGTTAGAATTCCCGATGAGGACATTCCTAATTCAAGACCCTTTTCCACAATCTTGTGCAGTGTGTAAGTGGTAAGCTGCACAGGGCAAGATATGATCTCTTTATAACAAACTGACTGATTGCCTTAGGGTACCACAACCTTTCGACATGTTCAAAGCGAATCTTAAAACTCACCTGTTTGAAAGATGATGTGGTCATCTAAAGACTCAGTCACACAGACAATGCGACCGCGATGCAACCTCTTGGCGACCAAAAAATTTGACAATCGCAAAGAGGTTTCAGAGGTCTCTGAAAGGTTTCACTGAGATTGCTACAAGGTTTCAGAGTGGTCGCAAACTCCACTGGGTCGCAACCAGTCTTTTGAGCATGTACAAAAGACTGGCAGCGACCGATTTGGTCGCTCAGAGGTTTCATTGGTCTCCTAGACGTCTCCAAGCTGTGTTATTTTAATCGCAGAGTGGTTTCTACTGTGCAGCGATCGGTTTTGTCTAGACAAGAGTGTTGACTCTGCAACCTAGTGGCGATCTAACAACGATGAGGCGGTGATGGACCGGCGCTTCGTCGGCGACTGGTTGTCGATCGGTTGCAAACTGGTTTCCAAGCGTGCGCCGATCATTCGCCGTTGGGTTTGCAACATGTCACCGTCTAGAAAAAGACCTGTCTGCACATTACAGCTTCATTTTGTCACAAGTATTCACAGAGTTCACATCAATGATGTTTTATTATTTCAATTATTTCCAGTCATCATTATGGTAACTGTTCTGCTGTTAAAATCTTGTTAATTTGCAGAGAAATGATTTGGTTCTGAAACGCACCCTTTTTATATGCATTATGTTTGATCGGTCATCGATCGACAACTAGTCACCGACAAGTCCCCGTTCAGTTGCAACCAGTCACCGAAGATTCGCTGACTAGTCACCGATCGGTCTCAACCAGTTGCAAGCCTATCGCCGTATTTGCGAAAAACAGTTGCCGATAAGTTGCCGATCAATCGCTCAGCGATCGCCGGTCTATCGCAAATGAAATCCGTCGCCAAGAGGTTGCATCGCGGTCGCATTGTCAGTGTGACTGTGGCTTAAGCACCCAGGAATATCACCATAACAGACATCTGTTTATTTAATGAAGTCGGTGAGCACTTAGTCGAAACTAGGCTCTAAACTCTTATTATCATTATCATTTTGTATCATCGATAAATTCTATACTGTTTGCATCCCTGACGTGCACCAGTACTTGTTTTCATTGACGAACAAGTTCTGCTTTATTAGAATAATAGAACCGGCAATCAAATGTCATGAATCCATGTCCTCTAAGTGTGTTCTCTAGTTGTAGGAACCTCAGCGGTCCATAGGCCCGAAAGGGGTTGCACATACCCAATCAGATAAATGTGTTCTAGAACAGAATTCTCTAATACCATCAAGCAATATTTTGAATTGGACAGTAAATTTCAGCAAAACACTCACGTTACTTCCGGTTCACCATTGCCGATACAACTGCAATCGGCTTATCCCCTTCTAGGAATCTTTGGGCCGATATCAACAAGCAAACAAAATGTCAAATGCGTTCGTTTTCTGTTGCAACCCAACTCGCATCTCCATTTTGTGTGATATTTACATGTCTACACATCACTCTTACTCTGTTCTTTTTCGAAGTTTTTCAATACGCTCAGCTAATAATCTTGTTATTGCAGATCGAACTCCCCTGATTTCGTTGTAACTGTATCTGCATTGACCGATACGTGAAATCAGACAAATAGAGAGGGGTTTGGTGGTATGTCAATGAGGTATGGATTAAATAAAAACAGAACTTGCAGTGACATTATGTTTTATTCCTGTTTTACTTATGTAGTTGTTTATATTTTTACAGTTTAGTATTCAGAAGCACAACTTTTTGTGTCCGTATTAGTTTTATGCATTATAATGTTACTTGATGGTGGAAAAGTACTTTAAACCATTAAAACAATTTAATAATAAATCATTGCCATTTCGCCCCCCTCATACCCGAGTCATTTCGCCCCCATATAGGGGGCGAGACTAGTGATGAACCGATTATCAAAACTTGCTATGAACCGATTACCGACTATTTCTCTGTCGATTAGGTCTGACCTCTGAAATAGGTCCCAGAAGAAAATCTGTTAGGGCCCGTTATTCTCCAGAATTTCGTTGATAAACTACCAATTACGAAAGCTTAATACCACATAAGATCTCAGAGTATGTATGTTTAGTGCTGGGCAATATTAGCCAAAATGATATTTGCATTTTTGGGAGTTGGGGTGGGGGTCAGATCGTTATAAACGATACAATCACGCGATATTGTTCTCTTGTGATGATTGTGTGTTATTCTGGTAAATAGTGTTAATACAGTTTTGTGTAATAATACACTTGGCAGTATTAACCTGGAAGATACTGAGCACACATGCTTTGTGTCTTAATTGAATAATAACGTTGATGTTAATGTGTGTTGTGAAGTTGTATGGCGCATTGTTTACAGACACCCACGCGACGTCAGAATGTATTGTTTAATGCTCAGTTGGAAAGGAACATCAAGGGATGTAACTGACTTAAAAAACGGGCTTGACAAACTCAAAACGTGTTTGTGACAATCATGCGACTTACATGTTGCGTAACAATAATCTACCACAGAAAAAAGACTATTTTTAGGTTTTATTCAATTTTTTCTTATTGTGTTGTGATGCTTGCATCATGGAGTACTACAGACTAGCGCCTGAGCGCATTTTATTTATACATGTATCCTCCAAATCAACGTTGTACAGCACCATAAGTGAAGACCGGTGACTTCGTTCAGCTGGGAATAGAGGCGATCTCGTACTGATTGCAGATGGTAAATTCCGTAATATCTCGGCTCCTCTGCAAATCCCTAAACATTCTGATATACACTACACACGTTTTTAATGGGGATACTTTATTGAAATGGCCAGATATCAAAGAGATTTTAATAGTCAGTGTTACATGTAAATATAGTTTAACCGGAAACTTGCGGTTGTCTTAATCGGCCGATGCCCCATAATCTGCCGATTCCCATTTTTGGTTCATCGCTAGACGAGACGACCCGCGGTGAAACAACACGTCAGCCGGGGTGAAGGGCAGTTGGGATAAAACGACCCGATATCGATAGGTTACTTTTCAGGTCCAGTCAGAAATCAAAACAAAGTACTTTGTGATGTCAATCTTTATTTATGAACAATGGTTTGTAGTTTTGTAAACCAAAAAAAAAACCCAGAAAACTTATAACCTTTTTAGATTTTTAACGCCATCGAAACTAACATGTCATCGTTTTCCGGGAACATGAAGATTCGGTCTGGGGAAAACTCGGCCTGGGTAGATTCATCCCAAAAGTTTAGCAATACAGTTATACATTTGTGAGATATTTTAGATACGCTACAATATATATTTTTTCACTCCTAAAACAAAATATATATTGTATAATTATATTTGCAGCAATCCACGTTCGAAGGGAGCACGCCAGCGCAGTAGGTAGAGGGATAAGCTGTGAGATCTTCTGTTCGAATCCTACATGCGACAACTGCATTGTGTCCTTGGGCAAGATACTGCACCCTCATTGCCCATGTGCGGGCGCAGTGGCATTGTGTGCTAAGGCGTACAGTACGTTGATGGTGCCTTTGTCTTCAACCATTGCTAGTCCTGCTCGTGTGGGGTTAGTATTTTAGGAGCCTGGCAATTGCTCGGTGGTTCTCTCCGGGTACTCCAACTTCCTCCACCAATAAAACTGTCCGACACGAGGTGACCCTGACTGTCAAAAGTGCTATTAAACCTCAATAAATAACGTTCCATCTGTTCTATAATATATTGTGATCAGAGAGAGCTGCATCCAAACTGTCCTCCAGCAATTTGACCCAAACCGTCTGCTAATTTAACCCAAATCATCCTATGGCAATTTGATCCAAACCAAACCACCCTCTAGAAAAGGGTACTACTAAACACCGAGGTATACCGAGAGATACCGAGGTGAAAAGAAAAAAAGTAAGTCGGGGTTGTTTAAAATGGTTTAAATATAATTGCAGACATTTCATTGATTCCTTCGAAGCAATATGCGTGATGTCACTTGATTTATTCGAGTAAATGCAAGATATATACATGAAGACCGAGTTGTTACCGAAAACTACTCCTTGGTCTATAGTAGGTAGCTTGCTTATTAATTAACGTCTGTTCGTGGATGAAGTGCTTAAGTGGTAACTGGGTATCATAAAACAGATCACTGGAATATTTGATAAAAATGAAACTCTCATCAGATTTTATCTGGACCTTGGACAGGCCAAACATTTCAGTTCCGGCAGCTCTAATGTTTTTTTTTCAATTTTCATTTATTTATTTATTTTTTGTTTGCTTATTGTTTTGCCATTGTTGGCTTTATGCTATTAGGATTTTGTGGCATACTGTGATAAGTATCGCTCGGCAGTACACCCAACGCTACAGCTTGTATTTGATATATGTACAGTACATGGGGAGAGGATTGCAACAAAATCACCCGTGGAGTGGAGTTATCACCCAAAGTATCACTTTCAAATTCTGTACATATGGACAAAAAATACAAGCAATGTTTCAGCCAGTGGAGTCAAAGGACCTCCAGGTTTAACTCAGGGGTTCATTGGCTGTCCAAAGCTTAACTTGTGCTTGTTATGCTTTGTAACAAATTTGGAATTATTGTTTGGGTGAAATCTTTTTAACCCTTTCGTCTGTGATAACGGCACTAATTTATGGTGATTTGTTGACACTTTTTTTTCAAGGTTTTCACCTTTACGTGACCAGTTATTTTTACAATTGCCGCCGTTTTATAGAATTGTAGAATCATTAAGTCAGTATCCTTTTAATCGTCGGTCCCATTGGTCAGCCATGAGTGCTGACCATGTCTTACGGCAATTTTTTTTATTGTTGGCGACTAAAAAAGTACCATTTCCGAAAAATACTGTTTCCCATGTCATGATATTGGTCCATAACAAGTTTTCTGTCACAACAAAGAAGACAGTTGCCGACACTATGTCATTAACAATTCTCACTGTTGCTTACTGAGGTGCAGTCACTTTAAATACCATTACCAAGCTACCTACTAAATACCAAAGGGAAGATGTTTCAGCGCACTCTATTACTTTAGCACCAATAATTATCAAATATGGCATTAAAACCATGCACATAATGCTTAAATCTATTTACATAATCAGAATACACCACCATTGGTGCAGTGGCTCAATAGGTAGAGATCAGGCTGCAAGCCAAGGGCTCCTTCGTTCGAATCCCACCTGCGGCAACAGCTTTGTGTCCTCGGGCAAGACACTTCACCCCCATTGCCCACGTGGGGGCACGGTGGTGCTGTGTACTAAGGCACACTGCATGTTGTTGGTGCACCTGTCAAGGCTAACTCTGCGTGTGTAGTATGTTGGGGAGCTGACATTTGCTTGTCGTTGCTCGGTGGTTCTCTCTGGGTACTCTGGCTTCCTCCACTCATAAAACTGTCGTTGTCATGATTAGCTATTGTGCATAAATATGTGATCTTAAAACACCAATGAATAAATAATAAAAAGAACACACAACCCTATACCCGTTTCACTCCTGCTTTCATTCACTTTGGTATCCCTCTGTTTGCCTCGGTGTTTAGTATGTCCGCCAGAACAGGAGTGATTTTTTTATTCTAAAATAGCAAAACAAGAAACAGTAATTTTTAACAGGTAGTAACAAAATAATTTTCATGAATCGCAGAATTTTATGTTAGTAAATAGCTGAAAAAACGCAGGGTGATATATGCAAATCTTATGTTATTACTAGTACCAGGTACTGGTAATGAAAATTGTCGTTTGTCATCAATACTTGGTCAAGATTCCGACAAAGCACATTATACTATCCCAGTGCTAGCTACTGGATATAGCACACAATTTGATGTTAGGCTATCATGATACAGGTGCTTAGCCAGGATATCAAAGCTAGGGGCAAGAGTAATATCTAGTGGGGGTTGGGCCGGGGCATAAAGAATATGATGCACAGGATCACCTGAACCACATAGCAGTGAGATGGGGGTGAGGACAAGAGGGAGTGTACCCCTCTCATCATTGGAGGGGTCGGGTGCCCCCCCCCCAAAAAAAAGAAATTTGAAATTCAAGACAGAAAAACACAATTTCCTTGACGCTGTGTTCATAATATATAAGTTGCAAACAAGCATAAATGTCTAGATATTAAAATGTCTTGTCGGATGTACATTATATGGGTTAACATGGGAGGGGGATGACTAAAATTGGGGGGGGGGGGGGCGCCCCACCCCACCCCACCCCACCCCACCCCACCCCACCACACTCCACCCCACACCCATGCCTACACTACGGCCACTGTGGACTGGTCAATTTCCATGGATGGGCAATATTTTCACGGAAGCAATGATATTAGATTTCAAAAAATTTATTGATGATGATTTTCTATTACCTGGTAAAAGCATGCATGGACATCACTGTCCACGCATGGATTATGACCAGTCCCTGGCAACTGTACTGTATGTCTGAGCCACTGCTATGAGCAGGGACTAATCTGAATAGGTGGGTGTGTTTACAAATATTAATATTTTTTCACACCTGATAACAAAGTAATATGAGTTTATGAACAACCACCCAATTTACTTTTATTTACAATACTCCTAATTCCTATTAAACATACATGAATGTTTATTAATTCTGTGGAATTTATACACTGTGCATGAAGCTTATTTGGGCCTGTATGTTTGTTAAAATTGACCATTCACTGGGGAGGAGTTCTTGAAATCAGTCTGCACTGGATTGTGTGGTATTCCTTTGTGTCAGACAATGTATTCATTGTAAAAATCTTGATGCATAAGGCCCCACAAAGTAGATCTTTTTCTCGGGCCATTTTTTGTAAAATTGCATGCAGGCGGGTGTTTTTTTTTTATTTTTGTAATTATTTCTTTGCCATTAAAAGTTCATGTTCTTGGTTTCTTTTAGGCCTCAAAATCTACAGAATAGCATGGGTGGTGGTGTATTCTATCCCTTGAGTCCAAGAAGGCTTTGCAATGCTATAGCATAAGCCTTGTTGCACTCCAGAGTAAAATTTATCAATTTTAATAACATAGGTAAAATATCGGACATGAACCATTTAATTTTTTTTAGCTCCCCTTGACAAAGGTGACTTGGGCTTATCTCCGTCCATTGTCTGTCGTCCGCCAACACCATGTTTTGGTCTTCTCCCCCAAAACCACTGGGCCAATTCAAGTGAAAGTTTGTATGAGTGATGGTCCCAAAGAGGTATTGCATTTTTGTTCAACTCAACATGCCTAGCCCCATAGGGAGGGGGGTGGGAGAAAATGCTCCAAAATATTTTTAAAATCAGTGGGTACAGTGATTTGATATTTGTTATGGGGCTTCCTTTTTGGTGTAGAATCAAATTTGTTCAAACGTAGTTCGTGAAGAAATATGTGGCTTTGTAATGAGAGGGGTTAGATTTTTGACACCGCCCAAAATTTATATTTTCTGAACCGATGGTCTGATTTGAACAAAATTCGGTATGTGACATTAATTGAGCCATAAGTACTTCACTCATGCAAAAAAAAAAAAATAAAAAAAATCCGCATTCCCATGGGAACCCCGGGAGCTAAAAATAGAAATATTTTCAAACGCCCATGTTCCCCAAACCACACGGAACAGAGAACTGTTATTATGTTAGGGAGTTCTGCAGTGAGCAATCGAAATAATCCTGAGTCAGTATATTTGCAAACATTTTAGAAGATCTTTTCTCCAGAACCAATGGTCAGAATCTTTTGATATTTGGTATACAACAGCTATAGAGGGGCAGATACAAGCTTGTTAAAATGAAGCCCATTGGTTCATATTTGGACTCAATGCAGAAGCTCAAATTTTTTAACAATATGGGGAGTATTCTTTAAAAATCTTCTTCAGAACCACCAGTCATAATCTTTTAATGTTTGGTATACATCATTGTTATGAAGGTCAGATTCAAGATTGTTCAAACCAAGTCCCTAGGTCAATATTTGGGCTTCCTTTGGTAGCCCAAATTTTAACTTAGAGCAATATGAGGAAGTTTCTTTTAAAATCTTCTTCTTCAGATCCACCAGTCAGAATGCTTTCATATCTGGTATATAACATCTCTAGGGAGTAAAATTCAAGTTGGTTCAAATCGGGTCTGTAGGTTGAAATTTGGGCTCGCTATGGTAGCCCAATTGTCATATAGGGCAATATGAGGAAGTTTCTTTAAAAATTTTCTTCTTCAGATCGACCAGTCGGAATGTTTCATATTTGGTATACAACATCTCTAAGGAGGTCAGATTCAACTTTGTTCAAATCGAGTGCCTGGGTTAATATTTGGGCTCCCTATGGGCGCCGGAATTGGCCATGGAACTGAATAATTAGAAATTGTTTGTTCAGTACCCTTTAGAGGTGTGTAACTAAGATTAATCTACATAGGTTGTATCAAGGGGCTTCAAAGGTGAGCTTCAGATTTTACATTATGATCAACTGAAGAAAAGGCATGATGCTTGGACTGTTTTTGTCACTCCTGAGGGGCTCAAGGATTGACAGTGAGTCCTATGGAGATGAATTGCTTAATGTATATTCATTCTTGGACTCGGTTTATATCGTGTTCTGTTCAAGGTGAGCGCTTCAAGCCCCGTGGGGCCTCTTGTTTATTTATTTATTGTGTTTTAACAACACTTTCGACAGCCAACAGTTACAAGTTTCTTCTCTCTTTGAACCAAGTCTCTCGCCCAACTGCAGCATTCATGGTCAACTGAGTTTTTAAAAAAGCTAACCTAACTTTCAGTCAGGGTGAGCTGTAGTGATCACTCGCCGTACTTTCGTCGTCTGTAAACAAGATGTTTGCGTCTTATCCTCAAAAACTGATGAATCGATTTAAGTGAAATTTGAGATGGTTGTTTGCTATGACATCGCAGTTTGAGTTTGTTCAAATCAAGTTACCCCGCCCCTCAGCAGGGCCACGCCCAAAAATTATGCCTAAATCTTAAAAAAAATTTCTTCTCATGAACCAGCAGTAGCAGAGACTTGATATTTGGTGTGCAGCTTTCTTTTGAGGTGTAGACTCAGATTGTTCAAAAGAAGTTTGTGGGGCTATAGTTGACTTCGTTATGGGAGGGGTAAGAATTTCGCCCCGCCAAAATTTATATTTTCCAAACCAAGAGGCTGATTTGAACCAAATTTAACATGAGGACTTATTGGGTCATAATTACTTAATTTATGCCAAAAAAATTCCCGTCGCCCCATGGGAACCGCAGGAGCTAAAAATAGAACAAAATGTAAAACGCCCATATCTCCAAATCTACACGGCACTGAGAATTCTTATTGGGTGTGAAGCTTCCATATGATCAATAGAATGGCATGGTCCCCCAAAAATTGTTATCGGTACTATTATGGGATACCTTTTCAGGTCTTTGAAAAAATGCTGAGTCAGCATTTTTAACACTGTGGGTTATGGGGAAACCATTTAAGACTCTTCTGCTCCCAAACCACTGCTCCAACCGCTTTCACATTTCACATATAACATCTTTGGAAGATTTTGTCACACGTTTATTGAAACCAAATCCCTTGGTCCATACTTGGGCTCTCTACGGGAGTCCAAATGTTGAAATTAGTGCAGTATGAGGAATATTCATTAAAAATCTTCTTCAGATCCACCAATCAGCATCTTTTGATATTTGGTATGCAGCATCCTTAGGCGGGTGAGAATTAAGTTTGTTCAAGCCAAATCCCTGGGTTCATATTTGGGCTAACCAGGGTTTCGCAAATTGCGAGAACGGTCGTTTCGTTCCCGTGACGTTCCCGCAAAAGCTTGTTAAGGAGACCCATTTACCGTTCCTGCAAAAATACAAGCATTTTTTCATCAGATAAAATTTAAAATTAGATTAATTTTAGAGCTGAAACGATTAAAAGGTTTTCTTGATCGATTAATCGCATGGATTAACATTGTTTAACTGATTAATCACTTGGCCTAATAGGTAGCCGAATAAGTGCCTTACCGTTGGTGATTTATGTAACTAAAACTTTACTCAATGTAATGGACAAAACCGGCCAGCGTCATATACACAAATGTCCATTCAAATTTTATTGTGCTTTCAATTATTGTCTCAAAATGTAGCTTATGACCCCTCATTGGAATGAGCTCGTTCCAATGAGGGGTCATAAGCTATGTTTTTGAGACAAACATTGAAAATCTTAAGTAATTCAAGAATTTCTTGTGCAAGTATCGTCTGCTACCCGCATTTGGTGAAGGGCTGAGAATCATCATTTCCAGCTACTGATACAGTATAACGATCATGCAAGTGAACAAGTATGTCAGGTCGTAACTGGCATGCGTTACTCTGTCTCGTATGATTGATATGAGCCAGTGTGACGTTTGCCTGTATTGGAGCAAGTTTGTTCCTTAGTTAACCCATATAATATCGTAGTTCAAAAGTAACTGTCAGGTAGACAGCCAATCTGGCTATGCCATCTTCCTACGGTATACACTATTTTTGTATTTGTTCACAAACGCAATTGTTATTTATTTATTATTTTTATTACTATTTTCAATGTGTTTAATGTACACTTTTCTGTATTATGTATACCGTAAAGTAAACCAATAAACCGATCAATTTCTTTTTTATCGATCAAGACCTTGATCATTGGTTAGTCGATTAATCGGTTAACCGTAACAACTCTAATTAATTTCTATAAACATGATTACTGCAATCTAACGATCTATGTATTTGAAGATAAATAAGCATAATTCATGTGATTAAGACACATGTTGGAAATGGGTCCCGCAAAAAATAAATGGGTCCTGCAAAAAAACATATTTGCGAAACCCTGGCTCACTGTGGGAGCCCGAATTATAACTTCGTTCAAAATGAGGAATTTTCTTTAAAAATCTTTCTCTTCAGATCCAGCAGTCGGAATGTTTTGATATTTGGTATGCAGTATCCCAAGGGGGTGAGATTCAAGTTTCTTCAAGCCAAGTCCATGGATTCATATTTGGGCTCCCTCCTCTAAAACTATATGGCACTGAGAACTTTTAATTTATGTGAAGCTTCCTTAGGAACAGCAGAAAGGAATGGTCCAAAATCAAAAACAAATTGCCATAGGTTTTATCATACTGTAATTTTGCAGGACTTTTGAACAAATGCTGAGTCATCATTTTTAACACTGTGAGTAATAGGAAAACATTAAAGAATCTTCTTCTCCAATACCACTGCTCCAAAGGCTTTCATATTTCTCATATAACATCTTTGGAAGATTCATTCACGTGTTTGTTAAAATCAAATCCCTGGGCACATATTTGGTCTCTCTATGATTAGATTAGTGCAATATGAGGAATATTCTTTAAAAATCTTCTTCTTCCGATCCACCCGTCAGAATCTTTTGATATTTGGTATGCACCATCCTTAGAGGGGTGAGATTCAAGGTTGTTCAAGCCAAGAACCTAGGTTTATATTTGGGCTCCCTGTGGAAACGCAAATTATAACTTACATGTAGTTTAAAAAGAGGAAAAAACTTTAAAATCCAGTAGTCAGAATCTTTTGATATTGGTATACAACATCCTCAGGGAGGTGAGATTCAAGTTTGTTCAAGCCAAGTCCCTGGGTTCATATTTGGGCTTCCCGTCGAAGTTCAAATTATAACTTAGTTCAATATGAGGAATATTTTTTAAAAATCTTTTTTGTCAGATCCACTGGTCAGAATCTTTAGATATTTGGTATAAGTTTTTTTAGGAGGGGCAGATGCAACTTGTTCAAATAAATTCCCTGGGTTAATATTTCAGGCCCCCTGAGGTCTCTTGTTTTCTGTTTGGCAACATTGCCCTGGCTCTTCTCTCTATATTTGTCATTGTAAGTCAGTCACTACTTTTATGTAGGCTTCCAAAATGTGTTACTGTATGTCTGTCTGTCTGTCCTTCAGATGAAATGTTTCTTTGCTTTTCATTTGCTTGGCTCGGCATTTTAAATAATTTGCAGCTATCTTTCACTCTGCAGCCTACCCCACACACATACACAAATCAGGGCTGGGGCAAGTATTGAGTACCTTGTCAAAAAGTGGTACTCAAGTACTACGAGTACTGGGTACTTTGGACCCATCTCTGTCACAAATATATTAAACATCAAAGAGTATTATATCCTTGAAACAAATACAGTACAGCTGCTGTGTACTGCTCACTTTCCACGGATGGGCAATATTTCCACGGATACAATAATATTTGATGCTAAACACAAACTATAGGAAATTATCAAAAATTAAATAATAAAGCACCAGGTACAACCCGGTGCTTCATTAATTAAAAGGTTACTGATGATGATTTTTATTGCTTGGTAGGTAAATGCATGAGTGGAAATCACCGTCCACGCGTGTATTACGGCGACTGTATTGTAACTGATTTGTCCTCTTTGGGAACATATTTTCTACAATTTCAAGTTTGTTCAAATCGAGTCCCTGAGTTAATTCGGGCTCCCTATAGGCACCCAAATATCAACAGTACAATATGAGGAAATTTCTTTGAAAACCTTCTTCAGATCCACCAGTCAGAATTCTTTCGTATTTGGAATACAACATCTCTGGGGGGGGGGGGGGGGGGGGGGGTAGATTGAAGTTTGGTCAAAACGAGCCTTTAGGTTAATATTTGGGCTCGTTATGGGAGCTCAAATTAACTCAGTGCAACATGAGAACATTTCTTTAAAATTCTTTTTCTTTAGACCCACCAGTTAGAATGCTTTAATATTTGGGGTAAACATCTCTGGGGAGGGCAGACCTAAATTTGTTCCAATTGGGTTCCTGGATTAATATTTGGGGTTTCTATTGGAGCTCAACATTTAACTTAGTGCAGTGTGAGGGAACTTTAACAATCTTCTTCAAATCTATCAGTTAGAATGCTTTCATATTTGGTTTTCAACATCTCGAGGAGAGGAAAGGGGCAGGGGGTGGGCCATCACATTCAAGTTTGTTCAAATCGAGTCCCTGGGTTATTATTTTACCTTGGTGCAATATGAGGAGGGAATTTCTTTAAAAGTGTTCTTCTCCAGAACAATCAATTAGAATCTTTTGATATTTGTTATACAACATTTCTAGAGGGGTCAGATACAAATTTCTTCAAATGTAGTACCTGGGTTAATATATGTAGGTCCCAATGGGAGCCCATATTTTAACTTAGTGCAATATGAGGAGATTTCGTTAAAAGTCTTCTTTAGATCCTCCATTCGCGATGCTTTCATACTTGGTATACAACATCTCAAGTGGGATCAAATTGAAGTTTCTTCAAATCGGGTCCCTGGGTTAATATTTGGGCTCTCTGTTGGAGCTGAAATATAACTTAAAACAATAGGAGGAGAGTTCTTTAAAAATCTTCGTCTTCAGATCTGTCAGTCAGAATCCTTTCATATTTGGTATCGCAGAGGGGGTGGGGGGTGGTGATCAGTTTCGAGTTTGTTCATTTCGTGTCCCTGGCTTAATATTTGGGCAGGGGCATGTGTTAGGTTCAAAGTTGTTCATTAATGTTCAAATCCATTCCTTAGAGTTTTTCCATAAAATTTGTCTTTCAAGCTGCAGTAACACAACCACCCTTGGAAGTTTGGCAGTACTTGTATACAGCTGACAGAATTGGAAGCACTCAGGAAGGCCTATGTTAATAATCATCTGACATGGACACTGGAGTTATGAATAATTTCATAACATCATTCCTATGTAGTGTTCATGAACCACGACTAACTGAATGTGACCCAAACTACTTCTCTGAATAACTTTGTCAGGTGAGCGATTAAGGCCCTTTGGGGGGGGGGGGGGGGGGGGGGGGCTCTTCTCTAAAAAAAAACAGTAGTTGGTGTTTTAAAAATAAACAAAACTGTATTGGGTAAAGGGTTAACTTGTGTTATCAGTATACAACAGAGGTTTAACCATACTGGCCTCATGGGATCCTGGGGCACTCATAGCAAGTCTGAATTCTTGCAACGATTTTCGCAAGAATCCAAATGGATTCTCCCACATTTAGAGGAATTATAAGCCCTGCACAACCTCAATTTTGAAACAAAATTGATATATTGTTTCATGGGGGTGGGGCACTATTTATCTGGCTGTATGGTTAATTAAGACAGATTTTGTCAAAAGGTAATGTGTGCTGATGCAGATTTTAGTTTCATTTTGGGATTATGGTAGTTTTCAAAGAAAGCTGTGAATTCTTATCCCTCTCAGCTTACTCATTAGGTAACAGAGTAGGAATTTTGTCGGAGGCAATACCAGTGTTTAAGCCCATTTGACACAGATTGAATACTTCTTTTCAAAAGAACAAATTTCCCATGCCTTTGACTCGGCAGAAGCCAAAAGTTGAATTCTATTGCAGAAATGAGTCTTTCATCACATGAAAGAGGTATATGTATCTTTGGTAGGGTTGGGTTTGCTCATAGGTATAACTGTTGTAAATATTTTAATTAGATTTACCTGCCTCGGAAAGTTGCACTCGGAAATTATGTAATCCCCAAAACTAAGCAGTCTTGTCAAAATATATTGTTTCAATAAACATGTGAAGCATTCTACTGACATCTTGCATTCCTGTTGAATATTCCAGGTGAATGAAGAGGGTGATTTGAGGACTTTTTGGACCTAAAAATTCATTTGACTATTGGGGTGTTTTGGTTGGGAATTCCCTGAGAAATATGTACATGTGCCAGCACTTCACGTTCTGTTAGTTTTTCTCTCCTATTTGTTGCATGACCCCCTGTTTAAATATCAGAAAAAAGGTTGTCTTAAGGGCTATACTTGAGAAAAGATATTTGAATGCCAAATTTAAAATGATACGACCATATTTTTTTCGCCTGAACGTTATAATGGTCGCCTATGGGAAAATATTTAGTACTGTGATACGTGTATGCTTGGCTGAAATTAAACAATTGCAGGAATTCGATTGCATAAAATGTTTTTGGAGTAATGGTTGCGGAATGAAATATTTCAATATGTTGGATACTTTGGGGTTCCTTCTTATGCCTTGCGTATTGTCATATTACTCGATTGGTTAAAGTTGAGTTTTCACTTATTCTGGTGTCTGTGAAGTGTTACTTCCTGTTGTTTGTGGTCTTAACCCTTTACCTAACATGAAAAGCAGACGACACTTGCAAAAAAAATTCTTGAATGACTAATTTTTTTTCATTTTTTGTCTCAAAAACATAGGTTATGACCCCTCGTTGGAACGAGCTCGTTCCAACGAGGGGTCATAACCTACGTTTTTGAGACAAAAAAGGAAAAAATAATGAAAATTAATTGGCGATTTTCGTGAATAGCGCTGGCCGGTTTTGGCCGTTACGTTGGGTAAAGGGTTAACCATTTGAACCCTGGTGCTATCTTCCAGGTCGGTTTAATGGCAGAATTGGAAATCCATATTCATTATTTGGGGATAGACCAATGCATATTTTCAGCGTGCAGCCCTGAGGCTGCACGTTAAAAGTTTGATTGGTCTACCCCACGCGCTCAATTAGAAACCATCCTACTTAATGGATTATGGCGTGTCATGTTTCTGGGCGGGCAAAGCGGCCTCACGGGTTCAAAGGGCTACCAACAAATAAACAATGTGTTTGACAAATGTAGGAATGTCTGAAAATAATAGCTGTATCCGACATTTTAGTCAATGAGGCGTTTTTAGACTTTTTATTCGTGTTGCAAGATGATTTCTCGAACCCACAAAGTGCATAATCCAACTGAGTTAAAAACATGCCAGACAGAGGGTGCGAATTCCTAATCACTTGAAAACTTTGCAGTGTTAGAGGCTATTTCTTCTGATGCGAAGAGTAAAAATTACCATTACTGAAGGAACAAACTGAACATACTTATATGAATTGCTACAAAATTAATTTAGTCTGCCTTCTCTCCAAAAATTAATGTGATAATATAAAAAGTACAGTGAATACCATTTCCATTTCGAACTATTTTCGATTTGGACTCTATCTTCGTGATATCAAGAGTTGCTGATAGTATAAACGTACGCATCACCAGAACGACAAATTAGAAACGACAATGTCAGAATGCACAAGATGGGTTTACGTTAAATTACTGAATTGCAGAGTTAATTTTCTCAGCTTTATTTGTGAGTGTCTCTGTTTCTAGGTATGTTAGGCCTATAAAAGTAATGCAAAATTAATGAGTTTATGGAAACATTTTCATCCGGAATGATGGTCCATTATCTTCTCGATTGATACGTGATCTTGCCAGCCAAACCAGGACTCTCCTGCCACCCCAAACACTCTACACACTCTATGGCATAATCGTAACGATTGGAACGTGTACGCCACGTATAGTATGCAAAGGCATTTATGGGAAGTGCTGTTTACAAAGTATACAAGACATACAAAGAGGCATAACTAAGGGATGGGGACAGGCTTGTGGGGTGAGCACCGCCACCCAAATTCATTTTTCAGTCGGGACATATTCGTCTAGGTTGGGGGCTTTCGATTAGCTCTTGTTGGTAATCATATAGTTTATAGAGTAGATACTTGGAACCATATAACACACAACGTGTCATATAAAAAGAGGAGCGTAGTACCCGATTCGGGTTGTTGGAAGCCTAGCATGAGCAACTTGGAGTGACATCCATACATTACGACTACTGCATGCATCTATCCACAAATACTTTTCCAAGAACTCCGGAGTTTTTATACTCCCACTCTCAAAGAGAATGGTGGGTATACTGGATTACATGCGTTCATCCGTGCGTCCAACCTTGCGTCTACTCGTACGCCTGTCCATGCGTCCGCCGCGATACCTTAGCAGTGAGTGGATGGATTTAAATGGAATTCGGTATGAGAGATCCTGATGACAAACCGCCCCTGCGCATGTTATAAAAAAATTGGCGGAAATTTTTCAGCAGAGTTGCGGTCCTTACTTTGTTGTTAATTAATTTATGCTTCGTCGTCCAGTACTGCAGTGGTGTGGTGTGGTGTATGAATTGTCGTCAGCAGTCAGGGACAGATTCAGGGTTACAACTCAAATGGTGATATTCGCGACGCCTGTGGGTAAATACGGATTAAATTAGGTATTGATATTTATTCAAAGTGTACCCATCCCACAGATAAGTAAGAAAAAGATTTGTATAAAGAGAGGATATTCTATTAGAATTAAAAATCAGTTCGTCAGCATATTTTTGAATTAAACTGGTGAAACCGGCTATCTGGTTAGAGATATGACATGATTGACGTGCTTTCGTTATCCAATGATTTTCGACCACACCATATCATAAAAAGGCCTGTATGTCTCAGAGTGAAGCATTTCCAACCTGAAGGCGTTTTTGAGTTTACGACTGGTAAATTTCAGCTGATCACAATAATGTTGAAGGCGCTTCAGGCAGTATGTGGTTTGGTAAGTACACATGTATTTGTGGTATTTTGCACGCAGGGAAGAATACACTTTGAATCTGTTGTCTTTTCGGGATGCGCAAGCAATTTGAAATATCTAATAGAACAATGGACAGGTGTTCAAGTAATAGTTATCAAACGAGTTGGAGTTACATTCTGGCCTTACCGTACTTTCGGGGTAGGCAAACAACCTGAAAAGCAGACGACACTTGCAAAAATAATTCTTGAATAACTAATTTTTTTCATTTTTTGTCTCAAAAACATAGGTTATGACCCCTCGTTGAAATATTCGATAGATCAATGGCCCTGTTGTGATACCAGTTGAACCCCCTTTCGTCGACTGAGTAAACCCGAGTCCGTAAGTTTTATTGATCGAACAAGAGACAGATTGTAAGTCAGTTACAAGACGTAGCTGTCGTTATTCGTGTTTTTTTCAATTCTACCCGTCAAAAAGAAAGAACGAAAGAATTTCATCGCGTTTGGGGTGATGTAAAATGTGGGTAGAAGTTGAAGGTAAAAACATGATCAGGGACCAATACTACAAAACGTCTACACCTGTATACAAGTCTTAAGTCCTCTGCATGTCAAAATAGAGGCACGAATGCCATAAAACTTCTACACCTGTATACAAATCCCAAGACCACTGCACGGTTAAATACAGGCACGAATACTATGAAACGTCTACACCTGTATACAAGTCTCAAGTCCACTGCGCGACTAAATACAGGCACAAATACTATAAAACTTCTTCACCTGTACACACTCCACTGCACGGCTAAAGACAGGTGTAGGAATTGTAACAGGAAAGCTTTATAGTACGTGCCCATGGACCGGGAAGATATGCACACAGACGTAAATTTCGCATACGCGTTTGCAATTACAATTGTTTTATAGTATTGTCGGCAAGGAGAATAGGGGTCATGTAGCTGCGGGTACCTGTACCTGTAGCTGTCTTTTAAAATGAGACATTTGTCAAGTATGTATCTCTGAGGAGTGTATAATTGATCATCGCACTGTGTGCTTATGCTAGGGTGGTCGATATTCTTGATTGGACAGTGTTTCACACAATCGTTTTATAGAACGATTGAAGCTATTTGTGGGACAAGAATACGGATCGACAAGCCAGTTACCTCTTGAACTACCACGATGCCGCTGAACAGAGCGAAAGATCGTATTTTTTCTCAGAGATATAAATTAACGCAAAACTGCCCTTTTGGGGGAAGCTTGGCCCGACCTTCACAAAGAAAAAGAAGGAAGAGTCTTAGAATGAAGTGCTGCACAATGTCAGAGCCGTTGGTGCTACAGCGAAAGACGTGAATACTTTGCAAGATACAGTATGGGCAAATCTGAAAAGGAGCTTTATTGCAAAATATCAAAAGTCATTAAACCCAGCGAAGGGGGTTCATAGATGACCGATATCGATGAGCTTGTAATGGATATTGTTAATAGGGAATCTGCGGCCGTCGTCCCTCTCGATGCTACATACACTCCAATAACATCTGGACCCGAAGAGAACCCATCGATATCAGAACAGGCGACGGTGCAGCTGAATCTAATCGTCCCGGCGTCACGAGAACCATTGCGGATGATAACGAACAGGTCAGAACTCATGGCACCGAAGACTCCATGGAAGACGGCCCTGGGACGTCAAGCGCTATCTGAGGCCAAAGAGGGGGAATTGACAAGTTGTTTCAGGACGACTTCATTGACATAAAGAAACAAAAGCAGCAGCTCGATAGAGAATTTTAAAGAATATTATGAGTTCTTGGCGTCTTCTTTGAAAACCATCAGGGACAGCGACAACGCTGGGACGTCAAGCGCTATCTGAGGCCAAAGAGGGGGAATTGACAAGTTGTTTCAGGACGACTTCATTGACATAAAGAAACAAAAGCAGCAGCTCG
Source organism: Pictodentalium vernedei (assembly GCA_031216915.1). NCBI lineage: Eukaryota > Metazoa > Mollusca > Scaphopoda > Dentaliida > Dentaliidae > Pictodentalium > Pictodentalium vernedei. The sequence goes on along the minus strand of CM062297.1, from coordinate 400,690,918 downwards.
ATAGAGAATTTTAAAGAATATTATGAGTTCTTGGCGTCTTCTTTGAAAACCATCAGGGACAGCGACAACGTTTTTCACCGCAGCAGTGGGGGGAGGAGGGGGGAGGGGATCAGCACCCTTGAAGTTCGCTAGATCGTCGCCATGCTGGATGCACAAGTTGTGTAGAACGAAAGCACTCTGTGTAGGTTTATATGCCAATTTATATAGTCTGATGCACGTCTTCAGTGCATAGAGTCTCCCTTTCATGACACCATAGCCGGGCTCAGCTGGGCTCCTACCCTTCATGTGAGCCTTGTTGGATCGGGAACAGGCGGCACCAATTAGATTGCCGTACAAGGGAGGTATAGGCCAGTTTGTGTACGGATTGGCGCTATCTCCCAGTATAATAGCTCAGGGAAATGGCCTCAGCCCTTCTGCTTCCGATTCACGAAGAGACGAAGAACGTGTACGTCATGTCATCGCCCCATAGCCTTTGAGCAGAAATATATCTGGAGGTCTGGTCTACAAACCATAGCAACATTCAAACTATGCACATGCTGTCGGTTCACATAACTGACATCATCAACTGATGAGGTATAATCTTGATATGCGACCCATCGATAGCTCCACATTCATCGAACATGCCACTCTTCTCAAAGAATCGCGCAGCACTTTCAACGCTATTTCCATGCCATCTGATGTTTTCGGGAGTCAGTCCAACAACTGGTGAGGTCACCCTATGAACCACACGTTTCACATACTCACAAACAATCCCACGGCAGTCTTGTATTAAATGGTGAAATCCGTTCACTTCTATGAAATGGTGGTACACGAGGATCCACTGTCTCGGCGTCAATTGACGATTTCTCTTAGTTGGGTGCTCGGGATTTCTCCCAATTATCAGTACGAGAAAGGCCACTAGGTTCTCGGGAATGCGATAACATTCTGTCCATCCTCACACGGAATGGACTTCAAACCAGTGGTAGCAGAAAATTCTTTCTCGGTGTGAAAGTCTTTCTCATATACCGCTAGTTCAAGCTCCTCGTCCGATGAGTACGCCACAGTTAATGCCCGAATGCGCACAATCGAACTGAGACCTACAGTACGCGGAGAGTGGATTGTAACTAAATCACCCGAGGAGTGGAGTTATCACCCAAACTATAACTTTCAAATTTTATACATATGGACAAAAAACACAAGCAATGTTTCAGACAATGGACCTCCGGGTTTAACCCGGAGGTCCATTGGTTGAAACTTTGCCTGTGCCTGTTATGCTTTGCGACAAATTTGCAATTATTGCTTGGGTGGAATCTCCACTCTGCGGGTGATTTGGTGATAATACACTCTCCACGTACTGTATTACCTCGATTTGAAATTATAGAAGTACCAGTATACACAAGAGCCGCATCAAAGTTCGAGTGTAAATTGTCCACCTGTATTTGGGCCAAAAGTTACAAGCGCTTGGCACTTGTAATATTTATAGTACTGACGTTTCAAACCCACACCTGTATTTCGGCAATGTCCCAGCTGCAAAGGAACAACTGTACTTGACCGATGGGAATCGTTGTTTTACAGTATTGGATCATATTCGTCCCTGTAAATTGTGGCTATTTTCCTACAATCACAGGTGCCCGGAGTTTTGTAGTATTAGCCCCAGTTCTGTTGGCTAGTTTGTGTCATTTATTTATTTGTTTTGAATTTTATCATTTACCAAAATATACATGAAAATCTATGGTCTCTGGGTACACAACAAAATCGCCTTCGGCGACCCCTCCCCCCACCCCACCAGACAAATATATCCTGATAACCCCCCCCCCCCCCCAACCTCCGACAAAATTACTTTCAGTAAGTATCAAATATAACAAAAGCTCTTTCACTGAAAAATATACCTGCAGTACGGCCGCCGTGGACTGGTCACTTTCACGCGTAGTCAATATTTACACGCACGCAATAATATTTGATTCCAAACACTAATTAGACGAATAATCATCACACAATTAAACAAGTACAACCCGGTGCTTCATTAATTAAAATTTTGCTAATTGGGATTGTTATTACCTGGTAAACACATATGTGGACATCACTGCCTACGCGTGGATTATGACCAGTCCACGACAGTTATTCTGTACTTTCAATCAAGGATTAGGATTAACTTTTCAATGATGCCGATGCTTTGATTTTCCATATGATGATTTTTATTACCTGGTAAACTGATGCGTGGATATGATTGCCCACGCGTGGATTACGACCAGTCCACGGCGACTGTACTGTATTAATATATTATTACACGCATGAGTAATCCCCATCAATAGCACACTAAACCATACGGAAAATGACATATGTGCCGAACGGAAATCGTTTCACTAGCATTTTCTATAAATCGTGCAACGTAATTACAATTTGAATCGCTACCGATAGCTGAAAATCGTCCCCTGAGTTCTAATGTGTTCTATGTGCCAGTAGACACATAGAACACATTGGAAATCAGGGGACGAAATAGTAACACGGGATCCACCCCCACCCCCTCCGCAGTTTTCGTTGGCGATAAAATGTGCTCTTTCTGTTGACAATTGACAAATGAATTGCTGAGTGTCCTTCCAAAAAAATGTTTCTATAGACGTGAAGGCGTGTAATCAATACAGAACGGCACACGTGAGTGAATGGGATAATCGATATGGGACTTGTTCCTGCGGCCTCTCGTTCTATCCTTCCGCGCTGGCCCTCGTGCCATATCGATTAACCCATTTACACGCGCGTTCTGTGTATATATACCCACTTGAACTTAGTCTGGGAAAACATTACAACAAAACGGGTGCCTATGGAGATAGGCCTAAAACTGGGGTGTATCCTTTCGCCAATTCTTTTTGCGTTGTACATCAGAGGTTTAGGAGATGAACTCCTGCATAGCGACGAGGGGGTTGCAATTGGTAACTTGAAGGTCCCAGGGCTATTTTTTTTGCAGACGACATGGTGCTAGTGTCAGAACGCGAAGAAGGGCTAGCGAAGATGCTGGGAATTGTTGGGAAATATGGGAGCAAATGGAGACTCGAACTTAATGAAAGCAAGAGCAAGGTTATACCTGTGGGCCGCAAAGTGGACCCCACTCGAAGGTGGAGAGTGGGGGAGTTCTGCATTCCGGAAGGTAGCCGCAGACTTCTTAGTGTAGGAGAGACTAGTGACTATGAGTACCTGGGGGTAAATATAAATATCACAGGAAGAGGCATCTACCGAAACCACACAAATAAATTGATTCTGAAGGGGAAGCGAATCCTTAACCAAATGAAACTTATAGGGAGAAACAGTTTCAATAAGGTTTTCGTGGGGAAAACCATTTGGGAAATGGTGGGTCTGCCAAGTATAACATACGGTACGGAAGTTGTACCCCTAAACCAGACGGCTGTTAAGAGCTTGGAAATTCTGCAGAACGATGCAGACCGATGGATAAAAGGGTCGAGTAATGCCGCAGCGCTAGAATCAACCAGGGGTGAGCTTGGGTGGATGAGGATCAAGGACAGGATAAACCTATTGAAACTCGGTTATCTTAATTATTTGGTAAATCTCCCCGATAGCCGATGGTGTAAAGTAATGTTCCTGAGAACTTTCAACTCAAATATCAAGACGAGGTGGATGGTCCAAGTGAGGGAGCTAGTAAACAACTACTCATTGGAGATCTCGGAACGTGACGTTGGGGCAAACTAGGGTAAAAAGATCATCAGAGAAAGGGTCATGGAGGATTGTAACCCTAATTGGCGAGAGGGGGTCAAATCAAAGAGATCTTTGGGTGGCCTGCGTGATAAAGAGAAGCCTGGTTTTGAAGAGTACCTTGATGGCACCTTTGGGGGGTCACTGTTGTTCAAGCTGAGGTCGCGGTCCCTGGAGCTGAGGGGAAAAAATGGGAAAAACAGTAAAAAGGAGTGCCAGATGTGTAATTTGGGCGTGATGGAGACCCTGGAACACTTTCTTCTAGAATGCCCAAAATACCAGTATAAAAGAACAAGATTCACGGGGAGTATAATGGGGAAGTGGGATGGGAGAATGATGGGCATGTGGTTAGGGTGCGACTCAAAGGAGAGGAAAAATATGCTAATCGGAGAGATTGGGAAGAATGGGGCAAGGAATGTCATCAAGCAGTTTTTCTCCGAGTGTTGGGAGGAGAGAAAAAGCGTGTGAATAGGGAGGCAGATGGGGTAGAACAGGGGTAACCAAGGCCTTCTCATACGAGAACCGCGACAAATCAGCGGCCGGCCAAAGTGTTATTATTATATTATAATTATATATACAATTCTTACGCCGGCCGGATTGATTAACCAAAGAACGGTCTAAAACTAGTGACAGAGGTTCGAGGAATACAGAATAGTTTTCGCGTTTCGTAGTATAGCGAAACATTTGTCTATACATAACTGGTTAACCCTTTACTCAACGTAACGGCCAAAACCGGCCAAGGCTATTCTCAAAAATCGCCAATTAATTTTCAAAATATTTTCATTTTTTGTCTCAAAAACATAGATTATAACCCCTTGTTGGAACGAGCTCGTCGAGCTCGTTCCAACGAGGGGTCATAACCTATGTTTTTGAGACAAAAAATGAAAAAAAATTAGTTATTCAAGAATTTTTTTTGCAAGTGTCGTCTGCTTTTCATGTTAGGTAAAGGGTTAACTCATTTAGACGATAGTACTTCTGGCTTTGTATTGTTACGTGTCACGTGACTGTAGTGGCCAATACGATTCACTTAATCGTCTGAGAGATCACGTGTTCGTTGCAGATTGCTTCACTTTCTATTATTTTCTCGCAATAAATATTCAATGCTTGACGAGTTAAAGTCACGTCGAGATGACCCGTAGATGGTTATTTTTTCTTAAGATGCTGAGCATTTATTTTCATAATTTTTATGCAGGCCCTTCTTTGCTACGAAATCGAAGGCATCACAATTTTCATCGTATCATTTCGCAGAGTGCATACGAATGCGCTTTCCTTTAAACGGAAGGCGGTTCTAAGATTTAATTGAGGTTTTTTGCTGAAGTCTAAATGTTAACACAAAGGGTCACGCCATCGTGAATTAACTCTGTGATAGTAACTCAACACGTAGACAGTCTTTGAGCCTGGCTCTGGTTACAGATTTCCGCCTAAATATAAAAGTCAAAAAAGAAAAGAAAATAGTAAAACAAGAATACAAGAGAGAATGGAGTTGTTTCTGGCCGGCGAAGACTCTGTCGCTACTGGGATTTATTTAGGTGTATCTTTAGTTTAGTGGCCAGTAAGTATCGAATATAACAAAAGCTCTTTCACTGAAAAATATACCCACAGTACGGCCGTCATGGACTGGTCGTACTGTAGGTTTGATAAGATTGCATACACAAACATATATGCTCCAATATAGGTTCCGAGGCCGTCGAGGCTAGGTACCAAAAGCAGTTTCAGTGTTTTGTTTTTAATACACGTTATAGGGAAGACCTGACATTACACCCTGGCTGTATTGTCTTTTCGTGGGCATGTAAGCATCTTGAAGTGTTGAAAAATAATTGTCTTGTTGTTCAAGTTACGCCACTTGAATAATCTGGAGAACTGAGTTTATTCGGTTTGTTGATTGAACAAAGGACAGTTGTCTGTGTTGCATAAATTTCAAGAACCTGTCCGTACTGCAACATTCGCTACGCGGCTCGGTGTCACTCAAAGCATGGGACACATTCAAATTCATTAATCGCTTCCAGCTCGATTGGAAACAACTACATAATCAATCGCCAACACTGACCCGTTAATTCAGTATACCATCACTGACGGAACATTAATTCTCACTCTCCACAGCTGTGTTATTATCATGCCACCTGTCTAATTTATTAGAGCAGGTTGATATAATATATAAATATCAATACTAATGAAACTTGATACATTGAAAGATAAAAATAATACAAATAAAATAAATATATAAATTAAAAAAATAAATATCTACTTTTTTATAATATATAAATATCAATACTAATGAAACTTGATACACTGAAAGATAAAACTAATACAAATAAAATAAACAGAGGATATGGAATGAGTGTTTTTCTCATATAATTTTTATGAAACGAGTCTAAGAATTTTCCGTTTTGGCGAGCCTCTGGCGAGCCCAGACGGAAAATTCGGACGAGTTTCAAAAATATTATATGAGAAAAACACTCATTTCATATTCTATTTATCATATGACACACACACGCACAAATTAGCCACTTAGTATGACTTTTTAACCCATCTCCTAACTTGGGTTGTAGACGGCACTTGGAAAAAAGATGCTCGTATAAGTAAAATTTTTTATTTTTTGCTTCCAAAACATAGGTTATGACCCCTCATTGGAACGAGCTCGTCGAAAAATGAATGGCGTTTTTTTGTAGGTAAAAGATTAATACAATATAACCCACCCAAAATAGGACAGATAACGTAAATTCTCCCTACTGAAATTATGCAAATGTGAACCAGTTGTATTTTGTTTAGCCAATCAAACTGTCCAGTTTTGAAATTGACCAATGAAAGCTTCCAACTCTAACTATGCAAATTATGAAAATGTGGCCCAGTTTTATTTTGTTCAGCCAATCAAATTGTCTAGTTTTGAAATTGACCAATGAAATTGACGGAAGGCTTTATTTATCACTGATTAATATGAAAAAAAATATCAAATGTTTTAAAGTGAACAAAACGGACGAGTCATATGATAAATAAATAATAATAAATACAATTAAAAAAATAAATATCTACTTTTTTATAATATATAAATATCAATTCTAATCCACTTCTGCACATCTGGGTTTTCCCTATACGTACTGCAAGTTCTAGGTCTTGGGTTTTCCTCCATATTGCATGTGTGTAGTGGAAGAAGCAGCCCTTAAATTCTGCGTCTGGAAACTCTTCGCCAAGGGTTTGTTTTGCCGCAATCTCAAAGTCAGTCTGGACGTCCGTTGGGACCATTGTTGCGTTCAGTTTTTCCATCACAGTCTTTCAGTTTGCTGGAGAATCTTCTGTAGGTGGCCCTTCTGTCGGTCTTGGAGTAATACAAACACCAATGAAAGTCCAGTTAACTTATCTTCTAACAACCTGTTTTCACAGGAAGATCATTCATGAAAGGATATCACATGCAAACAAACAGGTGCATCTTTGTTTTATCACAACACTGCTCATTAACAGTGATTAACAGGAATCTAGTTGAAATTATTCTACAAGTTTACAGAGCAAAAAAATCTCCAGTTAGTCTCTCATTTTTGAATCCTTAATCAATTTCCAGTTAGTCTTCAATTTCAAAAATTGGGGTGAGTAGCATGTGCTATATAACCAATTAAGCTATTTGGTCAACGTTATGGGAGTCTACAATTTTGGAGATCCGCATTATGGGAGTACACCGCTCTAATAGCATCGGTGGACTATTCGATATTAGGTTATTCAATGGGGAACAAGCTATCGAATTGAGTCCATACACTGCCAGTGACCGCATATGAGCCCACACACTCACTCTGTTGGGCACCATTTTGTTTCCGAATTATTTTTACCACCTCATGTTTTCACCTATTTTTGTGAAAATAAAAGAGAGTTTCCTGATAAATATTCAAAATGAAGAGATTCGGATGTTTTAATTTATTATTTAATTCGTTTCGTGGTATGATAAATATGTCATAGGACGTTTACTTGCCAGGTATGGCGTCATATAAGGCTCAGCCCGATCAACATCAGGCTCGGCCTACGGCCTCGCCTAATATTAATCTCACTTTGCCTCACATGACTCCATACCTGGCAAGTAAACGTCCCGTAACTTATATTATTAACCAAAATCGCAGTGTGATTTCAGCTAATTGACACTTTAGAAAAATTGTTTTCAGTTCAAAGCAACGGAAAACAGGCGAAATTGTAAATGTGCCCAAAATGTCAGAGGTAACAAACCAATAATTTTCTTGACTACCCAATGAGATGTTGGATTACACACCTAGTATTGCATCACTTGTCGTCTACTTTTGTAGACAAGTCGAACCTCAGTTTGCAAACACATCGAAGGTTGGCTTAACAAATACGTCACGGGACGTTTAATTGGTGGATACGGTTTCACATGAGGGTAAAGCCTTGCCTAATTATTTCCCGCCAAAACGAAGTTTGCGTAAGTATCGATTGTATTACTCTACATTGCAGTGAAGTATATTCTGCAATGAAGTCGATAAAAGTGTCCAAAGCATCTGGTCCAGATCTAATAAGCCCGCGTCTCCTCAGAGAATGTAAGTCTTCCCTATGCGAACCACTCTCGATTTTATTTAATATCCTAATGAATAATTCGTACTTCCCGTCACTGTGGAAAAAAGCAAACCTCTCCCCAATATTGAAAAAACAGCCCTCCAACTCTGTTACTAATTATCGCCCAATATCACTGATTAGTTGAGTTGGTAAAATTTTTGAAAAATGTGTGTTTAAGCATTTGTGGGAGTTCCTAATTGACAATAACGTTCTCAGTCAATTTCAGTCCGGTTTTACACCCGGTGACTCAACCGTCCTCCAACTGACTGACATATATGATGAATTCTGTCGAGCCCTTGATGAAGGTAAAGAAGTCAGGGTTGTCTTTTGTGATGTTAGTAAGGCTTTTGACAAAGTATGGCATGCTGGTCTTATCTACAAGCTAGAGAGTATTGGCGTTTCCGGTGAACTTCTGCTGTTTTTAAAATCTTACCTTGCAAATAGGTTACAGCGAGTTGTGATATCGTCAGAGACATCCGCATGGAGAACCATTAATGCCGGTGTCCCACAAGGATCAATTCTCGGGCCTTTATTGTTCCTTATATACATAAACGATATTACCAGAGATCTACTGAGCAGTATTCGCCTCTTCGCAGATGACACATCCCTATATCTCATTATAGAGAACCCCGAACAAGCCTCGAATGTAATCAATCATGATCTGGCCACAATTGAACATTGGGCTAAAACATGGTTGGTGGAGTTCAATCCGAACAAAACTGAAAGTATGCTAATATCGCGCAAAAGCAACCCCATCTACCATCCAGCCTTATTCTTAGGCGGTACTCAGATATCTGAAGTCTCTACTCACAAACACTTAGGGGTCATACTGAACAGTAGCTGCACATGGAACGATCATATCGATCATATCTGCTCTAAAGCCTGGTCTCGCTTAGACTTACTGAGGAGGCACAAATTTAATTTAGATCGTAGTGTCTTAGAAAAAATATATTTTGCTTTTATTAGGCCTCTTCTTGAATATGCGGATACTGTTTGGGACAATTGTTCTGTAACCCAAGGGACGGAACTGGAAAAAATACAGATTGCAGCGGCAAGGATTATTACGGGGGCAACTGTTAGTGCTAGTAAGGCCTCACTTTATTTAGAAACAAGATGGGACCCATTACAAGAAAGACGTCGCAAACACAAGTTGATTCAGTTCTTTAAAATGCACCATCGCATGGTACCTCCACACATCTCCAGTAAAGTCCCTCCACTTGTCTCTTTGACCAATCCACTACTCAGCCTCCGATCAAGTCAAAACCATCGTGTTCCCTACAGTCGGACCGAACTGTACAAGTCTTCATTCATCCCCAGCGTTACCAACCAATGGAATAACCTGCTCCTGCCTGTTCGTGAGAACTCGTCATTGATTAATTTTAAAACTTTCCTAAACGATGGTAATCAACGACCTCCAAAGTTCTATAGTAATGCGAAATCTCGCACAGCCCAAATATACCATTGTAGGCTACGACTGGGGTGTAGTAACCTCAATTCACACTTATATGATAATCATTTATTACCAAACCCCACATGCCAATGTGGCGAGCGAGAGACTACTGATCACTTTCTCTTGCATTGTCCTATTTTCACGGACGCTCGTAATTATACAATTAACCTACTTCCTTCTGGGGCAGACGTATCTACACTTCTTTTTGGTTCGGAATTCTTGAACAATGAAGACAACCGCCTTATCTTTGAAGTGGTACACGATTTTATATTATCAAGTAAGCGATTCCAATGATTAATTTGTATCATCGTATTAAACCGGTCAAAATATTAAAATTGTTATGAATATGGTTACCAAACTAGCTGAACGGAACGATTATAGACCTCACCACCACTCAACTCTCATTGCAGCTCAGCGCCACTCGGACTGTATTCACGGTTTGTACATATAATCTTCTGCGAAACGATTCGAATGACGTTACTTATGTTATTCCTGTGTAGTAAATGCACCATGTATTCAAGCTGACTAGCCTGTAGTCTCAATATTCTAGCACATCGTCTTCCGGTGGTCCCTGCCCCTGCCTCACGCGATGGCCAAGATTGGGTGGTCCTATTAACAAATACTCCACGTAACCAAACTTTACTTCCTTTACAATTTTGGACTCACAAACGTGGCTCGCGACCCTCCACTGGAGTGAACTTATTGAGCCCGCTCCATTGGGGGCCGAAGAGCTGTGTTTTTGAAACGGAAAATAAATGTTTAGGGGTTAAAGACGTCTCTTGTGCAATACTCGTACTATATCTGTGTGGGGTAAGGTGTTGGCCTGGAGTACGGGGCGGGGACCCACGGACAACGATATATGAGCTCGACTACTGACGCCTGTGTTATGTATGCAAATACTGTTCAACTAAGGACATAAAGTCATCCATATACCTGCTATTGTCATTGGTAACTACATGTAATCTTGTTTTGGTGGAAACGGCCTTGTATAAGCTTACAGCTTCCTGCCGAATCCACATCAATGTATGTATCAATTTCTGTTATTATATTCTCGAAATAAATATTGTTTAAACCAAGTTTGCGCGGCATCTTGGAATGGAGTCCGTCCGTTCGTCCGTCCGCCCGGCTATCCGTTCGTCTGCCTGTCCGTCCATAACAACTCTAGACCTCTGTATCTCGGTCAGTGGGAACGCGGTGGCTCTGTGGTTACAGCTTGGATTTCAAACTGAAAGGTATACGGTTCGATCTGTCTGGAGTGACTACGCTTTGTCCATGGGCAAGGTATTTCACCCCGATTGTCCACGTGGAAGTACGATGGCGCTATGTTCTAAGGGGTACTGCAGGTCAATGGTTCACTTTTCTTCAACCAATGCTAACCCTGGTTGTGCGCTGTTAGCACGTTGTGGATTCTGGCAGTTTTTCGCCGTTGCTCGGTTGTTTTCTCCCGGTACTCTGGCTTCCTCCGCCCGTAAAACTCTCCGTCAGGAGGTAACCTTGGCTGTAGAAAGTGTCATTAAGTTCCAATACATAAATAAATCTCGGCCACTGCATGCCAGATTTGAATAATCTTTGAACTCTGATGGACCATCATGGGGAAAAGGATATTCACAAGATTCGGATTTTGTCCAATCATTTTTGCTAGAGTTATGGGTCTTTTTGCTTTTTTCGACTTGCAAAATTAAATTTTTTATGGTTTCTGGATGATAACTTTAGTAGAGTAAATGGTTTTGTCCAGTCGTTTTTTCCATAATTATGACCTTTTTGACTTTTTTCGACCGGGGGTACAGGTGACTTTTCATCTTGTATTGTTCTCACTTCGCCTCACGCGTATCCCCCAAATAAACTTACTGTAACTTATAATATATTGTGCTATGTCAGTGCTGCTGTTTAAAAACATTAAATGCATTTCTGTAGTAGTTGGATGCGTGACCATTTCAGCGACTGATACGTGCTCCCGCGTTGAGTCCTTGGGCAAGGCACTTAACCCCGATATCTACATGGGGGCACGATGACGCTGTGTACTAAGGCGTACTGCACGTCGATGGTGCGCATGTCTTCAACCAATCTAACCCTGCCTGTGCCGCGGTGCAGAGTTCAGAGTTACGATTCTGGAGAGCTGACAGCTGCTCGTCGTTGCTCGGTGGTTCTCTCCGGGTACTCCGGCTTCCTCCACCCATAAAACTGTCATCGACATGATATGACCCTGGCTGTTAATGTGTCGTTAATAAATTAAATAATAAATAAATAAATAAATAAATAAATAAATAAATATGCATTTCTGTATAACTATCAACAAAAAGAACACATTTTATCGCTTCTATTTATAAATAGTCGGTCAACGATTTCCGTTCCGCACATATGTGCGAAACAGATTTTCATTTTCCTCGTGGTTTAGTGCTGCTGTAGATGGAGACTACATAGAACGGACTGTAATAAAAACGGTTGTGGATCCTGTAATAGTTACTAACTGAGCTGGAGGTATTCATGAATTTGAATAACTTGGCAACGTGCGGTATGTGAAGCCGAGCCGCGAAGCGGCGAGGTGTTACAGTACGTTGGCAGGTTGTTCAAATTCATGAATATCGACAGCGAGGTTAGTAACTTACTTACACGCCAATTCCCAGAACGCACGGATCCAGGTATGTACAGGTGTTCAATTGTTCTATCGGGTAGTTCACGTCTCTTACCAACCAGGAGAAGACAAAAGAATTGGTGTGTAATTCAGGTTAAAGATTCTGAAGTGTTATGTATAGGTTATGTATCAGCTCGTGATATTGAACATACAATCGCTCGGTCACCATCGCTATTGCATATACATAATAATATAATAATAACACTTTGGCCAGCCGCTGATTTGTCGCTGTTCTCGGACGAGAAGGCCTTGGTTACCCTTGTACTCCCAACTGCCTCCCTATTCCCATGCTTCTCCTCTCCACCCCCCCCCCCCCCCCAACGCTCAGAGACGAAGTGCTTGATGACATCCCTTGCCTCATTCTTCCCAATCTCTCCGATTAGCATATTAACTCTCTCATTTGAGTCTCCCCCTAACCACATGTCCTTCATTCTCCCATCCCACTTCCCCAATATACTCCCAGTGAATCTTATTCTGTTGGACTGGTACTTTGGGGATAATATCACCAGGCTATGAAGTTCAAAATAGTGGGTGAATGGGTTCCCATACCTTTACCCTTTGAACTCTGGTGTCATCTTCCATGTCAGTTCAATGACAGTAAATAGATGAGTCCATATTCATTATTTAGGGGCAGACTAATTAATATTTGTAACGTGCAGCCTTGGGGCTGCACGTTGAAAATACTGATTGGTCTACCCCACACACGCACTTAGCACCCATCATCCGTAATGAAATTATGGCGTATCATGGTCCTGGTCCGAAAAACGGCTTGTTGGGGGAACAGCTTAATACAAATCACTGAAATGTTTTTTCACGGGTCTTTGTTTATATCAGAGCTGACACTGTTCTAATTCTTTGACTTTGTTCTCGAAAGATATCCATCGCCCAGGTGTTGCAGAGCTTGGGGTGATATTTGTTGAAATCACAACCTCTCAGCTCAAGAAGTAATTGTTAGTTTTATTCTCTGTTTAATTGTTTGAACTGGACACGCCCCTAACTGTTACAGTTATACAGAGCCATAAAACTCTAAAGTATCTATTATGTTTCTTTTTCGATTGTTTGCTGTTCTCTCCAAGAATAGAGAACTCATCACAAGTCCCAACTTTTCGAGCCAACTCTACCTTGATCTCCAGTGCCTTAGACTTGCTTTCATTGAGTTTTCCCAACAATTATTTCCGTACTCCCTAACAATACTCGACTTGCGCCAGTTAAACTCTGTTCATAAAGTGCTATTTCAGCTTTTCCCAATAGACATGTAATTTTTACTCTGCGAACTCAGCCCCTTCTCTGAAACACACCCACGGGCATTGGCACATGTACAATACGTCAGAAAAGAATACTTGTTGCACACGAATTCCTTTATCTCCTCCGGGTTGGTAAGAGACGTGAAATACAAATAGAACAATAGACTAGGTGTTCAAGTGACATCACTTGAACATCTGTACTCACTTACCATACCTGGGTCAGTGTGTTAGTGAGTTACTAACCTCGCTGTCAGTATTCATGAATTTGAACTACCTGCCAATGTGCTGTAACACCTCGCCGCTTCGCGGCTCGGCGTCACAAACCGCACGTTGGCAGGTTGTTCAAATTCATGAATACCGACAGCGAGGTTAGTAACTATTACAGATTACAGAGTTTCTCATTCTTCTCAGATCTTTTTCACTAGTGTACTTCTGACAGTTGCCACCTGTTCTGGGTTCAGGCACCATAGAGTAGGTTCATTGAGACAAAAGAGAGAGAAATAGAGGATATCAAGTGTTTTTGAGTGGATACCGAAATTATCTCATGAGTGACCGAGACAAATGTTTATTTGTCTCGGTCACGAGTGAAATAACCATTTGTCTCGGTCACGAGTGAAATAATTTTCGGTATCCACTATAAACATTAGATTTTCTTTTTATTATACGCTTTTTATAAGAATTTGATAATTCCACTCGTTTCAAACTTAAATTGATGCATGGAAGTAAACGGCGCATTGAATCATTGAAACACGGAAGTGATTTGATTGATACTCAGAAAAGATAGCCTATGTCGGAAAGTCCGCAATATAAGTTTTTGGTCTGGAACGTCCTTTGAAAGGACAAACCAACCAAACACTTATATTACGGACTTTCATGCCATGTTTGTACTAGCGGGTTTCATGCATTAATTCAAGGTGAATGCGTGTTGAATTACTGCTGGAAATGATCGGTATCCACTCAAATACACTAGATTTACTTTTCATTATATGTTTTTGTCCAAATTGATCATTCCCATTGATAATTTGACTCGTATTCACCTTGAAGTGATGCTTTGAAAAAAGCAAATAGAACTCAAATTTGAGTTGGATGTTTATGGTATCGCTGCAGTAAATATTTGAATTAGAGTTACCCGCCCTGAAATTTTGCACTCGGAAATGATGCAATCTCTAAAAATAAGCATCCGTGGGAAAATATATTGTTTCAATAAACATTTGAAACATTCTAATAACATCTGGCATTATTGTTGAATATTCTAGATAAATAAAGAGGGTGATTTGATGACTTTTGAACCTAAAAAAAAAAACAATTGACTTTTGGCGTGGTTTTGTTGGAAATTCCCTGAAAAATATGTGCACGTAACCGGTACTTCCCTTCCTGTGAGCTTTTCTCCCTTATTTGTTGCATGGCCCCCTATGTTCGGGTCAGAAAAAGTTGTCTGAAGGGCTGTACTTGACAAAGATATCTGAATGCCAAATTCAAAATGATGTGATCATAATATTTTTCGCTTGAACGTTATAATGGTCGCCTATGGGAAAATATGTAATGCTCTGATGCCTATAGGAAATCTGTTGGTTGCAATTTTGGGTTTCCAAACCTGATTTAATTATGATTTTTTGAGCTTATTTCACATTTAAGTCTTCAGTGGGAGACCACACACCATTCAAACACACAACCTGAAAACCTCGACATTGCTTCTATTTATTGGTATATCGAAGCTTTTCTCTATATTATGGTCTTAGAGATATTAGAAAACAATTCCACCATTGAACGAGTATTTTAGAACAGAAATTTAGGGTGGGGGAAGGGGGCTACATTGGAAAAAATAACATAATAAAGTTGCAAATGTCAATGAATGGCATTTGTTCGTAGCTACCAGTATAAAAGTCTCGAACTAGGGCTCTCATGGTTGTTATGTTACAGCACAAAACTACAATGACAGTTGTAAAATATTGTTAACTGCTTGAACCAAGTCCCCCTCTCACCCATACAGAACCCATCAGCTGATGGGAAACATGTGGAAAGACTGTGCAGAATGTTTTTGGAGACTGAATTTAATAACAGACATTTTCAGTGTCATATGGCTTGCTTTGGGACTGCAGCACTCATGGACCACTGAGCTTTTTTCTATTTGACAACCTCTTCCCGGCTCTTCTCATTATACTAATCATTGTATGACGTTCAGTACTCTCACGTATACTCCAAAATGTGTGACTGCAAGTCAATCTGTCTGTCTATCGGACAAGGTGTTTTTCCTGCTTTTCATTTACCTGGCTTAACGTTTTCAATAACTGACAATTGACAAATCTTTCAGCCTCAACCCCACCCCCTCTCTCCCAACACACACACAAATATATTAAACATCAAAGATCACTCTACTCTAGAAGTATCTGATTCATCCTCTTTAGAAACATATTTTCTACAATTTCACACTTTTTGTCAGAATGGATGTCTGTGGGGCTTAAAACTAAATTAGTGAAAGTGTCCTTATGGGTACTTGCAGCACGAGCATTGTTCTAGAGAATCAATAATTGATGGTTTTAGGCATTTTAACAGTGTTTTGAGATACCACAGTAACAGTACTGGTCATACTGTTCTAACAATTTTGTACCAATCACTCTAGGAGCCTTAACTGAGAAAAATGAGGCTTTTTGTTAGCAAAAATGCAGAATATTCATCAAACACAATGTGAAATGTCTTCAGAAGACAAAATGTAATTTATAAATTATCACTAATGGGAAATTTAATATCACAAGAGGTTTGTTCTGTGTCAACATCAATTAATTGATGAATCATATCATAAATGTTGATGAAAATGGGCATACCGGGGGGCCACATTCGGTGCTATATTTTACCACATCAGTGGGAAGAACATCTGGCATCAATTATCGGAATAAAAAGGTACTGTACTTTGATATTGGTGAAATTTATAGCTTGAACCACAATTTTTGAAACAAAAATTGCTATTCATATTGTTTCGAAGGGATTATAACTCTATTTCTCTTGCCGTGTGGTTAAATGAGACAGAATTTTTCCCAAAATATGATGTTCTAATGCAGAGTTTAGTGTTATTTTAGGATCAGGGTAGTTTTCAAAGAAAGCTGTGAATTCTTATCCCCCTCAGCATACTTATTTGGTTACAGGCTAGAAAAATCGCTTGGGTAATGCCTGTTTTTAAGCCCATTTGACAAAGTTTGAACAGATTTCTTTAAAAGAGCAAATTTCTCATGTTTTTGACTCAACAGAAGCCAAAAGTTGAATTCTAATGCAGAAATGGTTCTTTTGTCTCATGAAAGTGGTAAAAGGTAACTTTGGTCGGGTTGGGCATGATTATAGGTATCGCTGAGGTAAATAGTTGAATTAGAGTTACCCGCCTTGAAATGTTGCACTCGGAAATGATGCAGTCTCTAAAAATAAGCAGCCTTGGGAAAATATATTGTTTCTATAAACATTTGAAACATTCTAATAGCATCTTGCATTATTGTTGAATATTCCAGATAAAGAAAGCGGTTGATTTGATGACTTTTGGACATAAAAAATAAAATATAATTGACTTTTGGCGTGGTTTTGTTGGGAATTCCCTGAAAAATATATGCACATAATTGGTACTTCCCTTCATGTAAGCTTTTCTTCCTTATTTGTTGCACGACCCCCTGTTTGTGGGTCTGAAGGCTTATACTTGACAAAGATATTAGAATACCAAACTTAAAATGATATGATCATAATTTGTTTTGGCTTGAACGTTATAACGGTCGTCTATGGGAAAATATTTAGTGCTGTGATACCTTATTCGATATTCCATTGTAGAGTTATTGCCCTTTATTGTATTAGAATATCATGTAATTCAAATTTCAGCATCACTATATTAAACATACCTAATTGAATTTGGTATATAGCCTTATGCACAGCAAATGAGGAGTAGGTTTGACTTTGCCGTTTTTCGAAATACTATATTTTTGGAATTATTGCAATTTATTTACAAAGAATTTAGGATATTTCAAGTTTCCGGGTGATAACTCTCTTTATGTTCAATGCAACTACGTCCATTTGAAAAAAAAAACATCTGTTCTTCCACCCATTTATCTGTCCATCCGTCTGTCCAATCGCTCTTGGTTTCCAAATAAACTATTTCTCAAGAATATGAAGAAGACCAGCTGAGATGTTGATTGATTTGAGGAAAAACAGATTGACTTTCAGATACTATTGGTGCAGTTGTTCGACTTTCTGATTCCGAAATTCTTATTTTATTTCGAAAAATGGTTACCTCATGTTAGTATTGACCTTATGAACACAAAAAAACATAGAGAAATGTGGAGTTATTGTTGTTTGTTGATTTCATAGACTTTAAGCAAAGGTGTTTCTCTTTCTCTAAAAACGCTACAAAAATGTACAAAATGTACAATTTGAACAGCACGCCATGGGTGCATTATGTAATGCTAAGCTGTACTCTTCTTTCTTACATTGTCCAATCTTTTCAAACGTTCGTAATGGTACTATCAACTTACTCCAATTTACTATAGATGCATCGCTACTTCTTTTTTACTCGAAATGCTTGAATAATCAGGAGAACCGTCTTGTGTTTGAAGTGGTGCATGGTTTCGTCTTATCAAGTGTACGTTTCCAATGACTGCATGGGCCCAGCTTATCTTTTGGGATTACCAAACATGTGCAATGAAATCAACTTACACCAATTCTCACTTACAACTTTTCCTCCTCCATGTTCTTCAGGCCCTGCATTACTAAAGCTGTTGTTGTCTTAATCCTTTTTAAATGTACATAAGCTGCTCGTTACGAGATTTTGAATGTGACTGCCTCATGTTTTCAAGCCGGCTTTCTTTATTTTTATTTACTTCTATACCCCTCATCTTGTTCTCTTTCCATCTCCTCTTTCATTCACATTAGAGCAGGGTGGTACTTATATTTCAAGTTCGGTAACAGTATCGGTATTTTTAGAATGATTTACCTCGGTACGGTATTCGATGTCACCAACACGTACTCACACTAATTCCATTAATGAACTGTGTTTATGGTATATTGCCCAGCTGTGGGCCATAGTTACAGCAGGCAAAGAATTGTTAAATTATTGGAAGAAACACGGGCACTCGCCACCGGTCAATTGATGTAACAAAACGGCTGAGAGAAAATGCCCCTTGGGCATTTTCTCTCAGACGTTCTGTTGCATCGAATGACCCGTGGCGAGTGCCTTCACAAATTCACAGTCCATGGACTCTTCGTAATATTCTGTCGTTTGCGCTTTTGTTTTTTTAACAAATGTCGGGAATATAGATTTCAATACCGAAATGTCGGTATATTGACATTCCCTCGTTATAGTAAATCGGTTTTGGCTCGATACTGACACCGGACGGTATTTACTGTATACCGCCCACCTCTATTTCACTTGCATGGTATAAACAATGTCATATATCGTTGTCCAACTCCCCATGCTCCGTTTTCTATGATTACCGCCAGTTGTTTCCCCGGTTTTGTGCCGAAGTGGGGCATCGCGTCCTTGTAGTTGCGAGTTATCTTCGTGTGTTCGGTAAGATATTATTGAGTGCTATGTAAATGATCCTTCATTCATGTACAGAAAGGTCTACATTCTTTAGTCGACCCTTTTTGTGTGTATAGGTGTGCGACGCCCTAGCTTGGTATCGGAGGGGGACACGAAAGACCTCGAAAATAACTCAATCTGTTGAACGGGGCCTGCCCTCAAGAGGAGAAGATAAATTAGCCCGTCTGCATTGTACTGCCTTTTGTTTAAATGTATGTATGACCCTGGGAGATGACTTACATAAGCGGTAAATTTTTTTGTCAAATTTCTCTATTACTTAGTAATTTATTTATTGTTAAATATATGTTATTTTGTAAGATGATGTGCCTTGCAGTTACTTTTTCTGGTGTTCAGTTCTGTGACATATAACATATTCATTGATTAAGATACTGTTTAAACTAAATTTAACCAGTCTTTTACACTTATGTTGCCCACTTTAGAAGACCCCAGCCGTTGGTTCCGGTTACTATTTTACCTGTAAAACAGAACTTGTTTACCACAGAAAACAAGGTCTGGTCCTCTTCGCGGGGTTCTCATGGGACATGGAGGAGAAATATGAGGATTGTATGCCTTTTTTAATCTCGAGTATCTATTTAATTTAAGATATAAAGACACTATTTAAGAGTGTATATTATGTATACTTTCAGGCAATAATTACAAGTCATTTGACTTTGGCGGGTGAGTACTACCATCGTTAGTGAATATCATTTTACCGAAAAACGGAGGCAATGATTGTAAATATATAAATAAACAATAGTACTCTTATATTGGTCTGTGGTGTAACACAGATATCTCATTTAATGAGGAATCAGTGGGGACGCACATGCTCGAATTTAACTAGAAAAGTTTACATCAAGTAATTGTTTCAGTAGGTGTGTCTTATTGCCGAAACTGGTTTGCAAATGGGACGTATTCTGAAGAAGCAATAGCGTGGTTTGAACCTGGGTCTACGGCATCCATCGCATAGCCCGGAATGCTATGCCACCATTCCGTTTGAATTAACGAACAAACCCGAGCCGGTCAGACTTGACCTTTTCAACCCCGAAACACTGAGGAGTATCATCATAAACATATAGGTTATTACCATCACGTGGGTTTCCGAGATAGTGTATTGAAGTCGAGAGCTCGTCTAACGGTATATATCAAGGAGCCCGCTAGGACGAGCCTATAGCTGACACAAAGGTGAGATTGAAACTTCAATATATCATCTCGGAAACCCACTTGGTGGTCAATCAATTTATCTTAAAATATTCCCCCTTTTCTTGACATGTTTCCTTATATTTTGCCAATCATTCGGTGTCTTTCAATTGCTTTTTACGGATGCAGATCATGACGTCATAGTACCGCGTCCTTACTCTTCGCAGAACATAATGCCCATCCATTGTTCTATTTGTACTATAACCGTTGAAGTTTATAGCCGTGCTTCAGCTGTGTGCTTCTTTGTTTTATGTTTCAGGTTTAACGCATGGTAGGCCTATCTAAAAATAACATAATGACAAAAATGTTTTAGTCCAGTCTATATTGTTCAGCTCGTGATTCATTTATCAAATAATTGTTGTTATCAAAAGCGGTGGCCTCGACATGTGTAGTCAGTTTTCAGCGAGTGAAGGTAAAAACATTCTCTTTCTGAATCGAATGGCCGCATGTGCGGAAGCTAACCGCAATACACATTTGTTTTTGGTCTTGCCGTTTGTACTTGTATTGGGGAAGCTACGTTCTTGTTGTAAGATGAAATATTGGCTTCAGTAAGACGAGCGAATCCATTATGCATTTGTGGGAAGATTCAGTAATAATTTAATCCTACAGCCCTATAGAGCTGTGGGATTAAATTATGGCTGATCCTCACCACCGATTTATTATTTATTGCAATCTGTTTGTCCACTGTTAGATTTTTCTTCACACAAACATCTGTGCATACCAGGCAGAAAGGGTAAACTAAGCAAGTATCTGGCTCACATTCGGAACTCGTCCCAAGTCCGATAGACAAGAATGAAAAATTACTGAAGGTTTTAATTATTTGGACCACTGATATTTTTCAACTGGATTGCTGAAACGCTCTTTGGTTACTTATGTGGAAGTGTATCACCCACCACCATCTTAGGGGTGGTGGTTGGATAAGGTCCTCCGAATCACATTTTTAGATTCGAATCGAATCGTGTCTATTATTCGAAATCGAATCTGACCTCGAATCGAATAGAGGCGTCTTGAAGTTGAGGCGTGCCTTGATGATACAGTTGAATATCACCCAGTTAGGATATTTGTTGAAAAACGGATGCGAGAATTCTGTACTGGGCACTACACGGGACTAGCCGTTAGCAACTGTGAGCTCATCGTCGATATTGCTTAGGAACTTGAACTTTGCTTTCAGCAGTGCCAGAGTACGTTGATGGCACCTTTGGGGGGTCACTGTTGTTTAAGCTGAGGTCGCGGTCCCTGGAGCTGAGGGGAAAAATTGGGAAAAACAGTGAAAAGGAGTGTCAGATGTGTAATTTGGGCGTATCGTCGATATTGCTTAGGAACTTGAACTTTGCTTTCAGCAGTGCCAGTGACTAGTCAAGGTAGAATGAGCATGGGCGATGACATGGGTACAGATGATTTTTATGTTACTATAGCAGAAATTACACATTATGTGTGTACAATTTCTATCTATGCTCTATGTTTTGTGAGGTGACTAAGATGACTGATACCAAGCGAAATTCCAGCAAAAAGATTCGAAGGAAAACGAATCTGGTCGCCGATTTCAAATCGAAACCAATACCAACTTAAGATTCGAAATCGAACCGAACCTCGAATCTCGCAGGGCTTATATTTAGGGCATTGTTATCACAAATCGAGAATTATCAACAACAATATTTTTCACGAAAGTTTTCAATTTTTAGACGCCTTGTGATCGCCGATGCATTTTAAAAATTATTCCTTTATGTCTACAAAGAATACATTTGTTGAATATGTGCACATTTTCCGTAGCAATGCAAACTGAATAACTACAAATATTTGAGTTATTATTGACCAAAGAAAAGCCGAGGTTGGAACGTTGACACCGCGTTACTAGTTTTCGTGCAAGACTTTCACTGGATGTTTATCCCTTTGAACCCTCTTTTCCCGGAATGGTATCGCTTTTGTGTGCACTTACAGTAAGATGGGTCAGTCCAATATTAATATACAGGGAGAATAAGATAATGGTTGTAATGTGTACATCAATTTCAACGGCACTCATGACAGGTCCTGTTGTTAAATGTAACACCTCACTGGTATTTCGATTGAGTTAAGATTGTTCGCATACTGGGCTCGACTGATGAGAAACAGCACAACAAAATTTTACTATGTCTCTATAAATAAGCTTATAAACAACATATAACTTGTACTAGTAGATGTAACTGGGTGGAATGCTTGCGTATTACTGTAAATACATGCGGCCGCTGCAGCGCTGCTACATCTGAGAAGATCAGTATTGTCGTGACCCTGAAAGATTAACAGCGCACGTGTCAGAGCTGCTATTGTTGACCAGTGGAGCCAATCCTATAGAACTTTTACAACTGTATTTTCTAAAATTGTATTTCTAAAATTGTATTTTCTGCGTATTAATATAACTGACTAAAACGAATCATTAGCATTTTAAAAGATATGTCAATTTGCCGCCAGGCAAATTGCCAGGTTTTCGAAAATGCTAATGATTCATTTTAACCCATTTAAGTCATAACTAGCAAATACAATTCAAGAAAATAAAATGGTAAAAGTTTATAGTTCTGGCCACAGTTGTTTAACCCATCCTTAAACATGAGGGGAAGTAATTAACATAGTGGTTGTACCCATTTAAAACAACGTTTGCATTTGAGGAATACCCGAATAAACATCCTACTGATTTGTTAATCTAATCACTAGAAGCCCCCAAGAATGGTGGTGGTGGATACATTTTTCTGTGACCAATTAGCATTCCAACAATACACTTTGTACAGAGATCATTGGGCTTGCTTACCAGTGAGGAACTTTTTGCGCATTTTATATTTTATATTGTATTAGCTTTTTGGAAGTCAATATTAACCATCTTTGAATGATTTCAACGCAGTATGAAGCGATTTCCATAGTGATGAAGCCTCAACTAAACAGCAGCGCACACCGTCCTCAACAATTGCTCAGATCACGAATTTAGATGAAGTCCCAATGATTACTTGGTTCACATGTCCTAGTTATAGTTACGTGCTACATGGAAGCGTGAACCACCTAGCTGGCTACAGGGCAACAGAAGTTCTACTGTTGGTCAGAGATAAAGGCTGGTACGGTCCTATATGTAAATTTTGATCCCCCAGGGAACCAGAAAGTGAAGCAATGGTGTTTACTGTAGTAAACAGTTCATGTTTTACTGATAAAATAAGACCCGATAACTAATGCCAGGGGTGGAAATCCTATAAAATGGGTAACATGGGTATAAACAATTCGACTTTATATCCATGTGGTGGTCACGATTAGCCACTCTGCGAAAATATGTGGCCTTAAACACCAATAATAAATGACGATAAATATGTATATTTTTAAAAAAAATTTCACGCTTTTGAGGAACTTAGAATCAACGGTTGGTTTGGGATTCCATGTCGGGAACTGAACTCTCGGCAACTCCGCCCGGGAATAAATCGCATTACGCACCAATCAAGTCGAAGCACACAAAAGACTGTCAAAACACATAAACCAAACTCTTAATGCACCAGTCTCATTCTGTAACGAACGCGACGCTATTATGACAGTGAACCAGTCTAGTCGTTAAATAGTCGAACGCCTGTGTTTAAATTTACTCGACTGGCATATGGTAAATGGTCGGAAAAGCAAACCTACAGTACGCTGTTTCGACCGACTGACATATTGCAGAGAACTGGATCTAAAATATACCAAAAACATTCATTTTCTTTGAATCAACGAAACAAATGTTGCTCAGTTGGAATTTGATTTGACCGAACCTTTGACGACATTATCATTAAAAAAGACTACTCACGACAGTCGTAGTTTTATGATTACACCGCGTACTTCCACTAATTGTGTTGATATTTTGATGGTTTCTAGGTGAGCACTCTTGTGATTGGAAAATCTATAACTGGAGTACGAACGATTATCTGTATTTATTACACGCCTATTCTATTTATTACACGCCCTATCTACATCAACACTAAATCATGCGGAAAATGAAAGTCCGTTTCGCACACATGTGTGGAACGGAAATCGTTGACGGACTATTTTTTAATAGAAGCGAAATTTCACTGGAAGTTTCTACAAATCGTGCACCGCAATTACAATTGGAATCCCTAGCGATAACTAAAAATCGTCCCCTGAGTTCCAATGTGTTCTATGTGCCAGTAGAACTCTGAAGACGAAATAGTAACACGGGCACCCCTCGCAAATTTGGTCAGCTATAAAATGTGTTCTTTGTGTTGATAGTTGTCAAATGAATTAATGAGTGTCTCTCTAATAATTCTCTATATAGGCGCGTTTGAATGGGCTAATCGATATGGCAGGAGAGGCCTTAACCCATTCACTCGCGCGTGTCGTTCTGTGTATATCTGTGAGTAAATGTGGATCGCATTGTATCAACGGTCGTCTGTGCACAAACGTCACGAAAAGTGAGTTAACAAGCTGACCATAACAGTGTCATACTGCGAACAGAGTTAGAATGGTGGCCCGAGAGCATGCAAATAACTGCATGAACAGTGTACACTTTCCATAGGGTAGGTGTTATGCACCAGTCGTGTCTTCTCTATATGTTCCATTTCGCCAGAATGGGCACGAAAAAAGTCCATGAGGTCAAAATGCATCCACATTTTGTGTTGAAAGTCTATTAAGACAAAGTGCATCCATCTTTATGTACATGCATAACGTCTATCATGTCATAAGTTCGAAAACTCTGCAAAATGGCCCGAACGTAGTGTAGAACATCTTTTACAACAAGGTGGCCAATTCTCTTTATCTGACACAGAATCTGCCGATTAAAGGCAATGTAACTTATAACATATCTAGAAAATACGAAAGCTGAAGCATCTTCACAGAAAATGCAACATTTTTGCAAAACTCTTATACCCCTTTCAACACTGTAATCAATTTTGTTCCTTGATGCTCCGAGACTGCGTACCATCATTATGTTTGAATCATTGTAGATATGGACGATGATCGTAAATGCCGCAATGGAGGGACCTTTGTACATGTTGGAGAACAGTCTTATTGTATATGCCCAATTGGTTATACCGGCATTCGATGTCAAAACGGTAAGATACAGTACATCACCATTTCATTTGTATGTTATCGCGTGAATCTACATTTTCCAAAGTGAATTGCACATTGTGACATAAGAGTTTTTGTCTTAACTTGAAGGAAACATGGCCTAAAGTTTGCGGATATGGGCTTATGCTTAAGACGCGAACCTCAGACCACGTTACCGTCAATTTATCACAACAACGCATATCTTCCAATAAGACCCTACCCCAAGACCAAAACCCACATCGTGAAATGAACTGGGCAACTTCTAACAATCAGAAGTGTTGAAACAAACCTCTCGTGTACCATTGACGTCACTGGACAAATAATCAATAAATAATAATGGTCGAGGTAACTCCATCTTGTTTTGAAATAAACCTCTCGTGTACCAATGACGTCACTGGACAAATAATCAATAAATAATAATGGTCGAGGTAACTCCATCTTACTTCAAACCGGCAACTGATTTGTAATTTTAACCCTTTACCCAACGAATCGCCCGCATCCGCCCACGTAATATTCAGATTCAGCAGCTGAAAAAATATTATTTTTCGAAAAATTTCAACAAACCCATATCATGTGACCCTTCATTGGAACGAGCTCGTCGAGCTCGTTCCAATGAGGGGTCACATGATATGGTTTTGTTGAAATTTTTCGAAAAAAAATAAAAAAAATTAAATAGCACTTTATTCGGAACATCACATGTATCCTCTGGGTACCTCTTTCTGTTTAGGCTTGTTAACTTGATTTCATATTGTGGTTCACAGAGGGTAAATTTAGTGATGCTACCCTGTATGTACCCTGACGTAAATTCCCATCGAACGTCGAAAAACATCAAAATTGAATTTCATGAACGGAGCTAAAATTTTAGATTTCCGTACTCGTGGTCCCAAATTCAAAGATGATAACATTTATAAAACCAAAATTAAAACACCCGAGATATGACGTTAACACCATCGGACGTATTATTGCACCATTTAAGCCATTTTGGACAGTTCTCGTGAAAAATGCAATCATGTGATTCACGAAGTTCCGTTTTTAAAAATGACAGAGATATCGATCTTCACACACTGCTTTCTGGTTATTTGAAATTGTGCTATTTATTTTTTTATTTCACTTTGAGACACCACATGCCAGCAATTCCAAAATGTTTTTTCTACACTTTTTATTTTTAACCTTATTTTGAGCTTCCATATTTTCGAAATTTTTGTAATTTCCCACAAAGCAGCCATATCTAGAAATGTGGAGCTGTCCTTGGAAATTCCCAACCGCTACGGCGGAACTCTGATATGACTTCATAAGGGTCACAGAGTGAAATATTAAAATGCGTCGGAAATCTTTGAAATTTTAGTATGTAGCTAAAATAATACATACATATAATTAGGAGATAGCTGGTTTTGTTTTTCAATTTGTCGCTAGTCTGGCGTTTTTATGTCACTGTAAAATTTATCTCGGGGGCGTGGTGGCCCAGTAGGTAGAGGTGCAGGTTGCAAGCCGAGACCTCCTCGGTTCGAATCCCACCTACGGCATCCGTGCTGTGTCCTTGGGAAAGACACTTCATCCACAATGCCCACGTGGGCGCACGACGTCGTTAGGTGTGTCCTAAAGCGTACTTTTAGGATGTCCTTAGGTGAGTACTAACGCTGCTTGTGTGGAGTTAGTATGTTGGGGAGCCAGGCAGTTGCTCGGTGGATTCTCTCCGGCTTCCTCCAACCGGAAAGCTGTCAGACATAAGGTGCATGTTCAACTATTCTCGTTATTCGCATCTATTTACCAAATAGTTATCTCCCCTGATTGCTAGGAATTGGCTTGCAAAAATTAGCACTAATTGAATGGGGAATTTTTATATTTCTCAAAATTATATAAAACCCGTGAAAGTTATATTTGCTCTGCGCATCAGACATTTAAGAACAATATATATGCTCTCACTTGGTGATATAATCGAACCATTTCATTCGACCAATTTTTTTCCCCTGTTCATTTAAAAAGGTACGGTTATTTCGTGTAGAGTGCCATGTAAAATAATGGAAAATTGCGTTTTCGTCAACTTTTAGAGATTAAAATATTTTTTAGTCTTCATATTAGCAATGCTCTGCGCATATGTGCATATAATATAGATATTGTCCTCTCTAATCATATAAAAATATATAATCTGACATTTGCCCATTTTTTTCCTTTTGATGTTAAAACCAAGACAAATTTGATTGTTGTAAAAACAGTTGAACCCACAGTCCACAATATGCAGAAGGTTTCGGTGTGAATAAAAGGAAAGGTGCGATAACCCTATTAATTACTTTCAGTTCAGCCAGAAATGTGAAGCTTGTCGCTTATTTAACTAGTATGCCTCATTGTCCATTGAAGTCCATAAATATATGTATGTGTGTGTTTTTTCTACAATAAGAAGATAGTTTGCGTTGCAATTTGTAATGTCACACAGATACTGTTGACTCTGTCCGGAGGTTCCTTTAATACCTGCTTTAAAAGAGATGGCTCACACTTTCACAAGCATGGCCACTGAAAGACAGCTACGTTCACATTCGCATATTGACTGGAAAAAAATTGCACAGGGAGAAAAGCTGCCACGCCCTGTACGAACAAGTACCTCGTAGCCAAGAAATATTCTGCCCACCAAATATGAAGTTGAGAGACTAATAGAAAAAGATGGAAAGGTAAGATTTATTTCAATAATAACTCAATTATAGTGCATGTACAAACGGGTCAACGGGACAATAAGCCACCGGTCAAAGAACCGCCGTCCAAACAGCCACCCGATTAAAATTCCCTTTTTTAAGATCGGACAAGAAAAAAAGCCACAAAAATGCGGACAAAAACCCAGTTAATATTTTCCGCCGCTACGTTTACAACTTTCATTATAGCAACAAATAATTATTTATATATTGCATTTTAGAAGGAATTTAGTTATTTCGCTATTGTAATCAAATTAACAATTCTCTTAAATGATTGCACAATAAACTGTCTGACGCCTTCATTCTCAACTTACTTCTCACGCCGCTTGAGAAAACGATTTCCCGACAAACAAGATTTTATTCACACCTTTCAGTGGATCAATGCTAATTACATTACAGTCAGACTCCAGTATTCACAGGGGGAGATAACTTTTCGAATAATACATCCCTACGACGAATTAAGTTGAGTATGATCCTGGCTGTCGACAGTGTCGTTAAACCCCAAGAAATAAATAATTCGGACATATCTCATTAAAAACGCTACCCGTATAATTACATTACATACATATATCAAATACAGAGCTATGAAGCCACACACACGCAGTTTTCTAGTCGCCAATTTAATGTCCTTCGTGGTTACCTTCTCTTTTCAGCCTGATGTTTAACATTTCCACTTCGAAAGTATGAAAATACAATCACAATATTCACCATTGGCCGCCTAAACGGCGTTGGTCGCAAA
This sequence comes from Pictodentalium vernedei, assembly GCA_031216915.1. Classification (NCBI taxonomy): domain Eukaryota; kingdom Metazoa; phylum Mollusca; class Scaphopoda; order Dentaliida; family Dentaliidae; genus Pictodentalium; species Pictodentalium vernedei. Next base: position 400,662,158 of record CM062297.1, on the reverse strand, counting down.
ATGGCGTTGACCGTGCTTCATTGGATTGCTTAACCCTTTACCCAACATTACGGCTAAAACCAGCCAGCGCTATTCTAAAAAAAATCCCAATTAATTTTCATTAATTTTTCATTTTTTGCCTCAAAACAGGTTATGACCCCTTGATGGAACGAGCTCGTCGAGCGCGTTCCAATGAGGGGTCATAACCTACGTTTTTGAAACAAAAAATGAATTAAATAGTTATTCAAGAATTCCTTTTGAAAGTGTCGTCTGCTTTCCATGTTAGGTAAAGGGTTAAAGATAATTGCTCTTCAATTTCAAATCCATCCACTTTTGTTCGTTATTTTCTTGGTCAAATCTAAAGAAACTTTTCTGTACCTTTTTCAGTAGCGTAACGGTAATATGTCATTATAATGTACTGAATAATTACGGGATGTGGCCCTGAGTCCACATCCTGTAATTATTCAGTACATTATAATGATATATTCTTGCACACTGACTGGGTACAAACATTCTATTCAGTATAAAACCTATTCGGCCTTGGCTAGCTTAAGACGTTTTAATGGTAGTTAGTGGTTACGGTATGGCCGTCATGGACTGGTCACTTTGCACGGGCGGGCAATATTTCCGCGGACGCAGTAATATTATATTCCAAACACTAATTATGGGAGTAAAGGTAAAAAATTAATTAATGACGCACTGGGAACAATCCGGTGCTTCATTAATTGATATTTTTCTGATGGTGATTTTCATTCATCCTTTCGTTCGTTTCAGTGTTCGTTCCTTCGTTAGTTGGTCAGCATCTCAACCGAGAAAGAGTCATGTTGGCATTGATTGGTTTCGGATACTACTTCGACTGTTTGTTGCAAAAACTTGTACAGAATGCATCCGCACTTGTAAATGAATTAAAATTAAACTTGTTTCGTTATTTGAACTACTGTCTCATATTGCCATGTACCACGTGCACATCCCCGTAATTGGTTTCAGAGAATATCGCCCCGATTCTTTATGTAAGCTGGCATTGAAGCATCCAACCCCAATGCTTCAACTACAACACTGTTTTGAAACCCTTAATAATGATTTTTTCCCAAAATGTTGAAATTGCTGGGGTTCTTAAAAACGTGCAAGTGTTGGGGGCCTTAGGAGACGTCCTAACCTTGTTGTATGGGCGTTACGCCACTGCGTTTTTTATCTTCCAATTCTTTCATAATTTCGCTTTCGTATTTACTTGAATTCAAAACAGTTACTCCCGATCCATTATATGCTGGTTACACAATCAGATGTCTTGCCGTGCTCTCTCTAAATACAGATCGCGGGGTTTTTCTCTGCATTCCTTTGGTGCCCACATACTGCGTTTCCTAAATTTATTATTTTGCTCTTAGCAAAATTTATTATTGAGGTCTTTATAAGGTAAGTATATATAAAGGTGTTACTCATCAAGCTCATACACACTTAACCCGTCGAACTCTAGTGGCATCGTCCATGCTATTAAATGGCAGCAATTAGAAGCGTCCATATTCATTATTTGGGGTAGACCAATCAATATTTAATGGCGGCAGTTAGAAGAGTCCATATTCATTATTTGGGGTAGACCAATCAATATTTTCAACGGGCAGCTTCGGGGGCTGCACGTTGAAAATATTGATTGGTCGATCCCAAACATTTACTGAACGGTTCGAATCCCACCTACGGCAACCGCGTTGTGTCCTTGGACAAGTCACTTCACCCCTTTGCCCACGTGGGGGCACGGCGACGCTGTGTACTAAGGCGTACTGAACGTCGATTGTGCACCTGTCTTCAACCAATGATAACCCTACTTGTGTGGAGTTGGTATGTTGGGGAGCTGACAGTTGCTCGCCGTTGCTCGGTGGTTCTCTCCGGGAACTCCGGCTTCCTCCACCCGTAAAACTGTCACGGTTATGGTTAGCCATTGTGCAGAAATATGTGACCATAAACACCAGTAAATAAATAAATAAATAAATAAATAAATAAATAAATAAACTTAACCCATTGAACTCCAGTTGTATCGTCCATGCTATTAAATGGCAGCAATTAGAAGAGTCCATATTCATTATTTGGGGTAGACCAATCAATATTTTAATGGCTGCAATTAGAAGAGTCCATATTCATTATTTGGGGTGGACCAATCAATATTTTCAACGGGCAGCTTCGAGGGCTGCACGTTGAAAATATTGATTGGTCTATCCTAAACATTTACTGGACAGCCATCCCATTGGATGACGTTATGACGTACCATGTTCCCGAACGGAAAAGCGACTGCTCGTGTTCAAAGGGTTAACTTATCTATGTCTGAGAAACGTAATTGTTTATGAATTTCGATCAAAGATCTCTGGAGAAATAATAGCGATATGACCTATGCTTAAATATAAGCCCAATGCATGAAGGTGCGACTTCAGCAACCCTGACCTTTCTTATCATGAAAATCGACTTTTGATAAAGTTGTCTCGCCTGAAATTATTAGACTTGGGAGGAGGGGAAGATCCAATTATGGAGTATGCAATTGCCGAAAAACGCCTATGGCAACAGTAGAATATAAAAGAAAGTTTCCTTTTGTTACTTTTAATAAACGAAAACAACAGACAGCTCTGGGATTAGCAAATCTTACCTCCTAGACTTTTATTTAATATAAAGGATTATGTATGTATTAAAATGTCACTATCCGCACACTATTAATGTAATAAACGTAACAAACTTATAGAACATCAAAAGATGATGAAAGCGCAGTATAAGAATAGTCTAACGCTCAAACTGAGTGTGATTTGTTTTTGTTTTTTTTTTCTTTCACCTTCACAAGTATACGCCACATGTGAAATATAATTAAACAAAAGAAACAACCTTTAAGTACATACAAGAGAGGAGAAGAAACACACAACACCCCCCACCCAAAAAAGAAGAGGAAAAAACTAGATCCAGTACCGACAGTGCCGCGCCCCAAGTCCCGGCAGCCATGAAAGGGCGGTGGTCCCTTTTGGTGACATGGTCAACCAAAGAAGACGCGAAACGGGTGATTTCTTCATATGATAGGTGATCTGTGCCCATCACCAATGTTTAGTGTTGTGCACAGATCATCTGTTATAATACTGAAAGATTCGTTCCCATTGCAACCCCTGACTTTTGCGTGGGAATGTACCGTGGGGCCACCGCATCCCACAGCTACCGGTTCCAAAAGCGCGAAGCCGGTCGATCTAATTCTCTTCAGTATCTGAAATGGGAACTTTCTTGTTATATTTTAATTATGCTCATGAGGCTAATTTTTTTGGTTGGCTCTCGTTATTTTTTTTTTTGGTGATACCATATCGTATTTCAGTGATGCTGAGGCAGAGACCATTTCTGACAAGCAAGGGAACACTCTTTTTATTTCAAAAAAGAAAGATAAAATGTAAAAAGCCAGCCTGATTAGTTTTATGCTATTCTGAAGGAAAATGACTGAAGTTGTAAAATGATATGCACATCGATGATACAACGTTGCTAACATTTCAAAATTGCAATGTGTAATCGCTTGACTGGACTGGTTACGTGAAATAATTCTTGAGATGTGAGGGACGTTGTACAAACACGATTGTGCGAATGCGCACGAGTGGTTCACAATATAGTCCCTCACCTCGAATGAATTATGTCCCGTAACCAGTCCACATCAAGCGATTACTCTGTTTATTACTCTTCATTATTAACGATAATTATATTATTTAACCCTTTACCTAACGTAACGGCCAAACCCGGCCAGCATTATTCTAAAAAATCACCAATTAATTTTTCTTATTTTTTTCATTTTTTGTCTCTAAAACATAGGTTATGACCCCTCATTGCAACGAGCTCGTCGAGCTCGTTCCAATGAGGGGTCATAACCTATGTTTTGAGACAAAAAATGAAAATAATAGTTATTCAAGAACTTTTTTGCAAGTGTCGTCTTCTTTTCATGTTAGGTTAAGGGTACAAAAAACAATGAAGTCCCCATTACACCCACAGCAAAGCGTCTTCGTTTGCGCGCACGGATACATGGCCCAATTGTTGATTGCATTATTCACTTGTGAAATTATCGTTTATAATAAAACTCGGAAATCCTAGTAAATCACACTTTGGAATGAAATAAAAAAATTCTCATACCATTAGTGTTAACTTTACTGGCAATGTCAGGGACAAGATTAGAACCAGTTTTGGTTCTAAAGAGAACCTATATTTTTTGCAGTGTATGCTCTCACCCACGAAACAATAATTGTGTATCCTTTGGTTGTATTGTTTCAATAGTGTTTACTGTTTACAGATGTCAATGAATGTGACGCAAGCCCGTGTGTACATGGCACGTGCGAAAACACGGATGGTGGATACATTTGTACCTGTGATTCTGGATATGAAGGTCAAGACTGTGACATGGGTAAGTTATCTTTTCCCACTAATTCGTGAAAACTATGGGTATTACCTTGCTTTAAATAACATATATTTTATTATATGATTCAATACTGGGTGCCCATATAGTGTGCTTCTGTAAAATCTCAACCAATGAAGAGGCGATGCAATCGACAATGGCTATCTCAACATTCCGATCGAAATATCAAAGGTAATTAAATATTTGAATAGAATATAAATATCCCGACTGGCAAGTTAAAAGTATTGGTCATATCTTCGTTTGTTTCTATAACAGGAACTTTTTGGGTGTCTACATGTGTCGAATTCAGAACCCTTAATTCAAACCAAAGATTTGCCAACATCAGTCCCCATTGAACCATACAACTTAAATTCTGAAAACCTTGTCCGTTGTTTCTTGGCAAGTTAAGTTTGTCCGTTGTTTCTAAGCATGTATTAGTTGCCTAAATAGGCAGACAAGACGTGCCTAGATGCCAATGCACAGCCACAGGATTTAGACTACCAAAGTGGAACAGAACACTTAAATATCTCCAAGCCTTTGAGAATTAGTGGTATGAGAACAGTTTAGAGATTACACAGACTGGAGTGGGCATGATTTCGTGTGACTGTTTGCTTTTAAACTTACTACAACATGTAGTACATATATAAATATAAAAATATAATCTTTTTACGCCTCCCTTGTGTGGTAGCAAGTTCCCCTTCCCCACCCAATCCTTCCCGTGAGTGTAAATGTAATTTCCAGTCTCACTTTTGCAGTATATATACCCCCACAATTGATTCCACCCCGTTTTCGTATTAATACGCGTCGATACCCTAGCCTACAATCCTCAGCGTAGACATTATAACAGGGGCCATATACAAGAACAATTGTGGGTGTATATATACTGCACAAGTGAGAGGGAAAAAGACATTTACACACACTGGAAGGATGGGGTGCGGAAGGGGGGGGGGGGCTTGTTACCACTCAAGGACGGTGTAAAAAGATTATATTTTTCATTAGCGATCATGATGTCTTTTTCGCGTGAATGGAGTTTTGAGGGGCGGGGGCATGGAGGCGCGCAGTTTAAAGGTTCGTCTAAGGAGTGGTTGGGTGTGTGAATACTGTATGCGAACATGCCCCTGTCTCTGTAACCAGGGCGAGGCTTTAGCAATAGTTAGTAATTCATCTTTGCTTGTTGCCTAATAACGCGGAATATATTTTTACTTGTTGCAACACAAGGACGATATGATGTTCTATGAAATCCCGATCTACAGCAACACTAAACCGCGCGGAAAATAAAAATCTGTTCCGCACATATATGCGGAACGGAAATCGTTGACGGACTATTTTTAAATAAAAGCGAAATTTCACTGGAATTTTCTACAAATCGTGTAACGCAATTACAATTTGAATCGCTAGCGATAGCTGAAAATCGTCCCCTGAGTTCAAATGTGTTGTATGTGCCAGTAGGCACATAGAACACATTGGGACTCAGGGGACGAAATATTAACACGGGTTCCCCTCGCAAATTTGGTTGGCGATAAAATGTGTTGTCTGTTTTAATAGTTGTCAAATGAATAGACGTGAAGGCGTGCAATAAACACAGAACGACACACGCGTGTGAATGAGTTAATCGATATGGCACTTGTGCCATCGCGGAAGAATAAACTCGAGGCCTGTGGTCTCTCGTTTCATCCTTTCGCGCTGGCACTCGTGCCATATCGATTAACCCATTCACACGCATGTGTCGTTCTGTGTATTTCCAGCCACACTTCGCCATCATACTCTCAGTGAGTCTGAATACACGGCTGTTATTTTGGACATTCTGAGAAAAATTGACTCAGGGTCGCAATTAATTGGCAATCCTTGTCACTATCTTTTTCTAATTTCCCCCAAGTTCAATTGACCTCCATCTCAGACCAAGCAGTAGTGATCACAAAGGTGCACCCAGATCTGCTCATATACTGGCTTCTCTTTATAACGCCAGTTGCCCAATATCGCTTTGCCCTGACCCATTCTCGCCAATTTCGGTAACACTCCCCCAGGAATCTCTCTCTGGTGATTTTGTAGCCATGATTGGTTCAAATTTTGACTCCAAAATGTCTTTTGAATAATTCTCCAATAACACTCCCACTTGCCAAGTCCGTCATTCCAGGATATTAAAAATTCAGATATTCCGAATGTCGCATTACATCACTCACTAGCTGTCTAAGAATTTTCCCAAATAGTTAAAATTACACTATTGCATCAAGTATGTCCGTTCGTGATATTTATCTACGCAGGATCACTAATTACTGTTTCGTGTGCTGTGGCTTTAGTGTTGTCCAGCAACCCCTTAAGTTTTTGATAAACACTGGCTCCAAGTTTATCAATCTGTTTGTGTGTTACTCGGTTATCCAGCGTCAGTACGTCATACTATGTTCCCACGCCCGAAACAAGTATTTACCCTTTTGTTCTGTTTTAAAGAATGTGTTTGCTATTTTCAGATATCAATGAATGTACACTAACCCCAACTCCATGCGTGCATGGTGATTGCAGCAACACAATTGGTGGATACAACTGTGCCTGTGATCCTGGGTTTGAAGGTCAAGACTGTGACATAGGTAAGTTATATTGTCTCCCTAATTAGTGGAAACCATGGATATTATCCCCCCCTCCATTTAACCCTTCGAACCTTAATGGTATCTTCCATTTTAGTGCAGTATAATCAGTTAGAAGAGTCTATATTTGTGTTTTGGGGAAGACCAATTAATATTTCCAACGTTGAAAATATCGATTTGTCTACCATACAATTTCACGGCGCAAGCACCCACGTTTATGAATTCAGGTCGTAACAAGAGTCTGGGCCAGGGAAGCGGTGTCTCGCGTTCAAATGGCTAAAATATATTTTTTATTTGATTTAGTTCTCTGTGCCTATTTAATTTTCTTTTATGAATCTCAGTGTAGATGACAGTGGATATCTTAGTCAAAATATTAGACTCAAACCCATCTTGAATTCACAAATGCTATGCTAATGCTTTGCCGATTGGGAAGTTTGCCAAATCATCGGTCTGATAGCCTTATATTCTATACGTTTTGGCTCTGATACCATCTTTTTGGGTGGCTGCTTTATCATTCCATTTTTCGAAGAAAAATCTTCTCCTTCAGACTGGAGCTCAAGGGAAAAACTGGGAAAGACAATGAAAAGGAGTGCCAATTGTGTAATTTAGGCCTTGTGAAGACCCTGGATCACTTTCTATTAGAATATACAAAATACCATTCAAACAGAATAAGATTCAATGCGAATATGAGCTGCAATGGGAGGTTGAAGGGCATGTGATTAGTGGGTGACACAAAGAGGAGAGTTAGAATGCTCATCGACGAGATTTGGAAGAATGGGGTACGGGATGCCACCAAGCAGTTCGTCTCAGCTGTTGGCGGGAGAGAAGAGGCGTGGGGATAAAGAGACATTTGATTGCACAGGGCTAATGAAGACCTTCTCATCTGAAAACCTTGACAAATCAGCAGCCTGCCAAGGTGTTAGTATTATTTTTACTGTTTTCAGATATCGATGAATGTGCACTATCAGATCCATGTGTTCATGGTACATGCGAAAACATACCTGGCTCATACTTCTGTAATTGCTCTCCTGGGTTTGAAGGTGAATTCTGTACCGACGGTAAGTAATCTCTACCAATTAGTGGAAATCATAGATATTACTCCAATTTAAATAATATGCTTTTTATTATCTGATTCAATGTTATGTGACCATTTATTGTACTTCTATGGAATCACAAAGGATGCAAAGTCGATATATGTAATAGTGGAAATTTCAATAATATATTCAACATATCAGAGATAACCTAATTTTGATTTGTGGATTATTATGCCAGCTGACAAATAGGGCCCTGCGAATCACACATTTTCGATTCGAATCGAATCACGTCTGTTATTCGAAATCAAATCAAGCATCGAGTCGAATCAGTTGCGTTCTGAAGATGACCAAAGGGAATTGAGATGCTATAAATCTGATTTGTTCCTACTGTGCTGGCTCAAGTCTCGATTGATAAAATAATCCAACTGCGTCATCAAGGTGTCATCCCAACAAGACGAACCATAACAAGACGAATCAGGAAAATATCTCAACAAGACGTTCACAACATACAGAAGGATATGTGACTGAAATGTAAATAGTTTTCAAAAAGGCACACAATCATATTCCAGATGAAGATTCCACAACCAATTTATGATCTTGCGAGGGAGGACAAGATAACACTACTACCAAAATTATATTATGACTTTGCTACTTCTCAGCAGATGGTTCGTGGTGAAACACTGCCAATCCTTCAATCCATGTCGTAATCCAATGTGGCTTGCACGCAGGGAGTGGCGATATGCCACCATTTGCACAAATACGAAATAATGTTGACTTGAGTGAGGAATGGTCCCAAACACTGCGTGGGGACCGTTTCCTCTTGTATCAAAACAGTAACATGTTAATTCTAGTTCGCTGTTTATCGCCGAGCCATCCCATAAAACTATTGTTGATGAAATGCAAATTTTCCTCACAATTTTATAAAGCATAATACCGTGCAAAAGGAAAAAAAATATTTCAAACAAATATGATATAAGATGGTACAAAATGTAAACTTCTTTAACATTTTACCCAACATGAAAAGCAGACGACACTTGCAAAATTAATTCTTGAACAACTAATTTCTTTTATTTTTTGTCTCAGAAACATAGGTTATGTCCCCTCGATGGAACGAGCTCGATGAGCTCGTTCCAACGAGTGGTCATAACCTATGTTCTTGAGACAAAAAATGAAAAAATAATTAACATAAACTGGCGATTTTTGAGAATAGCGCTGGCCGGTTTTGACCGTTACGTTGGGTAACAAGTTAATTTTTGTTGTAATATTACAATTAAACCTTTTTTCCGTTTTAAAGCCATTTTCAGGCAAAAACATTAGCTAAATTATTTCTTTTTTTCTGTTCATATCAGAATGAACCCCCAAAAACGCATTTAGGCCCACCCTAAACCACGCCCCAATGCCAGTCGTTAAAATTACGCTACGTAGTGCGAATGGAAAAGATCGCTCATTTTGATTCAAAATGAAAAGTAATCAATCTTTATCTCGCCATTTTAAAAATATGTTCAAAATAAAATCAAGTAAACAATGAAATCTCTACCACGCTTTTTATTCCGTGATTAATTTTTATACGCGTTTAAAATTTATTGGTGATCGTCTACGTTCATCGTTTTACCCAAATCAAACATAAACAGTGACCGGTAGTAATGACAACCAACCTGCCATAAAGATATAATTGATCGGACTGTTTTAAATAAAACGCCACCTATCTGCACTCCACAGTGCTCTCCTTTCATCATCAACTGAATGAATGTGGCTCACTGACAAGAGTGTGAAAAATATCAGTTCTCAAAATTTGTGTCTGACATTTCAGGAAAATACAAAATGTAGGCATTGCAGCACAACATACACAGCACATTGTTTACGTGCAACTGGTCTTCAGGGAATGCATGATACTGGATTTGAACTACGGCACATTATGTACATGAGTAGACATGGAAATGAAGGTTCCGCCCGCGGTTACAACAGGGAATGTTCCACTTTAAAGAAACAAAATATCAGTCAAACACTGTCCTCCTTGCCAATTCAGCCTCGTGCACAACAATGTAACATAAACAAAACGCTACATCACCGACGTCGATTGCATCCACAAACGAAACTCACGCAATCAAAACTTTCCAATATCCAAATAACCTGAATGAACTCTTTTTGAGACAAATTTCAGACAACTTCATGTCATCTGGGTTTATATCGAACTCCACATTTACAAACTGTGTTTTCAATTTCTCAGGAAATGATCAAAATCAAAATTAAAGTTAACCCAGAGTTGCTTTGAAAGACATCTCTCTCCTGTCAAGTGGAAAAGAAGACTGGAGTTTTGTTTGGGCGTGGCCTATGGTATTCCTTTTAACTTACGCAATTCATTGGTCAATAAAAGTTTTAATGGCACAATAGCATGTTTCAGTGAAGTGTATCGTCATTTCAAACAGAAGTTTAGAAAACTGTATCTTTTTCATTCAGTTCTCACTTGGAAGCACAATGCGACCTGGTTTTATTATAACTCTACACGGTAGAGAGCGTTTAAATTTATTGCCTACAGGTTTAATTAGAAGTAATGATCGTTTGTTTCTTGTTTCTACCTATTTCTTGAGTTATGAAACATGAAAACAACTGCCAAAAATAACGTAAATAGGTTACGCCCAATCACACAGTTTGGCCTTTGTTTTTGGAGTTCATAACTCAAGAAATAGACAGAAACAAACGATCAATCCTTATATGATTTTATTTTTCTAGTTGGTTCATAATAAATGAAATATCTCAAATACATCGTTTTTTTCCACATTTTTTTCAAATGTCATAATAAAATACACTCCTCGTGTGCATTTTTGTCCCAAACCTCAAAATAACTGGGTAATATCGTTATTTTAATTAAATTCATCTTGTTGGGATTCGTCTTGTTGGGATGACCATGTTCGACATTCGTCTTGTTGGGATTCGTCTTGTTGGGAATAAACCCATCATTAAGGCATGCCCTTATCAAAGGTGTGCCTTTTTTAAACAATAAATTTTATTTCTATAACTGAACAGTGGTTTGGTGAATAGGCATGGCCTATATAAACCCCGCTCCAAACACAAACAAACATCATATTAAAATAGAACAGGTGACTGTGCAGTAGATAAAAAACCATTCAAGTGATTAAATCGTTGCATATCACAGAACATACTATTGTATTAGCTGTACTGGCTGTTTTCTGGAATTGAAAGAGGTTAGATTTTCAAAGGGAAACCGATATATATTCAGAGGATATCTACGTTGTTTTAGTGAATATCGAGGGATTGCGGAGTGAAAAATAATACTTTCAAGTCTACTTGAATGAGATAATTCCCGATATTCACTAAAACAACGTAGATTTTCTTTTTATTATTTGCTTCGTGACATTTTACTGCGATTCGACTGCAAACAGTTTCAAGACAATAACAAGACGTTCAAGGCGACGTCATACCCGTTACTGAAAAGAATTCATCGTATGGACCTGAAAGTATTATTTTTCACTCGCCCAAGTGCTCGTGAAAAATAAAACTTTCAGGTCCACGCTCACGAGATAATTCCAGATACTGACTAAAATAGAGTAGATTTTTTGTTCATTACATGCTATGATACATTTTATTCCACAATATTCAGATTTGAGAGGAAACGAATTGAGCAGCGGATTTCGAATCGAACCGAATATCTACTAAAGAGTCGAAATCGAATCGAATCTCGAAGCTTCACAGGACCTTTCAAACACACTTGACGCCTGCCCCCTTGACAGCCTGACGACCTTGTATATGGTGAGATTAGGACTTCGACCTCATCTTGTTTTAAAGTCGGCTCTTTCATTCTGCATATCAAAGGAAAATCACAAGCTTCAGATTTGTAATGTATACATTTCGTCTACCATTTCTCAAAATACGTGAAGAGATGTAAAATATAATTTTATTCAGTTTATATGACATTTTCCCCCAGAATTGTCCATAATCAAACTTGGCAGATATGGCTTCAAACTCAGCTGACATGACGCCAATCTTGGCTGGTTTTAACATAGCTAGAGTAGCGTCCCCCCGGATAGACAACCAGTTTGTTTACATGGAAATCTGTCACCGAACCCAGTCAAGAAATTGTCGTGACCATACCCAATGGAGTGATTTGAAGCTGAATCTTAATATGATCAGGAATTAACCCGTTACCCAACGTAACGGTCAAAACCGGCCAGCGCTATTATCAAAATTCGCCAATTAATTTTCATTATTTTTTCATGTTTTGTCTCAAAAACATAGGTTATGACACCTCATTGGAATGAGCTCGTCGAGCTCGTTTCAATGAGGGGGTCATTATCTATGTTTTTAAGACAAAAATGAAAACATAGTTATTCAAGAATTCTTTTTACATGTGTCGTCTGCTTTTCATGTTACGTAAAGGGTTAAAGATGGCAATAAGAAAAGAGTCGTATAGAGAATTCAACGCAAACTAAGATTTAGTGTAATAAGCAGATGTTCTTTGAAGTTGGAGAAGATACAGCTCAGCTATCCGAACGTCGAAGTAGGGAAGCCGAGACGTTCGGATAGCTGAACTAGGAGAAAAGGAAACTTCGGACTTTCTGAAAAAAATGAGAAACTGAAACTGTTTCAGGAAATTAATATTCTTCCCTCCTACCAGCCTGGAAAATAGAGTGCCTGATTTATCGCGCCGCCATTTATGAGGGCGATATATGGACCACGCGATGATACTACTGAGTACTCGGTTTCTTTCACATGAAACAGGGCGCGATAAAACAGGATTTAGGCGCTTATACCACAAGAGCGACCGGTCAGGCTCCAACATTTGCGTTTTCTGCATTGCTATCGTTTACTGCCCTGCGAAGCTTCGAGATTCGATTCGATTTCGACACTTAAATTGATGTTCGTTTCGATTCGATATCAGCTGCCCGATTCTTTACCTTTCGAATCTTTACACGGGAATATAGCTTGATATTACTCACTGTCGTCGTCTCACAAAACAAATAGTCCATGTGGAATCTGTACGTAAACAATTCTGAAAGTAAAGACATAATGTAATTTCAGCTATATTAATATAAATAGCATCTGGCCATGCCACCACCCATGCCAATTCAAGTGTCACTAGTCTCGTCCACTGCTGAAAACAAAGTTAATGTTTCCAAACAATGTTGATGATGAACTATTGCTGGGGACCTGTCCTGCGCAGTGCTTAGAGCTGGTAAGTCTCTCATCCGTTCCGGGTAATACTCCAAAAACATCATCAAGGCATGCCTTTCAGGAAAGCATGCACTGATGATGTAGTTGGAAAATTTTATCAGGGGGACTTGAGCCGACACAGTCGGAGCAATGGGGTTTGCAGTCCCCTCCTCTTATCGGTCATTTTCTCTATTCCCAGAATTCAAATAAAAGACCCGATTCGATTCGACATTCGATTGGAATCCAAGAAGTTTGATTCGCAGGGCCAGACTATCGTTAAACACATTGAAAAAATCCACATTCGGCTTTTTGGTGTTATTGATAACCTTTGCTTCCATCAACGTCACAAAAATGTGAATGTACCACCAAGAAAATGTTTTAGAATGCACTTAGAAACTTGACTCTCATGGAAGTCCAGGCTCAATCTTCTTTTTCTTACAATTCGATTATCTCAGCGAACTCTAATGGTAATTTAGGCTAAAACCTTATTTTGATCCTCAGGCAATCCCTCCTTGAATTGGAACCCCTCATTCGACATTTGTATTGCCTTTCAGTGTCTTCCAGTATTGGTTCAAACTCCGGAAGACCCGAAACTTTTAACATTTTTTGATTGATGCGTATTTATTTAATTGTGTCTCCAATACGTTTGCCTATAGGCACTCTCCCATAAATTACAACAAAGCAAATCCCTATAGATTAAATATTTTTACTTTAAAGATAATATGAAGAGCATCGAAGGAATATAAAGCCTTTGAATTGCAGTACCTACAGTTTGTTTTTAGAGAATGTTTTATGTTTCAAATTAAAATTAATTTATTTGTATAAATATGCACTTTCTATATTTCTGTGTGTAAAAAGACAGCCAAAATCTTCTTCATGTTTGCTCACTTTTTGCAAAAGAAACATAAACATTAAAAACACCCCCACCCAGTGATTTGAAAAAGAAATTGCAGGAGAATCAATTAATTTACTTTTGGTGGCCTTATATTTGCTGAATAGCATTTTGTTCCGTACCCGAGGAATCTGGACGTCATCGACAAAATACACAGTTTAAATACTTTCTGCCCATTGAGTGTATCGATACGCAAACACATTACATTTCACATGGCTCCTTAATTCGCTCAAGGGACTATTTTTTCAGCATCCCTGTTTAGTTGAATGATATTATGCAATATTGGGCATATCCACGATAAGGCTCTGGAGGAGAATTTATTGATCCAGTGCCAGGATGTGATAAATTGTAATCAAATGTCTCAACTCGGCCGTCCGTTGACTGAAGAGTTATTTGTTATTGTCAAAGTATTTTTTATATTTGTTTACGTGTAAAATCGATTTCGTGGGTGTTTTAATGACAATTATACATGCAGCGTATTCGACGATGTCCATACTAATGATATTTGTGAAACAATACATGGCTGGTCGGACCAAGCTTGTCAATTATTTGGGAGAAATAATTATTTTATTGTGGTAGAGTACAGGCGCCGTGGATTGGTCGTAATCTACACGTGGGCAGGGATGTTCAAGCAAGCGTTTACCAAGTAAGAAAAATAATCTTCAAAAAGCTTTTAATTAATGAAGCACCAGGTTGTACCCGGTTCTTCATTAATTAATTTTTTTTATCATTTTTCCTGTAATTAGTGTTTGGAATATAATACGATTGCTTCCGGGGAAATATTGCCTACCCGTGGCTGTTCTCCGTAAAAGCGGTTTAGTTTTTATGTTCGCAAGTGAGGTTCATTCTACTCGAAATACGCAGGATGAAGATTTTAAGGAAGGAATTAAAACAGTACACAAAATAATGTCAGCCTGGGGATTCCAAACTGACTCATGTTACCCGAGGGTGAGTCCTTGAAAAAAATTAATGATGTAGCTGGAATATTAGTCAGCTGGGACTCGAGCTTTCACGGTAGGAAAAAATGTGGTTCATACCACCCTCCGATATATCACATCGTCGGTCTCATGCTTATCTGAACTTACCTTGGGCTGATATCTCGGCCCATATTATTTGTTTATTTATTTATTGGTGTTTAAAATCACATACTTATGCACAGTGGATAATCGTGACCGTGGCAATATTGCAGGTTGAGGAAGCCGGGGTACCCGGGGATACCACCGAGCATCGACGAGCAACTGTCAGCTCCTCAACAATCTAACTCTGTTCAAGCTCCGCTCAAGCAGGGTTGCAGCGGTTAAAGACATGTGCACCATCGACAAGCAGTACGCCTTAGTACACGGCGTCATCGTGCCAAATGTAGGCAACCGGGATAAAGTGCCTTGCCAAAGGACACAACGCGGGTCGTCCTGGACGGGGATCGAACGCTGGACCTCTAGCATAGAAGTCCAACGGTCTACTATTGAGCCACCGTGCTCCCTATCTCAGCCCATAAAAAACTAACTAACTATATGCCTTTCATTAAGCAGCGTCAGTAAGTCGTACTGTGTTCTCAATCTCGACGTTATATATCACCTTTTCGAGTAGTTTTTTTGACGTTTTCTGTTTTCAGATATCAATGAATGTGAAAGGCCTGAATCATGTGTACATGGCTTTTGCACAAACTCATTTGGTGGATACGACTGTGAATGTTATCCTGGGTTTCTTGGTGAAACCTGTACCATCGGTAAGTTGTCTCGTTGAACTAAATGTAGAAACCATAGAAATTACCCCATTTTGAATATGAAAGGCGTATATGTATACATAGTTTTTGCGCAAACTCATTTGGTGGATACGACTGTGAATGTTACCCTGGTTTTCTTGGTGAAACTGTACCATCGGTAAGTTATCTCGTCTTACTAAATTGTGGTAACCAATGGAAATTACCCCATTTTGAAAGTGAAAGGCGTATATGTATACATGGCTTTTGCACAAACTCATTTGGTGGTTACGACTGTGAATGTTATCCTGGGTTCCTTGGTAAAAACTGTACCATCAGTAAGTTATCTCGCCTTACTAAATGTAAAATGAGAAATTACCACATTTTAACCCTTTGAATCATGATGGTGTGTTTCATGCGAGTTCCGTGTCATCAACTGGAGGAATCCATATTTGTTGTTGGGGTAGACCTTGGGGCTGCATGTTGAAAATATTGATTTGTCTACTATACGAATTCATGGAGCAACCATCTAGTGGAAACCATCGATTCCACTCCAATTTAAATCATTTCTTTTTTATTTGATTTGTATTGTGTGCTTAACACGGGTGGGATTGTGTGTAGGGTTGCCCCCCCCTCCCCCAATTCTGGCCAAAATGTCCTATAGTTTGAAATTCGGAGGACAAGTCACGAGTAGCTGGAAATTCCATCTATTTGGAATTCTGAATTTTAGAGCTTCTTTGGCGATGCTGATGTCCCCTTTACTTCCCAAAATTCCAACTCAGTTTCAAATCGGCAAAAATTGCAATTGTTACTATTTACAACTACAGTGTACGCAATATCGAACTTCATAAGTATGCATGATGTCAATCGGTACGAGACTTCTATAGTGCATTTATTTACCGTAATAAAAAAAATCCTCGAAATGCAGTTCAAGAAAATCACACCAAGTAAAATCGTTATCCTGAGTTAATTCCATCATTCACAGTTACAAAATCATGAAACATCGAAAATTGATCATTCCTGCATAAGATCTGATTTAATGTTAGGACAGTGTGAATTGTGCAAAGTTCTAAGCTCGAGCATTTGTTTAGCACATATTCAATTCCCAGAAGAATACCAAATAATAATAACCTGTTAATTCTGTCATAAATATGTTGCCATTTTAATTACCAGAATCAATTTTATGGCCTCTTTCATGGCTTCATTTTCAAAATCTTTCTCGGTAGTAAATTTCCAAAATAAGGGGAGGGACATGCAGGGAGGGTGGTTAATCCCTGTTGGAAATTCACTATCCTACACCCCCCAGTCGGAAACATCTAGCCACGTCCCTGGTGCCTGATTACAATGCTTCTGTGAAATCTCAACAACGAAGATTCGATGCAACTGACGGTTGGTACTTCATTCTTGAATATTATTATGGCGGTGGCAAGCTCGCTGGTTAGCGATCTGATGGCTTAATATTTTGTACCGCTAGATCTCTGAGATCATCTTGTTTTGCTGTCAGCGAAACGACACACTTTCAACAGCAAGGTTCACATCGTCTGCGGCAGGTTTACGGATAGAAAAGGCCTGCGTTCGTGGACAGAGCCTCCGAGCAACGGCGATCAACTGTCAAACAATTTAGCAAACCACCGAATTTCCATACCTAGATCGAAAGAGTTGGACCACGAGTCCCACAGGTCAGTATTAGAGTTAGTTAGCAGAAGAAAAGCTTTAACCCTTTACCTAACTTGAAAAGCAGACGACACTTGCAAACCAAAATTTTTGAATAACTAACTTTTTCATTTTTGTCTCAAAAACATAGGTAATGACCCCTCATTGGAACGAGATCGACGATCTCGTTCCAAAGAGAGGTCATAACCTATGTTTTGAGGCAGAAAATGAAAAAAAAATAATGAAAATTAATTGGAGATTTTTGTGAATAGCGTTGGCTGGTTTTGGTCGTTACGTTGGGTGAGGGTTAAAAGAGTATAGTGCTTTACAAAACATTGGGAAACAGATATTACAAAATTTTGCGGCTCCAAATGCCATCTCAAGCATGAGGACAGAGTGCCACAGCTGTGAATCACAAAATACGCATATGTCATACCAATGAGTTTCCAGGCAGTTTTAGGCTCTGAACATTTAGATGCATCAAGCGAATCCATTGGTGTCGACCAATCAGATTAAAAGAATTGGTAGATGATTTTGACCTGCTAGTAGGCGTTGCATGTTCTGGGACGGGAGTAACCTCATTACTGTTGTGGGTTTGCTTTTCTAATCCAAGAATATAACATTTATTTACGAGACACCACGACAAAACTTGATATGCTCGAGAAATCTTCTAATTTGTGCATATACTGCAATTAATCTGTCAATTTTGGCAACAGTGTATGTAGTTGTTTCGAGAGGAATATTGTTGTTATCCCTGCCTTTTGGGTGTACTTCGAATTATATTTCAGGTTCTCACATCACATTGTCTGCTGCGTACAGGGTAGTGATGTTGTTATCAGTGGCCTCGAAGCGGGGTGGGAGACCCCCCCCCCCCCCTCCCCATAAAAAAATCCCCAACGTTCCACCCCAAAAGATCCTGAATTCTACGTTCTGCATGAGGTATCAACAATCAAAATTGAAGATGAAATACTATACGTGACATTAGTTCGAGCCTCAAAATGTCCCAGTAGCGCCACTTTGGGCTTATTTCAAAATTTCTTAACAGAAGACCCAAGACAGGACTTTGAAAAATACATTTCCAGCTACAACAAACGCCAGAGGGACAACACTCCGTACCTCTCTCCTAGTCAAAACTTCGATCGTCGTGATATGCTTAAGACATAAAAACGTTTCGCCTCCTCGAAGGCATTCTGAAATTTAAAGATCTCTACAGCCTTCACGTCTCCCTCTTTATGCATGACTGGATGAACAAAAAACTCCCTATATCATTCGATAACACCTTTCAGGTCTACAAAAACCCTTCGGGGATGAATACAAGGCAGACTGGTAAAATAGAAACACACAAACAAAGAACACAATTTTCTGCAGAATTGCCGTTACATTCCTTCCCAAGAATTTGGAATAGAATAGACCCTCTACCTCAGCAACATAGTAGACCCAAGTTCAAACAATCATTAACGCATAAAATTTTAAGTACTTATTCCAGCCCAAACTTCAAGTGCGACAACCCAGCCTGTCCCGATTGTATCAGCCATCAAAACTCTCAGGTATCTCATCCTCCTCCCAGCATATGACCTATTGATCCCATCTAGCCACATAATTCATAAACAAACTATAAATATTCCTGTCTTTGAAAAGAATTTTTGTTACACTGATGCCAAACCGAGTTGATATATTTTTTATGGGAATGGCAGGAAGACAGCCTTTAAGGCTATGCCGTTTCCATGATGTATACTAGGTTATGTTCTTGTAGTTTGTAATGTTATCTCGTTGTTAATGTACTAGTATACTGCAGAATAAAGATATATTATTATTCATGTACCCCCCCCCCCCCCACCCCAATATACATTCCTGACATCGAGCCTGATTGTTACTCACGAAGGGATAACATAAGGAGTAAGGATTATGCACCGAAGACCAAACTTATTTGCTTTTAGCATACGTTTTTTGATGTTGTTCTTTGAAGGAATACTAGAAAAGATTCAATGTCGCTGTATATGTTACAAACTCAATCACCAGTAGTTTTATGACATAAATTTAGAGACTCTGGAAATGAAGGAGCAGGTCTGGAGCTTTCATCAACTATAGATCTGGTAGTGAAATGACAAAATGGTGGTTCTCTCTGGGTACTCCGGCTTCCTCTGCTCGTAAAATTGACACAAGCTGACCCTGGCTGTCCAAAGTGTCGTTAAACCCCAATAAATAAATAAATAAATAAATAAATAAATAAATAAATAAATAAATAAATAAATAAATAAATAAATGACGGAACACATACCTGTTGTTGAACTTAGATAATAACAGATTAGTCGACCATTTACTGTTAATTCACTGGGCTCAGCGTGTCGGAAGTTTCTACAAACGGTTGTTATTCAATTAGATAAATACTCCCTATTGTCGCGAATCACTCGCAATGCCCCATTGCCACTCAGTGACAAATAACGTTGAATGTTTGTCCAAACACAGTTTCCAACATCCTTTTGATAAAATAAGTAGGACAATATTTTCGTTGTTTGTTCCGTCATCGATCGTGCTCTTCACTGCCGCAATGATTTTTCTTCAGAAGTGAAAGAAACGTTTTTGGTGCCAAGATTTTAGTCAAGGAATATTTTTTATTACACGCCTATTCTATGTCATCCCCATCCACAGCAACACTAAACCATGCGGAAAATGAAAATCTGTTACGCACATATGCGCGGAACGGATATTGTTGACGGACTATTTTTAAATAGAAGCGAAAGTTCACTGGAATTTTCTACAAATCGTACAAAGCAGTTACAATTTGAAGCCCTTTCGATAGGTGAAAATCGCCCCCTCAGTTTCAATGTTCAACACAATTACAATTTGAATCTCTTGCTATAGCTGAAAATCGTCCTCATAGTTCCAATGTTGTCCGTAGGCAAAAAGAACACATTTGAACTCAGGGGACAAAATAGTAACACGGGTTCCTCTCGCAAATTTTTCTGCAATAAAACGTGTTCTTTTTGTTGATAGCTGTCAAATGAATTGCTGAATGTCCTTCTAATAATTGTTTTTAGAGACAAGAAAGGGTGTAATAGAGCCAGAACGACACATGAATGGGTTAATCGATATGGCACTTGTGCTAGCGCGGAAGGATAAAACTCGAGGCCTGCCGCCTCTATGTTTATCCTTCCGCGCTGGCACTCGTGCAATATCGATTTACCCATTCACACGCGAGTGTCGTTCTGTCTGTTTGGTGCCAAATCCAATTTTCTTCTGTAATTGGCTGATAAGGCGCACGGCAGCCGTTTAACTATTCATTTGCCCAGTGGTAGGAGTTCGGGGGTCTCGCATAGAAAAACTAAGAATATCCGAAGACCTAGAATGTATATAGGATATCCATGCTATTTTGCTGAATATCGTGAATTATCTCATGAGTGTGGACCTTAAGTACTATTTTTATTCGCACAAGCGCTCGTGAAAAATAAAACTTTCCGGTCCACACTCATGAGATAATTCCCGATATTCACTAAAAAAGCGTAAATTTTCTTTCTGTTATATGCCACGTGACATTTTACTGCGCGGTATTCAGCCCAATTCGACTGCAAACACTTTCAAACCAATAACAAAGATATGCTGATTGTTCCTTCAAAGCGACGTTCAAGGCGACGCCATGCGCCGAAGCGTGATGTCATTTAGGAAGCAACTGAGGAATATTTCTCGGTATCCATCGAGTCGATGGATATTGAGAAGTATCTTTTAGATAAGTTGCGATAATTTACAGGCTAACATATAATACAATCTATGAACCAAGGAACAGAATATTTTGCTTTGACATTATTATTCTTAACAGTATTCTGTGATGGGCAGTCCTCTCGTTAAGGAAACTCAGCTTTTTCACTCTGATTACTCAGAATAAAACTCAGAATAAACGACTTGAGGTGAGGTATATCGAAGGATCCAGTTACCTGACAATATCGCATCCCTTTCAAACAGAATGCTGAGTTTCTTAAGTTCCTATTTACCTCAATTGTTACTTCTTTTAATAATTTTTCAGACTTCAACGAATGCGACGCAATGCCTTGTGAAAATGGTGGTGAATGTATCGATGGGATGAATGGATATACGTGCTGCTGCCCGCCTCAGTTTAGCGGTGTGAACTGTACAGAAAATGCTTTTCAGGGTACTTAAACAACTAATTAGCAGATAGAGGTTTGGCCACATATTTTTGCGTAATCTATTGGTGAAAATAACAAGTGTGGTGTCTATCGGAAAGTGAATCAACTGTCGTTTTGTATTTGTGGTATTGCAAACAATATGTCTCCGTTTGATAGCACATTTTCAAATGTTTGCTCGTGGGGAAAACTTAGGGAACCCTCTCCACTAACCCATTTGTGGATTGGTGGAGACGGAACTCGTGGGGTGTATTCCCTGGGAAAATTGTGCATGGCAATCAACACTACAGCCCAGTCGCCGTGGACTGATCACTTTCCATGAGTGGGCAATATTTCCATGAAGGCAATAATAACAGATTCCAAAAACTAATTATAAGAAAAATCATCAACAAATTAATTAATGAAGCGCCGGGTACCGCCCGGTGGATCATTAATTAAAATTTTGCTGATAGGGATTTTATCACCTGGTAAAAGCATGTGTGGACATCGCTGCCTATGCGTGGTTTACGACCAGTTCACGACGGCTGTACTATACAACCAACAGATACATGCACATGTGCACTGCATTGCAGAATACAGAAAGCGATGACAACTTTGGCGGTGTATTGTTATGCACTCAGTTACGCAGCACTTGGGCTTTTTAATTAATACACGCTAAAAACTAAAGTGTTAAAAACAACACTTGAAGTGCTGTATTTAACACTTACTAAGTGCTGAACTAGCACTTTGTTCAAGTGTAGATATCGCAGAACTTGACAGGTGTTACAATAATACCACTTGACAAGTGTAATGTCGCGACACTTAAAAGGAAACAACGCAGATGACGCGGATCAGGCTCGAACTCTCGAGCCTGATCCGCGTCATCTGCGTTGTGTCCTTTTATGTACCCACCAAGCGCAAATCAAATTATGGACGATTCTGGAAGAACCACCAATGCTGGACACATGGGAAGTGCCATCCATTCAAGTTTCAGATGTCTGACGATTGTAATGTCTAAGTTCTTAAAGCATTGCACTTTGAGTGTTAAAATCAAACCCTAAGAGTTAGAATGGGTTTAACACCTTGAAAGTGTCAGTTTTAACACTTTCGTTTTTAGTGTGTATGATCGCATTTGTGATGTTTTAATACCACAGCATAAATTATCGCAGGCTCTTTACCAAATAATACAGATCACGAATCGGGAGTGATTTATAATCCCCCCCCCCCCCCAGCGCAGAAGAGCTGATGAAATCGCGTGTGCAGTATGTGGAGAATGCATTGTCACTAAAACACCTATGAAGTGGAGTTATCATCCAAAGTATCACTTTTAAATTGTGTACATACATGGAGTTCAACTGGCTGAAACTTTACTTGTGCTTGTCTAGTTTTTGAACAAATCAGCAATGTTTGGTTGGGTGGAATCTCCACTTTACAGGTGATTTAGTGATAATGCACTCTCTACGTACTGTAGATAACATATGTATCGATAGTAACAACACCTTCTAGTTTTCCAAATGGGACACGTTTTATTGGTGCTCAAACAAATGGAAACTTTTGACAGCACGAATCAATTGCATCGCATGCAACGTTCCGGGGCATGTTCATATTTTCGGCGCCACCCGTTATAAGAGACATCACTACGAACGGTGTGAACACTGGTTTGCATTTTCAGCGGCTTTGACCTTTTGGCAAAAACGACGAATCTGTAAGTTTCTTCCGTTCCTTTTGTTCTGCAAAATCGCAAGACCTTACATTTTCTTGTCGAAAATTTGGAGATTCGTTACAAAATTGAGTATTTTTGGACAAGATCAATATCTTCCTGTACAAACCCTTCGCAGATTATTAAAAAATTCGCAGAAAATAAAAAATGGTCGAATAAGTGATCGTGAATTTGGTCGTTTTCATCGGCGCAAAGTCTACGGGAGATTCGAAACAAATATCGTGTTTGTGAAGTAGCGCCTAAAATATATGTAATGGTAACCTCGACGTAAATAAATATCGCAGATTTGGGAAACAATCATTTGTGAAATGACGTAAGTTATTTTTACTTACCCTTTTTCTTGAAAATTGTGTCTCTTTCTCTCTGTAACAAGTTGAATTTTTATATCATTTAAATATGTCGGAAAATTAACCCAAATAACAAAACACATTTATCGCTGTAACCCTCGAAATGAATGAATGAATGAATGAATGAATGAATGAAGACGGTTATGCGGGAATTAATGAAAGATATTCAAAGTGTGCTTCATTGCTCTGTATAATAAACAAGTCATCTATTAGGCTAAACAAAGTAAATCTTTTGCGAGTGATCACGTTGCAAATTTCATTTTACAAATTTGAGCGAAATACTTCATAAGTGACAGCGTTAAAAATCCAAGAGAAATCTATCTAAATTTCAGTTTCACTTTGAGATATTTTTTCACATATTGAAACAAAATGTTTACCCAGTCAAAAAGAAGTTGAGAGATATTTTGATCTAAATTTCAACTTCGCTTAGAGAAAAACTTTCCAATCTGAGGAACATTTTTACAAAGATAAACGATTGTTTTGGATATAATAAAATGAATGAATTAAAAAAATATTTTATTAAGTTAAAAAAAAAAATTAAATTAAAAAAACTAGATTGTTTTAAAATCGCAAGAGGAATTTCCAGAATAATTCAACGAAGCACACCCGATACCGAGAGGGCGTCCCACGCCATGTTTGCTGGAAGCCTTTTTGGCGGTCCAGTCTAGTATCTATTGCAATAATATTTCCAAATTTAGAATGGCAAATGTTAAAAATGAAGTTGAATAGAAAATTTAAACACAAAACGTACGATTGATACCCTCGACGTTGTTAACGTCATAACTCCCTTTACCTACCATGAAAAACAGACGACACTTGCAAAAAACGTTTTTGAATAACTAATTTTTTTCATTTTTTGTCTCAGAAACATAGCTTATGACCCCTCTTAGAACGAGATCGCGAGCTCGTTCCAAAGAGGGGTCATAACCTATGCTTTTGAGACAAAAAATGAAAACAATAATGAAAATTAATTGGCGATTTTTGTGAATAGCGCTGGCCGGTTTTGGCCATTACGTATGGTAAAGGGTTAAAAAATGTTTCAACTTTGGTTCCCCTCTACAGTTTCGCACTATTGTACAGAGTTAAAGTTCTAAACATAGGGCATATGTTGAAACTAATAAATGCCATGTAAATTGGTATGATAACATTAAGATATTTGTTGGGCAAGAGAATTTGAAGTTTTGATCCTAAAGTTGGATCTGATGCATAGGGGTAAATTACCAGATGAATTAAGGGAAACAGTGGCTTCGAAAAACTGTCTATTTTTAAAATGTCATTTTTACACGGGTTTGTCACCAGACATGTAACTAAAAAATGAGACGGAAACATGGAATTTGTTTTCACATTTTAGAAACAGGGGATTATATGCTCCAGAGTTAGATGCGTGGGGATACTGGGACAATTCTGCTTTTGAGGCTGTTGGGTGGCTGAAAATGTCTGGTATCGGCATTTTTTCATGCAACTTTGCAAGTTGATGTCTGGCCTTTGACAATAAATTATTTCACCCACATTCAGATTATTTATTTTTACGTAGTCAGGTAGTGTTATATGTTTTTAATGGTTTTGGGAAATGTAATACATATTATGGATTAGATAACTAAGTTACAGAATATTTGCATTTGAAGAGAGTGTATGGCATGTCTTTTAGAAAATGCCCCGAAAACTATGGATCGGAACCATTATATTTTGGACTGCGAGTACTAAAATACAGGATCATTTCGACTTCTTGCAGTGAAATTTAATTTTGACGTTTTTCCGAGCATCGATAGGCATTTACGTGATAGCATCAACAATTTTCAGGTTGAAAAGATGCAAACTGACAATACTTGCTTTCAAATATTCCCCTAGCCGCATGTACTACATCTTTAGAGCTATTTTTTTTGTAGTTAGGGGAGTAGGGCTGTGAGAAAATACGAAGGGGTGTTGTTTACGTCATATCCCCGGACTCTAACGTCGGATTTTTAAAATGTTTATGACTTTGTGTTTGGAATCCTGAATACTAAAAGGTCACATGCTCAAGACTTTAAAAAGTTGAACTTAATTTTTACGTTGTTTGCACCTCAGTCACGTTTGGCGTCATGGCATGAGTTTGTTGTTTCAGTGAGCATACAAATGTGCCGAAACATCATACCAGCTATCCTGGGCGCTGTATGTCTGGTTTTAGTTTCTTTAGAGGTATATTTCGCCATTGTTGGGGTACGGGATGTATAATATTGGAGGGGATGTAAAAACATAAACAGACGTAAAAACGATCGGCAATGACGTGAAATTAAAAATTCCCCCAAAAGGTATTTTTTTATTTTTCGAGCTCTACTACATACTACATATTCGTGTAAAACGGACAAATCTGAAGTTTTCCGACGCTGAGGCCTTAACGGCACCAAAAGGAAGGTCACCCGAATTGTTCACCGGCTCAAAACTATGGGCTTGTTTAGATATGCTTTATATTGGGGGATATATTTGCCAAATTTCGAAAGTAAGTGTTCAACAAGAATCCACATATTAGACGTTCGTGAAAAAAACGTCAAATTAACGTCATTTTGGAAGGCCACACGAATTGTTCGCCGCTTCAAAACTAAGGGCATGTTTAGATATGGCTTATATTGGGGAATATATTTGCAAAATGTCGAGAGTAAGCGTCCAACAAGCGTCCAGAAATTAGACGTTCATGGAAAAGCGTCAGATTAATGTCTTTTTGGAAGGCCACACGAATTGTTCGCCGACTCAAAACTAAGGACATGTTTAGGTATGGCTTATATTGGGGAATATATCTGCAAAATGTCGAGAGTAAGCGTCCAACAAGCGTCCAGATATTAGACGTTCATGAAAAAAACGTCAAATTAACCTTATAATGGTTTAAATCTGAAATTGTGATAACTGCATTTAATAAAGACATCATGAAAGTAAAAGTGTGTGAATTTCATAGTTATCTGTATTATTTATACGGAGGTGTGGGTTATAGAAAATGGGCGTTTTCAGTGAGAAATGTGCAAAACATCCCCTAAATTTGAAGGGACGTAAAAAGGTAAAACATGGCGATAAATCAGAAAACCCAAAATATATTTTTTAAGGTGTACGACATACTAAAGTTTCGTGAAAATCAGCAGACGTTTAATTTTTTTGTAACGTCACGTCAATAACGTCACCCGAAAATGCGACCAGTGGCCTTCATAATTTCCCCGGCCAGTACCACATTTTTAGTTATGGTTTTTATTGGAGACGATAATTGAAACATTTGAAAGAGAAGGCTTCATACTCTATGTATGTGCGTTAAACTATCTTTGTCTTGAGGTTGTTTATTCTGTGCGGTTTTGCCTCGTAACAATTTATTGGGGAATTCCCGAAGGCACTTTCCCATAAATTGTGAGTGATGGATCACGTCTTATTGGCAGGATCTCATTGGAGACCCCGCAGGGTACCGGGGAAGGGGAGAAGTAGGAGAGCGATGGATCGTGCCTTATTGGCAGGATCTCATGGGGAACCCGCAGGGGACCGGGGTAGAGAAGTAGAAGGAGAGCGATGGATCGTGCCTTATTGACAGGATCTCATGGGGGACCCCACAGGGGACCGAGGAAGGGAAGTAGTAGGAGAGCGATGGGTCGTGCCTTATTGGCAGGATCTCATGGGGGACCCCGCAGGGGACCGGATAAGAGAAGTAGTAGGAGATGTGGATACCCAGTTGTAGAAACCATGGATTTTACGACAGTTAGCCCCCTAGTCCCCACCAGTCCCAAATAGTCCCTATCAGACCCCACTAGTTCCCACCAGTTCTCAAATCACCCCAAAAACGACTATATTTGATACGGATTTCCTCCAGAATATTTTGTAGCAGAGCAGCACGTAGTGCTATAGTACATATGGGGCCCCTGGGGGTAAGTTCGATTGAACCAGAGTAGTCTTTCTCGTTAGGACCCCCCCCCCCCCCGCATCCTTTTTTTAGAACCGCTATACCATGGCTTATAATAGTAGCATGCAGTACTATAGTACGGAGGGATCCACTTGGATTATCGCCAACTGATAGACAACCTCCATGAAAGCATATATCATTCCTAATGCCAAGAATCTATCGAGTAGTTACTGATAAGTCATTGCTCGAACTACTCGAATCTCATCGAGCAAATGTGCTATTGAGCAATTGCTCGTTCGAGTGACTCGCACATACAACTCTTAGCCTCATTTCGGTATGTGAGGATATCTATGACCTGGTATTGTATTATTTGAGGATACCTTCTGGATAATCTCTTTTTGTCATATGTGCTTATGTGAAAAGGCACAATATGCCACATTGCACTAGCACATAGACACATGCTGGATGTGCCGATATGTGCTTATGTGAAAAGGCACAATGTGACACATTGTGCACTAGCTCATAGGCACATGCTGGATGTGCCGATATGTGCTTATGTGAAAAGGCACAATGTGACACATTGTGCACTAGCACATAGGCACTTACGGGTATTTGGGGATACCTATGACCTGGTATTGTATTATTTAAGGATACCTTCTGAAGAATTTATTTATTATTTATTTATTTATTACTTCTGTAATACATATGGAATATTCACAACGTATTTTAGTCATTATTGATAAAATCAAGGGACGAGTTTGGATGGTTGATGCAGATGCATACAGTGATATTAGTTTCGTTCTGGGTTATTTGTTTATTTATTGGTGTTTAAGGTCACATACTTATGCACAATGGCTAATCGTGACGGGACAGTTTTACGGGTGGAGGAAGCCGGAGTACCCGGAGAGAATCAACGAGCAACGACGAGCAGCTGTCAGCTCTCCAACATCGAAACTCTGAACTCTGCACTGCAGCACAGGCAGGGTTAGATTGGTTGAAGACATGCGCACCATCGACGTGCAGTACGCCTCAGTACACAGCGTCATCGTGCCCCCATGTAGGTAATCGGGGTGAAGTGTCTTGCCCAAGGACACAACGCAGTTGCCGCAGGTGGGATTCGAACCGAGGACCTCGTTCTGGGTTAACGTAATGTGTGTTTGATGAAGTGAAAGCTTCCACGCCCTCAAACGCCATCAATGGTGAGGAGTTATCGCATTGATTGACTTGATGCCATCTTGGCAGGTAGGCAGGTTGAGTTGCGACTTGTTTCACTGTCGTTCCAGCAGTCACGTTTGATAGAGAACAGTGCACCAATCCTTTTCAAACTGCCTCGATCCTGCTATCCATCTTCCTGTCTCGTTCATACATCTTTGGCCTACTTTATTCAGCGGGGTCATGTGCATGTATAATGTTATAATTGACAAAAGAAGTCTCTATGTTTTTTTCTGCGAGCACCAAACTGAAGCTGTAACACACTATAAGTTTATATTGATTGAAAATTTACTTTCCCATTGATAGCCAGCCCGCTGTGGGCAACTCTAACCAGGGACCAATACTACAGAACTTTTACAATTGTATTTTCTAAAATTGTATTTTCTAGAATTGTATTTTCTCGAATTGTAGTCATGTGACTGTGGGCGGTTCTGGTTGGTTCTTGCATTCAGATTCTTTCAATATCGTTCACAAATCCTGGGAATTGTCCAAGATCACATTCACCATCATTGTACAACAAACACCAATCAACATCGCTCAGCCTTCTGTGATACACACGATGCAGACGCTTGTTGAACGTAGCTTGTTGCATCACCTATCATGTAAGTCACAATGTGTCTTTATTTTTCAGACTGTCCAACCGACCAAGGATACAATGTACATATTCGCGAAGAGATGGTGCTTTGTCTCAAATTAACTGCCACAGGGACCAGTCAAACAGCTGCCATGGACGATTGCGACAATGATGGGGGATCTCTAGCACTGATCGCTGATGGAGCGATGCACGCGTTTGTCAGGGATATTGTTTTGGCATTCTTAGTGAGTCCAGGTGAGTGGGTGTTGATTTTGAAATCTTTAGAGCAGAATGTCGTTATTCAAGTAGCTTGTATTTTGGTCACGTATACATGCTAAAATACAGGCTGCTTGTAGACAATTACGAATTCACACTGAAACAATTCCAATAATTTCTCAATTGTCAATTCTCGATTGCTGGAATACTTATTGACCACGTAGACAAAATGTTTCAGCCGCCGTCATCTTGTGCAGGGTGGGGTGTCCGAGATTCGATCTTTGAGCAAGGAATTTTGCAAAATTTTATTGGAGTGGTGGCCTAGTCCTAACTTAGACGCTTCAAAGAAAATGAGAGGAGGTGTACCAACCGGAAGGTTTTTGCTAAGAACAGCTAAGCCTCCTCACCATGATGGCCTTCCAAATATCATTACCCCCCCCCCCAAAGTAAAAATAAGAAAAAACAACAAAGCGTAAAACCGGCCAGGTCGCACCCTATTATAGAATCCTGGTTATGCACGTGTTTCGTTCTAATAACTTGAGCAAATAACATGCATTCCCTCCCCCATCCACACACCCGGAATTTCCCAGAATCAAATGAATGCGAGATGAATCGCTATCTAAACCCGAATATGAAAGTGGAGACAGGACTTAAATATTAATAACCCCGTTAACAGAAGATATCGTCCCTTCACCACATAAAGTCACAATCTGGAATGCTTTGCAGCTGGGTCTTCATGCACTCTAGGAACGATTCGATTCATAACGAGCCACTGTATTGTCACTTTGTAGAAGCATCGCAGTGAAGCAGAAAGTTTGATGTTCCAACTTTTTTCTTGCTACCTCAAATTGGTTTAAATAACATGTCCTTGCATAAGATGAATCACATGCTTTGCTCAATCGTGTTATTATAATCTGCAGTCCCACCCCCTGTCAAATTTGTGATGTGACATGGCATAGACCACTATAATTGTTGTTTCTATAGTTCGTTGTTGCATACAATCTCCGCGGAATGGTCATAATCCACGCGTGGGCTGTGATGTCCATGCAAATGTTTACCAAGTAATAAAATCATAAGCATCAAATTTTTAATTAATGCATGGCCGTCATGTTCTCTAGGGACGATTCGGTTCATAACGGGCGGGTAATATTTCCATATTAGATTCCAAACTCTAATTATAGGAATAATCATCAAAAGTTTAATTAATGAAGCACCGGGTACAACCCGGTGCTTCATGAATTAAAATTTTGCGGATGGTAATTTCTATTACATTGTGAACGCATGCGTGGAATACGACCAGTCCACGGCGACTGTACTGTAGATTGATACTGGTCATTGAAGAAAATATGATCGACGATCTAAAAGGTACTAACCCTCTCGGGAGGATATATCATTATTTGGTAGAGATTTAGATGTTATACCAATGAACAAACCCGGGCCGAAAACGGGCCGGGCAATATTTTCACGGATGCATTGATATTAGATTCCAAACACTAATTATAGAAATAATCATCAAAAATTTAATTAATGAAGCACCGGGTACAACCTGGTGCTTCATTAATTAAAATGTTGCTGCTGCTGATTTTTATTATCTGGTAAGAGCATGAAAAAGATTTGCCTTACCAGGCATACTGAAGTGGTTCAAAGCTGAGTTCCTATACATGTATGTTGAGAAATTAATGATGGCAATTATACGGATTAGGAGGATGAAGAGAAGACAGGAGTGCATTGCATGGGAAATGCAACGCAAACTGAGATTCAGAGTAGTAAGTGGAATTTGTAGAATTGGAAGAGGAAACCTCCGACTTTGTGAATAGAATAAGAAACAATAACACTCTCAAAACACTGCAAGAGATCCGAGTACATTTTTTTGTAAGGCTAAACAAAATTATTACCACTTTAGCGGGCGTTCCTTAGGCCATTATCGCTAATTTCCTGGGCATTAATACGCGATAAATGCCCAGGTCATCACGTGACGTGCTGGGCCGCTAATGGGTTTTCCTCCTAATTAGCGCCCGCGGCCCGACACGTCACGTGACCGAATTATCTACCATTCCCAATCTTCTGTTTCTGCTTTGTAAGTTCGGATGCTGTGCTTGGTAAACAAATCTCACAGCAGTTACTTGATGTGATTACACCAAATATAACCCATTTACTGAAACATAAGGGGCCAAATAGTGATATAATGTGAGTATATTTATGTATCATTCTGTTTTTTGAAGCTGCCAAACTCCGATCCTGGATTTTTAACATCGGTTATTTCGTACTTGTTTTTAAAAAAACTTCCAAAAATAAACTCCGACAACTCATGAATATTCAACTACTTTGGCTTGTTTTGATCACATGGTATTGTTTGCAAACAGACGACACGCGTTCATTGTTATTTTGAGGTTACTTGAATGTCCTCCCCTATTAGTGGTAATAATAGAAATAACATGATTTTTGTCGGGCGTTATGGTTTATGAACGGCCCTTCAGAAATGATTAACAGCCCTTGGGCTATTAGCGGCCCTCGACTTCGTCTCGGGCCGCTAATAGACCCTTGGGCTGTTAATCATTTCTGTAGGACCGTTAATAAACCATAACGCCCGACAAAAATCATTTTATTTCTATTATATCATTTCTGTAGGGCCGTTAATAAACCATAACGCCCTCAAAAATCATCTTGTTGATATATTAATCTTTTGATTCTCAGGCAGACGCGCATTCGTTTTTTTCTGCTCACGTCCGTCATATTTATTTCGGAGGCAAAATTCAAACTGTATAAAACTATCATAGGGTGTGATTTTAGTGGTATCGCATCGCGATTTGCGACATATCTTTTTAACTGGTTGAGGGCTAGATTATTTTTGGTTCTGAATTTGTTCATCAAAAATAGTCAAAATTGTTTTATTACAAATAAAAGGCACTCTCCAATAATTTGTAATAGAAAAATAGTATAAACAAACTATTATTTATGTTTTACTGAATACGAAACATGGGCAATGAAAATGATGGCTTCCGCACTGATAGCCTCATTTTTTGAAAGGCCTGATTGTGGCTTCTAGCACTCGACCAGTTAAAAAACTCATTATTTTTTATCTCCATAGTTGTTGTTCTATATTGATTTTGTGTTGTATGATCACTATTGCAAAAACAAAACTATCAGTGAAATCAACATGGAAGCTCTAGGCTCTTGCAACTGGATTTTAGTCATCGGCGACCATTCCATCAGGAATAAAAAACAAAATTAAAAACTCCCTTCCTCATTCGTTTTAAAAACAAATTGCCCGAGAATCAATTATTTAATTTTGTTTGGCCTAATTATTTCGTTTGATTTAATATATAAAGAGGTTATTACTTGGTTAGTTTTACATCGGGCGAGATATCAGCCCTCGGTAACTTAACACCAGCCTTCAAACGGTCTGAGACGGACGTGTAGTTACATCATGCTAATATATCGGTCGATATGAAACTATACGTGACCATGCAATAATCGGTAAAATTTGCTGTTTGCTCCTGTAACATTTTCATCTTACCTGTTGACTTGTAAATGCACATTTGATTAAAACAAATTAGGTTCAAATTATTTGACGTGATTGGCCCCAATGGCTTTAATGGTTGGTGGGATGTCAAGCGGACATACATTTATACAAACGAATATACAAGCCCGATTGCTGCACTGTTTCTCAAATGGATTGGTTTATTTGATTATGTCATCGCATCCATTTACAATATTTAAAAGTTTATTTTGAGAACACTGGTGTAATTGCCTCAAATAGCAAAGTAAATTCCCATCAACTGCGCATTCATTTCATTATCTAATCAAGCTTACTGATGTGTTATTTCCATTTGGGAGTTATCTTGTAAAATGCATTTTCTTCCTTCTGTTATAGGCTTCCTGTGGGTGGACGGAAAAGACTTGTACAACAATGACACCTACTTCTCCTCGATGAATGAACCAATTCCCTTCACACAGTGGGCGTCCGGTGATCCACATGGTGGGAATCAGGATTGTGTCATCCTCAATCCATCGGATGTCTTCAATTTCAATGATGCACAGTGCACGAATACTTACGGCTATATCTGCCAAGTACATGTTATGTAGTATAGCACAGAACGTGAAAACGATTATGTAGCACTGCAAACAATGTAATAAAGTTAAATAAACACCTGAATTTAGTGCTATATGCTTTCCTTTTCATTGTTGACACTTATTTATACCATGATTACCTCTTCTGCTATATATGAAAAGCCTATGACATAAATTTTAGCATATACACCAACTGTGGTGAACACGCCAGCAATGGAATTTCAAGAGTTAAAATTTACACCTACAATGGAACTACATCTTTGATCTTTGGTGACGTCGACCTGAATGCGAACTTGTCTACATTTATCACGTAGCCTCGCGAAGAGTGAAATGAAAGTGGCAATTATTTATTACGTTTTTAAACGGGTTTACCTCATAAGATGCCAAAAATTAACAAACATGCATTTTCTCATGCTAATAAAACATCCATAACTCGAAATAATATGTCATTAGAACGAAAAAGGCTCAGTTTCACTTTCCATTTCGTTCGGCGATACAATTGCTAGCGGTAGTACCTCCCACCGATGCTCATGTAAACAAAAACAGATTAGCACGTACGTACGTCTGCTGTACAGTAAAATCGAGAAAAAATAATAGCGACTCTTAATAATCTGACGATCAAGGTATAAATAAAATATACCCATAGCAGATTGGTGTACCAAATGTTCACCACTCGTGGTCAAGTGGTGTTAGCCGCGCGCCGAAGGCTCGCGGTTAGCGCCACTTCACCACTCGTGGTGAACATTTGGTACACCAAGCTACTATGGGTATATTCTATATTAATGTTCTAAAACTCCGATGGCCGTTTCTGCATGAACAAAATAGTTGCGGGATGGAGTTGGACGTATTTGGTTTCTGAATCTGTTCAGCAAATTTTCGAAGGCGATCGAATCGAATACCGAATCGAATACAGCTTGCTATTCTAGAATCGAATCGAATATCGAATAGTATTTATTAGAATAGTTACCGACAATGCCAACGGGATAAAACGTCGTGTTTTAGTTCGGAACATAACCATGTTTGCCCGTACCCCCATTCCATGTGCCGGTGACAGATATATCTGGCGCCGGCACATGAAATAGGAAGTATAGGCGACGGATAAATTCGTCGCTGGCACTGAATGAGGAGTTGCGTAAGATGAATTCGTTTTTTTTAAGCTGATGTGCGCCTTATTTTTAAAACACGCTTTCCTCCCGCCGATACCCGGTGCATTCCGACAGAGGGAACGATTGCAAGGGTAATCGGAGAGATTCGATAGATATTCGGCACAGATTGCTGAATCGAATTCGAATAGAATACTGCCGTCTAATCGAATATCATTTCTAATATCGAATATTCGCAGGGCCCCAAGAGAGAGAGAGAGAGAGAGAGAGAGAGAGAGAGAGAGAGAGAGAGAATTTTTTTCATGCCAACATTGTATTCAACAACCATCATTGCAACCTTATTCGAAATTAGCAGAAACGGGGTGCACAAACTCTTTACTCTAAGGATGTTACTACAACATTCCCACTTTGATTCATCTCCTCGACGGTCTTTAAAGATAAGAAAAATGCACATTTTTGGCTCCAAATTTAACAAATCTCCCCATCGGGCCGAAGCAACAGCGCGCAAAAATAATTATTTTAATCTGTATCATTGCTTGCAGGGAGATTCTACAATTTCCAGGGCAACGTGAGGCTTCCATAACAATTTCGTTCTATTCGATTGGATTTGCGCTGATACGGACATTTTCAAGTCGTCGAGATTTTCTAAAAAATCTACCAAGTGTCTCCTCTTGAACTCTTCTTCTGTCCTCAGGTGTTCTGCACAAAAGATGTGACCTGACGCTAGGAGAAGGGTTCAAGGTGGTTCCGCTTCCGAACTAATTTAATTCCGTTCATGAATATTCCGCTTCGATAGTCTTGCCCAAAGAAACGAGTCGACGGTGAAAATAATACTTTCGCGGAGACTGGCACTATTGTGGTTGTAAGAAGGTGAAATATTTACAACTTGAAGAGCAGTGAGGTTCGATTCGAGATTCGATTGGATTGGGAATCTTATACCTGATAATCCCCGATCCGATTCGATTCGATCAGAAATAAGAGATACTAAAAACCCGAGTTCTACTTCCCAAATCACGTTGGTACTTGGTGGCGTAAATCCCGTTTTGTGAGGAAAGAACTTGATTACTTTGGTTTTCGAGAATTCTGAGTGGAGGTGGGGAAATCGCCATATACGTGAGAAACTCGATAGCATTCTAGCATTGACCGGAACTAGAAATACCAAATATTGAATGCCTTTGGCTTCAAGTGAGTCTGTAATACACAAACACACACAGAAGTTCTAGGCCGTCCAACTCTGCCCCATAAACATGGAATCTTATTTCTGCCTCTATAGAACGTGCTCTGAACAAAAATATCAGTGACGTTGTGGTAACAGGTGATTTCATTGATGATCAGCTAACGTCCAACAATGGTCCAGTAAATTATTGTTGCAAAAATACAACCTACACCGGATCATAAATCAGCTACCGTACTTCACGGAAACTTCGAGCACCTTCTTAGATTTAGTAATCACCAATGACCAATCGTTAATCGTCAACCAAGACGTCGGCGACCCCATCTACAGTGAATTGATTCGGTACCACTGCCCTGTCTTTGCAGAACTTAAACACTTACGCGAACGTCCTAAGTCTTTTAAGCATAAAATATGGCTTTACAATGAAGCTGATTTGAAATTTCTAAACCTTAAACTAGTCCAAACCGACTGGTCTGATGTTCTTTTCAATAACCCGTACCCATTATTAGTATGTCATTTCAAACACCATTGAAAGCCTGGCATCCAGATTCGTCCCTCATAAGATAATAGTATCAAGACAAAAACGATCCGCCATGGATGCACAACGGAAGTAGATTGATAAATCCCAAAACACTCCACAGTCATGGACAAAATACGTAATCAAGTAATATCACTTGTCAGAAAATCAAAGGCAAACATACAACAACAAAAATAGAGAACATTCTCAATAATTCTTCGTCCCTCTCCCTATACTGGTGGAAAACACTAAAAAATTGATTGGTGATAAAAAATCTGACATTCCAGTCCTCCAACACATGGGTAGTTTATTGTCAACCAATCTCGACA
This sequence comes from Pictodentalium vernedei, assembly GCA_031216915.1. NCBI lineage: Eukaryota > Metazoa > Mollusca > Scaphopoda > Dentaliida > Dentaliidae > Pictodentalium > Pictodentalium vernedei. The sequence goes on along the minus strand of CM062297.1, from coordinate 400,625,544 downwards.
AAGCGGAAGCATTTAATGACTACTACTTCTGCTCGATATCCGCTGTTGATTCACTGCATCTGTTCCGTCAGACCCCGTGACTCTGAATAGCCCTGACTTAGATGAGATAATAATCCATGAATCTGATGTAGCATGGCCCTCAAATCGATTAAAGCATCCAGAGCTTGTGGTCCTGACAATAGCAGTCCACGGGTTCTTAAAGAATGTTCTAACAGCCTAGTAAAACCATTAACGCAAGTCTTCAATAAGTTCCTAGCAGAAAGCTACTTGCCTATCGAATGGAAACAAGCGAACGTGTCACCTGATTTCAAGAAAGGCAACTCTAGTCTTGTTAGAAACTATAGACCCATTTCTCTCTTAAGCTGTTTGGGCAAAACTTTTGAAAATGTATCTTCAAAACAGTTTTTCACTTCCTCAACACTAATACCCTTCTCGCATCATTCCAGTCAGGCTTTACACCTGCCGATTCAACGACATTCCAACTCACTGAAATATATAACACTATCAGCTGCGCTTTAGATGAAGGTAAAGAAATATGTTTCGTTTTCAGTGACGTGAGTAAAGCCTTTGATAAAGTCTGGCATAAAGGTCTACTATACAAACTGCAAAAGATAGGCATCAAGGGTGAACTGCTCAAATGGTCTGAGTACTACTTGAGTGACTGGCATCAACGGGTAGTCATCCAAGCAGAATCCTCACCCTGGAAAAATGTAACTGCAAGCGTCCCCCTGGGATCTATACTTGGTCCCCTACTATTCATCATTTATATTAATGACATTGTTGAGAATGTCTCATGTAATATCAGGCTTTTCGCTGATGACACGTCTCTTTACCTCATCGTCGAAGACATCATCCACGCAGCTGAGCTATTAAGGAATGATATATTTCAGATAAAATCTTGGTAAAAACAATGGCTTGTTGACATTAATACACAAAAAGCGAATCTATGGTAATATCCCGAAAAAAAGGAGAAACCGCTACACCCATCACTGAAAATCTCAAATTCCGATATCAATGAAGTAGGTTACCATAAACATCTCGGAATAACCTTTAATAACTCCTGATCCTGGAGATACCACATAAGTGAAATAACGACCAAAGCGTGGAAGAGGGTTGGCCTCCTTAGAAAATACAAATTCAGCCTGGATCGGAAAACCTTGGAAAACATTTACCAGCATTTATACGCCTGGCCTAAGATACTCCGACGCAGTCTGAGACAATTGCACCAATCAGGAATGCGAAATCATTGAACAAATCCATTTAGAAGCAGCAATGAATATAACTGGTGTGACGCGAAGTGCTTGTAAAGCTCTTTTGTATGCAGAGACGAATTTGGAGACGCGAAAAACATAAACTTAAACAATTCTTCAAACTGTATTACACCTAGCCCTTGCATACCTTTCATGCCCCACTCTCCAAAAGCTGTCTGCAACACACGATTATAACTTGCGTTACAACACGGATTTTAGAATGCCCCTCTGTCACACTCAATCGCATCAAAGATCTTTCCTGCCATCTACAACTCAGCTTTGGAAGACATTACCTAGTGAAATTCGCGAAAACAACTCTATATCAATTTCTCAGCATATCTCAACCGTAACAAATTGCTTGTTCAAAGCTACTTTTATCACGACAAATCACGAAAGGCACAGGTACTCCACTGCAGGTTACGCCTGTCTTGTAGCAACCTAAACAGCCATCTCTTTAACAAACACCTTTGTACAATACCCTTATGCAGATGTGGCATGCGTGGAACTATAGCGCATTATTTGTATAACTGTCCTTTCTACTTGACCTGTAAGAAGTGCTCTTTTAGGCCAATTAGGGTATTACTTAAATAGCGACATTCTTCTTCATGGGAGTATTCACTATATCCCCCAGGTCAATAAAGTAATATCAAAAGTGTACAAGAATTTATTACGGAGACAACAGGGGGGGGGGGGGGGGGGGGGGCATCAAAAATTTGCAAGACGTGACGTGGGGTGGGTGGGTCTCTTGAGTGCGCCAAAAATGTGCATTTCCAACTTGTGCAATTTCTTGAATGTTTAAAAAATATATCAATATTTCAGCTAATATATACCATCATTTGTGTTTCAAACCTTACAAATGATGTTGTACATCACAGTCTTAAAAAAAATACATCATCAGGAGGCTTTATATGTGAGAATATTGGGCTTAATCTGGGAAAATGTCACACGTTGGTAGGGGGTGGGTGTCTTGTTCGAAATGTAGAAAATGTGCAGACAATATTTTGGGAAAATTCTCTCTGATGCACTAAATTCAACCCAAGTTATTTATTTATTAATTTGTTTATTTATTTATTTATTGGTGTTTAACGACACTTTAACAACCAGGGTCATATCGTGTCGGTGACAGGTTTACGGGTGGAGGAAGCCAGAGTACCCGGAGAGAACCACCGAACAACGACGAGTAGCTGTCAGCTCTTCAACATCATAACCCACGGCTGTACTACACACTGCACAGCGGTACTGCGTACTACAGAGCACAGACAGGGTTAGATTGGCACCTCGGCGTGCAGTACGTCTCGGCACACAGCGTCATCGTGCCCCTGCGTGGGCAATTGGGGTAAGTTTATTTTGGATTTTAATGGAGAGTGGGGGTGGGTTTCTGAGAACGGTAGTAGAAAATTTGCACGTAGTGGGTGGGTGGGTGGGTGTAAAAAGGAGCCAAATAAAAAATAGGACGTCACGTCTTGCAAATTTTTAGTGCCCCCCCCCCCCCCCCCCGGAGACAAAACGTTTTTAAACTCCTCTATATTTAGAAGTGCCAATAAGCTGACAAGAAATGACCCCGTGGTGAACACTAGCCAAGGAAAGCAGTGCTAGATTGCTGAGGTAGCAACACTCCTACGTACAGGTAAGTAGTTCTACTTTACTGGTATCTTGGGAACCGATACAAAATGCTTAGGGGTGCTAGTTATCCTTGGGCTGTGCACAAAATCTCTTGCTTTTTGAAGCCCCAATATATTATTAATGATCGTGTTCGTTTTTGGTCGTATTCGTGTTACGTTTTGACTTTTGATATCGCCTGGTTTCACAATTCGTTACATTATTCATTACATTAAACAAAAGACATTACAAAAAATATCCGATTTGGCTTAATCGAATATTTATGACGTCGTCATCCGAAAGAGGCAAAATGCGAAAATTTGTCCGATATTGATAGAAGTTAGTATGTTGATAGTTCCTATCATCCTCTTCCAGTAAGGTCTGGAATTGTTCAAATATCTCTTACCGGTTTGGAGTTATAAGACTTGACATTTTGGGATAAAAACTTTTTCGAAAAATGTTCAACGTTTCACCCACCTGAAAAGGGTGCTCTCTTATATCCGATTTCCATACAATTGTACACGCGGTTAGATCTTCAGATTCCATTGAATATGTATTTAGTCTCAACGCCCTATCTTTAACCGTTTCCGAGTTAGAATCGAAAGAAATATCGCCATTTCATATATATATTGAACCCTCCCGGAAAGAACACTTCTTTTTATCCAATTGGCTTGAAATGTTGCACATGGATAGTGTCGGATAGACCATCGAATTCTATGGGTACGTAGTTTTTCACTAGTTATTTGTTTATTGGTGTTTAAGGTCACATATTTCTGCACAATGGCTAACCATGACCGTGACAGTTTTACGGGTGGAGGGAGCCGGAGTACCCGGAGAGAACCACCGAGCAACGGCGAACAACTGTCAGCTCCCCAACATACCAATTCCACACAAGCAGGATTAGCATTGGTTGAAGACAGGTGCACCATCGACGTGCAGTACGCCTTAGTACACAGCGTCACCGTGCCCCCATGTGGGCAATGGGGTGAAGTGTCTTGCCCAAGAACACAACGCGGTTGCCGCAGGTGGGATTCGAACCAAGGACCTCTCGGCTTGCAGCCTGCACCTCTACCAACTGAGCCACTGCGCCCCCTTTTTCACTGGTTAAAGTATCGCTTAATCTGTCTTTTTGGAAAATTTCGGAAAAAGACAATATTTCGCTGTCGGCCAACTCGCATTTTACAGAGTCCGTTTGTCGCGAACACTTTTGCACATTGATAAATGTTGACATGCCATTGTCACATGGTTTTGCAGTGTAGTTATATCACTCACCGTCCGTGAAGTACGTTCCTTTGAAGTTTTTCAGTAATCCTTTTTAGGAAAATACTTTACGCTGCTGCTAACTTGAAATGTTGATTGCCATTTGCGGATTCTGTTTGTCTCAAAATGCAGTGCGTGACTGCGTGTGCATCCTGGGTCAAACCGAAATCTGGGGACTTTCTATGTTCGCGCTATAAAAAGCAAACATAATCAGCTATAGTTTGCATATTAGGGACAGAATAGTAGAAATTACTATAATAATAATAATAATAATAATAACGCTCATTTGTCGCAAAGTTTTGCGACAAATGAGCGTTATTTTTATTATTATAATCAGCTATAATTATTACTGAAGAGTTGCTATTCTCGTACCAACATTTAAGGGGTGTGTGAAGGATGGGTGGGGTGGTAGAGTGAAGCAAATGTACTAGATAAAAGGATATTAAAAAGTTTCACAAACTTGAGTAATTTGGGCCTCGCGTTAACAAGCGAATGAGAAATACCACTTTTGCCTTGCGTATTAGTTTGTCCGACTGTATCCGTCACGGATACAAACGAGAGTCATCAGTCACACAACCGGTTTGTGTGTAGCCATCTTGTCTATTGGATTATTTAAATTTCGTACATACTTCTTGAACTCAAGGCGACATATCCAGCACAAGACTATAGTGTCTTTGATAAAGGATGTAGGTGCGGCCGACCACCAGTAATGTTGTCAGAAAATGTCAGGCCCTATTGGATTTGTTTTTGGAATAAAACACTTGTAACAGCTTGGTCTTAATGAAAGTATTATTGGATATTGACCACTAACTAAAACGATCTTTGTAACATTGCACATTGTTGTATAGCTTTCAGATGATTTAGGAGATTTCATCTAGGGCAAGACAAAACATATTTCGATAAATGCATTCAGACAGATTCTAAGATATTTATAAATGCACGATTGGTATCTGAATCAACCTTGTCATATATTCACTTGCAGATACCCCTATTGTAAGGAGATTGCAGTGGGTCGAGTTTAGAGACAAATAAAGCAAATTATGCCAAGTTCCTTCCTCAAATCTTGTGTAACGAATAGTTAACGACGACCCCACTCCCTCACCAATGCCCAATGTTTTGCAATATCTGTTCTTGGTAAGGTTTAATACGGAAAATGCGAATTTTAGTTCTCTGTGATTCCAGGTTCTAAAAGTCAATCACGATACCCGGGAAATTCATAGACCATGGTATCAATGATTGCGTATTATAGTTTATGCTGTTACGTCGAATATCAATTTCTTCCGATGCCAGCATCGCCGTTGGAGCTATGAATTAACCTCGCGAACTTGAATTTCCCGGTTATCGGTTCTGCAAATGAGTGCTAATGCCTGGAAAATTCATAGACTATAATCGGGAATCAAAGGTTGCGTAACGCAACAACCTTTGATTCCCGGTTCTGTTCTATGAATTTCCAGGGTATTGGAACTGGTATTCAGAAACGACAACCGGAAAATTCCCTGTTTCGTGACTGACTTTCAAAAATGAGAACCAGAAAATTCCCGTCCCCGAATTAAACCCTTGTACTCGGTAAACCAAGTGTTGCTTTATTATTTAGCACTTTCCATCATTACATAACCAGTTGTGGAAAGTATGTGACAAGGATCAAGCAGTCAGAATGTTAATTAGTTAGAATGTTAGTTCTATTTCGTAAATTTTTGACTCGGATCTGATTGTTTAAATATCCCGGGTAAACGAATCTAAATGAGGAACTTGGGATTTCTAAACGATCTCGACGCCGTTGCATTCAACAAATGATTGACGTAATTTATTTAGACGGGTTCCATGTGTGTTTAGGTTGGAAACGAAATCGAACGTGTTTTATATCACCACATGTGCGATACAACTTACAGGCAGAACAGTGGAAATCCCATGTTTTACATTAATAAAAGGAGTGTGATAAAGTTCATTATTACGAGCAAAGATGAATCGTTATCTGAGACTCCGATGCAGATAAATGACCCATCTGGAAAATTATTGGAGGGGGAGTCAACCCCCTACACCCCCATAATAAGGCTTTGCGAATCACACAATTCGATTCGAATCGAATCTTAAATGGAATCGGGTTTATTATTCGAAATCGAATCGAATCACGAATCGAATTCTGGGCGTCTTGAAGATGGCCGATAAGAGGGGAGGGGGGGGGGGGGGGGCTTGTAAACCTGATTGTTCCGACATTGACGGCTCAAGTCCCGACTGATTAGCTATTCCAAATACATCATCAAGGCATGCCTTCATAGAAGGCATGCCTTGATGATGCAGCTGGAATATTACCCAGGAACGGGTGCAAGACCTACCAGTTCTAAGCACTACACGGGATAATTCGCCAGCAACATCTCATCGTCAACATTGTTTGGAAAATTTAACTTTGTTCTTAACAGTGGTAGAGACTAGTGAGACTGGAATTAGCATTGGAGGCGGTATGGTCAGATACAGTTTATGTTAGTATAGATGAAATTACACTCTGTCTTTATTTTCAGCATTATTTACGTACGGATTCCATCTGAACTATACATTTTGTGAGACGACGACAATGACTAATATCAAGCTATATTCCTGCGTAAAGATTCGAAAGGAATCGAATCGGGCAGCTGATTTCAAATCGAATCGAATATCAACGTAAGTTTCGAAATCGAATCGAAGCTCGAAGCTTCGAAAGTCATTACGCCGTAATTATTCGCCTGGCTGGAAAAAATGTTTAAAGTTAAAGGGTAAATTTTTCGATTTTGAGATATCCTGAGTCCTGAGCATGCAAACGTTAAAGATTATCTACAAATCTATATTTAATGATTTTTATGGACATCGTATAAAACGCGTATCAGGATAGAACCATACCGAGATTCTAGGACATGTCCCTGTTAATTAATATAACTTAGCAGCGTGCATATACGGGAATCTGACACTCGTGCAATATTTAAAATGAAAAAAGTTATTTACAATATATAAAAATTCATTTGTTTTCGAACTGAATACTGCGACCTTGAATATATATGGAAATAAAAGTGGGTAATAACTCGCGAATATGTTCTCGTATTCAATCGAAGTTTTGTGAGAATCCAGAAAGGAAACAAATCTGTTAGGCGTGCAATGTTTAAAATGAAAAAGGTGATTTACAATATATATAAAAATCCATTTTTTTTTAGTTTAAACAATATTTATTCAATATTATGTTATATGTATACATTACAGAACAGTATAATAGTATAATAGGAACAGTATAAAAGAATAATAAAACAGTTAAAAGAAACAGCTACAGTGATAATCGAGTTGGTAAGTAGACTAGGATTCGACAGAAAAACATTAGGCTTATATGAGTCGTCCCCTACGTTCAACCGCACTTTTCGTGAAGATGATCGCGTTGATCAGTAATGAAGCATGTATATCGCAGCGTAAGGGAATGAGCCCTAACGGGTCAGTAAGTAAGGTTGCATCTCGGTCGATATACAAACGCACCACCAGCGCAAATCCAAATAAGTGAGTATTCGGGGTGCGTACGCTCAGTCACCTGCACCTACGTAATGGCACACATTTACTTACATAAATAAGCGCAACTGAAAGGCACTGACAGCTCGTCGCAGAGAAAATTCGAAAAATACATTTTATGCTAATTTCATAGAACAAGTTGACCGATAGGTTCAGCCCCTTAGCCAGCGATATACGCGATTGTTTACACTACGCATACGAGTGAGATCAGAAGTGGACACATTGAAAGAAAAAAAAATGCATAAAAGGAAAACGTAAAAAGCAAGAAGAAGCATCCATCCCGAACACACGATGCATTGTCTTTAGATAGAGTTGAATAGAAGAACAAGTCTTAAAATTAAGCAGCTCTATCGATAACTGGATAATAAGATTGTAGAATATGGCCATGATCGCACTGACACCGAAAGAAGGATTTTTAGTGAAGGAGAAGTATGTTCGTTGCAGTGTCGCAATGGAACCTGACACTCTGCAAGACGAAGTCGCGCACTACCTAAAAAAATAGACTGTTCTCCTCGTTACTGGACAATACTGAACCAAAAAGAAGTATGGCAATATCTACAGTGAAAGGGAATAAATTGATGGTTCCATTGCGAGCGTTAAGGAACATTGGACAATGAAGAGGAAAATGTTCAGGAGTCTCAACTTCGCCACACTGACAAAGCTGACTAGGCGCTAGATGATTTTCATATAAATGGGCATTAAGGCTACTGCAACGTATCTGCAACCTACAGTGGTAAATTTGAGTCACAGGAGATTTAGCCCCACTGTAAAATAATGGTGGCCGGAGTTTGCCATTATTTAAGAAGGTCTTAAACTGACTCAGTGACGAATTCTCACGAACAGATAGTGGCAGGTTATTCCACTGGTCGGGTACATTGGGAATGAGAGAGGATTGGTAAACAGTGTCCGACAAAATGGAACTCTGTGGTTTTGACGTGTTCGAATATTGAGTGATGGGTTTGTGGAGGATATGAGAGATGGACCTTTGTTGGCAATATAAGGAGGCGTTAAGTGGTGATACATTTTGAAGAACTGCGCAAGCTTATGTTTTCGGCGTATTTCTTGTAGAGTATCCCAACGTGATTGGGAGTATAGTAAGGATTTACTAGCACTAATTGTTGCCCCTGTAACTTTTCTTGCTGCACCGATCTGGATTTTTTTCAAGTCGGCGATTTGGCCTGACAAAATATTATCCCAAACAGTATCACTGTATAAAGGCAAAGTGTATATTTTCTAAGACATTTCGGCGAGGTCGAATTTGTGTTTTCTCAACAAGTTTAATATAGGCCAGAACTTTGTTGGCAATATAAGGAGACGTTAACCCTTTACCTAACGTAACGGCCAAAACCGGCCAGCGCTATTCTCAAAGATCGCCAATTAATTTTCATTATTTTTTTCTTTTTTTGTCTCAAAAACATAGGTTATGACCCCTCGTTGGAACGAGCTCGTTCCAACGAGGGGTCATAACCTATGTTTTTGAGACAAAAAATGAAAAAAATTAGTTATTCAAGAATTATTTTTGCGAGTGTCGTCTGCTTTTCAGGTTAGGTAAAGGGTTAAGTGGTGATACATTTTGAAGAACTGCGCAAGCTTATGTTTTCGGCGTATTTCTTGTAGAATGTCTCAACGTGTTTTGGAGTATAGTAAGGATTTACTAGCACTAATTGTTGCCCCTGTAACTATTCTTGCTGCAACGATCTGGATTTTTTTCCAGCCGGCGATTTGGCCTGACAAAATATTATCCCAAACAGTATAACAGTATTGAAGTGAGGACCTGATAAAGGCAAAGTGAATATTTTCTAAGACATTTCGTCGAGATCGAATTTGTGTTTCCTCAACAAGTCGAATCGAGGCCAGGCTTTGGAACAGATATATTCAATGTGATTGGTCCAAGTACATGTTGTATTTAGTACAACTCCAAGGTGCTAATGAGTATTGACTTAGCTTATTTGGGTGCCACCCAAGAATAAGGGTGGATGGGCAGTTGGGTTGGTTTTGCGTGATGTAACCATACTCATAGTCCTACTTATCGATTAAAAGGACTCTGCCCTGACCCATATCTCATATTTGTTAAAGATAATTACAACTTGTGGCACGTGGGATGCGATACAACTCCAAATCAGTTACACTTCTGTGTTCAGTCAAGTGCTTCTTCGTAAACACAATAATTTGATTAATTATCTTCCTCTACCCATCAGTGTCCAGTTTGTGGTAACAAACCGTTTACTGACACAATTTGGACCAGTGATGTTGCACGAATCCCCGAGAACTTCTCTGCATCCGCGCAACTACAAACAAAAAGTATCAAACACCATCCAAATAATTCTTGGTTGATAATACAATGGCAATTCTAAGCATTCAGTCATTTACAGTTACACTTCTGAAAATGTTATACGAGTGGCGTGTTTCACTCGCACTGCAATTATCTCACTCGCTTCCGCAGCACAAGAATACGTGCAACGTCGATAAAACTTATAAGATGAGGTTTGTACCTTCATGCACACATGACCCTTTTACAAATTAGCCTGCACGCTAATATGTTGGCTAGTTCGTGGGAGGATCATGTCTGTAGGAAGCCGCATACATATGAACATGTGTATGCACCTGTATGTATGGATTCATACATTTTATATAGTCGAGTGTTTTCAAGCATCTGGTTTCTCAATTCACGCCTCATTGCCTATAGACAATTTTATAACTCCTAAAGGGTACTCCCATCATTTCAATGATACCATGTTTCCGCTCACACATCTTTGGCATCAGTGTAATCCCGCAAATGCCTAAATTGTTTTGTAAATGTTCCATTTTAAGTAAAAATATGTCATCTTCCAAAGGCAGGGCTTCAGTTCAAACTATTTTTGACTATGGCTAATACTATCCATTTTGATGAGATCCAGACGTCTGATGCTTATGACTTCATATCTAAGTTTAACACATCACTGAGAATTGACGATAATGACACAGACACTCCCTACGCTATTGAAAACCCCAGCTGTAAATACTATACACTGGAAAACTTTAGTAGGGAAATCCCAGCAAAAAATAAGTCGTTTTCTCTTTTCAACATGAACTGCCGAAGTATGAATGCTAACTTCGAGAATATCCAAAACCTCTTACACGACATGCATCCTGGGAAAAATTTGTTTGATGTCGTGGGACTTACTGAAATATTCGATGTCAAACAGAATATCTGTTTTGAACTCGACGGTTATCACCCTCTAATTCACCACACTCGACCTGCAAATGATGATGGCAGGGGAGGTGTAGGATTATTCATTAAGGACAACATCAGCTTTAAACATCGAAGTGATCTGTCAATCTTTATACCACACGTATTTGAATCCCATTTCATTGAAACTACCTCTAAAAAGAAATGCATAATCGGGATTATCTACAGGCCCAACACTGCACCAAAAGCTGATCTTGACCTTTTTTGTCCACAATGTCCGATCTATTGAATAAAATCAACCTTGAAAACAAAAGAGCCTACCTTATGGGTGATTTCAACCTTGACCTGCTCAACTTCACTAATCATAATAAAACTGAAATCTTTATCGACTCTATGTTCAGCTCTGGTTTCATGCCCCTTGTCACTAAACCAACGAGAGTTACCGATACTTCAGCAACTCTTATAGACCATATCTTTAGTAACGATTCCTGTAAGCATGTTTCGGAAATTATTATTTCTGACATCAGCGATCACTTTGCAACGTTTTGCATCGGTAACTTGGAAGAACAACTTTCGCGCCCTACCAAAATTCATAAACGCTCGTTCAAGAAAGAGAACATCGATCGCTTTAAAAGACTCTTATTAGGCAGTGATTTTTCAAGCGTCTTCGACGCTTCCGATACCACCCTGGCATACGACCTATTTTTGAACACCTTTTATAAAGCATTCAATGAAGCTTTCCCATTAAAAAAGCAACATCAGTTCCCTTGAAATATATTAAACGTTCGCCCTGGATGACAGCTGGACTATTACAGTCTTCTCTACATAAACAAAAATTGTACTCCAAAAAGCTAAAATCCCCAACAGCTCAAAATACTACAGCCTACAAGCGGTACTGTCAAATCTTCAATCGGATCAAACGGGCAAGCAAATCAGATTATTACCATAATATTTTGCTGGAAAATAAAAATAACCTTAAAAAGTCGTGGGAAATCCTACGTAAAGCAATTAATAAATCAGACCGAAAAATTGATTCATCCGATACTTTTTTTGATGGTGATACCCTTGTAACGGATCCCAAAACCATTGCCGATAAATTCAATACATTCTTCGCAAACATTGGAAAGTCAGTAGGTGAACACGTGTCCGATACGAACATCCATTTTTCACACTATATGAAGCAAAGTAACGGAAACTCTTTATTTCTGACTCCAACGAATACCCAGGAAGTTATTAATAACATTTCTAAGTTGTCCTCGAAACCAACAAGGGATCAGGACGAACTGTCCACGAAACTCCTTAAAGCAGTCGCTTATGAAGTTGCCAGTCCATTAACACACATCATTAATACTTCATTTTCATCTGGCCACGTGCCATTCAAAATGAAAATAGCCAAAGTCATACCAATCTTCAAGTCTGGTGATCCTCAAATCTTTAATAACTATCGCCCTATCAGTATCCTACCCACGTTCTCAAAAGTTCTTGAGAAATTAATGTACAAAAGACTAGTGAAGTTTATTGATAAAAGTAATATCTTATACAAGTACCAGTTTGGCGTTAGAACAAAGCATTCGACTGTCCACCCCATATTGCATTTACTGAACAGCGTGGTAACTGAAAATGATAAAGCAACAAAGAACTGCACCCTTTCTATATTCTTAGACTTCTCGAAAGCATTCGACAGCATTGACCACTCAATTTTACTCCAGAAACTTGAATACTATGGTATTAGAGGCATAACCCACCAGTGGTTTCAAAATTATTTAACCGACCGAAGCCAATTTATCTCGTTCTCTAATATTGTTTCAGAAACTTTAACCATAAACACCGGTGTACCTCAAGGGTCTATCCTTGGTCCTATTCTATTTTTGCTGTACATTAACGATATTAGCAACTCCACTGTGCTGAATCTACTTTCCTTTGCCGATGATACAACGGCATATAGATCAGGCAACAACCTTGACATACTTACAGACAGTGTAAATTCCGAATTAGACAAAATAAATCACTGGTGTTCTGCCAACAAATTAGCCCCCAACCCCACTAAAGCTAAATATATGCTTCTTCACCCACAAAATGATTTATATAGGGTTAACAACGTTGAATTATCTCTGAATAATACAAATATTGAGGCCGCTGGGAACGAACAAGATCAGGCCGCTCTAAAGTTCCTCGGTGTGTATATAGATGAAAATATGAAATTTAAACACCATGTTTCTGCAGTATGTTCAAGAATGGCAAGTGCAATTTTTGCCCTAAATAGGGCAAAGAAATTTCTCCCCGCAAAGGCAATGAAAACTTTGTACTTTTCATCGATCCACTGCCATCTCATATATGGTATTCAGGTTTGGGGTCATTCGACCTACACCAACAGAATTTTCAAGCTGCAAAAAAAAAGCCGTCCGAATCATAACTCGGAAGGCATATAACTCGCACACAGACCCTCTTTTCAGAGATTGTGGCATTCTGAAATTTAAAGATCTCTACAGCCTTCACGTCTCCCTCTTTATGCATGACTGGATGAACAAAAAACTTCCTACGTCATTCGACAACACCTTTCAGATCTACAGAAACCCTTCGGGGATGAATACAAGGCAGACTGGTAAAATAGAAACACACAAACCAAGAACTCAATTTTCTGCAGAATTGCCGTTCCACTCCTTCCCAAGAATTTGGAATAGTATAGACGCCCTAACTCAGCAATATAGTAGACCCAAGTTAAAAAAATCATTAACGCATAAAATTTTAAGTACTTATTCCAGCCCAAACTTCAAGTGCGACAACCCAGCCTGTCCCGATTGTATCAGCCATCAAAACTCTCTGGTATCTCATCCTCCTCCCAGCACATGACCTATTGATCCCATCTAGCCGCATGATTCATAAACAAACTATTAAATATTCCTGTCTTTGAAAAGAACGTTTGTTACACTGATGCCAAACCGTGTTGATATATATATATATATATTTTTTTTTTTTTGTGGGGATGGCAGGAAGACAGCCTTTTAGGCTATGCTATTTCCATGCCGTGTACTAGGTTATGTTCTTATAGATTGTAATGTTATGTTGTTAATGTACTAGTATACTGCAGAATAAAGATATATTCTACTCTCAGTTGTTTGGGGATTAACCTCAACTAGCCATGTTCTAGCCCAGTGTTCAATTACAGCTAGTTCATGGTTGAATAAATTCGAGGCTTGGTTTGGAATTTCCACAATTAGATATAACGAAGTATAATCTGCAAAAAGGCGTATACTACTGAGTACATTTTCGGTTATGTAGTTGATGTAGATTAGGAATAATAATGGTCCTAGTATAGATTCTTGAGGGACACAAACATTTACAGGGCACCATCAAGATGCCTCTGATCCCACAACTACGCGTTTGAGATCAATTTGAAAAGTACGATTTTAAGAACAGCAACAATTCACCCGAGACGCCAATACTCTTCAGCTTTATGAGTGAGACCAACATGCCATACCTTGTCGAAAGCCTTGCTGACATCGCAAAAAAATAACAAAATTCTAACTTCATTTCCTTCATCGAGTGTTTTGTTGTTTTGCAGAATTCATCATATATATCAGTTAATTGGGGGACAGTAGAATCACCTGGCTTGAAACCTGACTGAAATTGACTAAGAAAGTTCGTGTCTTTCAGGAATTGCCATACACGTTTAAAGATACGTTTTTCGAAGACTTTACCAACGCAACTAATCAGAGATATGGGGCGATAGTTACTGACTAAGGTCGTTTTTTTTAAAACAGGAGAAACATTAGCCTTTTGCCACAATGAAGGAAAATACGAATTGTTTAGTAGAATATTGAATAAAACCGATAGTGGCTCGCATAGAGAAGCGTTCCATTCTTTAAGAAGACGTGGACTGACAAGATCAGGACCCTGCGCTTTGGACACCTTTAATGACTTCAGTGCATCGTACACCTCGCTACAGTGAAGGGTTATACTGTCGATTGTTTGTGTAGGATGGGCTATGACTTCTGGAAAGGAAGCTTGCGAATCTTGAGATAGAACAGAAGTATTTCTTTAGCACTTCCGCTTTCTCAACATTCGAGATGAATACTTCGTTCGTGTGATTAAAAGCAGGAATCTCTGCTTGGCGACTGCCACAGAGAATGTTTGTAAAGTCTTCCACCACTGTGAACTTGGGATTTCGTTCCTATTTAAAATAGACTGAACTTTGGATAAGTATAAAGTTTTGGCCATCCTGATAGCTGATACAAATTTACTCCTTTTAATTTTATAGTTTGCCCATACTTTCGGACAGCCGGTCCGTTTGGCTGTGCAATACATTCTTCTTCTTTGTCTTACCAATAGACGTATTTGGTTATGCATCCATTTCGGCTGATTCGACCTCGAGGTAATATATTTGTTTGGTATGTGTTCGGATGCAGTATCGATTAATTTGTCGGTGAATTTAGAGACTCTAGCATCTGAATATGAGTTGTCATAAGAAATTTCGAATCTTCGCGCGAGAGAGCAGCATGTATTACATCATAATTGCCTTGGGAGTACAGCCATACCCGTCTCTTGAAAGTGCGGGATCGTGGTATTGAAAGCTCAACTTCCACTGAAATTAGCAGTGGCTGCGGATCATGTCGGTGTTCACTGAGACCCCCACAGATTTTCACGTTGACTGTGCTGTTGACCGCAAAGAAAAGAGGCGGAAGACTCTGTGAAACATGTATGGTCACTCACAAGCTGTCTAAATTAAAGTAACTATTTACAAAAAGGTACCTTTTGCGTGGCCCAGCTGGTTATCGTTGAAATCGCCAGTAACTATTAGGTCTTCGACCCGCGTGTCTCTTCTTTCAGTTGAGGATCATATGGTATCCCAAGTGTCTTGAGGGCTGTTGAGTGAACGATAGAATACCCCTAAAAATAGCGACCTTTTCCGTTTTGAGAAAACTTCGGCCCACAAGCACTCGGTATTCCGTATCTCAAGGTCTGCTCTGTGTCGGATGAAGTATCCTATGTTATATACAAAGCCACCCCTCCACGTCTGGTTGGGCGGTCTTAACGCCATGGTTCATAAAACCCATGAATTATAACGTCTGTTGTAGAG
This sequence comes from Pictodentalium vernedei, assembly GCA_031216915.1. Taxonomy (NCBI): domain Eukaryota; kingdom Metazoa; phylum Mollusca; class Scaphopoda; order Dentaliida; family Dentaliidae; genus Pictodentalium; species Pictodentalium vernedei. Next base: position 400,609,670 of record CM062297.1, on the reverse strand, counting down.
TCCGTGTTGAGCAGCCATGTCTCGGCGAGGGCCAGAATGTCGAAAGATGCAGATTCACATTGGACAAGATCTACTTGTTTTTTGGGCCGAATACTGAGACGTTGAATAGATATGAACATAAAGGCGAGTAATAACTTGTAGGTGTGTTCTCGTCTTTACTCGAAGTTTTGCGACAATTCCGAAAATCTGATCGTATGATACAGAACAACGATTTGCCAGCATTCCGTCATTCGGGCTATCAGGTCACAAGCCTAATTCTGTAAGGAATTCGCCCCATCGCTCAGGTACCTCTTTCTTACCTGGAGGAATATGGCCCATAGGCCACCAAAACAGCATGACTCTCTCCTGTCAAAAGCGTAGTCCCATTAACTATTTCCTATATGGAGTAAACTTGCCTATAAAACCACCACAGACAGCACTGCTCTTTCTTACCAGGCGCAGTCAGCTTGCAGGGCCACCACAATAAGATCAACAACATCACTCCGTTACCTCTTTCCTACATCGAAAAAAGCTAAAAATGCCTGACAGGCCACCAAAGACTACATTGCCCTCGCCTGCAGAGCACATGGTCGTTTGGCCAACACCACCAACAATTCCAGACACGAGCCACTAATGGACGGAAGAAGATGGTTGGATATCATCCATTGTCCATACCATGTTTCTTCGCCCAGCTAAGCTACTACTAGCTTCGTAAACTTATCGCATAATTCACAAAGTATCACAACTTTCTTTCTTCGGACTACAAGGTCGGGCAGTACAGTACAGTCGCCGTGGAGAGCAGTGATGTCCACGCGAGCGTTTTCCAGGCAATAAAAATTAGCAGCAAAATATTCATTAATGAAGCACCGGGTTGTACAGTTTTGATGATTATTCCTATAATTAGTGTTTTGAATTTAATATTTTTGCGTCCGTGGAAATATTTCCCCCCTGTGGAATGTGACCAGTCCACGGCGGTCGTAGTGTATGTGTACAAATAACTGTTCTAACAATTACCTGCTACTAGTTCTTGGAAACAACACGCCTTAAAAAAACGATGGGCGTTCTTAATCGACAGGCTCCTAAGCCAAGTTTGATTTCATTCGCTGAGTGGACAGCCTCTATTGAGAAAGAGGCAGAATAAACTACGTCATAAACATAACCCCTGCGTCCATGCGAAGGGCTCTATTCTGCACACATTGTGTCCCATTCACCCAGCAGCGGTTAAGTTATAAAGGAATTCCCCCCTTGGGACACGCACTTATATTTTCCCGCGCTCACTCACAGTACATGGACCACCAACACACGAACTGATATTACCCAATGACACGTCAATTCATCCACTATGACCACGCACAGAGCCACCAAAGCATCGAGTGATCCCAACAACTATAGATGTCCTTGCGGGTCGATTCCAATAGTTTTTGTCTGTTTCTATCTCTCTGACGTCTCTCTCCTCGTCTCTCTCTCCCGTTCATGGGTTCATAGGTCATATTCCCTCGTTTGCTGATGGAGGGGGAATAACATTGATTTGTTTGGAATTTGGAAGGCTCTATCTTTCTCTATCTCTTTCTCCTCTGTCTCTGTCTCTTTATCTTCCACTCTCTCTCTCTCTCTCTCTCTCTCTCTTCCCCTCTCTCTCTCTCTTTCTGAGAGAGACGAAGAGAGAGAGAGAGGGAGAGAGAGAGAGAGAGAGAGAGATGGAGAGCGGTAGAGTGAAAGATAGTGGGGCTTCGGAAGTACAGAGAGTAAATGAGATAGAAAGAGACGTAGAAATGTCCCGAATTGGCCGTGGTGACGGATATAGGGTTAAAAGTGGCCATACATTCCAATTTGCTCACTTTAAGTTTGCTATACAGTGATATAGATACATTGCAGAAAGTCTTTCTCCAAATGAAAGGGAATGATGATTTGTTGTCGAATTTATTTCAAGTGACGTCAAAGAAATCCTAATGACGCTTCGGGTGGATGGGATATGTTTTCGGAGAAAATTCAATTTTTCCGTGTTTCGGCAAATTATCGCCCTGTGGATACACTTAAAAAAATTCTTGGAGCACTGTAATTTTCTTTGAATCGTCAGGCATTTTGAGTGACTCGAGTGCCAAACTGAACAAAAATCACGCCCAGAGTCCAGATTATTGGTAGCGTGCGTTGCGGATCGATTTCGCCTACAATTTTAATATGCCACCATTGCCCTTTGTCAATTTGGGGGACAAATTCAGCGGCTGGGCAATTATTGTGGAAATGGCAATTGGGAATCCAGGTCCGATCTTAGAAAACATGCATTGTCCCAGAAAGCTCAACTCGGATTCAAGGGGAATTTTGTGCATGACATTCAGGAACATAATCTGAACTTATCCTGAAAGGAATCAGCTTTATTTCCCCAATCAATCCCGATGTTCCTGAACAAAAAGAAATACTTCAATTTATTCCAACATCACATTCGTTTTCACATTGATATAATATAGTCAATATTATCACATTAAACCCGGTCGAATATCGGAAAACTTTAAAATGAAATTTCAATTTACAAAGTTGAAACTGAGTGACACATAATCTAGAACCTTCTCCTTAAAGTGACAAAAATCATTGTTGACCTCAGAGCCCTAATTGAAAAATTCAAATCGCCCGACTAGCACGTGTACGAACTATTGAAAACCATACTATAACAGATCACCGTACCACTTCGAAAACCACGAAAACCCCAAAGAGACAGTGACCCATCGTACAAATACATTAATGCGCTATTGTCCTATCCAAACAGAAAATACGCAACACCACATTAACCCATCTGGAAGACAACGCAAAGTTTTCCGCTCACTTCTAGCCCTCCCGAAAGAGTGAGAGCGCCCCTCCCCTGACAAGCAGTGAGCCCAGCCGTGTCATGTTAACGCTTTGCCTAACATGAGAAACAGACGACACTTGCAAAAAAATTCTTGAATAACTAATTTTTTTCATTTTTTGTCTCAAAAACATAGGTTATGACCCCTCCTTGGAACGAGCTCGACGAGCTCGTTCCAAAGAGGGGTCATAACCTATGTTTTTGAGACAAAAAATGAAAAAAATAAAAATTAATTGGAGATTTTTGTGAATAGCGCTGGCCGGTTTGGCCGTTACTTTGTGTAAAAGGTTAAAAAGATTGCTTTCTTACCTTCACTTTTCAACCTCTATTTTAAAAATTTTGGGAATTATAATCACAATACTCATCAGACTTGGCAACCAAAAAGGTGTTGGTCGCAAAATGCCATTGGCCGTGCTTCGTTGAATGACTTCTGTAAATTTGCTTTGTGATTTCAAAATCATGTAGTTCTTTATGATATACTTCAAAAGAAGGATTTATAGAAATTTCTAAGAGTATGAAACCATTCTGGAATAATGTTCAGTACAGCCGACGTGGACTGGTCACTTCTGGAGGCCCGACAAAATGCGCCCCGCCAAATTCCTCTATGACATAATCCCATCCGACAAAATCCCCCCCCCCCGGACAAAATCCCTCCACATCTATGACAAAATCTCTCCATGATAATAAATGACTGACCAACACAATTTTTTTTATTTTTTTACACAAACTATAAAATATGAAAAAAATCAATCAACATTAGAGAACCTGAGTGAGAAAAAGCACTGAAATACATATAGCACAACAAGTCAGTAAGATATGAAAAGATATGTACTTGAGTTAGGCCCCCACCCCCAGTCCAAACATGATGTGAAAGACTCTAAAGGACGTACCAAACCAAGAAATTAATATACAAGCTTTCAGGCCATGTTTGTACTAGCCCCCCTCCCCCAAGGTTCTGACTCATGTGTCAACAGTTAAGAAAGGGGATGTATCGTCAATGGAGCTCTGCACTCCTCAGCGGTTGTAATTTTGGACTGCATGATTCTATGGTTCCATTAACATATGAACATATCAATGAACTTAAATATCTTGCCCCTTTATCATTTTGTCAGAGGATGGAGGGGGATTTTGTCGAGGGGGGGGGGGGGTGTCTACATTAGTGGAAAGTTGGGAGGGACTTTATCGGGTGGGATTTTGTCGGGAGAGGAGATTTTGTCGAGGGGGAATCTGTCTGTACCACTCACTTTCCAAGTTCGGCAACATTTCAACAGACGCAATAATATCAGATTCCAAACACTAATTATAGGAATAATCATCAAAAATTAATTAATGAAGCACCGGGTACAACCGGTGCTTCATTAATTAAAATTTTGCTTATGATGATTTTTATTACCTGGTAAACACATGCGTGGACATCAAAACATTAAAAAAAAACATCAAAAATAAGTAACGTGCCATTCTTCTACAGAAATTGGTGTGAACGAGGTGGGGTTTTTTTTATAAATGACCTGGCTGATGACGACTGTAAATTTTTAGATTAAAGCATCTTTAAAAATAAATACTATTTAGATGTAGCTTTTATTATTCATTATTAAGTAAATGAGGCATTACCATCTGAATGGAAAACTCTGTTGAAAACTACAAAACAATTGGAAACAGTTTGATATCTGCTTTGAAAGTTTGTCCAAAAATCAACAAACCCTATTTATAGTTTGTGTGTGAGTAAGATTGCGAAACCACCAGCACTTTCATCAACTAAATCAATTGACTCCTCTGCTCATTTTTTTTAATGAAGAGGAATGTAATTACACTTTCGATTTCACCCTTTACCCAACGAATCGGCCGCACCCGCCCGCGTAATTTGCAAATTCGGCAATTAAAAAAATATTATTTTTCAAACAATTTCAACAAAACCATATCATGTGACCCCTCGCTGGAACGAGCTCGTTGAGCTCGTTCCAACGAGGGGTTACATGGTATAGTTTTGTTGAAACGTTTTAAAAAATTTAAAAAATTATATTTAAAATAATAAATGTTGATATCGTCTGCTTTGGGTAAAGGGTTAAAAGATAACACCTCTCGGCAAACATTAGTTAAAAATCAACCACTGGATTCTATTCACGAACTCAAGACCCCTTAAGGCGAAATTATCCAAAACCGAACTTGACTCTCTCTCTGGAAAATCCAAAGAAACCTACTGATCAGTGTTCAAAAGCATTCTTTTACCAATCCCAAAATCTTGAGCAGAAATTGAGGATCTCTTACGAGTCGCGATTTCATGTCAAATCGTGATGAATTTGATATTCTTTTTATCACATAATGTGTATTTTATCGTTTAACTAACGTAACGACTAAACCTGGCCAGCGTGGTTCCCAAAACTTGCCATCAAAAGTTTATTATTTTTTTTCAATTTTTGCCTGAAACTCAAAGCTGATTACTACTCGTTGGAATGAGCTAGTTCCAATGAGGGAGAGGTCATAGGCTATATTTCAGAGTCAAAAATGAAAATATTTAGAAATATTCGAGAAATGTTTTCTGCTAATATCATATTCTATTTGTATTAGGTAGACAGTAAATGAAAATTAAGAGAAGACTTCCGAAACCAACTCGCTCACAACATTACTACATTGCCGCCTGATGTCATTCCCGTATAAGACGTGTTATGGACTATATTTCCCACAATGAGCTATTTGGTGATGATTTTGTGATAAATACAAAACATGGGTTGGACGTGGCAGTAACTAGGTTATACACCATTTTAGCTCCCACCTCTGTAAAGTTAGAAAAACGTGAAATTACATTTCAGAAATTTTCATATGAAATCCAAATGTATCTTTGATCTTACCGACTTACCGTTTAACCCTATACCCAACGTAACGGCTAAAACCGCCCTGCGCTACTGTCAAAAATCGCCAATTAATTTTCATCATTTGTTTCATTTTTTGTCTCAAAAACATAGTTATGACCCCTCGTTGGAACGAGCTCGTCGAGCCCGTTCCAGTGAGGGATCATAACATATGTTTCTGAGACAAAAATGAAAAAAAGTAGTTATTCAAGAATTTTTTTTGCAAGTGTCCAAGTGTCGTCTGCTTTTCATGTTAGGTAAAGGGTTATTTATTTATTTATTTATTTATGGATGTTTAAGGTCACATATTTATGCACAATGGCTAATCATGACCGTGACAGTTTTACGGGTGGAGGAAGCCGGAGTACTCGGAGAGAACCACCGAGCAACGACGAGCAGCTGCCAGCTCCCCAACATCGTAACTCCACACTGCAGCACAGGCAGGGTTAGATTGGTACCATCGACGTGCAGTACGCCTTAGTACACGGCGTCATCGTGCCCCCACGCGGGCAATGAGATGAAGTGTCTTGCCCAAGGACACAACGCGGTTGCTGCAGGTGGGATTCGAACCGAGGACCTCTCGGTTTGCAGCCTGCACCTCTACCAACTGAGCCACCGCGTTCCCTAGATAAAGGGTTAAACAGTGGATAAATAACAGCATTATATTTTTCTTTGCAGCCTGCAATTACTTCTCTGACATGTATCTATCTGTCAAATTGTCAAGCTACCAGCATTTATTTAAATACATTTAAATGTTTTTCTTTTCTATGACCTTTGAAAAATGTTTAAAACTGGAAGTTGTATATTTTGGAAAAGAAAACTGAAAAAACTCATCGAAGACAGCAGCACGCTTTCACGGATATTTCAGTAGAAATTCGTGGAAAAACTTGTCGAGGTCCGATTAAATGTCTGCGTTTGAACAATAAGGCCAAACAAATTAAATAATTGATTCTCAGACATTTTTTTAAACGAAAGAGAGAGGGTGGTTTTTATTTTTATTTTTTATTCCTGATAGAATGGTCGCCGATGCCTAAAATCAAGTTGCGATAGCCTAAAACTAAATACTGGAGCTTCCATGCTGATTTCTTTTGTAACAGTGATCATACAACCCAAAATCAATATAAAACAACTAAAATGGAGATAAAAAATAAAAAGTTTTTGAACTGGTTAAGTGCCAGAAGCCACAATTAGGTCTTCAAAAAAAAAAAAAATGAGGGTACCAGTGCAAAAGCCAATATTTTCTTTACCCATGTTTCGTATTCAGTCAAACGTAAATAATAGATTGTTTATACAAATTTGTTGTATTACAAATTATTGGAGAGTGCCTGTTGGCACTCTCCAATAATTTGTAATAAACGATATTTTATGAACAAATTCATACCACCAAAACTAATCTAGCGATCAACCCGCGGAATAAAAATGAATGAACATCAATATTTTGAATGAACTTCCTGGTTTAAGAAAGAATCTTGGTGAGACTGGTGAGTAAGGGAACGGGTCAAGTCGCCACCGGGTCAAGTCGCCCCCGGGTCAAGTCGCCAGCGGGTTAAGTCGCCCCGGGTCAAGTCGCTTTGGGTCAAGATTTGGATTTGGATGAATCGAAAAATTTGCAGGTCAACTCGCCCCCAAAAGTCGGGTCAACTCGACCCCGACGGAGGGGCGAATTGACCCGCAAAAATCATCGGGGGCGACTTGACCCGGTGGCGAGTTGACCCGTAACCGTGAGTAACTTCCATGTAAGAACAGCTAGATTTTTCATGACTGCACTGTATATTTACCAACCAAATTATTTTGTCTAACGCTTTTGGCTTCATGGTGATTTTCTTCTCATCAACTCCCTATTATATGAATTGCACTTTCGTTTTAGGAATTAAACTCAGTTTGTCCAGATGAATAGCATCTATTTATTTACTATTTAAAATTCGTATATAACAATTTCTAGATAAGAGAAACACGGAGGTGCTAAGTTACCTACTTAGAAAATAACTCCTTAACATTTTAAAACTTGTCTGAAAATTTTTTACGCTCGTGCCCGTCTTGATGTTTTGGATCCGAGGGCTTAACTACAAGAAGAATATCAATTAAAGGCGCACAGCAATGGCCCTTCCTCGTTCCTGGCGGAGGTTCGTGGAGGGGGGGGGGATCAAGAAGATGTGATACCTCGCTTCCTAAAAGTTACAAATACATCCTTTGCATCATAATTTCCTTCTTTCCACAATGTTCCCAATGTACCATTTTCTATCGTACAAACAAGCAATATATTGTTAAGGCTAGTGCAGGTCACGGGGAGTGGATTACCACTTAAACACCAATGAAGTGTAACTCCCACGCGTATAATAACTATCCAATCTTATAATAATGCATCAGAAAGCCAAGACATGTTTCAGCCAATGGACCTCCGGGTTGCCCCGACGGTCAATTGCCTAAAACTTTCCTTGGCGTTCATTTGTTTTTTCACAGACAAGGATTTATTGTCTTGGTATAAACTACACACCACGGGTGGTTTAGTGGTGATCCACTCTCTACGTACTGTGTATACCACTTCCCACTTGGAACCGGACTGATGAATGGAACTGCTTTCAGGTCCTGTGCATACCGTAGTTGACACACCGCCAGACGAAACTCTTCTGATCTCGATCCGAGTAGAGGATTCGGGAAGTAAGGCATAGTGCTCCAATGATGGTTGTAATAACACTGAATCTCGACTCTTTTTCAATATTTTTCGATTTGGATGTACTCATGTTGTTATCAAGACTGATTTAGTGCCTGTATTATATTTGTCTGCCCACTAACACATTTCTTCAGCTGCCAGGATCTGATCCAGCCCAATAGTTAACAAATTGCCATTGTTACTTAGTACAATCAGTTTAGCCGGAAAGATACACAACCCGGATAAAATTGCTATACAAATGTTTTTTTCTGTATTTCATTGTGTCTATCCATGTGGCGCAACATATTAGAAAACCCATGAATCCGTTGGCGACATCATCATTTTTGATCGTATACATCTTGCAGTGGCCCGGTCCGAAAATAGATCTACTATGCACTTTGACACTAAAAAAGAAAACCTTTGTCATTCGGAACTAACACACACAAAACTTGTATGGAAATGGCACCATCTCCTGCAGTTTATGTACTCAGAATATCGGCGTGGGGTTAAGGACTCTAGGAGCCTGGAATCTCAGGTTTAAGCGCTGAGCTGGTTGTTGGCAGCAAACTCAGTTGTTAGATCACTACATGACAAAATTCAGCTTAGAGTGGGATTATTACTAACATGAGAATTGTATTCCAGAAGAACTGTAAGTTTCAAGATCACCAGGTGATCAGAAGGACAGACACCTGTTGTTTGTCGGTTAGGAGAATTTTGCAGGAACAATTTCTAGATCCCCACTCTCTACTGTCCCATGTTAAAAAAATTGCCAAATTCATCACTAAAAATCGGTTCCATCCAATCAGAAGGCGGGCATTACAGCAGTTTCTGCTTCAGTCTTGCAGACGCGCAGCTGGCATTCTGAAAAGCGTCTAATAATTAGTTTTGCATAGTTGCTCTTAATTTCGCAGTTTTATATTACGTTACTAATGGTGCTTTATTTGTGTACATGTCAAAACTGTGTTTTCTTCTATGGAGTGAAATCACAACTCCTTGCCGGAATGGCAGATACTTTGTCTTATTGTCAAAATAATTTTTCGACATTCCTGAGGAATATGTATTGCCATTTCTAGAACTCTGCATATTTCTTCGATTGATGTTACCGGACAGTTATCCTGGATTTGCTCGAGCAATGGACTGCGCCGGCATGCATCTGCTATGTTTGCAAGTTTGACAACTGACTAACTTTCGACCAGCAATTATTATGGGAAAAAAAAACAGAAGAAGACGTTCAAAGACAGTTTCGCCTACCAGTTTGGTCAGACCCTGTTCGTCCGTTGACAAATGGAGCAAGGCCCGTTTTGCCCGGTCGTCACCGGAAGTGTCGGGTTTCCCATTTCCACAAAAAGAAATGTGGCGAATACAATGAGTGTGGACATCGTCATCCAGCCTCGGGCGGGCACGCTAGCTGTTTACCAGCTGGCCCCATTTCTTCAGCCGATACGTGGATCTCCAGTCCGAACTCACGGAATTGAACTGTTGCACAAATTCGTACAGAACTCCTTAATAGGGGCATTATATTCGTCGCCATCCAATGTTTGCAAATCTGCAATCATACGCTTCTTGGAGGAGATTGTCAATGTTCCCACTCCAGCTGCAAGTGACATCCATCCGGCTCATCTTTCGTCTTCAATATCACCATTCAATGTTGCGTCAACACCATCATTTCTGGGCCGCACCACATCCGTATCTCAGGAATCGCCAATGTTTCCTGTCCGTTTGTCGTCTATTCCGCAGGCAATGATCCGGGGGCGCGCAGGGACGCCCAGTGTTTCCAGCACGGAGTTATCCATTGCATCTGGACAGTGAGAGTGCGTGCCAATCAAATTTTTCAGTTACTCCTGGCACGGCTTAGCCTTCTCCGGATCGTTCGTGGTTGGCTTTTTCTAATCTAGTCTTTTTCTCAGGATATGACTGTGCTTATTCGTTCACACGGAGGTACTTTTCAGCAAACACCTATAGCCTCAGGGCCCTCATTTCCTTTTCCAGAGGCCCCTGACTCACTCTTGGTGCCTAATTCCGTAGTGCATCGTTCCATGCAGCGCAATCAAACTCCGTTCACTCCATGATGAGTTCACCACCTTATGACTCGACAGTACCGATTCGTGCACACGGAGATACTTTTTAGCCCAAAACCTACCGGGACTGCAGAGTCCTTTCCAGATGCAACTGACCCACTCTTTCTCCCTAAATTCGCGTAGTGCGTCTTTAAATGCAGCACAGCCAAACTCTGTTCACTCCATGCAACATGAACTTGCAAGACAAAACTGCAAATCGGCCAACTGCTCAAGCAGAATGAGTCTCCAATTGCTAAACTTTGTGAAAGATCGGCTCATTTAGCACCAAGTTTCCTTAGTAGCTTTCCGTCAATTGCTTCTCCACATGTCGGTCTGGCTACAGCTCTCCCTGGCCATAGCGACCAGGGTGGAGCAGCTTCGCATTAAATTCTTTCAGGTGTGGCTTCCTTGGATATGGTGTTTTCCCTCCCCAGTCCCATCATGGCTTCAGTTGGCGTCATCTGTCTAGTCTCTCAGTTATCGATTCCACCATCTCCCCTTCTCTCCGATAGGATACTTTGGCGGGTAAGGATGTCATTATGCCACCGCTTGACCCTTCAAAACGATGGAGAAATATGACGGTCGCCTGTCCAAACATTTGTCCGTTCCAGAATTTGTTACCTAAATGATGTATTATCAACTTCGGCTCAATATGGGGACCCATTTTTCCCACCATCCGGATTTCTCTGCGTATGCTGCTACTTGGATGGCCAGGAGCACCAAAGTGGATTGGGTGGTGTGCGATACCAACCTTTCTGCTATGTTTTCGGTGACCATAAAAGCCATGCCTGCTTCTAATGAAACAACACCGATCATAGTTCAAAAGTCTGTCCGTTGAATTCCTCACCTCGTTCCTCCAATTCATTTCGGAGACCCACCGATACTGCTAGTTTTTTCTCTTCCACAACTAAAGAGCTTTGCTCTCTGTTCAACTCCATCCAGGGGCGCACTTTTGGTCAAAATTGTCGCTACCCCCATTCTTGCCCGAATTGCAAAGATTCTCACCTCCGTGTAATCTGTTCTTAGCGATCGTCTCGATCAGCTGCTCTCCCTCCAGTTTCTGCATTCAAACCTAAATGATTTGTGTCACAGCTTGATACTGCACACTACGTCTCCCAGTATACTCCCACCCCACCAATCTCTCTGGCTCTAGATCGCCTTAGGAGGGCACCCAGACACAAGTTTCATCTCTTATCTCCTTTCAAGGTTACGGGAAGGCTTTCATACTGGTACTCAACATCATCCAACTACTTCCCTCATTTTCAAAAAATGCTGTCTGCTTTGGAAAACCCTGAGGCAGTTGATGCTCTTCACGAGTCCGAATTGAAGAATAGTTTCCTCTTTGGCTCCGCTGAACGCCCATCCTTTACGGTTTATTGTATTAACACCATAGGCATTGCTACAAGGACGTTTTCTGCAAGCGGCGGCTCATCATTGACATCTCAGCACCACATTCCCCTTCCTCTTTAAATTCTATCAATTCTTTGATCGATAAAGATGTCTTTTACCTGAATTATGTGACAATTGACCCAGCGATCCAAATGATCCAAACATTAGGCTCAAACTCTTGGTTGTGCAATACAGACATCAAGCCTGCTTTCAAGTTATTACCCACCCATCCCGATCTCTAGCATTTGTTTGACATTCAGTGGAAAGATAAAAATATAGAATATACCCATAGTAGCTTAGTGTACACAATGTTTGCCACGAGTGGTGAGGTGATATTAACCGCGAGCCTTCGACGGGCGGTTAACACCACTTCCCCACGGGTGATATTAACCGCGAGCCTTCGACGGGCGGTTAACACCACTTCCCCACGGGTGGTTAACATTTGGTACACCAAGTTACTTTGGGTATATTTTATTTATACCATGATCGTCAGATTGAATGTTAAATAAATAATTTACATAAGCACCGGTTGGCGGTACTTCCGCTGGCAAGTTTATCGCCGAAACGAAATAGAAAACGCAACGCGCAAATTACGGGGCCTTTTTCATTTTAATAACATAATAACACACTATTTCGAGTTATGGATGCTTTATTAACCCTTTACCCAGCGCAGACGATATTATTTCAAATATAAGATTTTTAAATTTTTCAAAAAATTTCAACAAAACCATATCATGTGACCCCAAATTGGAACGAGCTTAATGAGCTCTTCCAATGAGGGGTCACATGATATGGTTTTGTTGAAATATTTTGAAAAACGTAATTTTTTCAATTGATCAATTTGCATATCACGCGGGCGGATGTGGGCGATTCTTTAGGTAAAGGGTTAACACGAGACAACGTATTTTTGTTAATTTTTGGTATCTTACGACGTAAACGTATTTAAAAACGTAATAAATAATTACCGGTTTCATTTCACTCTTTACGAGGCGACGAGTGATAAATTTAGACAATTTTGCATTTAAGTCGAGGTCAACAAAGGACAACGGTTGGCGTGTAAAGCTAAAATTTATGTCATGTACTTTTATATATATACTAGCGGGTTTTACCCGGCGTTGCACGGGAGAAGATGGGTATATCAATATACCCTCAGATATGATCGGCTCAGCCGTTTTCGAAATAGGTCAAGGTCACCAAGTTCAAGGTCAAGGTCACCCCCGCACGGGCACCCCGATAAAGTCAAAATGATCGATGGGTCAATATACCCGCACATATGAAATTTTAGCCCGATCGGCCCAGTCGTTTTCGAAATAAAAGGTCAAGGTCACCAATTTCAAGGACAAGGTCACCCCACACGGGCACTCCGATAAAGTCAAAATGATCGATGGGGCAATATACCCGCACATATGAAATTTTAGCCCGATCGGCCCAGCCGTTTTCGAAATAAAAGGTCAAGGTCACCAATTTCAAGGTCAAGGTCACCTTGCACGGGCAATTCGATAAAGTCAAAATGATCGATGGGTCAATATACCTTCACATATTACATTTTAGCCCGATCGGCCCAGCCGTTGTCAAAATAAAAGGTCAAGGTAATCAATTTTAAGGTCAAGGTCACCCCCCACGGGAACGGCACCTACCCCATGTTACTCGATAGATACAGACATTATTAGATTGGAATAGGTAATCATGGTATAAACTACTTTTATTCTCAATTGACTTTCGCCTGCCGTTCATCTCACCGTTTGTTTGACACACTGTCGAATTGCGCAGTAACATTTTAATATTCCTAGTATCTTGCATTTCTTAGATGATTTTTGTCAATTTCCCCGGCCACTTGTGACTCGACGCTACGCGTTTCCTTCTTAATCTTCTTGATTACCTTGGCATCCCCCATCACCCGACCAAACCGAAGGCCCATCACATTGTTTGGAATATTTAGGCATTATTTTGGACGCAGAAAATATGGAAAGTCGCCTCCCAGCCGATAAGCTGGCCCACATAAACCAGCTGGTCCATTCCTTTCTTCTCAAACGGACATGTACAAAGCGGGAGCTCTTGAGCCTCTTAGGTCATCTGAGTTTTGCCTCACGGGGTAGTCCTACCTGGCAGGTCTTTTATGTCCTATCTCATTTCCTTGGCTTCTCCGGTCTCTGAGCTGTGGCATCATGTCAATATATCCGCCTCTTGCCGCCATGAACTGCAGATGTGAAATAATATTTTGTCTTCGTGGAACAGAGTCTCCTTTTTTTCTCAATTCACAGTCCATTTCTTCAGATGACCTTTCATTGTCCACAGGCGCTAACTCAATGATTAGATTTGGGGGTTATTTCTTCTCCCCCTCTCCCCCATTGGTTTCAGTCTGGGTGCCTCTTTGACTGCTCCCAGTTGGTACGTGGCCATTCTCGAACTTTTAACACCCCCTCGCTAACATTTGATCTGACTGTTCATCTTTGTTTAGAAGTTGCTTTCCTTCATCCGTCCGGTCACTTGGCAATGTTTCATCTCAAACATTCCAAACTGACCTGTTCCGGCGTGGGGTCAACATTAACCTGCTAGAACAATGCCCTGTTTCTTTCTTGAGTCACTAGGTTACAGGCTGGAGCTCATCCCGCTCTGTGTTTGACTGACCATTTCCACCAAATGAGTAGGGCCTATTTCATTCAAAATTTGCGTCTTTTGCTTCAGCTTTCAGTCTTCAACCCTGCCGATTTCTCTGGGCATACATTTCGCATTAGCACCGCGCCCTCTGCTTGCAGGGCTCGTTTAGAAGATCATCTCATTAAAACTCTTCGGCGTTGGTCCGTCGATTGTTACACAACCTACATCCACACACCCGATGATGTCTTGCGCCCAGGCAAGGTTCATTATTGAGTTGCTTTCGTAGTGTCCTCTCTATGTTGTTCTTTCCACCTTGCTTTGATTCAGCTTTTCGCTGCCTCCCCGTGTTTCATCATTCTGTGTTCTTTCTTTTGTGGCCGCCGATGGTGGATACTTCTCTTTCTTAGTCGCTCCCCTCTGGTACCAGCTCCGTTTGGGCCATCGTTTCACTTTGTCCCACATTCAGTATCCGTTTTTCCAGGTTATTTAACATGGGTATTAGACATTGGACATTTAGTGGTCTACTTGCGGACGCACTGGCCATTCAAATTTCCGATGTCATGGCCCAAACAGCAGTAAAGAGAAGCAGTTTCTCTCCGTGGAGTTTGGGAAAGCACTTAAGCCGGACTGCTATCATCCAAACTCACTTGACGCAACATATGATCCACATTTCGCGGAGACACCTTCATCCAAATAATGGTACCAGCTGATGAGCCCCTTTTAAGCCACATGAGGCAGTTTTTTGCATTGTATATATATGTAGAATTAAGAGATCAGCACTGACAATTGCGATCTAATGTATTCACTCAAGCAAAAGTATATGTATGTAAGCAAAGTTTGAGATGTAAATCGGTAGTACCTGAAGTGAGCCTTTATTGTGAGTACATAAAGTGTAGCAAAATGGTACCATTTCCTGCAGTTTATCTACTCAGAATATCGGCGCGGGTTGTTAATGACTTTATGAGCCTGAATTACAAGGTTAATCCCCGAGCTGGTTGTCGGCAGCAAACCTCGCAGTCTTTAGATCACCACATGATACAATTCAGCTTAGTTAAGGACTCTCACGATCTTGAGAATTGTGTTCCAGAAAAACTGGAAGTTTCAAGATCACCAGGTCATCAAAAGGACAGACACCTATTGTTTGTCTGTTAGGAGAGATTTGCAGAACTCCGTACTGTCCCATGTTAAAAGCTTGCCAAATGTTCAGTACGTCTTTTCATCACTAAAAATCGGTTCCATCTAATTAGAAGGCGGGCACTACGGAAGTTTCAGCTTAAGTTTTCATAGTTCATCTAGCAAACGTACAGCTAGCAGAGACACATTCATCCAAATAATGGTACCAGCTGGTGAGCCCCGTTTAAGCCACATCAGGCAGTTTTTTGCATTGTATACATATGTAGAATTAAGAGATCAGCAATGACAATTGCGATCTAATGTATTTACACAAACTAAAGTATATGCATGTAAGAAGGTTTGAGAAATAAATAAATCGGTAGTAAAGCGAATTTCTAGAAATCATCCAACGAAGCACAGCCAATGCCGAAACACCCAAAAATGAGAGGAAGGTATTTATCGCCATTTAATGTACTAAGCCGCTGAATAAAGCGCACCCCATCGCTCATTGTAACCCTTTGCGAGTAATATTACGAACGAAAATTGCCGTGCGTTGCGACTTCAGTACGCAATATTACGTACTCCGACTTTGAACCCGAGCGGCTGCTTTTTCGTCCAGGAACATGATACTTCATAATTTCATTAAATAAGATGGATGCTAAGTCCATGTGTGTGATAGACCAATTAATATTTTCAAAGTGCAGTCATAAGGCTGCACGTTGCAAATATTAATTAGTCTACCTCCAAATAATGAATATGGACTCTTCCTGTTGTTGTCATTTAACTGACTTGAAAGACACGGGTTAGTCTCACACACCCGGTTGGTCGTAGGTAATTAATAACTAATATGTAAAGTAAACACGCTATCGTCTGTTCCATATATGTTTGTCTGTGCTGATGATTGTCCATTGTGTGTTTTGATTTTTCTTCAACTCTTGTTACGAATGCAGAGTTATTTTAAAGTGTGTTCTTTTTTTAGAACTCGCAGAATTTGCAGTTTATTTCAAAGCGAGTTCTTTTTTAGTACTCATTGAATTCGCAGTGTATAAATATGCAGCATTATTTAGTATCCTCAGCCAATAATAATGCGCTGAAGACTAGCGACGGAACTATGGCTATGGACGACAAGGCAAAAGCCAGTGCTTTTGCCGATCTTCTAAAGAAAGCTCATCGTCCACAATGAGGGAACAGATGTGACAACGATTTCAAGGTAAATGTAAATAAATCTGTCAAAGATAACACCTCAATTTTCAATGAACCAAACTTGGACCAAACGCATGACGATGGGGACGACCATGAATTAACCGAACCAATAAGCGTAGAAGAGGTCATGGGTATAATCAAAATATGCAAAATACAAACAAGCTTGCCTGTTTGGGATGAGTGTGTATTTTAAATAAATAAAGATTTGAATAAAGATATAACAGCCCTTTTAAGGGCTTTCAGGTGTGTGTCTGCGAGTGGATGTGTGTGTGTGTGGTTGTTAGTTGTTGTTTTTTTTTTTTTGGTGGGGGGAGGGGGTTCCTTCCCATCAGTCCGTCATCTGTTTTCCCTGAAGGCAGATCAGATGGCCAAGACTCAGCATCCACTCTCCTTTATAGGCTGATGGATGACTCCCAGCTTTCAAAAACACAAATGGTGGATTTTTTTCGTTTTTGTAACCGATATGGATAACATGCTGGGGCTGCTCCCAAACCAGCGACTGTTTGGGTTTGTTTTTATTATGTTTCTTAAACAACCAACAAAGTTCGGTATCAGTGCTACCAGAAATATCATTCCAGGAATCCACAATATTGAGTGCTGGGGGAAAGTTTACACCCAGGAAAAGAAAATACAGAAAAAAATACACAAGACGACCCCATGAACGCGAACTGAGTTAAGCGAACAAACTTACTAGATACTGACTATAATCCGCCTCCCTTTGATCTACCTAATTTTCACACATTTTACCTAAACAATACCATCCGGGAAGTGAGAAGACCCCAAAGATACCACCAGGGTTTAAAGGGCTAACGATTGCATTTGACGTCGCCAAAACCTGATTCTTCGTGATGTTAAAACGTCACAATAACCTTCAGTCGGAAAGGGTTAATGAAATATGTCAAAAATAGGCTAACTTCAAAGTAACGTAAAAACATCAAACTGGGCCTATTTTTGTTTAGCTCTACAACATTCTAAAATTTCAGAAAAATGCGACGTAATTTAATTTTTGATCATATTACCGTCTATGACGTCACCTCAGCGTTCGAGTATAACGGTTGAGAATTTCATAGGACGGCATTGCATTTTTAGATATGCTTTTTGTGGTGATGATATGTCCAAAATTCCGAAAGGTGAAGGCTGAAAATTAGGTTCAAAATAAAAGGTATTAAAAAAAATCGAAAAACTGACCTCGCTGGCATCAGGTGCAGAGTTTTTAAATGAAAAAATAAAATTGCACAACATCAAATAACCAGAAAACAGTTTCTGAAGCTGTGTCATTTTAAATACGGTACCACGTGAATGGCAAGATAGCGTTTTAATGAAAACTGTCCAAAATGGCGTAACCCTTTATCCAAGTAATCAGGCCACATCAGTCCGCGTAAAATGCAAGTTCAGCAGCTGAAACAATATTATTTTTCAAAATATTTCAACAAAACAATATCATGTGACCCCCGTGGGAACGAGCTCAACGAGCTCGTTACAATGAGGGGTCACATGATATTGTTTTGTTGAAACTTTTAAAACGTTGATATTTAAAATGATAAATTTTGATATCGTCTGCGTAGGATAAAGGGTTAAATGGTGAAATAAATGAATAAAAGTAGTAGTATGTTTTGTAGGGTCGAGGTATCAGTAAATGGGAGGGAAGTACCCCCGATGTTGTTAACGTTTCAACTTTGTGGTTGGGACAAGGTTTGCCAAAAGGTCACAAGGTCAAGCCTTCCGAAAGATGAATTTAACAATGGTATAGCGGGGAATAGAACCCACACCAAGAGACTTTCCTCTAGCACCAACAGCCTAGCGAAACTATGCAGAACCACGCACACCACCACTCGGGAACCAATAGACCCCAAAAGGAAATGCTAGATAACCAAGTATGTACTTGGTTAACTTGCATTCCATTTTGGGGTCTGTTGTTGGCCGAGTGGTGTGCGGAGGAAACTCCCCCGGCGTTGATTCGAACCCACGCTATGTCCTTGTAAACAAAACCCGTGTCCTTGATCTATGGCACGCAAAAACTTAAAGAAAGAGAAGTTCTCGCTGATTAGCTTGCATTGCAGTATTTGGAATTGATGCAATTAGTTGATGAATAAGTTGAATTTAAGTTTTACGTTTTTCCACCCCGTCACATTTGACGTCATAGCGTTAGGTTTGTTGCGTCAATGAACATACAGTTGTGCCACAGCATCCTTCCATCTATCCCTTGAGGTTTGTGTTTAATTTTTATAGGAGTATCTTTTGAAGTTTTTGGCGTAGGCTTGCCACAAAGTGGGAGGGTGCAAAAACATAAAATGGGGTAAAAACGTTGAAAATAACGTTTAATTAAAAAATCCAAACATATCCATCAATTTTTATTTTGTGAGAGCTCTACAACCCAAATTTCATATAAATCGGACAAACTTTAATTTTTCTGTCGATGACGTCCTGATGTCACCCCAACGGCACCCAGACGAACTGTTCGTCGGCTAAAACGTGATGGCATTTTTAGAAATGTTTTTTATTATTTTATTACACGCCTGTTCCATGTAATCCCCATCTACAGTAACACCAAACCATGCGGAAAATGAATATGTGGAACGGAAATCATTGACGAACTATTTTTATGAAGAAGAGAAATTTCACTAAAATTTTCTACAAATCGTGCACGGCAATGACAATTTGAATCGATAACAATAGCTAAAAATCGTCCCCTGAGTTCCAATGTGTTCTATGTGCCAGTAGGCACATAGAACACGTTGGTACGCAGGGGACGAAATAGTAACACGGGTTCCCCTCGCAAATTCGATTGGCGATATAATGTGTTCTTTTTGTTGATAGTTGTCAACTGAATTGCTGAGTGTCCTAATAATGTTTTTTATAGACGTGAAGGCGTGCAACAAACACAGAATGACACGCGTGTGTGGATGGATTAATCGATATGGCACTTGTGCCGTCGCGGAAGGATAAAACTCGAAGCCTGCGGCCTCTCGTTTTATCCTTCCGCGCTGGCACTCGTGCCATATCGATTAACCCATTCACACATGTGTGTATATTCAAGATGCCAAGTGTTAGCGTTCAAATTTCCAGCTGATATTGAACGTTTATGAAAATCGTCAAATTGACGTTATTTTGGATAATGGGTTAACTTTCAAATTGTAACAAATGCATTTAATAAAGCCATCATGAAAGTAAAGGCCTATGAAATTCCAGAGCTGTGGATCTTATTGATACTGAGCTGCGCGTTATTGGAAATCAATGTTTTCATGCGAAGTGTGCAAAATGAAGTGATTTTTTTAGAGCTCTACAACATACTAAAATGTAAAAAAGAATCGGACTCATTTTAATTGTTCACCCTATGAGATCCTCAATGACGTCACCTCAAAGTTCGGCCATAACGGTTGGGAATTTCCCAGAACTGCACCACATTTTTAGGTATGCTTTTTGTTGTTAGATCATATTTCCAAATTTTGGAACAGGCTGGTACAGTACGGCCGCAGTGGAGTGGTCATTTTCAGTTTATTATTGGAATAATCATCAAAAATTTAATTAATGAAGTACCGGGGGTTCAACCGGGTGCCTCATTAATTAAAAGTTTGCTGATGATGAGTTTTATTACCTGGTAAAAGGCTGTGTGGACATCACTGCCTAATAATGCCTATGCGTGGTTTACAACCAGTCCACGGCGGTTGTACTGTAGATTTTTCCGTGGCATGGTATGGAATGAACCTCTTGGTCTCCTAAGGTTCAGGGATTGTAGACTAAATCGCGGTGGCAACGTTGTTCAACTGGTCAACTATTTACGTTTTCTCGGTAAATAGCACCAGTAGGCACCTTCCAGCTAATTGGCCACCGGCTGCCCGATGGTCCAGGGCTGATAATTTTCTAGTGTTTCTGTGTCTTTTTTTCAGAAATGACCATTAAGTGTTGTGCGGAAAACTCACCCTACAGTCATCTGTAATAATCCACCTTCCCTATATTATGAGTGTCTTTTCTTCAGTGGTAACGACACGAGTTACTGGAACGATGGGATTAGGTCAAAATTTGTTTTTTTTGCTTCCAATGCAGGCATTTCTGAATGGGTGTAGAGCAAAGGTAATAATTAATCAATGAAAAATTCAGGGTAAAACATGCGACATTATGCAATAATTTGATGCAGAAAATATGTGGGTTAGATTATAATCAATGATTATGTTTTGACCTGTATCTTGAATGGAGTTGAGGGCGTAACCTTTTTTCACTCACTGCTTTTGAAACGCGTTTTTGGTCGATACTTCGCCTCTTATTTCGAAAAGCACACCCCTTCTCAGTCTTCCTGCACCTCTTTGAGCCGCAAGTTCATAAACCAACTGATTTCAACTGGAAATGAGATTGAAAATGAAAGGTCGCATACAAAAAATTGTCCCTATATCCCGATAAATTCTGTCTTTTGATTGGTCAGAATGCCTTGGACAAATAGCCTTGTCTCTGTATCAGTATGCATCGCATCTTCTGATTGGTCAACGTGACCGAACAAATAGCCATAGTATCGTCAAAGATAAGTAGACAAAGCGTAGGAGGAATTGGTGCAACCTACCTTTCTGCAACATACACGAGAAACCACCAAACACCAGGCAAGGATTGAAACAAGCTTCTCTGGCTGGGGACGAGTGTACATTTTATATAAATAAACATTTGAACAAAGATTTAACAGCCCTTTTAAGGGCTTTCTGATGTGTGTCTGTGAGAGGGTGTGTTTTTTTTTCTTTAGGGTGGGGGGATGGGGAGTGGGAGAGGTCATTTGGAATCCCCGAAGGATAACCAGATACCTCATAATCACATACGGCATCCTATCTCCCAGAAGTCTTGATGGATGACTCCCGGTTTTTCAAACCTACACTGCTGGAGCTTTCTCCACTCCTTTTTTGTAACCGCTATGGCCATACACCGAGACCGCTACCAAACCGGCGTTGCTGTTTGGTTTTCTTTTCTCTTCTCCCCTTAAATTTGCCATCGCACAACATTATACTCTGGCTCGCCACCGTGGTGGGACTCAAACCTCTACCATCGCCGAGCTGGAACCGATTAGAGCCCACTCTCTGATAGTCTTAATGGCGATGAGGGATTGAGTATTGACAATCTATCACTCCAACGTAAACTGCCGGGAATTCTATCCGCGTGTATACCCCCTCAGACCCCATTCGAGGCAATAGGAAAGCTAGGCCTGTGTGATCCAAGTGAAATAAAAAAAGGTTAACCGGGTCGCAAGAGATTTGTAAATCCCACATGGTCCTTGCGCGCCTTCGTCACGCTAAAACCTTTCATTCATCATTCCTCGTCAAAGATGCGGGTGATAAGAGCGCGTGCCGTTGTTCCCCATTTGTCACTCGAGAAACACCCAGGTGATAAAAATAGCATTTGACCCCGACTGGGTCACATCGATTGCAGAAATTCCTATTAGAACTGTTAAGTTATATCCAACTTATTGTCGTATTATCGTATTGTAGTGAATACTAATACAAATTAAAAAACATCGTTGAAGCCCTATGAGAAGATTAACTTGTTGCTGTCGTATTCGATGAGAACTGAACAGATTGAATCGGGTTCGCAAATGTACTTTTGCGGTTTGCGGGGTGAGAACATCAAGGGGAGCAACGCATCTATTTATCTTCGATAAAGCAGAATACAAAATGTCCATCTCTCGCTTCGCTTGTCGGGGTAAATCCCGGCCATAAAATATTTTTTCAATGAGGGATCACAATTTCAGTGAGGGTTTTGGAGCAAATCGAGGTAAAAGTAGGAAATCCACGACGGGCAAAAATACGGGCACAGTCAGTGTAAGACTTGGTGTCAACAACAAATTAACATTACCAGGGCATTAAATCTCGGCGCACTTCATAATTTATTTTGCGGTTTCCGATGGTCAGCGTAGAAATATATGCTATCAATTCCACCTACCTCTTACAAAATTCAATGACTGCGGCTCAATTCAAAATCTTCAAGTTTAAACCCAAGTGGAGTCTGATATTGTGAGACATCGTTCCAGAAATTCAAAATGTGACCTTCCATGTTCCATGTCCAGCGTCGTTTTAAGTGAATATTTAAGCTATTCTCCCAAAGACATGAATAAAACACACAACGCAACACATCTAACATGCTCAAGCTTGTTCCATAAAAATACAGTACACTCTGAAAGTCTGAATTTACACGGTTTTAAAACTTTTTCAACGAATTCAATTTCACCAAAGTGAAAAACTTCACCATGTGTGACCTGGTTTATAAAGAACGATTCGAAAATAGACTCGGTCTATTTATAGATTTGCTGTGACGTTTGTTTCGCTGTTTGATTGAAAACCTGAGGCTCAGTGTGGGGTTTAAACTTCGTCGCCTGAGTCTTGTGGGATCATATTTTACATCTCGGCATTATTTCTGTGTTAGGAGGCGGGACAAAATCGTTATCTCGGGCAACATCCAGGGTACATGGAGATTTATTACCTGGATGTCTCCTTTTCAACCATTCGGCTTGCGCCTCATGGTTGAAAACCGACATCCAGGTATTAAATCCCCATGCACCCTGGATGTTGCACGAGATAACTTATAATGGCAAAGGATGCACCCAACATCCAAGGTATATGAGAGCGTGTAACCTCCAGGGTATAAGCGCACACGAAACATCGGTGACATGTGGTTTGAACGAAAGATTTCCGCGTTTGTGCTTGCCTTGACATAAAGTCGAACCAAAAAACCTGAAAATAGTCACAAATATCATCAGATTTCCGACAATTCAATCATAAAAGTAAAATAAGAGCAAATAATTCGTCCCCTGAGTACCAATGTGTTCTATGTGCCAGTAGGCACATAGAACACATTGGGACTCCGGGGACGATATGTCAACAAAATACTGTTTACTCGTTTCCTTAACGACCCAAGGGATATAACTCTATCTGTTGTCTTCTGTGATTATAAAAACAAAATAATTATCACGAATTTGGTCCAAGTGATTGTGGAGCTGAAAAATGTTCCCACAAATTTATTTCCACTATGTTTGTATTGTGTTTCAAACGGGACAAAAACGTTATCTCCGCCAACATGTATGGTGTATGGAGATTTAATACCCTAATGTCTCATTTAAACACCTCGATCGGCTCGGTGTTTAAAAACCGAAATCCAGGTATTAAATGTCCATATACCATACATGTTGGCAGAGATAACTTATAATATCTCACATGCCGCGATCTTTCAGGAGTGCATTGTTGCTATAAATAAACAATGCTCAGTAACAAAAATGTTGTTGGAAGGTTTTTAATTTTCTGACGTCTGGCAATCGTCGATAGCTTTCACAATACGAATTGAATATTTACAAAGTTAGAACTTAAATACCGCGTTTCAAATTTTCGTGCTACGTAACACCTTGGCGTTTGATAAACTGAAAGCTGTTATGCTGTGACCACGATCACAGCATATCAGCTTTCACGCCATTAAACGTCATCGACTGAGGGAGTTATCGCGTTGATTGCTTTGCCACCATCTGAGGGGAGGTGGAGGGGTGAGGGGTGAGTGGTGAGTTGCGACAGTTTTTTTTATCGACGTTTAGGCAATTAAGTTGCACAGAGATCAGTACATAAAACTAAGGAAGTATGACACTTTGACTCGCGTGGTAACATTTCGATACAAACAAGATTTCATGATATTGTCTAATCATAGAGATAGATTAAGGGGCTAAGCTGGGGGGGGGGGGGGGGAGGACACACCAACTTTTTGTAGTTGGAGAGGGAGAAAGAGAGAGAGAAAAAATAAAGAGGAGGGAGGGTCTAATCATAGCTTAAGGAATTGATGAGATGTGGAGGGGGCAGAGGGTACACCGAGAGAGAGAGAGAGAGAGAGAGAGAGAGAGAGAGAGAGAGAGAGAGAGAGAGAGAGAGAGAGAGAGTTGAAGAATGGGTTAGACCTAATTTATCAACCCGTTATTGCAATCTTATTAGAATTTTTCAGCAATAGGATGATCAGTCCATTTACTGGTAAAACGTGACCAAAGAATCCTTCGCTTGATATATCTCAACTCCAGACTCAATAGTAGAGTACGGCAGCGTTCTGACGCCAGTTGATGTATTTTTTTTTACCTGTGCTAAGTTGTTATAACAAGTTAACTAATTTGTTATAACAACTTAGCTAACTTGTTATAACAACTTAGCTAACTTGTTATAACAACATAGCTTAACTTGTTATAACAACTTAGCTTAACTTGTTATAACAACTTAGCTAACTTGTTATAACAACTTAGCTATCTTGTTATAACAACTTAGTAACTTGTTATAACAACTTAGCTAACTTGTTATAACAACTTAGCTAAGTTGTTATAACAACATAGCTAACTTGTTATAACAACTTAGCTTAACTTGTTATAACAACTTAGCTAACTTGTTATAACAACTTAGCTAACTTGTTATAACAACTTAGTAACTTGTTATAACAACTTAGCTAACTTGTTATAACAACTTAGCTATCTTGTTATAACAACTTAGCTATCTTTTTAATCATTGACCCCTAGGTCAGTTTGTCCCTTCCTTGGGGCTGAGAGTAATTGGTCAAAATGCGTTTAACCCTTTACCTAAAGTAAAGGCAAAAAAACGGCCAGCACTGTACACAAAAATCGCTATTCCGTCTTTTTTATATTTACATTTTATGCTTCCAAAACATAGGTTATGACCCCCTCATTCGAACGAGCGCGTTGCGCTCATTCCAATGAGGGGTAACACCCTGTGTTTTGGATGCAAAAAATGAAAATTTTTAGTTACACGAGAATTTTTTTGACGAGTATCGTCTTCTACTAGCGTTAGATAATGGGTTAATGGGGGTGGGTGGGGGGGGGGGGGCTCAGTTGGTAGAGATGTAGGCTGCAAGCCGAGAGGTCCTCCCACACCTGCGGCAACCGCGTTGTGTCCTTGGGCAAGACACTTCACCCCATTGCTCGCGTGGGGGCACGGTGACGTGTACTAAGGCG
Source organism: Pictodentalium vernedei (assembly GCA_031216915.1). Classification (NCBI taxonomy): domain Eukaryota; kingdom Metazoa; phylum Mollusca; class Scaphopoda; order Dentaliida; family Dentaliidae; genus Pictodentalium; species Pictodentalium vernedei. The sequence continues at coordinate 400,584,040 of CM062297.1, read as the reverse complement.
CAGTGCACGTCGATGGTGCACCTGTCTTCAACCAATGCTAACCCTGCTTGTGTGGAGTTGGTATGTTGGGGAGTTGACAGTTGCTCGACGTTGCTCGGTGGTTCTCTCCGAATACTCCGGCTTCCTCCACCCGTAAAACTGTCACGGTCATGGTTAGCCATTGTGCAGAAATATGTGACCTTAAACACCAATAAATAAATTACCGGATATTTTGGTGTTGATGGGTGGCCTCAAGCGCCCCAATCGGACCACATTTACGGGCCCTACTAAGGCCCCAAAAAGGGCCAGTTACGAAATATCACCAAAGCAGGTTAAAATCACGGGATATTTTGATGTTGATGGGTGGCCCCCGAGGAATAAAGAAGATTGACACCTCAACCGCCCCAATCGGACCACACTTAGGGGCCCTTTTAAGGCCCCAAAAAGGGCCAGTTACAAAATATCACCAAAGCAGGTTAAAATCACGGAATATTTTGGTGTTACTGGGTGGCCCCCGAGGAATAAAGAAGATTGACACCTCAACCGCCCCAATCAGACCACATTTAGGGGGCCTACTAAGGTCCCAAAAAGTGCCAGTTACAAAATATCACCAAAGCAGGTTAAAATCACGGGATATTTTGATGTTGATGGGTGGCCCCGAGGAATAAAGAAGATTGACACCTCAACCGCCCCAATCGGACCACATTTAGGGGCCCTACTAAGGCCCCAAAAAGGGCCAGTTACAAAATATCACCAAAGCAGGTTAAAATCACGGGATATTTTGGTGTTGATGGGTGGCCTCAGAGGAATAAAGAAGATTGACACCTCATCCGCCCCAATCGGACAACATTTAGGGCCCTACTAAGGCCCCAAGAGGGCCAGTTACAAAATATCACCAAAGCAGGTTGAAATCACGGGATATTTTGGTGTTGCTGGGTGGCCCCCGAGAAATAAAGAAGATTGACACCTCAACCGCCCCAATCGGACCACATTTAGGGGCCTACTAAGGCCCCAAAAAGGGCCAGTTACAAAATATCACCAAAGCAGGTTAAAATCACGGGATATTTTGGTGTTGGTGGGTCCCCCCCCTCGAGGAATCAAGAAGATTGACACCTCAACCGCCCTAATCGGACCACATTTAGGGGCCCTACTAAGGCCCCAAAAAGGGCCAGTTACAAAATATCACCAAAGCAGGTTAAAATCACGGGATATTTTGGTGTTGATGGGTGGCCACCGAGGAATAAAGAAGATTGACACCTCAACCGCCCCAATTGGACCACAATTAGGGGTCCTACTAAGGCCCCAAAAAGGGCCAGTTACAAAATATCACCAAAGCAGGTTAAAATCACGGGATATTTTGGTGTTATGAGGTGAATTTTATCATACTTGCTAAACAGAGATGTGACTAATCAGTGTATGTAACATATGGATATGTTTGTTCACTATGAAGGGTTTTAACAGAATTTGTTTGGAAAGAAACCATTTGTAATTTAAAGGAGTAAAGCTGTGTAAAACTATTTTTTTAATTTATTTTCAGTTAGCGTTTCGCCATACACACGCCGAGGTGATTATAAATATTGAAAGCAACACTCAAAGTAATGTTGAAATATAGTAGCTAGACGTCAAAAAATTATCAAATTACCCACAGTATTTCCGGAAAAGAGTTCTATCCATGCCATTGGATACTAGTACCAGTTCTAGATTCATGTATGCTCTACGCCATGATTCTCACCCAAAGCTGTAGGAGCCATTAAGAATGGGACCTTGTGAGCTCACGCCATCAATCCCTATTTCTGAGCTCCCAGTGGAGGCTTGGGGGGGGGGGGGGGGGGGTGGAAATAACGGCCCCTCAATCAAAAATCCAAACTGTCACTTATTACTTTTATTTTAACCCTCACCTTCCCTCAGGCACATGAATCGATACCAGAGGAGCTTGAGAATTTGAAAAAAAATATCCGGGGAAGGGTCTCTAGACTAACAACAGTAGGACCGAAGACGTCAAACCCATGTTCGAAATCTGTCAGCGGCATATCGATCGTGCCCTCTTCCACATCCCCAATTTCGAAAATAGGAAAATGGATTATATATCTAGACCTCAGAATGGGGAAATTACCGGAAATATTACCGAGAAAAGAGTTTTGTCCTTTCTTCAAACGCACGCCGAAATACATCCAAATAATAAAAAGTGACGGTTGCGTTTGTTTTGCTCAATAGCAATCCGACTTATTTTATTTCTTTTCTATTATCTAACACGCACATAATTTCAGGGACTCAGTTCGAAATGAGCTATCTCTGAACTGATAAATAGAGGTGGGCCATTTCTGAACAGGACATTCACTATTTGGAATTCCAATAACCCAACAGGATTGAGTAGGCAAGTGAGGGACTTAATAGCGAGCCGTTCAATGGAAGGGTTCAGTGGGCAAGTGCGGGTGTTACGAAAAAATATTTAAAAGACATCGCTCGCCAGGACGGACCGGGGTTATCAATTCCGGGAAAAGAGAGCGTAAAAAAAATCACAAGAATTGTAACCAGGCTTGTCAACCGGTACCAGTAACGACACCGGTACCACAGAAACGGGACCGTTTTTGCGGTACCGGTTGTGAAGCCAAGTACCGGCGGTACTCGGTACTCGAGTCAGTCCCACCTCGGACTGTATATAAAATTTCAGAGCAACACTCAAACATGGACCCCATGTTTTGTAGCACATCGAGAGACCATGTTCAGTGTTCTCTAAGTACTGGATAGCTGTCTTTTTCAAGTTTCCAATGCGCGTGTGTCTAATTATAAAATCTATTATTTAGAACGTCGAAGGCATCCACCTAAGATCGTCACTGAAGGTGCCGAGTCGACCCAGAGAGCAGGTTTAAAGTTCGAAGTTTCGTCCACCCATAAGTTTATACTCGAAGTGACGCGATGTCCCACGAATATTCAAATCTTAAGAACTCGGTTCACATAACCGATTTATTTGTTAGGAATATATTCCATAGTATACATTGTTTCATTGTCATTTAATGGCCTTTTTATGTGTTGTTAAAGATACCGACACCGGTACCGGTACCGCGGTACGGCCCAGTACCGTCTGGGTTCCGATAAACCAAGTACCGGCGGAACTTTGACAAGCCTGATTGTAACCGAAATTGTGGTAAATGATTCTGGTTTTTGTGTGGCATACAGGATAAAGAGAAACCAAAATTTGAGGAGTACCTGGATGGCACCTCTTTGAGGGGAAGGGGGAGGGGTCGAAGTTTTAAATCCTAAACAATTCATTAGTTATTCATTCCAATCGTCCATTATACACATTATTGTGTGTCATATACAATATGTTAAGTGGGCGACTGGAATTAACAACTAGTAGAGCTTTCTTCCCACGGTTGTGAGTCAGGAGACCCTTTCCCGGATTTTTTGTTTTAAATTCAGAAGCTCTGGGATCCATTCTGGTGCCTCTGGAGCGAAGATAAGGGTTAAAAACTCTAAATAACAGTTTGAATTTTTTTTTTGGGGGGGGGCAGGCCCGGTCCACCTCAGGGAGCCCACACGTAGAGATTGATGAAGTGGGCGCGCGGGGCCCCAGTCTTAATGGTTCCGAGGCTTTGGGTGGGTATCAAGGGGTAGGGCATGCAGAAATCTGGTACTAGTACTGGTATCCACTAATATAAATAGTACTCTTTTCCAATAATGTTGCCGATGATTTTCCCATTCTCGCGCCTTAATACTATATAATGATTAATAAATCGAATGTTGGTTTTAATATTTATTATCACCTCGGTATGTGTTTGACGAAACGGTAACTGAAAATAAATTATGAACCCCCTTTTCTAAAAAGGGCTTTTACACAACTTTATTTTTATTTCTTCAAATTATAAATGTTTTCTTTCCTCAAAACGTTCTGCTAAATCCCTTCATTGTTAACAAACAGATCTATATTTCACGCACACGAATTAGCTACACCTCCATTTGACAAGTATGGCAAAATTCACCCGCCGTGCACCTCGGCTAAATCGTTTTTGTGACATAAATAGTGTGTTGATTGCCACACCGTAGTATGTTTCCAGGGATTCCTAATCTGTTTTTACAGATTACTAATCTGTCTTTACAGATTAACTAATCTGTATTTATAGATTAGTAATCTCTTTAAACAGATTAAATAATCTGTTTAAACAGATTAAATAATCTGTATTTACAGATTACTAATCTATTTAAACAGAATACTAATCTGTATTTACAGATTACTAATCTGTTTAAACAGATTAGTAATCTGTAAAAACAGATGAACTAATCTGTATTTACAGATTAGTAATATGTTTAAACATATTAACTAATCTGTGTTTACAGATTAGTAATCTGTTTAAACAGATTAACTAATCTGTATTTACAGATTACTTAGTTAATCTGTAAAACAGATTGGTAATCTGTTTAAACAGATTAGTAATCTGTTTTTACAGACTAGTTAATCTGTAAAAACAGATTAGTATTCTGTAAATACAGATTAGTTAATCTGTTTAAACAGATTACTAATCTGTAAATACAGATTAGTTAATCTGTAAAAAAAGATTAGTAATCTGTTTAAACAGATTAGTAATCTATAAAAACAGATTAGTTAATCTGTAAAAATGGATTAGTAGTATGTTTAAACAGATTAGTAATCTGTAAAAACAGATTAGTAATCTATTTAAACAGATTAGTAATCTTCAAAAACAGATTAGGAATCCATGGAAATATACTACGGCGTGGCGGCCCTACGCTGCCGTAAATTTCGCTTGAAGATAGCCGTCAATAAAATAAACATTGCTTCACCTTCATTTATACACATTTCACTGCGTAAGTTTTATTAAATTGCCACTTTTCACACGTTCGGGGCTACTGTTAGTACTTTAAAACGCAGTTTTATACACTCACCGGAAACATTACCGGATACCGGACTTTTTACCGGCAAAAAATATATCCGAGTTGGGATAAAATTTATTCTTCAGTTGCACCTGGATGTGATTCATACGCCAAACTGAAAGAAAACAAAAGAGTGTGCTCTTATTACCTGCATGTTTTTGCTGAATTACCCGGTCGCGGCTATTTGTTTCGGCCACTTCAGCGAATTAGATGATGGGTTGCACATCGATACAGGGGCAATGGCATTTACACGTGAATGTTGCATGAACACTGGTCGCTATCCCTAATATTTTGAACTATTCCATTCAGCTTTGGAAGCACAAATACACACGGTTATCCAAGAGCTGTAATTGCTCTTAGATAATTGATCATACATGCACTGTATTTTAATGTATTCTTCTGCTTCAAATTGTTTTACTTTGGATTCTCTGCTTCCATTTGCACATAATTTTTACAGTACTCATTTATCCAATATTTGTTCTCTGTTTATGTGCTTATAAACTAAATATGCAAACTCTTTGATTGTTAGTTTATCATTCATTGTTTTCATGTTTTACTGGGCTTTTATGACACTTTAATGGACCAAGCCATGTCATATCGGGTAGTATTACGGTGGATTATGCGCCACGGAATCTGGAGAGAACCACCGAGCAGCGGCGAACCAATACCAAACACTCCAGCCTACTAACCCGACAGAAACAGGGTTAGCTACGGTGGAATGCAGGTGCTAAAACAGACCTGTAGTACACTTTAGCACACGAAACCACCATGCCTGTATATGGGCATTTGGAATTAATTGTCTTACCCAAGAAATCTCGAGTATAATTAATCGATAAAATTAAAAATAAAAATAATTGACAATGGTCCGGAGAGCATATGTATGGAGCCGGTGGCATATGTTTTTTAAAAATCCATACCAACGAATTAATAATCTGTGCACACGAAATATTAATCAGAGAGAACAAATGAATAATCCAAGCACGCAAACTAATAATTCATGCGCGCAGATTAATAATCCGTGCATGAAGTAATGATCAAGGCAAACGAATTAATAATCCGTGCGTTTGAATTAATAATCCGTGTGCGTAAATTAATAATCCACGCACACGAAATGATAATCCATGCCAACAAAATAATAATCAATGCGAACGAATTAATAAAATCATTCACGTGAATTGTAATCTGTGCACACGAAATAATATTCCGTGCACACAAATTAATAAGCTGTGCAAATGGATTATTGATCAGTAGTATGTCACGTACCTTTCGAGCAAGATCTGGTGGACCGCGCAGTGTACCCCGGAAGTGACGTTTTGGTTACCCGCGTGAGCGGCTATGTTGTGATTTCATTCTCATGGTGACGCGTGGTGTCACTGCACATGTGCAGCGCGTATTGTTATGGTAATACGCGTTTCCGTCGTCCATTTTGTATATAGGGAACCGCCATCTTGTTTCTATGGTAGCACGTGGTCGCTAGGTGACCCAAAGGCATCTAATAAGATGAGGGTATGTTTGGAGGGTACGTTCGATTCAATGGGAGTACAACGAATTACTCAAATGAACCCGAGAACGACTGCTGTTCACCCGAAATAACCGAAACGGACCCGAATTCTCTTAGAATATTGACTCTAATAGTACCACGTAGTGGTATAAGATCTATAAGAGATGTGCTCCTTATCTAGCTCGAATTCCATCAGAATCCTCGTTTACAACTACATATTTTATAACATATGTTATAGGCTCCTTTTTTAGTTTTTTTAGATGAATAATTATATTTTTTTAAATGATTGAAGGAAACATAAGTGCTAATTGTTTTGAGTTTGTTTAGTGGTCCAATATCAGAGTTTACATAAGCTGATAATCCCTGATCAGCCCATTTGCATAACGGCACACGCTGCTTGGTTAATCATGTATTTTAAAAGGGGTTAATTATTGTCTCGGATTTAAGTGTTTACTAGTAACCGTTGTTACGAGTAACTGTTCTGTATATATTGTATTATTTTTCGGAATGCAGCAGTCTGGATGCCGACTGTGAACGGACTACGGCAGGATTCCGCCATACAGTGTAAATAAATAAGGAAAGCTGACAAGCGTTTTTACTGAGCTAATTTTCCCAAAGTTACGCTTTACGACACTTGGTGGAGAATCCGGGCAGAGTGACTTTTTACGCTCACTCGCGATCTTGGAGAAAAGACATTTTTCTAAAGATAATCAACATGGACAACTTAATTCCTTCTAATGTTCAAAACTTGTTACGGACTCTAAACCTGGACCAACTTCGTCTATCATGGGGACTTCAGGTAGAAGCATACGAAACCCGCCTGACATTGACTTGGAGGAAAGCATCGGATCATTTCAGAAAATTCAAATCAAACTCAAATTTGTGTAGAGACAGGAAACGTTTGGATGAATTCATTGAAAGGAAACAACGGGAAAATGCGACTTTTATTGACAGCAAAGTTAAAAATTCGGAATTGTGTAATTTAGTTTCGAAAAAGGAGAAAACAACAGAACATGTGAGTACACAAACCTTTTATGTATCAAAATCTGATTGCGGCACAACGGTTCAACCTGAACACGCAAATACATCTGTTCAATGTGTGCCACAATTGGCAACTATTTCCAACCAAACCACCCCAGAAGAGCCCAAAATTGCATGTCTCGATAACAGCATAAAACATTGTACTGAGCCTAAAAGAGTGACGGAGAAGGTAGAAAGATATTGCATGACTGTCGATTTTGGACTTGAATATTTAATAAAATGGAGAGACCTTCCACCAAGCAAAAATTCCTGGGTTCATGATAAAGATTTGGATGACGCGGCACGTCAGTATATTAAAGAAAACAAACATAGAATACCTGGTCCAAGTTCAATGCCCAAATCACTGAAAAAGCGTGACAATAATGATCATGGTGTTAAATTCCTTTCAGCAAACAAGGTAAACCAACAAAGAGAAAATTATGGTCGTGCCAGAGCTTGGCAACAAAAGGTGGAAGCTTACAAACGGCAACGGTCTCGGCAGCAAAATAGAAACTTCCGTGTAGACTACACACAGGACACCAGTCAAATTCAAAATATTGTGTATGGATACCGAGAACGAGGAGAACTTTGGGTTTGTGCTGATTATTATGATGGATCCCGGGATCAAAAGGTGCCTTTAGAGTTAGTGCCACAAGAAATTGTGGACAAACATGAGATTTTCTTTCTCGGACATTGAACAATATTCCAGCTCCGCAAGTACTTCTCAGTACCGAATAAATTTCGTTTTACCAAACTTTTTATTTTAGCAGTTTCGAGTTTCGGGCTGAGAAGGACTTGACCGTGTTAACTTATTCAAATAGCGGACGCTGGTTTATAATCTTATTTTGAGTTCTCTTTGGGGGACCAAAGATTTTTCATTTTCAGGCAGGGTGTGCTGTTATAGGCTCCTTTTTTTAGTTTTTTTAGATGAATAATTATATTTTTTTAAATGATTGAAGGAAACATAAGTGCTAATTGTTTTGAGTTTGTTTAGTGGTCCAATATCAGAGTTTACATAAGCTGATAATCCCTGATCAGCCCATTTGCATAACGGCACACGCTGCTTGGTTAATCATGTATTTTAAAAGGGGTTAATTATTGTCTCGGATATAAGTGTTTACTAGTAACCGTTGTTACGAGTAACTGTTCTGTATATATTGTATTATTTTTCGGAATGCAGCAGTCTGGATGCCGACTGTGAACGGACTACGGCAGGATTCCGCCATACAGTGTAAATAAATAAGGAAAGCTGACAAGCGTTTTTACTGAGCTAATTTTCCCAAAGTTACGCTTTACGACACATATCTGTTCTACTTGACGTCTATCTACTCTAGTATACTAATTATCCCTGATTGTCCTTGTAGATTCTTATGCCTTTTCTACCCATGATATGATATGGCATTGTCCGTGCATTCCTGGCTCTCCCTTACCTTAGTAGATTATTTGGCTTGTTCTACCCGTGCTATGACTATTATCTGCACTAGTCTACCATTATCTGGCTTACCAGTAGACCTAGACATAGCTGTAGTTGATACTTTCCCGACGGGCCATCTGCGCCCCGTTTTCTTCGTGTGAGGCCTGAGGGCTATGAGGACGCCAAAGGCTAGTCCTATTCCATAATGGGGCACCAGTAATGGATTGCCCATGGGGTGGGGGTCCCCAAATACCGAGATGAGGCCATAGGGCCATGATGGCTATGAGGTCTTCATAGCCCTCATGGCCTCCTACGATGAAAAAGGGTACCCAAATACCACGATGAGGATGAGAGTAATGGCATTTCCTTATTGCACTCATAACCCTCATGGCCTCATACGATGAAAGGGGATTCTGATTCTGAAAGCCATCCAGATACAAGAAAGGGATTCCAAAATTGGAATTCTGTGGACCGTGCCGAACAAATACCGAGACGAGGATGAGAGCAATGGCATTTCCTTGTGGCCCTCATAGCCCTTATGGCCTCATTCGGTGAAAAGGGAATTTTGAAGGCCATCCAGATACTAGAAAGTGATTCCAAAATTGGAATTCTGAGGACTGTGGGGACAAATGTGGAGATGAGGATGAGAGTAATGGCATTTCCTTATGGCCCTCATAGTCCTTATACGGTGAAAAGGGGATTCTGAAGGCCATCCAGATACTAGAAAGGGATTCCAAAATTGGGATTCTGTGGACCGTGGAGACAAAATACCGAGATGAGGATGAGAGTAATGACATTTCCTTATGGCCCTCATAGCCCCCATGACCTCATACGATGAAAACGGGGCACCGATGGCCCGTCGGGAAAGTGTCACCTGTAGCTATGTATGGGTCTACTGGTAAGCCCAACAAATAGTGTAGATAATAGTCATATCACGGGTAGAACAAGCCAAATAATCTACTAAGGTAAGACAGAGCCAGGAATACATGGACAATGCCATCATATCATGGGTAGAACAAGCATAAGAATCGACAGGGACAGTCAGGGATAATCAGTATACTAGAGTAGATAGAAGTCAGGTAGAACAGATAAGGTATAAAATATGTACTACTGAACGAGGATTCTTATGGAATTCGAGCTAGATAAGGAACACACCTTTTATGGATCTTATAACACTACGTGGGGCTATTAGGGTCAATATTCTAAAATAATTCTGGTCCATTTTGGTGATTTCCGGTGAAAATAAGTCGTTCACGGGATCATCTGGGTAACTCGTTGTACTTCCATCGCATCGAACATACCCTCCAAACATACTCCCGTCTTATTAGATGCCTTTGGGTTACCTAGCAGCCGCGTGCTACTATACAAACCAAGATGGCGGCGTCCTGTATACAAAATGGATGACGGAAAAGCGTATTACCATAACAACACGGGCTGCGCATGCGCAGTGATACAACGTTTCACCATGAGGATGACATCACAACATGGCCGGCCAAGCGCGTTACCATGACAACACAAAAATGGCGGCACCCAGTCACGTGACTATGACGTCATTCCCGGGGTCCACCGCGGGGTTCACCAGATCTTGCTCGAAAGAAACGAGCACCACTCCTTTGATCCATGCACATGAATAATAATCCGTGCGCATGAAATGAAAGATATAAAAACTATGGTATAGGCTATTAAGTCAAAATGGCATCCATCCTGTGACCTTGGTATACTGGCATACCACCATCTTAACGCTGAAATAGCAATTCTTAGGTCTACTTGTTCTTGTTTGAACCTAAGTTATCTAGGACCCTTCGGCCCTCGGTCGCTACCGCCTCCTCATATCTTCAAAAAAGGAAGGTCAGGAGGGGTAACCTAATGACCCGAGGTCCGTCCTTGTTAGGCATGCTTCCCCTTTTTTAACGTGCGATAGGCGAGTTAGGACGAAGTGAAGTCTGCGTAAGACCTCACATCGCTGCACTCTGGGCCTGTGGCAGTAAGTAGGTGTATGCATGCGTGGTGGGAGAGGGGGGATCTCTTGTTGAGACGTGGGGGCGCAAAAATATGTCAGCGAAGATATAAAATCCAGATGTCTAAAAGGGCCTATAAAGCAGCCATCGAAAAGTACTTCACAATACCGGGGGAATTTGGGATGGGACGTCACCTAAGGTTGACTGGGATGGCAATATATGCCTATGCTTGTCCGCTACATGTCTAATCTTGGCAGTATTATATATATTTTTGGTAGGCCCTGGGAAGGTTGGGACCAGTGGCGGGGGCATGCCAAAATGCACACAGCTCGCCCCCAAATAGATTTACATTGCACCCCCCCCCCTTCATAATAAATACAAACTGCCACATATGATTTCGACCCCCCCCTCCCCACCTTCCATTTGGAGACTTCAAAACTGTCGAAATTTGAGACTATTTCAGAGAGACTCAGGCCCTCACCGTCAAGTTACCGATGACCTCGCCATCCTCCATTAGGCTCCAGAATCGCTCTCAAAGCTTCACAGTTAAAACTGAAAAATTTACCGAGGAATGATAACCGACCCCCACCAATGGCCTTACCTCCTCTAAGGAGGCTTCAGCGTCGCTTATAGAGCTCCAAAAATTATAATTCGGGGAGAGTTCCCGAATCCGATGGCGGCGCTACAGGAGGTCATGAAGGGGCGTTTGCCCCGACCACAGTCTTTGCAGCCACCCTCTCTCTCTCTCTCTCTCTCTCTCATTTTCCCCTCTCCAAAACGGTCACATCCAGCCACCCTCTCTTACGCACACAGTGACTCTCATTTCTTTATTTACATACAAACTCAGCTGATAAACATAAATCCACTGGAATTTTGCAAGTTCGGATGCAGATACTTATGAGCCATGTACGTTTATAAACCTTGTCTCTAAAATTTGGGTCATCCAAAAATGTGGCGATCTACCCTAAAAGCCACCAGAAAACTTGATTCAAATGCACAGTGATTTTGTTTTGTCTGGGGGCGGCTCCCCGCCCTCCACTCCCGGGGACGGCATGTCGGCTTCTCCACTCAGGATACCCCTCCATACGGAGCATGTCCCCTACTTGCAGTCTCCACTATCCATCCCCCCCCCCCCCCCCGCAAATACCACCGCCAGGTCACACAAATGGGAGAGGGTGATTCACCTGACTACACCCTTCCCTTCCTGTCTGCGGTCTTTGAAATATACACGCGTCATATCGCTCCCCCCTCCATTGGAATTCTTCCCCTATAAAGGATTCTTGTTCCGCCACTGAACAGGATTCCCATGCATGTAAGTATACATAACAGGTCCGTCTTTTGGGACAGCGGGGGTGGGGGGTCCTGCTACCTTATGTTTTAATCCGTGCGCACAAAATAATAATCCGAGCACACGAGTTAATAATCCGCGAAGGCGAATTGATAATCGGTACATACAAAATAATAATCCGGGCACAAGGATTATTATTTCGTGTGCACGGATTATTATTTCGTGTGCGCGTATTATCATTTCGCCGCACGTTATATTTATTCTGAGTAGTATGAAATGTGCCAAATGAGCCCCATCTGGGGGACTTCGGGGGGGGGGGGGGGTAGCGTACCGCAGAAGTGACAGCATACCGCGGGGTATTGTGGGTGTCACGTGGGTTGTCATAGAAGCGGAGGAGAGCTGGCATGTTGTGACCTCATCCCGATAGTGATACGTGGTTTTAGTGAGCATGCACATTGGAGACTACCATCTTGGTTGCTATGTTAGCTTGTTGTTGCCATTTGACCCAATGGCTTTTAAACAGACGGGGTCTGTTCTAAGGGTGTGTTCGATTCAACGGGAGTCTTGCGAATTACCAAAATAAGCTCGACAGTTACCCCAAATCACCGACATCGACTTCATGTTACCGAAACAGAGTCGCGCGAAGTGTTATATGACCCATAAGGGTATTTTCGATTGATGAGGTATGTACTCCGGTAGAACAAAACAGCCCCATACTTGGAGTAAGATCGGTGTTTTGTTACTATAATTAACTTTTGTGGCGTGTTCTGACTACTCTCTGACCCAGGTATTCAACCACAGGAGTTAGTACGCATGGCATGGCAGACGTGTATCAGTCAGGTCCTTGGGCAAGTTATGGCTACATGAAGAATAAGCAAGTAGAAGGGAATGGGTGGTGGTAGAGTGCATAGTAAGTAGACAACGGAGAGGGGAAGTGGGAGGGGATGGGTAATGTTAGCATGAATGGCGTAGCAATCAGACATCAGGTAGGCCCTTGGGCATGTCAGGGCTTAGGAAGAATAAGGAAGTTGGGGGGGGGGGGGGTGGGTAGTGCTGGCATGCAAGACGTAGCAAGCAGATACCAATAGGCCCGTTGGTATGCCAGATTTTAGAAAGAATAGGAAAGTGGGAGGGAAATGGATGTTATTGCTATGCTTGGAGAAGGCAGCAAACATCAGGCAGGGCCTTGGGCATGCCAAGACTTAGAGATAGGAAGGAAAGGAAGTAAGGATAAGGTGAGTAAATTGTGAAGTGGAAGTTGGGCCCCGGTTTGGGATATTTACGGACCATGTTACATAGAGATACACTTGTGGAATCGCTTTCTGTTACTTGACTGGCCTTCAGGCTGCCCTTTTCATTATATGAAAAGCCGACTGCAATGAGGGACAACTTGCTATTCTACATATCCTCAGGGTCATAAGGGCCACGAGAAAATTCTTAGTGAGCCACAATTCGTCATTCCTCATATTCTCATATTTAGGGATGACTTTCAATGGAATCTTCTTTATTCTTCTCGTATCGCACACCAACATCAAAATATCTGGCGATGTTTGTCAGCTTAGGTAATATTTTGTAACTGGCCCTTTTGGGGGCCTAAGGAGGGCCCTAGATGTGGTCTGATTGGGACGGTTGAGGTGTCAATCTTCTTTATTCCTCGGGGCCACCCATCAACACGAAAATATCTTGTGATTTTAACCTGCTTTGGAGATATTTTGTAACTGGCCCTTTTTGGGGCCTTAGTAGGGCCCCTAAATGTGGTCCGATTGGGGTGGTTGAGGTGTCAATCTTCTTTATTCCTCGGAGGCCACCCACCAACACCAAAATATCCCGTGATTTTTACTTGCGTTGGTGATTTTTTGTAACTGGCCCTTTTGGTGGCCTTAGTATGGCCCGTTTCTGTGGTCTGATCGGGGCGGCTGAAGTGTCAATCTTCTTTATTCCTCGGGGGCCACCCAGCAACACCAAAACATCCCGCGATTTTAACCTGCTTTAGTGATATTTTGTAACTGGCCCCTTTTTCGGGCCTAGTAGAGCCTCTAAATGTTGTGCGATTGGGGCGGTTGAGGTGTCAATCTTCTTTATTCCTCGGGGGCCACCCATCAACACCAAAATATCACATGATTTTAACCTGTTTTGGTGATATTTTGTAACTGGCCTTTTTGAGGCCTTAGTAGGTCCCCTAATTATGGTCCGATTGGGTTGGTTGAGGTGTCAATCTTCTTTATTCCTCTGGGGTCACCCATCATCACCAAAATATCCCGTTATTTTGACTTGCTTTGGTGATATTTTGTAACTGGCCCTTTTTGGGGCCTTAGTAGGGCCCCTAAATGTGGTCCGATTGGGGCGCTTGAGGTATCAATCTTCTTTATTCCTCGAGGGCCACCCATCAACATCAAAATATCCCGTGATTTTAACCTGCTTTGGTAATATTTTATTATTGGCCCTTTTTGGTGCTTTAGTAGGGCCCATAAATGTGGTCCGATTGGGGCGGTTGAGCTGTCAATCTTCTTTATTCCTCGGGGGCCACCCATCAACACCAAAATATCCCGCGATTTTAACCTGCTTTAGTGATATTTTGTAACTGGCCCTTTTTGGGGCCTTAGTAGGGCCCTAAATGTTGTCCGATTGGGGCGGTTGAGGTGTCAATCTTCTTTTTCCTCGGGGGCCACCCATCAACACCAAAACATCCCGCGATTTTAACCTGCTTTGGTGATATTTTGTAACTGGCCCTTTTTGAGGCCTTAGTAGGGCCTCTAAATGTGGTCCGATTGGGGTGGTTGAGGTGTCAATCTTCTTTATTCCTCGGGGTCCACCCATCAACACCAAAACATCCCGCGATTTTAACCTGCTTTAGTGATATTTTGTAACTGGCCCTTTTTGGGGCCTTAGTAGGGCCGCTAAATGTGGTCCGATTGGGGCGGTTGAGGTGTCAATCTTCTTTATTCCTCGAGGCCACCCATCAACACCAAAATATCCCGTGATTTTAACCTGCTTTGGTGATATTTCGTAACTGGCCCTTTTTGGGGCCTTAGTAGGGCCCCTAAATGTGGTCCGATTGGGGCGGTTGAGTCCACCCATGAACACCAAAATATCCGGTAATTTATTTATTGGTGTTTAAGGTCACATATTTCTGCACAATGGCTAACCATGACCGTGACAGTTTTACGGGTGGTGGAAGCCGGAGTATTCGGAGAGAACCACCGAGCAACGGCGAGCAACTGTCAACTCCCCAACATACCAACTCCACACAAGCAGGGTTAGCATTGGTTGAAGACAGGTGCATCATCGACGTGCACTACGCCTTAGTACACGTCACCATGCCCCCACGCGAGCCATGGGGGTGAAGTGTCATGCCCAAGGACACAACGCGGTTGCCGCAGGTGGGATTCGAACCGAGGACCTCTCGGCTTGCAGCCTGCGCCTCTACCAACTGAGCCCCCCCCCCCCCCCATTAACCCATTATCTAACTCTAGTAGCAGACGATACTCGTCAAAAAAATTCTCGTGTAACTAAAAATTTTCATTTTTTGCATCCAAAACACAGGGTGTTACCCCTCATTGGAATGAGCGCAACGCGCCGTTCGAATGAGGGGGTCATAACCTATGTTTTGGAAGCATAAAATGTAAATATAAAAAAGACGGAATAGCGATTTTTGTGTACGGTGCTGGCCGTTTTTGGCCGTTATTTTAGGTAAAGGGTTAAACGCATTTTGACCAATTACTCCCAGCCCCAAGGAAGGGACAAACTGACCTAGAGGGCAATGATTAAAAAGATAGCTAAGTTGTTATAACAAGATAGCTAAGTTGTTATAACAAGTTAGCTAAGTTGTTATAACAAGTTACTAAGTTGTTATAACAAGTTAGCTAAGTTGTTATAACAAGTTAGCTAAGTTGTTATAACAAGTTAAGCTAAGTTGTTATAACAAGTTAGCTATGTTGTTATAACAACTTAGCTAAGTTGTTATAACAAGTTAGCTAAGTTGTTATAACAAGTTACTAAGTTGTTATAACAAGATAGCTAAGTTGTTATAACAAGTTAGCTAAGTTGTTATAACAAGTTAAGCTAAGTTGTTATAACAAGTTAAGCTATGTTGTTATAACAAGTTAGTTAAGTTGTTATAACAAGTTACTAAGTTGTTATAACAAGTTAGTTAACTTGTTATAACAACTTAGCACAGGTAAAAAAAATACATCAACTGGCGTCAGAACGCTGCCGTAGTAGAGAGAAGGACACATTTGCTGTCCCATATTCAACAGATTTCCTCACTGGACCGAAACATTGTTTTTGTTAAATATGGAGCAAGAAGTGTGTATTTTTCTCAATTCCTAACGAATCGGCCGCATCCACCTGAGTAAGTTACAAATTATGCAGCTGAATTTTTTTTTTAAAAATTACCACAAAGCCGTATACTGCTACCCCTCATCGAACTCGTTCCAGTGAGGGGTCACATCATATGGTTTTATTGCAATTTTGGAAAAAAAATGAAAAAAGAAAAATTAAAATAGTAAATTTTGATATCTATATATCAGTGTGCTAGTGCCCTTGTGTGACCGTGCCACCAACCCTCAAGTGTGTTTCCCGCATGCATGTGTTCAGTTCAATGTTCGAACAACGGGAAACTGCGTTGTGTCCTTGTGGAAGGCACTTAATCCCGATTGCCCACGTGGCGCTGTGTACTAAGGCGTCGATGGTTCACTTGTCTTCAACCAATCCTAACCCTCTCTGTGTGGAGTTAGTGCGTTAAGGAGCCTGACAGTTGCGCGCCGTTGCTCGGAGGTTCTCTCCGGGTACTCCGACTTCATCCATCGGTAAAACTGTCCGACACGATGTGACCCTAGCTGTCGAAAGTGTCGTTAAATCCCAATAAATAAATAATAAATAACTAAATAACTAACTAAATAAATAAATAAATAAATAAATAAATAAATAAATAAATAAATAAATAAATAACATGTATGTGTTTGATCACAGTCGAAGCTCACTGTGCCATCGTGTCCTGTATACTGATAATTTTCAAAGGTTATCGGCTTTTTGACTGCAGAATTGATTATTTTCAATGGAGATAAGAAGCCGTGAATAAATGCAGATTATATGGAAGTGTGTCCCCAGAGTCAGAAAATTTATTTAATCGAATTTAAATGGATGCACAGAAGTGTTTTATTGAATATTCTTTAGTTAAATTAAATTTATTTGCAATATCATTTACCAAACCATTTCACTTAATCGTCAACTGAACAACATGCATATGTATTTGGGTCATTAACAGAAAAGATAACCGAGATTAGCATACTGACTATCGCCATCTGCGCTTTGTCCTTTGGCTAGACACTCAATCAAGTTTTAGAGGAGGTGGCAGAGTGTTTGGCGGGTATATGTAATTGCAGCCGAGTATATATAATTCCAAAAACGATCCGACAACTACTATAAATACCCAAAGGTCCTTTCCAGATTGCTGCCTTGAGTAACTCGTTGCATGATAGGATCGTTAACCAAGTAAGGTATTCCAGGGATTCATTTAACTGGTCCGGAGTGTACTCCGACAAAGAAGAAGGGCCCCAAACTTAGTAAAATCGGTGTTTTTGTAATCCTTTACGTCGGTTCTGGATAATATTGACACTACCAATCGATCTAGTTCTACCTATCTATTGTTCCAACCATCGTCCCCGACTGAGGCTTAGTAGATCCGGACAGATTGCTACATTCTCCTAAGCCCGTATCTGCCTACGGTCCTTTGTTCAAGATGGCACGAGTGTGATCTTTGCTCACAAACTAGCTATCCAGCACAGCACATGGCCACGTGCTGGAGAAATATGCTAATGTGATAATTCGAAATATGCCCCAACATCATATAGCACTTGTGAACATGTGGATATTTGGAGACTTTTTGGGAGTGAAGACTAGGGATTGGGGGGGGGGGGGGGCTAGTCTTGGGAACTGGTAAGGAGAAGTGAAGACTGACGAGGGACTACTGGGGACTACAGCCTAGACCATCCCATGGCTCCCAGCAATTAGATAGTCGATGCCTTCGTGGCTTCTAGGCATTTCCCACTGTCAGCTACCCCTCTCACTTTCTCCCAATCTTACTAATGCCTCCTGCTTCTGCCATTTCTATCTACCCATACTGCGCTATCTGTGATGAAAACTGCAATTCCCAAGGCTATGGTTGTGTCCTCTAACTGCTGCCAGCCCTACTGTGACAGTGGCCCTACATTCTATCACTACAGCTGATAGCTCCCACCTCCACTAACCTACTATTTGCTAGGGTTCTGAGTACTATCTGTTATCACCGCTACTGCTAAATCCCGTTTGTAGTATACTTGGCGTCTTCTCATACCACGTCTAACGACACCAACGTCCCTCTCTATTGATCGTCTCCTCCGATAATTGTCCTTCAAATACTACATCGGCATGCCATAGGTGTCCCCTAAATCCAGATGAAGGCTATAGGCTATCCCTCGTCGAGTTTTATCCTTATGGCCCTCATTCACTAAGACAACAAAACTGTAAAAGCCATATTCTTCTGCGGAGAGTTCCCTCAGATAACTATCTTCACAAACTACAACATCCTTTGAGTATGCTCCAATACCCAATTAAGGTTATACATGTTGGTTAACTCTCACTGAGGTCTAACTTCATGGCACCGTGCTCTCATACAGCAATGCTGTAGGAGCCATAGGTTTCTACTTGCAGTATCCTCCGATAAGTATTCTACAGTATAGTACACCACCATGTATCCCCAAATACCCAGGTGAGTCGAAGAGTCGTACGCGTAAGGTTTGACTCGAGAGTTAGGCCTTCCCAGTTTTAAGCTGTAATGGCAGTTTTATTGTTGGCTCGGGATGACTAGATTGGTAGTTGTAGCTGGTCGTGTTAACAGTCAAGATGTGGCGAGTGTCTGTAGTAAAGATGTAAGCCAGCAACAGTTGTAGAATCTGTCACTATAGGGAGTGAATCACAGTAGTTATAGCGTTAGTATAGATGGTTATTAACGGTGATTGTAGGCAAAAGCAGGGTATCTCAGCTACAGTACCACCGCCGTGTATTGATCACTTTTCCAGGGTGGACAATATTTCTACGGACGCAATAATATTAGATTCCAAACACTAATTATAGAAATAATCATCAGAAATTTTATTAAAGAAGCACAATCCGGTGCATCATAAATTAAAATGTTGCTTATTACGATTTGCATTACACGGTAAACGCATGCGTGGACATCACTGCCCACGCATGGATTACGATCACTCCACGTCGCTGTACTGTACAATGTTTGCGATGATGGACAAAAGGCAAAAAATGTTCTCTGAAAAATATCATCAGATAGCTATCCTCAGATGGCTATCTTCACATAAGTATCCTCAAATAGTACATCACCGTGTCGATGTTATGCATGTGCCCACGAGCAATATTTCTGAACCACATTGTAACCTACAAAATAAGCTCATCTCGGTAATTGAAGCCCTTGTCCATGTGTATTATGTGTTGTGTTTACATTATTATTAACTAATGTATTTATCAGAGCGATCAACGGGTATCGCAGTACTAGACCATTATAACGTTCAGGCGAAAAAATATGATCGTCTCACTTTAATTTTGGCATTCAGATATCTTTGTCAGGTATATCCCTTCAGATAATCTTTTCTGACCCCAAAACAGGGGGTCATGCAACAAATAAGAGAGGAAAACTGAAAAAAGGGAAGTACCGGACACGAGCACATATTTTTTAGGGACTTCCCAACAAAAAACACACCAATAGTCAATTGTTAGGTCCAAAATGTCATCAAATCACCTTCTTTATTTATCTAGAATATTTAACAGTAAACCAAAATTTCAGTAGAAAGCTTCAAACATGTATTGAAACAATATATTTCTCAAGGCTGCTCAGTTTCGGAGACTGCATCGTTTCTGAGTGCAACTTTTCAAGGCGGGTAACTCAAATTCAAATATTTAGCACAGTAAAACTGACAGACAATCTCTCACTTGTAACGTCCCCATCATATACTCGAACAAGAAACAGTTACATGGAATTGGAATTAGAAGAATGGCGCAACCTGATTTAGTCTACTAAGACATGGTCTAAGGTAGAAGTCGAGGCAGGTTCGTATATAGCAATCTTGTAGTAGTGCAACACATTAGTAGTAATTGTGGACGACTCTAGTACATGACAGATGATGGTCGTCATAGGAGCCATGACAGTCATTGCAGGTAGTGCACCAGTGGTAGAAAGTACTAGCACGCAGTAGCTCAAATATAAGCTAGTGGGGGAATAACTGAAAGAGGCAGTAGTCTAAAAACAATGGAAACATAGGCTATCTAGTAGTTTAACCCTTTACCCAACCTGAAAAGCAGACGACACTTGCAAAAATAATTCTTGAATAACTAATTTTTTTCATTTTTTGTCTCAAAAACATAGGTTATGACCCCTCGTTGGAACGAGCTCGACGAGCTCGTTCCAACGAGGGGTCATAACCTATGTTTTGGAGACAAAAAATGAAAAAAATAATGAAAATTAATTGGCGATTTTTGAGAATAGCGCTGGCCGGTTTTGGCTGTTGCGTTAGGTAAAGGGTTAAACAATCTTTTTATTTAAAGTTTGTCAATTGCATACAATAAACAATACATAATCAAAACAAAAGCAGCGCAAGACAAGCTATAGCAACATACAATATGACAAGTATAAGGGAATAAACAAAAAATGGAACAGGGGGATTCGACATAGGGCTATAGCTTATGTAAGTCGTCTCCCTGAAATCTATCTAGTATGGGAGGGTCTATGAGCTAGTCCAAAATAGTTAATCAGTCCATACTCATTCCAACTAACCACAATATCAGTCCCCAATCTCTAGTCTCCAGTCCCCAAAAGTTCGTAAATATGCGTAGGTGCTCATGTGCCAGATGTTTTTGAGGCACGTTGCGACCTACCACTTAAGCACATTTCGGTCTTTTATGCATGTGTCCATGTGCTGCAGACGCTGAACTGGATCGACAGTTAGTGGGAAAAGGTTACATTCTCGTGCCAGCTTGGTCAAGAGAATGTATAGCCACATGCAGGTTAGTTGGGAATTGAGGGATCTGACTGAATGAACTAAGACTCTGTCAATGACAGATATAGGTTCCGGAGATAGCTTGGACTCGATTGAATGTTAGGACCAAGGGTGGCTAGAACAGGCAAGAAAACCTGAAAATAGTAAAGAACACAGATTCTGCTCCAAACTCAAAGATCTTCTCTACAGCTGTAACCTCCGGACCAATCAAACGACCATTGTGCATACCTTACTTCGTTGACTATCGTTTTAACCCATGGCAGCTTCAATTGGTCCATTTGGGAAATTTTGGTATTTGTCGGGCCGTTTCCGGTAAATAAGCCCGGAAGAACAAGTCCCGACCGAACCACTATCCGTTCTCTCCTGACGAGGCTTCTGATTCCCATAGACATTTCTATTTTGTATCTGCCCTACATTTAGTGTGGCTAAAATAGCGTGCCCCCTCCACTAGTATATTTTTAACATTTGGTTTTTATTTGGGACATATTAATGTACTCCCCGAGCAAAATCCTGCTTCTAAATAAAATACATTTCAACCATCTATTGTATGACTACCACGAATATAGCAACAATGCCGCAGTTGTTTGCCCATAAATTCTCACTCGCCAGAGAACACGACTGTCGCCTTTAACAAATCGTATTCCGCCAGTAACAAACGAGTCTCACGTACCTTCATTGACATTCGAAGGTTTTCGAATCAAAAATTTACAAACACCAAATAAAACGCCCCTCCGGACAAACATCCGTGTTCACATTCCACGTTTTCACTTTTTAAAGATCCGATGTCATATAACAAACATATTATTACAACTAAAGGGTCAAGTTATCTGGGTTGTCATATTCAGTCTCGTTGAGTATGAAATCTGACAACCCAGGTCAATTGGCTGTTGTAACAAACGAAATATATTACACTACACCAAACAGTTTCCATGTGGCGTGTTCGGCGGAAAGAAGTACTGCAGGGAATGTAAGATGTGGTAAACATACACGTGTGCATCATAAGCAAAACTGTCATGCATGTTCGGTGTCATTTCTTTCGCAGCAGACATGTCGACGAAATCGCACAAACTCACGTGGAAGTCAAATGCTGTACTCCAAAACAAAAATCGAAAAGAACATTCGTGTAATGAGGCGGTTTGTTATATATTGTGAGTTAAGCAAATCCGACACGCTTAGCAAATGGTTAAATTATTACCACCTTTCATGCTTTTTTAACCCTTTAACCAATGCAGACGCTATCAAAATTTATTATTTTAATTATTACTTTTTCACATCTTTCAAAAAATGTTAACAAAACCATATCATGTCACCCCTCATTGAAACGAGCTCGACGAGCTCATTTCAATGAGAGGTCACATGATACGGTTTTGTTGAATGTTTTGGAAAAATTAAATTTTTTCCACTGCTCAATTTCTACATTCGGGCAGGCGTTTCGTTAGGTAAAGGGTTGATGGCAGCGAAAAAACATAATGTTCAAGTTTAATTGGAAAAATATATTTCACAGTTAAAGAATAGGTCTTTGGGCCATCATAACAATGTACGTAAGCGTAAACGGGAAGATATAAGCTAAATAAAACGCGTTTTTTAGTTTGTTTCCATTGCAGTTCTGATGTTTGCTTTTTCAAACCCCGAGGCGTGGTAGATGAAGTTATACAATTTATTTTTAGCCCGAGAAGTCGATATGTAAATAAATTACTTCACATTTTTACAAACTCAAAGTCATTTGGGTTAGTTGGTGATATCGAGAGTTTGAATGAACAGTGCAACTGATTTAAATAGGGTTTTAATATCATTCAGTGCTAAAGTTAAATGGTAGGATTTGATGGGAGATGTGAAATATTGAGCGCTAATGATGAGCACTCTGCATTTGGATTGAAATCCACTGAGTCCTCCTTTACGGATTCCCGTGTGGGTTGAAAAGAAAAAAGAAGCTACAAGACGAAGAAATAAACTTAAGAAAAAAGGTAAACAGGAAAACTAAATCGCATTCAATTGTCTAATTCAGCCCGTGGCATTGAATTCGTATTTTTCTAATGGTTTTTTCGTTGCTTTTTTATAATTCACCGAATTTCATAATGATTGTTTCATCTTTGGCAGAAAGAGGTTATAATTGGTAACATATAACATAAATGTTGGTTTTACCCTTTAGAACAGTTATCTGAGGACAGTTTTAAAAGAAATTGAAAAATTCCTTTTTATTACCTCTTAATCTTTTATATCAAGTCTTCTGCCTTATTTCTTAAGTCTCTCAGTAACCTCTCTACGAAAGGAAGACAGATATCGGGTGATATTTATGTAGTGAAACTGTGGTGTGGATAACCTTGAGATTTGAACTTTACTTTAGTTCAGATGTCGTATGACTGCCGGCTTGAAAAAAAATCACTTTAAAGCTGTTTCATTTCCAATAGGCTTCCGTAACACAACGGACGTGCTGGTTTTAAGATGAGTGGAATACATAAAGTCAGACTGCTCTTGCGCGTATACGAGGACTAACGAATGCTCGGCGAATGAAGAAGGTTCCACGCACGCCGTGGACTGGTCGCTTTCCACAAGACCTTCTGACAATTACAAAACCTGAAAGGAACTTGCGCTCCTCCACATAAATCAACCGACAGATGCTCTTCTCTAGGTCCACTTTTGTGAATAACAGAGCTTTCTCTCTCGCTAGACCTGCACTTTGGAATAATTTACCAGTTCAGGTTCAGGTTTCGAAAGATCTCAACCAATTCAATACCAATTCAAAATC
The DNA here is from genome assembly GCA_031216915.1 of Pictodentalium vernedei. Taxonomy (NCBI): domain Eukaryota; kingdom Metazoa; phylum Mollusca; class Scaphopoda; order Dentaliida; family Dentaliidae; genus Pictodentalium; species Pictodentalium vernedei. The sequence continues at coordinate 400,560,203 of CM062297.1, read as the reverse complement.
GCATCTTTCCAGAGAGGCCTTTGATAGTATGTAACCTGCTGACCTTCACACATTTCACGGTCCGTATTTTGCCTTGATAGTCATGAGCTCATTGTTTATTTAACTGTATGGCGTTTTAGAGCACTTTGTGATTTTACGCTTTATAAAATTTCCTTATTATTATTATTATTATTATTATTATTATTATTATTATTATTATTATTATTATTATTTTCACGGATACAATAATATCAGATTACAAACACTAATTATTGGAATAATCATCATAAATTTAATCAATGAAGCACCGGGTGAAACCCGGTGCTTCATTAATTAAAATTTTGCTTGTGATGATTTTCATTATCTGGTAAACACATGCGTGGACACCACTGCGCGCGCGTGGATTAGGATCAGTCCACGGCAACTGTACTGTACCTATCATTGACACGGACACTTTTTCGGTAATGAAATCCCTCCTTTAGTAGCACCTGAAGTCTGATATTGCTAGTGCTGCCAGCAAACACAGCAAAATCGAAAACGAGAACGTGTATGTCCTTTTCTTCCACCTCGCCCAATGAAATGTTCTCCAAATCCATGAACTATAAATTCTTTAAGATTTTTTTTTACGTCTTTGTCGTTGTAAAAATGCATCAGTTCATTTTTCAGCTAATGTTATCGAACCTACTTTACATTTGTGACAGGTACACCGGGATGATGACGGAGATAGATTCTACCCAGTCTGGAATGGAGATTAATGATACGCCGTAGTATCAACTTCAATAAATGTTTGTCACCTGCTTTCGTCCAAAATGGAAATCCTATTTTTTACGTCTATCAGTGGGCATAGTGTTTAATTATTACCCCAGGGCAGTTATATAATAAAAAGAATATTAGTAAGGTCAAGATTTTCTATTGTGTTATGTCGATTCTTGTTGATGACTTTCACAAAGCAGCATCGAGCTCGTCGGCTACACCGATTAATAAGATACCGCTTGGTCGTAGGTCATCAACTCGATGAGACACAGCATTCCAGAAATCTTCAGTATATTGATCTTCTCTTTATTCAAAATCGGTGGCTGCGCTTTTGATACCGAACGTTAAAATCGCCATCTGACATCACTAACTTTATCACCAGATTATTTCCTGAAGCCAATAAGGGTAGGTGAGAGGAATGGTTGAGCCGGGGTAATATTTTGCAGTCGAAATCTGGGGGAGCCGATAAAGACGCTTATTCTGTTATACATTTGGTTTCGTTCGTTCATTTCGCACAGGAATTAAAAGACATAGCGACATTTGCAGTCCAAATTTGAAAAGAAATTCCAGAATTTTTTTTTTTTTATAAATTTGGACTGCAAACATCGCGAATGCCCACAATAAGACTCGTGTGCCCTGTTGCCCCCTCTCATACTCTCTCGTGCGCATCTCAAGGATTGGATTTATACGTTTGACGTTATACGCTGAGACTGACAAAAGGCTCGGACCCCGTAACCAAATTCACCACGGGGCTATAAATTTGTCTCAAATGCAATGTTGTCATATTAAGTGCAGTTATCACAATTACGTTTTGAATTTGTTTTCTTCATGTTATCTTATTTTTTTAATACTTCCGACCTTTTAAAATCTTCATTCATCTCCCGTTTGTCAAGTAAATGCAATTTTTTTATTCGGCACAATACATCACTCATAAAGTAATATACTTTACTGTGTGAAAATGCACCATAAAAAACCGTGAAAATACACTGTTAACTCTTTGGACGCTGATGGTATATTCCATGCCAGTTCAGAGGCATCCACTTGTAGGGTCCATATTTGTTACTAAGGAAGAGACCAATCAATATTTTCAACGTGCAGCCTTCGGGCTGCACGTTGTAAATCTTGATTCATCTACCATATAAATTCACTGAGTAACTATCTACTTTATGAATTCAGATCGAATCACCATCTTGAGCCGGAAAAGCGGAGTTTCGGGTTGAAAGGGCTGAGAGACCGGCTCACCTTCCAATATGTATTTTCGTAGTAGTGACGACTCATTTTATTCGATCTTGTTGCAGAAACCGGGAACTAATATATTGTTGAGCTTCATTACTCCGGAAGGTTTCAGACTAGTAATGAAGAGCTGACCAATTAAAATCCTCCCAGACAACCCATCCCTCAACATGGATGATGTAATCTCACAAAAAAAACAAAACCTAAATACTGAAACTCGTTCATCCCGAAAATGATTGCGTCTCTGAACGTGAACAGTTCTTAATCCATAGCTACGTGCTTGTTTTTGTCCCGTGACTGTTCCAGCGTACAGATATAACGACATAATATATTACATGTATAAGAAATGAGTAATGCAGATATTTGTACTCTATTACACATTTGTACGACACAGATATTTGCATATAATAATAATAATAATAATAATAATAATAATAATAATAATAATAATAATAATAACATGCCAGACGACCGCTGATTGTCGCGGTTTGCGATTTGCAAATGAGAAAGCACCTAATTTCCCTTGTACCTCGTTCCCCTTTCGAAATTCAGTAAAAAGCATACTCACTCTGTCCAGTATCTCACCCAACACCTACACATCCTTCATTATCCCACCCCGATTGACAATACCAGGGGAGATAATTTTCCTACATCCGGTTCTCATGATCGGCAGGATACGCGAATCACGGATACATTGTTACTGTTACGTCAACGACAACAATGCCACTTTCTTGTCCTGCCATTTGCAGACCAAACCGCGAAACCGCAAAGCTACAGCCCAAACACCCTGTTAACCCATCAAAGAGTCTATTTCCGTCCATGGAAAGTAATAGTGTCTTATATTCTTAGGCACTGTTCGTTGTCGCATCCATTGGCAACCAGCATTTTGACCCTGATCGGATCTTGAGCCTCGACCTGGTCTCTTGAGTTCATTGGGATTGAGTGAAGAGATTTAATTTTTACAGCTAAAGAGGGTCGAAGGGGGTTTGTCCCACACCATTCCTGTGCGCCTTCAGTGCGATAAAACCATTGATTTATTGCGCAATGGCATTTTGACGTATGCCGCTGAAGAACTAAGAAGTTCGAAACTGGTCTGCTAGGTAAGCTCTGCGTTCTAGCTTCACAATAATCTTTGAAGGCAGGGTGACCTTCGATTATATTATTTTATTATGTAGTTACCCATCTAACTGATGAAACTTTAACAACGGCATGTCTGTGTAGCTACACAAATATGCATGGACACTGAGCAAACTATTATTCGCCATACCTGATAACCTGCAATGCAAAACATTTTGTCAAATATTCTGTCGGTGACATCTGTTAACAGAACGTACTCATTTGAAAAAAATAATAGCAGCAGCAGGGTTGTATGTTCAAAAACCTTCAATGTGTGTTGAAAGCCCACTGGAGCCAACATGTGTAGTGGGAACATTGAGAATATTCGCATTCAACATTGCGAATATTCGCATTTATCATTGCGAATCTTCGCATTCAACTTTTTACGAATATTCGCATTCAACGTATGTAGTGGGAGCATTGCGAATATTCGATGTCAACTTTGCGAATATTGAATGTGAATATTTGCAGTGTTGAATACAAATATTCGCAAAGTTGAATGCGAATATTCGCAATGCAGAATGCCAATATTCGCAATGTCAAATGCGAATATTCGCAATGATGAAAGCGAATATTCGCAATGCATTGCGAATATTATTCGCAATGCTGGATCCCAACGCTACACATGTTGGCGCCAATGGACGTCCGTAGTTTTCTATCGCTTTCAGAGAAGGGGGTGGGGGTCGCGGTGGCGTTGCGGTAACCGGTTCTCGTCAGATCACCGAAGTTAAGCAACGTCGAGCGCGGTTAGTAGTTTGATGGGTGACCATTTCAGCGACTGATTCGCGCTCCCACGTTGTGTCCTTGGGGAAGGCACATAACCCCGATTGCCTACATGAATGCACGATGACGCTGTGTACTAAGGCGTACTGCACGTCGATGGTGCTCTTGTCTTCAACCAATCAAACCCTGCCTGTGCCGCGGTGCAGAGTTCAGAGTTACGATGTTGGAGAGCTGACAGCTGCTTGTCGTTGCTCGTTGGTTCTCTCCGGGCACTCGGCTTCCTCCACCCGTAAATCTGTCACCAATATGATATGACCCTGGCTGTTGAAATGTCGTTAAACCCTAATAAATAGATAATAAATATCGCTTTCAGGCCTGGCGTAATAATTTTTCTTATTAAATTTAATTAACCAGTTTCGAAAATTGTCCTCTGGCCCTCAAGAAAATGAACATTTTTGTTGAAACGATTGTTCCGGACTGAAATTATTTAGGTAAAGAATAACTGTAAAATGAATATTCTCTTTCAACCAGATAAAATGTATTGCCCATTTCACTGGCGACACTTCTTCTGACTTTTAAGAGCATGGACAATGGGCGATTTGTTTAGCGCTCTGTGGGACTTATTGTCTTTTTTCACGGTTTGGGTTGAATTCTTTCTTTAAAGTAAAGTATTCGTCGTCTCGCAACCGAATGGGGTCCCAAGTTTGTAATTAGGGACGGGAAAATTCCAGAAATGTCTATATCATAGTTAATTTTCACCAAATGTAGATTGGGCGATGAGTCGGGCCACCAGGAGATTTCCAAGTGGTGCTGTGCCTAGTGCCCTACGAATCGGAAATTGACTTCGAATCTATTCTCGCATAGCAACGGGCAACACATTCGCGGATCGATTCTTTTTGCGAATCGAATTGGCTTAATAATAACAATCGCGACTTCCCGTTTTCACAAAGTTATACAGTGAACACGGCGAGATGTTCAACGTTCAGAACAGGAGCCGGCTGTATTGGTATCTTCAAAGACTAATTCACTTTCTCTCTCTCATTCGCTGGGCATTGTCGGGGAATTTTCTTGGTGTCTCCTAATTGTAACAAAGCATTGAAAGGAGGGCTGGGTGATTCTCTATTTTTAGCTCGAATGGAATATCGAATCGGGCAAAGGTTCAAAACCGAATCGAATCTAGAATCAAATTCATTAACAAATTGTTTTGATACTACGACCTTTGTACTAGTGATGTCTACAGTACAGTCGCCGTGTACTGACTGTAATCCGTAATCATCATCAAGAAAATTTTAATTAATGAAGCACGGGTTGTACCCGGTATTTTATTAAATAAAATTTTGATTATTATTAATATAATTAGTGTTTGGAATCTAGTATTATTGCGTCCGTGGAAACATTGTCCATCCGTGGAAAGTGACCAGTCTACGGAGGTCATACTTTATCATCTATGTTAACCCAAGGGGAATATGTGCACTAAATTATTTCGTACCACCGATATTGACAGAACCGAAACTACAAAAAGATGTACCTATAACTATAAGGCCTAATAAAGTAGATTTTCTGTTTCTCGGGCTATTTTTGTAAAATTGCATACGGGCGTTTTTTTTTATTTTTTGTAATTATTTGTTTGCCATCAAAGGTTCATGTTCTTGGTTGTTTTATGTCTTACTCCTCATAATCTGCAATCCAGAACAGCATGGTGATGGTGTATTTCGTCCTTTGAGTGCAAGAAGGCTTTGCAATGCTAATGCATTGCAAAGCCTTGTTGCACACAAGGGTCAAATTTATAATTTTTATTAACATTGATAAAATATCAGACATAAACCATTTCATTTTTTTTTAAAGTTTACATTGTTATAAAAAGAGAGCATGCGGCAGCCAAAGGGACCATACGGGGGAGGGGGGAGGGGGCTGTGAAACAGATTTTCAATTTTTTTTAGGCCTAACCTGGTTCTGATAGGTTTAGCAATCTATTTACATGGCAGCCAATGGTATTCAGGTCGAAATGTCGGCATTGGCTTGTACATGGACCCGATGATCAATGTAATTTCATTAACATTAGAACCCAATACGACGGGGTACTGACTCATTAACATTCAAACTACACGAATCGCCATTTTCGGTATCGCTTTGAATGGATCAGTAACACAGTGTGGTGTAACAATCTTTGTTATTATAGTCCAGGCACATTAGACATAAAAATGAGAAAGTAAGGGAAAAAATCGGAGAAAGCTGATTTTTTATATGTTTTCGGGACACACATTGCGGATAAAGTGTGAAAAGTCCCCGCGAATCCGAGTTGAGCTTTTTTAGTTATAGCGTTTTTTTGATGAAAAAAAATTTTTTTAAAAAAATTCGACCCAGCTCCATATTTTTCATTCTTATTCGCCTTAGTAGGGTGAGAATCATAAATATCGTGCTGAATTATATTGAGAATACATATCCCCAACAGAAAATGCCAACTTTGTACCAATCCTCACACTCAATGGTGAAATATTCACGAAAATGTACAAAATTACGAAAACAAATTTATTGTTTTCATACACACAACGGTACACAACGTCCATTAAATCAAATCTACGACAACTTTGGGAGTTAAGTTATATATCAAAAATTGCAGAAAAGCAGTGGCTTTATAATGATATATAACAATAGTCATTTATTCCATAATGAACTGGTGAAACGTGTGAAATATTAACCATACCCCCTAAACTCAAATTCAAACGGCATCGACTTTTCTCATTCAAATACCGTATTATAGCATCATTGTTTCAATTTCCATGTTCGATTAAATCACATTATATCAAAGCAGTGGAGATTGTGTCTTCGTCAGATAAGTTGACAAAAGTTTTCGTTAGACTCGGCGGCTTCCATATGATTATGTCATATTTAGGGGCAATTGGTTCAATCATGGCTGGTAGCGGCTTGGATGAACTTTGGGGGGACTGTTTATGCTGGTGGGTCAATCCATCATTTGATCAGTGGTCATGCATATTCAAGAGCAGTTCGTGCCCATTTGGTAACACAAATTGCCATTACAAAACTTGTGTTTGAAGAAAGCCGAACACTAGATAACATAGACTGCACAGAAGTCAATGAAATATTCTGTGGACTTGCCAGAGGTGACTGTACAACAGCTGACGCTGTCAATCAAGAATGTGTCAACCATCTACTGTCAAAATTACACGAACTGCTCCAGAATGCGTCCGTAGGACGCACAGGAAAGCTTTGGATACAATACTACGAGCAAATAGGTCTTCTCCAGTTGTTCTTGAGAGCAGAGCGCACAGGCGACTGGGAACTCCACACATATTGTGTTCGCAATATGATTCCAGTATTTGACGCAGCTGGTCATTTTGCATACGCAAAAAGTTCTCATCTCTATTTGCAGCAGATGAATGAGCTAACAGAAATAATGCAACAGGATGATTTGAAGTTGTTAACTGAGAAAGGTTACTTTACCATAAGGCGCTCAGATAAATTCTGGGACGGGATATATTCTGATCAGACCATCGAGCAGTGTTTAATGAGAATGTTCAAGCTCCCTGGTGGTCTCACACATGGCAGGGGAATAACCGATAGCACTGTTGCGAAATGGGTACATGGACTACCTCTTTGCCTTTGTAATGCTCTCGAAAATTTTGTTCATGTTCACACTGGTCATGGCGAACAACATCGGGATCTCCGTCAAAGTTCACAATTGACTGATGCCAATGATATCACCAAATTATTGAACTTGCTCAGAGTGCATCCCCCCTTTCAGAATAGAGATCCACTACAATTAGTCTCTATAGCGACCGCGCTTGTGGCCGACGAAACTGTGAACTGTGACCAAGTTCGCAAAATTGGTGAATGTTGCGTATCGAATGTTGTAAGCAAAACGTTCAACAGCATCAAACTACGACGTGTTGACACTGTGAAGTCTTTCGCATCGATGGCAAATAGCATCAAAGTCCATGGAAGTAAGGTAGTGATTGACCCCACAATTCTGTTCAACCGCACCACATGTGTTATTCAGTCACAAGCAGAGATGGAAGAGTATCTCAAATATGAACTCGCCCCGAAACCACCAGCATTGTTTGATTCTGTTGGAATGAGGAAGACACAGAAAAGCACGCTCGGTAAGATCCTCAAAACATACGGTTCCGAGCAAACTAAAATCCCAGAACATTCTCTGTTTGTTGTAGATGGTGGATTTTTATTGAGGGCAGCTGTATGGCCTAAACAGTCGTCATATAAGGACATATGTACATCATATTCCAATTATCTAGTGAGACATTTTGGGGCGAACGTCGTGGTTGTTTTTGATGGTTATGCTTGTACAATGTCGACAAAGGGCATGGAACAAGCCCGTAGATCTAAAAACAGGTATTCCATTGATATCAATATCTCACCCGAGTTACCAGCCACCACACCCCAATCCGATTTCCTTGCAAATGCCAAGAACAAAACCCAACTGATCGATCTTCTAATGCAGGAGCTACCTGCTATCAATATTCAGTCCAAGCAGGCCGAGACTGATGCTGATGTACTGATAGCCGAAACTGCACTTGACATCGCTCAAGATGACAACAATGCTGTCGTTGTGGGAACAGACACAGACTTGTTAGTCATTCTTACCTCTCGAGTTCAACCGGGATGTAATATTCACATGATGTATTCCATTACCCCAAACTTACTAGTTTCAGTTAGTGAAATAGCAACCAAAATGGGTGACCATAGAAGCAACCTCCTTGTAGCACATTCTATAAGTGGTTGTTGTGACACTACTTCTGCACTCTTTCGAGTTGGTAAGAAGAAAGTATTCAGTACAATTGTCTCCGATGTTACTAGCGACTCACAACAGTATGTCAACACAATTTTGGCGGATGACAGTACACCAAGTGCAGTAGCCGCTGCCGGGGAACAACTTCTCCCGATCTTATACGGGAGTAAAACTGTTTCCTCTCTCGACCAATATAGATATGTCACTTACAAGCGTTATGTAGCAAAATCTAAACTGAATAAACCCATCGACCTAGCCTCACTCCCACCAAGCAGCGATGCTGCACAACAACATGTCTACAGATGTTATCTCCAGGTCCAACAATGGCTGGGCTCTTCGCTTCCTCCGACGGATTGGGGGTGGTCGCTAGACAATGGACTTCTTGTACCGACTGCAGCCACAAAGCCATGTGCCCCCGATAACCTACTGAATCTGATCAGTTGTGGTTGCAAGAGTGCTTGTACAAAAGGTGTGGGTGTAAGAAGGCAGGACTCTCTTGTTCAGGTTTGTGTAATTGCAGTTGGGATTCTTGTAACAACCACAGAAACACTGTCCTGTCGGAAATTTCTGAGTTCGATGAATAATATGTATATAGGTCATGTCATTTCTGTATATAGCGTTGATAATAGTCAATGTAACTTAATCCATGTTGATTGATTTGTACATTCTGTAAATATTATTTATTGATTTTTGTACATTCTGTAAATATTATTTATTGATCTAATGCTGCCAGACACAGACGTGTCTGTTAGGTCCCAAGCCCGAAAATAGTTGAGTTCTCATGCTGACGAATTTTATGCCAAAAGGGGAACTCGGCCAGAAGCAGAGGGGGTCTTCCATAATGTCTATTTTGTAAGCAATGATAAAAGTCTTCAAATGGTGGTGGATTTTTTATCGTCTGTCCAACTAACATCCCGTTCTGTACTACGACCCTTTGGGCAAATCCGTTAGGAAAATCGTCATTTTTTGCGTAAATCCGATACTTTTTTGTGAATTTTCAATAATTTTTCGCAGAAATTGTCACAGAATGCACATTTTCCTCTAGGTAAATGTATATTAGACATTATGTAGCTCGAAATACGCGTAAACAAAAAATACAGTTGGATCAATTCGAGGTTACAAAGTTCGTGCGATTTTTTTTATTTTTTTCAAACGCGTTTTCGAAAAAAGGCTGTAGAAAAAAAAGCTCAACTGGGATTTTAGGGGACTTTTGTCTAATCGTTCAGTGACATGTACTCGACATTCCCTGAAAAAAATCAGCTTTCTCCGATTTTTTTTCCTAGTGAAACCTAATGTTCTTGGGCTATTAATACTCCAGTAGTGGCTTCTCATTCCGCTGTTATCTGAGCAGCAGGACTTTATTCAAACGTAAAGTGACCGGGCGCCAATACTATAAACTGTTTTCCAGTTATATTTTCTAAAATTGTATTTTCTGGTTATGACTTTAAATGGGCAAACATGAATTATTAATATTTTCAAAGATCTGTCAATTTGCCAGTTGGCAAATTGCCATATCTTTTAAAACGCTAATGAATCATTTTAGTCAGTTATATTAATAGGTAGAAAATACAATTCAAGAAAATACTATTAAAAAAAGTAGGGGATATTTGATAAAAGTGAGATATATGAAGAAATAAATTTATATGTTCATCAAAAAGACAGTTGAGGCATTGCATTGTGACATCTGGTGAATGATTTCAGCGATAGTTAGATGTCTGACAAACAAGCATTCCACGCACTGAGCTGTAGAAGACATGGGCGGCCAGTCAGAGAATTTACCACATTCAGTCCATGACGTCAATAACCTGTAAATCCTCCTCGGTTCGCGAGACAAGCGCGGATTCGACGTGGCATACTCCGCACCAACCGTCCAATATCAGCTTGCCTGATGGTATGCCACTCTTCCTGTAGTGCAGCGGCGAGTTTCTGAACATTGGTAGGGGCTGTTGGCGCTGTCATAGACGCCTGCCAATCATATCCCAGACGTGTTCGATTGGTGAAAGGTCTGGACTTAGGGCTGGCCAAGGCAGTGTAGTGATGTTCTGCTCCTGGAGGAAGTCTGTAGCGACACGAGCCATGTGTGCTCTTGCATTGTCATCTTGGAAAATGAATCGACGGCCGTGGCGTCGCGCAAATGACATCACATAATATTCTAACATGTTTCATGGTAGTACTGCCCTGTGACACGCCCTTGGATGACATGTAATGTTATTCTGCTTGTCATGGTTATGCGTCCCCACGCCATAACCGATCCCCCCACCAAAACGATCGTGCTGCCTAACGGTTACGTCATGGTGTCGTTCGTTCCGCCGCCGCTACACTCTGTTTCGCCAGTCGTGGAAGTCGAGAGTGAACCTCATTTCATCGGAAAATATGCTCCACCGTCTAATATCCCAGCGCTGTCGTGCTCCACACCAATTACGCCTTGCTGCGATGTAATGTTCAGTCAAACGTGGAATTATTCGAGGTCGTCGAGCGTACAAATTCCAGCTGTGTAGGCGATTTCTAATAGTCTGACCACTTACTAGCATATCTGTCGCTCGGTGCAGCTGCTGTCCAATTTCGGAGGCACTTTGATGGCGGTTACGTAATGCTGTGGTTCGAAAGAAACAATCCTGGTTAGCAGTTGTCGCCCTTGGACGACCTAAACGACGTCTGTCATCAACATTGCCTCTCTGACGGTAAGGTGACCACAACCTGCTAATCACCGATTGAATAACGTTGAGAATTTAAGCCACTGCAGTCTGCCTTTTGCGAACTTCCTAACTGTCAACGTTCCTCATGTGTCAGTCTTCGCATACCTCAAAAGTTACGTTTCGACCGGAAACTATTGATGAACGAGTTTATACCAAGAAAGAACGATGAGACGACCTCCGAAAAAGCCCGTCGAGTACAAATGAACATTTCAAAACGTGCCCCACAGACATTAACGCGGCGCTCGTGCGAAAAACCTGCACGAAGTTTTCGTGGGCCGGTGACATTCATGATCCACACTAAACTAACATATTGATGTATCCAATCAAGAGTAACCAATACCATTTTCCGAAAATATCAACATCAGTTTGGATATCCATTTCTTTTTTGAATAGTATATAATTGTAAACGTTTATAGCATTGGCTCCAGGTATCGGCAAGTTGGTCGAACAAATAGCTTTTTATCTTGGGTAAACTAGACTTATGCAGACCTCTTTGGCTATGCCATCTCCCAGCAATGTACATATGTTCGAAGTTTCTGTTTCATGTACACATTTTAAATATTGTAACACTGTATGTGGTTGAATAAAAACATCCATCCGTCCGTCCGTCCGTCCGTCCGTCCGTCCGTCCGTCCGTCCGTCCGTCCGTCCGACCGACCGTCCGTCCGTCCGGGCGTCCGTCCGTCCGGGCCAACATTGGAGGTTTAGGGGATATTATTATTAGGGGCTACCTCCAAATTAAAGTAGTGTTAGGGTTAGGAGTGGGGTGGGGTTAGGGGTGGCCCCAGAGTAGGGCTTAAGGTTGGGGAGGTTTAGGTCCCGGGGGGGGGGGGGTAGGGTTGTGGACAGGGGTGGGTTTTTTAGATTTAGTAGCCCCCTAAACCGAAAAATAGCTCCTAATCCTATTGGTTTGGCTAGGGTGGGGTTGGGTCAGGGGTGGGGTGGAGTTAGGGTCAGGGGTAGCCCCAGAGTAGGGCTTAAGGTTGGGGTGGGTTAGGTCCCGTGGGTGGTGGGGGTTAGGGTCTGGGGTGGGCTTTTAGGGTTTAGGGTCAGGGTGGGGTAGGGTTAGGGTTAGGCCCCAGGCAGAATACTTCAAAGTTATTACATTTTATGTTAAAATTTCTACCGTTTCTACCGTTAGAATGCCTATGTATTATCTAACTATGGCCACATATTTTCAGAAATCTATTATGGCATGGACATGTAAAAATCATCATCCACAATGTCTTGGACAAATTCTCTTAAAGTTGGAAATTCGGAGGGCGAATCATGTGTTGTTGGAAATTCCATCTTTCTGGATTTTAGAGCTTCTTTGGAGATGCTGATGTCTCCTTCACTTCCCCAAATTTCAATTCGGTTTCAAATCGGCAAAAATTCCAACTGTTTCTATTTATAACTACAGTGTACACAATATCGAGCTTCACAAGTATGCATGAGGTTTCTATAGTACGTTTTCTTGTGGAAATAAAAAAAATCCTCCAAATGCACTTCTAGAAAATCTCAACATGTAAAATAGTTACCTGAGTTATAACCATCATTCACAGTTACAAAATGATGAAACATCGAAAATTGATCATTTCTGCATAAGATCTTATTTAATATTAGGGAAGTATGAATTGCTCAAAGTTCTCAGCTTGAGCATTTGTTTATCACATATTCAACTTCAAGAATGATACCAAATAATAAGAACAACCTGATATTTCTATTATAAATGTGTTGGCATTTCAGTTACTAGAAACAATTTTATGTCCCCTTTCATGGCATCATTTTCAAAATTTTTCTCGGTAGTGAATTTCTAACTAGCGGGAGAGATCTGGAGGGGTTTACTCCATCCCGATCCCTCCCCTTAGTTGGAAATTCACCACCCTACACCCCTCAATCGGACACCTATAACCACGCCCCTGCTCTCATAGAACATTTTGCTCCTAAACATAACGGTGATAGTTAGACGCGATTACTTGGTTAGTTTTAAATCGGCCGAGACATCAGTCCGAGGTAACTTCGTATCATCTGAGGCCGAAGGCTGATGTGAAGTTACCGAGGGCTGATATCCTGGTCTAAATGAAAGTAACCAAGTAATAACATGTTTATTTAGTAAGCCAAAGAACATAATTACAAAATGTTCTCAGATCTGTTGCTGCTTTCTGACAATGTTAATGTTTCTCATTCTTTTCATAGGCCGAGGTTTCCTCTTCTCTTAGTTCAGCTATCCGAAGTGGGGGAGCCGCGACGTTCGAATAGCTGAACTATCTCTTCTCTCGCCTCGAAGAATCTCCTCTTACAACTCCGAATCTTAGTTTGCGCTGGATTGTGTGTATTGCTCTGTTCTTGCTTCTCTTCATCCACCTAATCCTTAGATCAGTTTTGCCTGGTGACGTCAATTTTACGGATTGATTGCTTTCGACGAATAACGGTGAATGATTTCGCTGTAACAAAAATGTCTGCACCTAGAAACGCATCAAGAGGGTGGGGGACTCCAGCTTAGTTCACATCAGCCGAAATCGGCGACATATCAGCCGAGTTTGAGGTCTTATTAACCGACATCGATAATAGGCAATTCCTGGAAAGAAAATCATATCTAATCAATGATATATATGTATCAACCATTAGGCTAAAGCACAAAGGAAAAGATGAATGCGTACAGATATGCTTTTGACATTTAAAATCCATATTGGGCTTTCATTACGCATCCATTAACTGGTAGAGTGCTAGGAGCCACTATCAGGGCTTTAATATGAAGAGCAGGTACCCCGGCCTGAAGGTGTCATATTCTGTGGATGTGCTTCACATTATCTTAGAAGCAAAATTACTTAGTCTATATGGGTTTGCCTTGTTAAAATTTATGGGAGAGTGCCTCTTGGCACTCTCCCATAAATTGTAACAAGGCAAAGACACATGAACACATTTTGATAACCCAAAATAACTTAGCACTCTACCAGTTACACTTTAAACCCTTGTATTTAACGGAATCGCCGCTATGACATAAATGTTTCTGTATTCAACTGGTGATATACAAGCCGGACCTTTTTCCCCAGGACCCTTTATACTAGTCCCTTTCCCGCAGAGTCATTAGTTACCCTTTGAAAAGTTTCCAAATTTCATGATACAAGTATCCATTGTCTGTCGCGTAGTGTGAAAATGAAAACGTCCAAATCAAAATAAAGTCGGTTAACAAAACAAATTTGTTGAACAAAAATGACATAATATTAAAGAAAAACAATCATTTCCAACCACAATATTAACTCAGTCCCGTGGCCGTCTCGTCTGCGGGTCCCGTTATATCTAAATTGGTCAACTTTATTTTAGTAAATCGTTGAACATCTTGACATGCTTCGAACGTCTTTTAAAAAAGTTTCTCCCAGCTGTTTTGCAAATCTGCCCAAATTTGTACTTATATTTTTACTAACACCAAATGATTAGGCATCAATGGACACCAGCTGAAGAGAAAGAGCGATACGAATTTCAACAAACACGCCCAATAAAAAAGATAACGAATGAAATTTGGACTGGTTCCCAAAAGATTGTTTGGGCTTTTTATCGATCTATTTGATCAGTGCAGTTTCAAACAAAAGAAACGGACACCACACCTTTGGGTTTAAATATCGGAATTATTTTTTTTTAACTGAATTTTAATGCACGGGATGTGTAATAAACACAGAACACGATGTGAGTTTGAATCGGTGGGTGTTTTACATAACTCGGCGGAATGGCGTAGTCATTTTTCGCTCGAGGCAATGCCATGCCACCCAGTTATGTAAACACCCACCGATTCAAACACCCATCGCTTTCTGTCTATATATTATATGCGGGAAAACGTTATCGTGTCCAAAAAACGCAACTGTTATTGTGGTGTCATCATCATCAAGTCAAAAACTTGATATTTCTTATTGAGCATGCTGTACCGCTATTATAAGACATGTCGTTCTTTTTGTATCTTCCTAGAGGGCACTACAAAGTCGATCAAAGAATGTTATCACATATATTGCTTCAACTTCAAATTTCGTAGTTGGCGCGGAGCCTGTGTGAGGTAATGTCAAACTCCTGTGATGCTAACCGGTGGTCTCACATCATATTGCTCTGGTGTAACAGACATAATATCCTTGGACATTTTAAGGTATTTTTGTTGAAATCTTCAAAGAGTACATAACACTTTGAAACACCTCAATGGATAAAGTGTCTTTTATTACAATATTTGTTCAACATCTACTGTCCAACTATTCCAGGCACCACATTTCAGTAACGTTATTTTCATGTTTCTTGATTACCGTTCCATTTTATCATTTCTTTTCCTCCAGGGCACCCAAATGAGACAGAGGAGACTAACAGGAAGAAATGAAAAGGCGACAGATATACTTATACCTCTTATTGCTGACGATACCCACTGCTATAATGGTTGTTCTAAACGCGATCTTGAATACACATTCACCGCGACCCGGTATATATTTTCCACTTTATGGTGGAGTGGATCCTATGATTTGGGGGTTAGATATACAGCCACGGATCGCACTCCGAATAGAAAAGAGCAATATACAGAGTTTGGCTAGTAGCGAGAAGTTAGATCGAGTAACTTATAACAATAGAAATGGAGTCGGTGCAGTGGTTAAATCCAATAGTGGCGTTGACAAGATTAATCCTTTTCAAGATGACACGGTGGACAGACTACTTGCCAAATTAAAGTCTCTGGACAGTTCCAAATTCAGTGATTTTGATTTAAACACGCATAAAGACAAAGCAATGAAAAGAAAACAAACAAAGCTACGGAGAAAGGATACGCTTTTGCTGTTCAAAAATTATAAATCGTAAGTGGGCTCTTTCTAAATGTATCAGTAATGCAGTGCAGTCGCCGTGGACTAGTCATAATCCACGCGGGAGCAGTGATGTCCACGCATGCGTTTACCAGGTAATAAATAAAAATCATCCTCAGCAAAATTGTAATTAATGAAGCACCGGGTTGAACCCGGTGCTTCATTAATTAAATTTTTGATGATTATTCCTATAATTAATGTTTGAAATCTAATATTATTGCGTCAGTTGAAATACTGCCCACCCGTGGAATGTGAACAGTCCACGGCGGCCGTACTGTATTTTTTTCTTCAAATGTAATGCTTGGGATTGCTGCGTCCATGCTAGGTTTAAACGTCATCAGATTCATCCAAGTGGAATTTTCAAAACAGATAAAAGTTAAGCATTTCAACACTGAGTTTTCGGACGAGATAGCTGAGTTCAATGTACATTATAGCAAATAGACGAATTCATTTTGCAGGTGTAGGTAGGTTCGGCCATATGTAATCGTAAGGACCTTTAAGGTCGGAGGATTAAATTATTACTGACCCTTCAATAAGTGTGTGCTGTACATGAAGATGTTTGCTATATGACCATCGCCCTCTATTTTACTAAAAATTCATACATACCGCGTTGAAAGGGCAAACCAACATTTGGTGTTTAACCCTTTACCCAACGTAACGGCCAAAACCGGCCAGCGCTCTTCTCAAAAATCGACAATTAATTTTCAAAATATTTTCATTTTTTGTCTCAAAAACATAGGTTATGACCCCTCGTTGGAACGAGCTCGTCGAGCTCGTTCCAACGAGGGGTCATAACCTATGTTTGTGAGACAAAAAATGAAAAAAAAATAGTTATTCAAGAATTTTTTTTGCAAGTGTCGTCTGCTTTTCATGTTAGGTAAAGGGTTAAGCTTACCTTTTAAATTATAAATGCGAAAAACCAATCTTATATAAGAGTAACTCTGCAAGAGAAATAATCCAATACACTCTGTACAATACACTAGTTGAAAGTCCCACATTATGCGCAAATATATATTTGTCCTGTTGATGACATAAAAGCCCAGCGATGCTTCGAGTTTCGATTCGTTTCGAAATCCTTTTACTGCTTCAATTGGAGTCGAAATCTAGAGGCGGACTGGGCCAAGAACAGTTACCGGGGAATGCACCTAAACCCCCCTCCCGCCCCACCCCTAGACCCAGAAAAGATCTTGATTTTGGAACTGAACGAACGTCCACAAAGAGGACATTTCGATGTCATTTTTGTATCATCTTCATGGATCATTCGACAAAAATGGTTCAACGGGGGGGGGGGGGGGGGGGGGGGGGGAGGGGGAGCAGGGGTATCGGGAAGACCATAGTTAGGTCCAACCGGAGAAAATGTTGATTTTTGAAATTGAAGGGGCGCTGTTTCGTTTCATGTTTCATCTCTGAGCGAGCAATGGCAGACTAGACAGCTGGTATATCAAAATATACTCTATGATGACTGCCATTGGCATACCACATAGAGAACACTTCGATATACCGGCAGTCTATGCAATCAGATCCTTTCGCCTTTTTCTCATTTCACGAAATTTTACGTACCAACAGGTGTAGTGCTGCATCAATTTTGGGGCCTCAGTAGGAACACAATAGGGGGCATCCGCGAATTTTCACGGTGTTCCATACGGCCAGCCGGCCCTGTCAAATCCGTTTTGATCTTCGGGAAGAATACACATCTCCTGAATGCAATGTAAACGGAAATGTATCCATTGTATACCAATCGGCATGTAGTATAGGATACGTATACAAGGCTTTTGCGTACCGGAATACGTCCACATGGAGCCAATCTTCATATATTCTGCTACACATATCCTGCCTAAAAACTGCCCAGCATATATAAGAGCTAAATGCAATAACTAGTCCCACAGATTCAACCGTTGGACCGTTGGAAAGCGTTTTCGATTCGATGTGAAACCATTTGTACAATTAGATTTGTGCTTCCAGTCGAACAAAACAAGCCCTATTGCTGAATGCAAAAGAGGTTATCTAAAGTAAATATGCAACTCCTGAAAATACCCAGGACAGATGTCACGGTGTCAATTGAAATTACTTTCTAAAATATGAGTTCCATGTTATGTCAGTACCCACGGCACCTGGATGTTTAAAAATTCAATCTGGAACGAAAGAATATATCTGGTACCGAGTTTTGAGGACATATCACTTGTGATACTATCTGCTTTGTCATATAGTATGGTGATCATAAGTGTGTCATCTTTCTCGGCTATATCGCGACTTGGATACAATAGAATTACACCAGTGGATTGCGATAAAGAAAATACTTCGAGCAAGACCGATTAAAAGAAAACAAATACATGTAGGGCACGGTTGATTAGCGGTTAAAGCATTGGATTTTAAACTGAAAAGAGTACAGTTTGATCCTAGCTGGGGAAACTGATTTGTGTTCTTGGGTGGGGATGGGGGCATGTGTGAGTGGTGAGATGGGGGCACGGTGGCGCTGTGTACTTAGGCGAACTGCACGTCGATGGTACACTTGACTTCAACGTTGTGCATAGGTTGGAAGCTGGAGAGTCAGACAGTTGCTCTCCTCTGCTCGGTTGTTCTCTCTGGGTACTACGGTTTCTGCTACTACTCGTAAAACTGTGCGACACGGTGTGACCCTGACTGTTGAAAGTGTTGTTAACCCTTTACCCAACGAATCGCCCGCATCCGCCCGCATCCGCCCGCATCCGCCGCGTAATATGCAAATTCAGCAGTTGAAAAAATGTTATTATCGAGCTCGTTCCAACGAGGGGTTACATGATATGGTTTTGTTGAATTTTTTTGAAAAATTTGAAAAAATGATATTTAAAATAATAAATTTTCATATCGTCTGCGTTGGGTAAAGGGTTAAACATATGCTAAAAAAGGAAACAACAACATTAGAGATGCACTGTTCTTGCGTTTCCTTTTGAGAGAAAATATTCTACAGTGTTTTGGGCAGGAAAGTTGACAGAAACTTTCGACCAGGTCACAATCTAGTCGAGATCCGGTGGAAATTCTTTACCCATTTTATGGTGACAGTACTGTGGTAACAATTTAAATCAAGCATAGACATTCAACGAAGTAGGGGCCAACACCACTTCAAGAAGGAAGTGCCTGGATAATGTGGACAAAAAAATATCAAATTTCAACTTTATGCATTGAAATATAACCCTTTGAACTCTAGTGGTATCTTCCATGCTAGTTCAATGGCAGCAATTAGAAGAGACCATATTCATTATTTGGGGTTGACCAATTAATATTTTCAGCGTTATGCCTCGGGGCTGCACGTTGAAAATATTGATTGGTCTACCCCACACATTTACTGAACAGCCATCCTATATAGTGTCGTTATAACGTATCATGTTCCTGGCCGGAAAAGCTGCCGCGCGAGTTTATAGGGTTAATTTTGACGTTTTCCGGCGCTTGGTCAGTGTAATTAAGAATGGGAAGTTGGATAAATTCAAGTATTCCTTCTGGTGTATGTAAAATAAGATATACATAAACGACACATGCGTGTAAATGGGTTAATCGATATAGCCGCAGGACACGAGTTTTATCTTTCCGCGATGGCACGAGTGCCATGTCGATCAACCCATTCAGTGTCGATCTGTGCCTATTACACGCCTTTGCGTCTACAAAAACAATTATTAGGACACTCTGCAATTCATATCACAACTATCAAAAATAAACAGCTGCGCCATGAGCGCATGATACGCCCGTTATTAATTACAAGAGGAAAATACAAAGGGAGATTCCTTCCATCAACATATACTTGCCACCAAAAAATCATGAAAATTGCTCAAAGCATTTTCAAGTTATTGTCCGACATGTGGAAAATTGCCAAAATTTTGACGAATAAAGTCCCATAACTCTGGAATGACAATTCGGTAACAGTAACAACTGTACGCGGACGGTCATCTCGCAAAGCCAACTGTGGTGGCCCGGGCAGACGACGGGCGGACGGACAGCGGTATACCATAATACGACCGTTTTTTTCAAAACGGGCGTATAAAAAGAACACATTTTATCGCCAACTAAATTTGCGAGGGGAACTCGTGTTATTATTTCTTCCCTTGAATTCCAGTGTGTTCTATGTGCCTACTGACACACAGAACACACTGGAACCTAGGGGACGATATTCAGCCATCGCGAGCGATTCAAATTGTAATTGCATTGCACCATTTGGGAAAAATTCCAGTGAGATTTCGCTTGTATTTAAGAATAGTCTGTTCACGATTTCCGTTCCGCACATATGTGCCGAATAGATTTTCATTAGACGCATGGTTTGGTGTTGCTGCAGATGGGGATAACAAAGAACAGGCGAGTAATAAAGCTGTATCGCTTTCTGTTTTTGAGGTTGGACAGTCACAAAATGGGAAAGTATGCGGGATATGTAACATGTAAAATCAAAAAATGACCTGAAAAGTCAAATATGACTCGAGATAAAAAAATCCAAAACCAGTTTTTTTAATCTTTTTTTTTACTTTGCCGACTACTATATTCCGTGAAAATCGGACACATTTAAATTTTTTGGACATTATCCTCTTATAATGTCACTGATCAGTTGGGCCTCAGCCGTTTATAATTTCCAAGGTAGGCAAAATACTTTTATATATCTTTTGTGTGAAGATTATATTCCCAAAATTATGAAAGCACAAAAATGAGGGTGTAAACTATAGTGAAACTCCATAAAATTCGCATCGTTCACATCTCGGATCGAAATTGAAAAAGGTGAAGACACTGTAGACAACTTCAAATAGGCGGAAAACGGTTCGTCAAGCTTCAAATGTGTGTCATTTATAACTACCGAGCTGTGCATGTCACAAAATTCGTCTGTTTAAATGAAAATTGTCCAAAATGGGATAAAAGATGAAGAAATACATAGAGGATATCTACGCTGTTTTGGTGAGTGGGAATTATCTCATAAGTGTGGACCTGAAAATTTTATTTTTCACAAGCGCTTACGCGAGTGAACAATAATACTTTCAGGTCCACACGGATGAGGTAATTCCCGATATTCACTAAAATGGCTTAGATTTTCTTTTTATTGTATGCTACGCGATGTTTTACTGCGCAATATTTTATTAATTTTATTTTCTTAATCTTTTGAGTTCTTCAAAATACTATTCAGTCATAAAAAGCGACAATTTTTTTCTACACGCAAACCCTTTCAGACGTTACAGCTCAATTCGACTTTTTGTTTGAGACTTTCCTGAATGACAACACGTTTTAGAATAGTGTTTTATTATAGAATATATGTGCAAAATTTCCAGGAGCAGCGCTCCGTAATTCGGTTGATATTGAGCGTTCAGAAAAAAGACCTAAATGTTAGGTTGTTTTGGGCAAAGATTGTAATTTGAAACGAAAAGATATCCATTCACTTTTGGCGTCACGGAAATAATAGCGGCCAAGATTTCATAGCTGCGTGTTTTATTAATATGGAGCTGTGTATGTCAGACAAGTATTATTTTCAATGTAAAATGACCACAACGATCCAACTGTTTGAACTCGCGTAAATTTGTCAAAATTACCCCAAAATCGAAAATACCTGATTTCTATTTTTTAGACCTTTTCAAAAGACTCAAGTTTTATAAAAATCAGAGGAAATGTAATTGTCTGGACAGTGTTACCTTTGACGTCACCCCAGAGTTCGGTATTAACTTTTTAACCCTTTGCCCAACGAATCGCCCGCATCCGCCCGCGTAATATGCAAATTCAGCAGTTGAAAAAAATATTATTTTTCAAATAATTTCAACAAAACCATATCATGTGACCCCTCGTTGGAACGAGCTCGATGGGTCACATGATATAGTTTTGTTGCAATTTTTTGAAAAATTTAAAAAAAATGTTATTTAAAATAATAAATTTTAATATCGCCTGCGTTGGGTAAAGGGTTAATATCGGAGGAAGATGTTTTTATCTGAGATTATAAATCCCTAATATCAAAAAGTAACGGTGAAGCGAATGCTTGGAAATTAAAAATCCGAAAAAAGTGAAAATTTGACCTGTTTTGAAAAAACGTTTGAAAATGAAAAAAAAAATGATCTTGACATATCGTCGCATGAGTGCTAGAACATAGAACATTCCAGCACTGTGGCAACGATATTATCATTATTAAGCTGTGTGTAAAATTTCAAGATTGTGAGTGAAGTGGAAGGCTTATGATTTCAGAATGTGATTTCAACGTCAGCAAAATTGTCAGAAGAGTGGTTTCTCTTTTAGACATGTAAGTGGAATTACACTTAAGATAAAACTGAGAGACCCCTTCCTTTTGTGACATTTTCAAACCAGAATTTTCTTTTTTAGAGCAACTTTTACTTTCTTTCTTCATAATGGGTAGGATGGGTAGGACAACACCCTCCAAATGCAGAATGTAAACATGTAATGGTTACATGTGCGTTAAAAAACAAAATTTGTTTATACGCCATGGCACCCTTAACCCGTTAGTTAACACCCGAATATTTACAGCATATTTTAGTTATTACTGACAAAAAACAAGTACCGATTTTGAAAAGTTGATATAGTGTCATTAACCCCAAGCACTCTGGCAGTGCAGCATAATCGGTAACCGTTTCTCGTCAGATCACCGAAGTTAATCAACGTCGAGCCCGGTTAGTTCTCGGATGGGTGACCGTCTGAGCGATCGATACGGACTCCCGCGCTGTGTCCTTGGGCAAGGCACTTAACCCCCATTGTCCATATGGGGCCACGATGACGCCTTTGTCAATGGCGTTATGTACATCGATGGTGCTCTGCCTCAACCAATCTAACCCTGTCTCTGCTGCAGTGCGGAGTTACGATGTTGGGGAGCTGGCAGCTGCTCGTCGTTGCTCTGTGGTTCTCTCCGGGTACTCCGGCTTCCTCCACCCGTAAAACTGTCACGATCATGATTAGCCACTGTGCATAAGTATGTGACCTTAAACATCAATAAATAAACAAATAAATAGTGCAACATAATATGTTTCTTCAATCACTCTGTTTTTCATTTGTGTAGCTATGAATTTAACCAATTATATCTTGTTTGACAGAGCTCACTGAGCTCTGTCAAACAAGGAATATTTGATTAAATATCAAACTGCATTATGGGAAATATTTGCTACTGAAAATTTTGCCATTTTGACACCAGAGTGCAGAGGGCTAATTATCCTTCAAGGTAAACGCCACGGCGTTTGATGAAGTGAAGGCTGTTACGATAGAGTTGTCACGTCGTCGAATATGAACTGGGAGGAATCATCGAGGTCATTCATTTGACGCCATCTGAGGGATTATTATACAATTATAGACTTTCCTTGAGGTTGTATCAACCTCAAGGAAAGTCAGTTATCGTTTTATTGTTATGACAGCAACAATCGTTTGCAAATTCCGTGCTTTATTAGATATTTTTCGAAGAAACAGAGCAGATTCAAGTGCAACAAAATAAATTTAATTTTAACATATTTATTTTAAGATAATAATGTGTATTAAATTATTGGTTCATGTTGTAGTTAATTATTATATTTGAACAGTTCCTAAACATTGGAACAGGGAAATTAAAGGAAAGAGCAAGTTGGAAATACCATTTCTATTTTTATCGCAAACGGGTATTTTGAAATCATTATATCAACCTTCCTGCGCCATTTACAGACAACAATGACAGATGAAATATCAACTCGATATCGATAAAAATAGAATAGATCTGCAATACTGTAGCAGGCCTGGCATTCTGAAAAATGCAGGAAGGCAAAAAATCGCTCCCCTCAATCAGCTTAGGAGAGCAATTAGCTTTACACAGAATTTTAAGTATCCAGTTGAATGAACTCATTGAAACTGAAACCAACAGACTACATCAGTGATTTTATTAACTTTACTAAGGTAAAGCGAAATCTCTTAGACATCTAGATGTCTCACTCAACAACCGAACACACACTTGACAAGACCTGTGTGTGTACCCAGACCTGTTGTCCAAGAAAGTCATACGCCTACCACTACCACCTTCAACCCCCCCCCCCCCCCAAAGGTGGTAGTGGTAGGCGTATGACTTTCTTGGACAACAGGTCTGCTTGAATCTACAGTCACATCCTGGTGCAAGTGCTTCAAGTGACAGGATAGTAGTAATGGTAGTATATTATAGTGTCAATATTCCTTGAATAATCACCCCTCAAACTGTGATGTCAGTTGTTGAACTTGAAACTGACAGAAAAAAAAGTATTGCTGCGACCCATTTTGCTTCAAGTGATTGCAACTGTGTTTGGGTATGGTTGCAGCCATTACCTTTTACCACTAAACCACTTTCAAAATGAAATTACGTGATGTTATGTGACTTCGAAGTTAAATTACATTTTTGCTTTACAACAAAAATTTAATGTGACCATAATACATGTAATCTCAATCATCCCAGACTAAAATATTTAGGAGGATAATTTTTCGCTCTCCTTAATTCTTTCCGGAGGGCAGTAAGGAGAGCTAAAAAAATCGCTCTCCTGAAATTGCCAAGCCTGCTGTAGTTTATCAATACGGGTGTTTCAGCCAATTGAATTACCAGATTCATTCTGTCATGAAATAAAAATTATTTCGAGACGAACATCATAACCCACTACACGTACACGCATGTATAATCATGGAGATTTCGGCATATCTGTTTTAACTCGGTGTTTCAGGAAAAGTTTCTCAACCCTCCGGAAGTACCGACATGCAACTTAAAGGATTGAGGGACATACTTCTTATCCTTCTACCTAACGGATTTGCCGCATCCGCCCGCGCAATGTATAAACTGAGCAGTTAAAAGTTAGTTCGAATGAGGAGTCACATGGTATGTTTTTGTTGAAAAGTTTTGAAAAATTTGAAAAAACAATAATTAAAATAATAAATTTTGACATTGTGTGAGTTGGGTATAAAGACTTAATTTAACCCTTAAGCCCCCATATAGCCCCAAACCGCCACTGTTATATTGCATTGAAGCAGGTGCTCCCTTTTGTAATCTTTTTTATTACTCTTGTGTGTAGACTGAATTTTCCCTGGCAGTGGTTCTACATCACTGCTGGCTGCCTGTACAGGCAGCCAGCAGTGATGTAGAACCACTGCCAAGTCATCAATATCTATGTAAGCAGAAAAAGGCCATAAATATTTTAAAATTAATCTGAGGACTTAAGGGTTAATGATCATCACGGAATGCGCTCTTATTTCGACACAGTGTAATCGTATTGACGTATACACGGGAAGTAAGAACGAAAAATGTGGGGCAAGCCCCTTTCGACCCTCAGTAGCTGTATGGGATTTCCTGTCATGTCTGGGTGTGGTAAAGGAGGGAAGTGTCGGGTGCTTTAGGATTGTTCTCTCATGTACTGGTGGACCGAGTGGTTTCGGATTTTCTGTGCGACAAGTTGGATGTTTGTATAGTTTCCATGTAAAGGCTATTTGACCCTTTTCGTTGTAGTGTTTTTTATGAATTTTATGTGATCGTGGTGGGACCGAAAAAGTCGAGCTTTAGACTGCCGTAGGTCTTGATGATCAGCTGGTCGACGCATTCTATGAATTCGGTTGGTGGTAGGTCCTGGTTGTCATCTTCTTCTTCTTCATTCACTGAGATGTGGTCTGATTGGTTCGAGTGGATAGTGGATCTAGAGTCAGATTGGTTCACCTCCATCTTCCTTTGCGCCTCCTCCATCTCCCTGTCTTCCGACCATTTCTGTGAAGGGGTGCTGGTTGGCATGGGAGGGGAAGGCGGTGATGATTGTTCGATGGCTGCTTCCCTCTCCTTCTCCTGGTTCCCATTCTCGGCTATTCTCCTCTCATGCCACACTTCCAGTCGCCTGGCGCGTCCTGCGTTTGATAGATGGAGCTTTCCTTCTCTTCTGTGGGTCGTTTTTCAGGATTTCCAGACGTAGCGTGCTTGCCCTTCCTAGGGTGTGGACCAGTGCGGGACTAGCTTTAAAAGATTCGTGTTCGAATTGTTCTTGCTGGAATTTCATGGTGAGCTTAACGTAACCCCCCCCCCCCCCACCCCCATCAACATGGACAGAACAGGCCATGGGTGTACTGGCGTTCAACACCATCAAAGTGTTTACTGTTTAAGCTGGTAAGTCGTCTATCGCTAATTAGTTGCGAATTAATTAGGAGCTGTCGCAGGTTTGTCCGAACCAAGTAGTGAAATCGGAGATGTGTAACCTACCCAAAGGGAAAGAACATTAGACCAATATGTCAACAATAATGTGGTTGTGCGTCACACGTGAACTGTCAAAAGCAGCACCGACTCTAATTATTTAACCGCTCATTCCCACCCGCCACAGGCTGTGTATTTTGTTTACTTCTTTGTTTACAAATCGGAAGGCATGTACACCTGTCGTTTGATCTATATTGGGTTTATTTATCGATACATGAAGGAAGTGTGAAATGACACTTCAACTGTCAGCATTTATGTAAAATATTATTAAACTCGAAATATATATATTTATTGCTTTCCAAAGTGTAATTTAGTGGGATTTCCGGGTTTGATTATAAACGATAACTTCACAAGAGAATTTTGCAATCAACAACTGGGTAATGTATCCGTGCGCGCATACGAAGATGCTTTGCCGTGGGTGTAGTAGGGACTTCATTGTTTTTTTTTGTTGTTGTTTTTTAACCCTTTACCTAACATGAAAAGCAGAGGACACTTGCAAAATTCTTGAATAACTATTATTTTTATTTTTCGTATCAAAAACATACTTTATATCCCCTCATTGGAACGAGTAATTTCCAAGTTTTTGTTCTTCCCAGGAACAAATTTAGCACATCTCACCTTCTGGACGTTTACGTTTATGGGAAGGACGGGAGCACGGTGGTCCAGTGGTTACGGCATTGAACTTCATACCAAAATGTCAACTGTTCGATCCCCGCTTGGGTCTACTGTATTGTGTCCTTGGGCAAAGCACTTAATCTCGAATTCCCACGTGGGGCACGGTGGTGAACGGTGGCGCTGTGCACTAAGGCATACTGCACGTCGATAGTGCACTTGTCTTCAACCAATGCTAACCCTACTCTGCTTGTACGGAGTTAGTATGTTGGGGAATCTGACACTTGCACGCCGTTGCTCGGTGTTGTTCTCTGGGTACTATGGCTTCCCTACTCGAAACTGAAATAATAATCAAACATTCAAACTAAATGCGATAAAGTGTAAAAAGTCACCTTCTATATTGTCATACTATTCGTTGTATATTGTTGTTTTTTTTTCGCCGTCGATTCAACTTGAGTTTTATAAACAAAGCAGACAACACGTGCATCTGTTTATTTACACTATCCCAATTTGGAAAATGAAACATCACTCAGCATGCCCCTGCCTTTCACAATCGAACTTGAGTGCTTTTCAACCCTTGGTTTCGATTGATTATCTTTGTGTTTTCTTTGTTAATTGGTGTTCGTTTTATTGTTAGACAGAGTTGAAATGTGCCATACATTCTAAAACGAAACATTTCAGCGACGGTCAACATTTGATAAACGTCGGTTCATTATGTGTCCCACATATGTAAAACAGGTCATGACAACTCGAATGCGGTAGAGGTCAGAGGTCAGCAAGTCGATCTCTATTATAGGAATAATTTTTTTCAGTGTTAAACCTACGGGGAAAATTTATCACCCTACTAACAGCTGCGACTAGGTGAATAAAGCAAAAATTTATCCAAGACTTTTATTGTTCGAATACACGTCCATTTATGGGATAAATTCCCATACCCTCAGTGTAACATTTTCTGACAACTTATGAAATTAAGGGGAGCTAACTTTCCTGTAAATCTCTTCCAATGACGAGAATTGTTAGCCATTTTTCGATTATAGGAAGGTTAAGGTGCATTGATATTTCAATCAAACGGCCCTATTAAAACTGTAGGATTATAATAGTACTAATTGTTCTTCTCACATTGGTATTAACTTTGTTGTTACTTGTGAACTGCCAACCTTTTCTTTACGTACGGAAGCACATTAGTGCCACCAGAAAAACATCTTTGCGAATATTCACAAACATCTCCTGCGAATATTCGCAAACATTTGCGAATATTCACAAACATCTTTGGGAATATTCGCCAACCTTTTCGAATATTCGCAAACATCATTGGGAATATTCGCAAACCTTTGCGAATATTTGCAAACACCTTCGCGAATATTCCCAAACATCTCTGCAAATATTCGCAAACATCTTTACACCCAATCTGACCCCACCTCCCCCCTAACACCCCATGGGATCAATTGGTGAAAATGATTACTTCACATAATCATTCCAACTTGTTCAGAATTGATTTTTAAGCAAAAATAATCAGTCCGTAATGTTTATTTATTTATTTATTTATTTATTTATTTACGACACTTTAACAGCTGAAGTCATATCATGTTGGTGACAGTGTTATGTGTGGAGGAAGCCGAGGTAGGTTTAGCATTGGTTGAAGGCATGTGTACCATCAGTGTGCAATTTGCCTTAGCACACGGTGCCACGATGCCACGGTGACCCAATTGAGCAATGGGGATGAAGTGCTTTGCTCAAGGACACAACGCAAGTTACCCCGTCCAGGTATCGAACTCATAACCTTCAGACCGCAAGTGGAACATTCTAACCACTGTCCAACCGCGCTCCCCCAGACCCGTAATGATCCCATTTCACCCCACCTCCACCCAACACACCATTGGGTCAATTAGGTGTTTTTAAAAGATGTTTTTATTGCAATAGGGCGGCCTTAACCCATATTGTAATGAAATATAATTTATAGGTTGAGGCCACACTCGTATGGTAATAAAGTGGTCTTTTACAATTGTAAGTCCCATCCCACCTCCACCTCCACGCCCATCACCCTATCGGTTCAATTAGGCGGAAATTATTCTGACTTCACACAATCATTCCAGCTTGTTCAGAATTCATTTTTCAGCAAAAATATACAGTCCCGTAATGACCCCCATCCGACCCCACATTTACCCATCACCTTTGGGCTCTCTCTCACGTTATCTTCGCAAAAATGTGTATGCTTGGATAAATATGTGATGTGTGTGTGTGGGTGGGTGTTGGGAGGAGAGTATGTATGTGGGTAGGGTGGGTGGGTGTGGTATGAGTGTGCATGCGAGGTGGACCTTGGGGAGAGAAGAACGTTTGTATACCCACTTCCTCACACACCCACTCACATAAACACTCGGTCTTAATGTCTATAGATAATATTTCATCTCCTTTCGTCCACAAAATATCCCTGTAATACCACAAGCTGGAGTGCCTGAAATAAAGCCTAATTTAGGAGGAATCTCGCTTTCCTAATCAGCACCCTTGCATTTCTGAACATATGGCGATAGGCGTACGGGTAGTGAGGGATGTGTTTGCGAATATTCGCAAAGATGGTTGCGAATATTCGCTGAGATTTGCGAACATTCGCAAAGATATTTCTCCCTTGACACTAATGGGTTTCCGTATTTACGCAACAATTCATGCAGAACATGGAACATTTAATGTATATATAAGACAATCAGCTGTTTTTATAGCTCCAACTGGTAGTTATGGTTGGTTAGTTTTTTTCTAATTAGAGTTAACAATCTGTTTAGCCGGACGCCCTGTGTGGTCATTTTGGCTGGCGCCTGTTCCCCTTTTTATTTCCGATGCAAAATGACTTGAAAAAATTTAAAAAAAATATTTATGTCAGATAAATAACCAAAATAATAAATGGATCAAATCATCTGTTGATAAATAAATAAGCTTATGCAATAATGGTGTTGCCTCAGTGGCTTAAAACTGAACAGTTACCTTATCCTCCAAGCAAACATTTGAAAAGGTGCGGAAGAGAATTTCATAGGTTAATATCCACTTCGTTTGTCAGAAGAGAATAATTCAGTCGTTCATTTTCATAATATGAAGTGGAAAATTAGAGGTTACGTTAGAATTTCAACAATTAGAAATGTGCAACCTTTACAGCCTGACTGTTTCAGAGGGGCACTTAAAGTCGGAAGTTGATGTTTGAGTTAATATTGATCCACCTTTATGTATTTATTTATTTATTCATTTGTTTATTTATTTATTTATTTAATCGGTCACCTTTAATATATTTTGTTCTTGTTCTTGTCAGTTCATTATTCTATTGTGTCATTTTTATTCGTTTGTTGCCTTAATCTTATACTCTATAGGAATAAAAGAATACAAACAAAACTGAGGTGATGGGGAACCCATCCTAATTTGCTTTTTAGTTTTTGCGGCATTCAGTTGGTCGAAACCAACTGACGCCGATCAGTGTCACGGTCACGTTGATTGAACTTCAAATATTGACTAAACTGCAGGGAACAACACAACAAAAACTTTTTAAATAGCTAATAAGTTTAGCACACTCCATCATTATAGGACCAGTTTTGAAAAGCATTTGCCAGTGAACAAGCAGGATGAATGTTATATTTTGTAAATTTTTGAGTCGAATCTGATTGTTTAAAAATCCCCGGCAAACAAATCTAAATGCGGAACGTGGAATTTCCAGGCGATCGCGACCCCGGTGCATTCGATCAACGATGATGTGATTTATTTAGACGGGTTCCTTCTCTGTTTACGTTGCGGACGAAATTGAACGTGTTTGAAGTACCACCACATGTGCGATACAAATTTATTTTTTACTTACAGGCAGAACAGTGGAAATCCCGTGTTTTACATTAACTGGTAGAGTGCTAAATTATTTTTGGCCATCAAAATTTGTTCTCATATCTTTGCCTTGTTTCAGTTTATGGGAGAGTGCCGGTGTAAAAGGAATGGAAGTCCGTAGGAACATTAGTCCCTCTGGACTATTATTCCGCGGAATTATAGTCCTAGGTCTAACATTTCTAGGAATAGTAGTCCGGCGGACTACTATTCCTAGAAATGTTAGACCTAGGACTATAATTCCGCGAAATATAATAGTCCAGAGGGACTAATTTTTCTACGGACTTCCATTCCTGTCACACCGGCACTCTCCCATAAATTATAACAAGACAAGTCCTTATAGACTAACTTATATCACTTCAAAGGTATTACGAAGTACATCCACTCAGTATGAAGCCTTCAAGTTGTGGTACCTTCACCTCAGAGTAAAGCCCAAATATGGGCTTCCAGCACTCTACCAGTTAACAGGTTTTGTGATAAAATATAAGTAAATACCACAATGTTTGATGAAACATGTTACGCTTTGACAATAATCACAGTATAACAGCTTTCCATCGGGTTGAGATTTCACGTTGATTGACTTGACGTCATCATCGGGTGTGTATGAGTGTGGGGTGGGGGGTCGATGGGTTGAGCTGAGTGGTTTTTGTTGACGTTCCACCCAAGCAGTTGTATGGAGATCAGTAGCCCTATAGGACACACTTGGATCAGCAGTAAAGCCCATAAAGAACATGACGGGTCCACGTAAATCGTGTGAACAATACAGTACGGCCGTCGTGGACTGGTCACTTTGCACGGAGCGGACAGTATTTCCACGGACGCAATAATATTAGATTCCAAACACAAATTATAGGAATAATCATCAAAACTTTAATTAATGAAGCACCGGGTACAACCCGGTGGTTTATTAGTTAAAATTTTGCTGCTGCTGATTTTTATTACCTGGTAAACGCATGCGTGGACATTACTGCCAGCGCGTGGACTACGACCAGTCCACGCCGACTGTACTGTAACAAGAGTTACCATTGAATGTTACCTGTTTCTTGTACGTCCATTAAACTGTCCCAGCTGCCACGGCTTAACCAAAGTTTGGTTCCCCATGCTTCACCATCACACTAAACATGATCACCTCTTTTGAGAAAATGGGTTTGTCCCGGATTGGAAAGTGGATTAATAAAATTTGAGAGGTAAAGTGGTCAAGTAGGCTTTTTGGTACCCCACTTGACGGTTGATCCAACGGCGCATCGATTTTCTGATTGACATAGATGTATGTATGAGGGCTTGCACTTTACAAATCCGCGTTCTATTGATTACAGATCAGAACTAACGAATTGGCAGAGATTTCATAAAGAAATTAGTCGGTATGGCTTATACAATGGCGATGATCCATACGTTGACGGACTGCTGCGAGATATGTCTTCGGAGCCCATAGTCGGCGTAGGTGAGTGTTATACCCTGCAAAACATTTATCAGAGAAAAACGTTCCTCAATATTTTCCCAAGGTGTTGTAAAAATAACCTACTTTTACTTTTCTATTAATGCATTTTCTCGTTTGACGTCATTTTGTAGAACTTTCACTTTGCTCCCTGTGAATATTTAAAATTCGATTCGGATTCGAGAATTGTTAATTCAAAGTTATTGGATTTCGAATTGGCGATATCGAGTCATTCTCTACAATTGAAACGCAAGTTCTGTAAACGAAATATACCCCACAGGACCACTCTCACGTTTGCTGTTTATTTTCACCAAAGCGATGACCGAGCACATAACTCTATTTGTTGTCGACAGTTGTTGATATCTGGTACATCGGGTGTTGGACTCTCTCAATTTTGCCGATAATTTAATCCAGGAATATCAGAAAAAGTGTCGCTGAGACCCAACAAACAAAAAGAAAAAAAAGAGATGAAAAAACGAAAAAGGAACAATCCAGACAAACAACTTACCAATGAAAAGAATGTGTTATGAAAACAATGCTCACCCGGGAAGAGGAAAACGCAATTAAACAGTTAATAAATGAGAATACTGAAGATATTTGATCAAACATTGCTAAATATTTCCCACAGGCGATCCTGTGGGATCAACGGCGTCAGATACACAGACAGTTCTCTTTAATTATTTCTTGAAAGCTTCTGTTTATAGGAAACCGCCGGTGATATCTACAAAAACAAGTCGTTTCCGCTGCAATGATCGAGCCATCGAGAAATAGGAGTCGAATTTTAATTTCCAACTGTTCGTGGTTTGAGATTTGAAATTTTAAACTATTTAAAATTTTAGCCGGATTTGGGTGAGGTGGTGAGACACTCTCTCAACTAATGATAAGATGACTGAAAGAAAAGAGGAAATGACACATTTTGAATACATTATTATTTATAATGGAAATTAAGTTCTAATTGAAACCACTATAAGATACGCGTGGAACATGTATTGTACTTTTCGTCTTTTGTATGGTGCTTTACAAGCTTATAGCGAGCGAAAGCGACCCACATGGTCGCGTGCAAGCGATCCGAAGGATCGCTTGCTTCGCAAGCTATTAGGTAACACGTATGTACCGTTTGTATGAACTCAAAGCCAAGCTAATCTGAAAGGCACCAACTTCAAAATTTTTCAACGGAAGTGGTACACAAGGACGCTGACATGTTTGCGCATGGCGGACATTGACATTCGCAATTGAAGAAATAATTTATTTATCGAAGAACGATACTACATGTTGGCAGTATATTTATGTGGCTACTAACAGTTGGTAATAGTAACAATAAATGCTACACGCTATTTGTGAAAAAATAAAAATGATCTCAGCAATTTCCGTAACTCCTCGGATAAATTCCGGAAAACAACGACGCCATAAATATATCTTCCAATCAAAGCAATGATAAAGTTATCTTTCACTCTGAGCACTGAGAAATAGTAATTTGGTTGGTCCCCTATTCTTTACCAGTCAATGCAGGCCTACAGCACTTTAGGCCTAATGCATCACTTTCGCTCGCTTTTAGGTTTGCCTAAATTTCAAAGGAGGGTGTGCAGACTATCTGGCATTACCGGAAGCATTACATCATTTACCGCCTCGAACCGGGGTAATAGCGAGCGCCCCCAGAACGGGCGAAGCCCGGTCGGAAGCGAGCTCTATAGGTTAACGACGTAACACGTGTAATTGAGTCAAGGAACATTCGGATACCAATTGAGTAAAGTGAGTGAACCATCAGTTGAGGGAAATAACAGGGGAGGGGGCGTGGGGGAGGGGGGGGGGGGGTGCTGTTGAGATATTCTCCATAATACACCGGGAGTCAGACAAATTTACAATTTACTACATCACGTGACGTTCCTAGCAACACCCCTAACAACAGGCGATCTATGGAACCAATTTGACCAAAATTGATATATGGACCCATAATGCAATAGGGGTCCAAACCAAGGAGTCGGTAGTGATGTCAGTTTGTTTCCCTAGCAACGAACGTGCCTCCCCAGCAACGGGCAGCCTCTTGGGCCAATTTCGACCAAATTTGATATATGGATCCACAAAGCACTGGGGATGCAAACCAAATAATCGAAAATGGTGTCATTTGGTTTTCCTAACAAACCAACGTGCCCCCTAGCAACGGGCGACCTACTGGGCCAATTTTGACTTAATTTCATTCGTGGTCCCATAATGCATCAGGGATTAAATCCAAGGAGTCGCTAATGATGTCAATTTGTTTCCCTAGCAACCAACGTGCCTCCCTAGCAACGGACGACCTATTGGGCCAATTGGACCAAATTTGATATATGAACCCATAATGCACTAGGAATCCAAACCAAGGAGTCGAAAATTATGTCAGTTGGTTTTCCTAGCAATCAACGTGCCTCCCTACCAACGGGCGGCCTCTTGGGCCAATTTCGACCAAATTTGATATTTGGATCCACAATGCACTAGGGATCCAAACAAAAGAATCGAAAATGGTGTCAGTTGGTTTCCCTAACAACCAACGTGCCTCCCTAGCAACGGGCAACCTACTGGGCCAATCTTAACTAAATTTGATACGTGGACCCTTAATGCACCAGGGATTCAAACCAAGGAGTCGGTAATGATGTCAGTTTGTTTCCCTGGCAACCAACGTGCCTCTCTAGCAACGGTCGACCTATTGGGCAGGTTTTGACCAAATTTGATATATGAACCCATAATACACTAGGAATCCAAACCAAGGAGTCGGTAATGATGTCAGTTTGTTTCCCTAGCAACCAACGTGCCTCCCTAGCAACGAGCAGCCTCTTGGGCCAATTTCGACCAAATTTGATATATGGAACCACAATGCACTAGTGATCCAAACCAAAGAATCGAAAATGGTTTCAGTTGGTTTCCCTAACAACCAACGTGCCTCCCTAGCAACGGGCGACCTACTGGGCCAATTTTAACTAAATTTGATACGTGGACCCTTAATGCACCAGGGATTCAAACCAAGGAGTCGGTAATGATGTCACTTTGTTTCCCTAGAAACCAACGTGCCTCCCTAGCAACGGGCGACGTATTGGGCCAATTTTGAATAAATTCAATCTATGGACCCACAATGCACTAGGGATCTAAACCATGTTGGTTGACTCATAATCAGTGTTGTTGATTTGAGGAGCTTTATCGCTCTCGAACTTCTTTGCGCTTCGGAAATGGAAACAAGAAGCTCCCTTTTTCGCGCTTCTCCATCACACTGATTAAAACATGCAAATGAGGTGTAAAGCGTATACCTGCAAACAGTTGTGTCATTCTAATTAACGCTGACAACTGAAGTGCACCTGCAGAAGTTCCGAACTGTTCGTGCGTTTTCGACATGTTCTGAACTTCTTTTGGGTAAATCTTGCAGTAATAAATTAAGATTGATTAGAAAACAAAACGTCACATAATAATGATATTTACATGTACTACTGAATGAAGTTTTACAACTGGCATTACGTATTGCACATACTGACCAAACAAATCGCACCATTTGGTCACCTGGTGCATTTAATATTCAATGATGCTATTGTTTATAGTTTGTCTCGCTTTTCATTGGGGGTCGATTAACCCTTCACCTAATGCTAGTAGCAGACAGCACTTGTAAAAAAAATCTCGTATAACTAAAAATTTTCATCTTTTGCTTCCAAAACATAGCTTATCACCTCACATTGGAACGAGCGCAGTGGACTCGTTCCAATGAGAGGCCATCAGCTATCTTTTGGAAGCAAAAAATTACAATTTAAAAATATTTCAATTTCCTTAGGTAAAGGGTTACTTTATGTAGTCCTTGGATATGGACAATCAATCGATTCACGGATTGCATTAACCTCTGCATGTGGGCATTCAGTAAGTGTAAAGAAGTGAAAGCAATCATTCAACAAAGGGAGAAAGGGATTGTCGATGAATTTCTTAAATAGACTAGTTCTACAGTCACTGTAGTACTCGTTTAATGTAAATTCTATTCCTAATCAATAAGATTATGAAAAATATTCATCTATCTCATCTAAATTGTACAGCAGGAATTCTGAGAAATACAGTTTTAGCAGTATATAGTGGCATAACCTTGGATCGGAGGCAATCTCTGCATTCAGGAAACTGCCACCCTGAACCTTGAACTAGCACTCTGTAAACATGACTTGGAAGATGATCCTTTCCATTTGAGATTAAAATTTTAAAATATAAAAAATATCATAAGGTAGTTACTCGCAGCTCTGGATTTTTTTCATCGTCCTTTTTTTGCATAGCTTTGCTATAATTTCTTGTTTTTTGGTTTTTAATGAAACAATACTTTCAAATCCGACTTAACACGGAAATCACAATCATGAAACAACAACGTTCTGAAGTGTGGGCGGAGCAACGAAAGAACGAATGCTCATCTGACGTCATTTGACAGAGTGTCACAGTAGGCGGAGCAAACTAGGTTCCACGGAGACGAATAAGTGATTTGCATATTTAGCAGCGGGGATCGTGGGAGGGGCATAGGCGTTCTTTGGAATTATTTTTATCGTCTGCATTTGTTGATCAACAGAACAAGGCGTGTTTTTCACACAAAATTTTCGAAACTCAGTTGACAAATTCTATTCATTGATTGCAAAATACTTTTGTAACGGTGAGTGATTTGGTGGAACAAAAGAAATTTAATTAATTTTTTAAAATTCTATTCCAATTTCATCTTCATTAATTTGATTTTTGAAAGTTGAATCAGAATCATATTCATAATGCCCATCTCACAAATTGACACCCGCGGCAGTTGTGGCATCTTGGGTACAGGTAGTGGTATGTGCAACCCCAGCACTGTTGGCAAAATGCTTTACAGTGAAGTTGTTAACTCCTTGAATGATCATAATTACTCCATTTCTGTGAGTAGAAATTTGTATGGTTAAAACGAAAATGACCATAGCTACTGTTTACCAGGTGCAAAGTCGATTCGGCCTACCCTGAGTACCCAATCTATTGAGAAACCGACAGAACCCAGAATCAGTACAAGCCACAACACGATACGCTCTTAGCTCCTGCTCCGATCAATAATTCATTCTCAAGACATGAAAATTGAAATTAACGATTTTGTTGACTTGAAGTTGAATGAGACTACTTGCGCTCGCTTTCAGGTAGCACCTATTTCATATTATATTTTTATATACATGTGTAATCTTGTTATTTATTTAAAAGGCGATGGAGCCGGAGGCTCCCGAGTGAGATCGTACATTATATTGTTTTCACTTCGTTTATTGTCTGAAGTCTTTCGCTGGACGTGATTCGTCGAGACTTCACAGTAAATCAAGGATTATTCAAAGCAACTCCGATCCGAAATGTTGCGTTTTAAACGGTCTCTTGGAAACGATGATTTCTGAATGTAAATAACGTTTATTCGGTTTTCAGCAGACGACACACTACTTGGCCCAATGTGTTCAAGTCCATGGAAAAATTACGTTGAACAAAAAACATTTTATTCTGTTGAAGAGTAGATAAGTATTATTGAAGACTGGGGATAGAGAATTGCTGCATGTCTACCCTTTGTAATTGTGGATATTTGCATATTTTTTTTCTTTTGGTCAGAGCCAAAAGGATTTTCTAATTTTCCAATCAGCTGACAGAATTTTCCGAAATTCCGATTCTAATCTGTGACCGGTCCTCGACGAGTTCGTTCCAATGAGAGGTCATTTGATATGGTTTTGTTGAACTGTTTTTGAAAAATGATTTTATCCACTGAATTTGTAAATAACGTTAGGTAACTTCTATCAAGGAACCATCTACGTTTCAAATATTGATTTGAATTAAAATCACAGCTCACCAGTCCAGAGATAAACTCAAGTTGGGGATGTTACGACTGAATTTAAGTCTTTCATGTAAAAATTAGCTACAGGATGTACAAGATAAAAAGTGTAGTTCATGGAGAATTGCTCAATAGACGGTGATGGGTGCCGATCAAAAAATATGAATCATCAGCGCGAGGGTCTTGAATACTTATAATCAAAATCTGAGTGAAGAGGTCGGAGCAAAAAACGACAATGAGAAGGTTTCTGCATAAAGAAGCGACAAGATTTTAGATGACACCTTTTGGACACTGCTATTTAATTTAAAGTCGAAAGTAGGGTACATGTGGGGATTCCAGCCCGCCTCAATCATGTGTGCTGGAAAGTTAGGTGGGCTGGAAAAGTTGTGTTATTTTGGAAAAAAACCTCGATTTTTCTGGTAAAAAAGTTGATTTTCTTAGAAAATGTTGGGTTTTTCCCCCAAATAACTCAACTTTTCCAAGAAAACCCTGGGGTTTTCCGGAAAATGTTTAAAATTCGAACATTTCTGGCCCACTTTGCACGGAATTTCTTGAAAATGTCTAAAAATTCACCAGTTTGACAAATTCACTTTTTCATACAATTTAACACTGATTTTCCCATTGGGGGTGAGTTTATTTTGAATTTTCCTGGAATGGGGTTTTGCACGATTGTAGCGGAGACAAGATTAGCACTGAGATTCCCATTGGGAAAAATTCCGAAAAGACAGTGCTTTTTTACGGTTTGGGTTGGACAAAAATACGCGATCGAACGTCGATTCCCATGGAGAAAAGATTCTGTTTCGACTGGGTGAATGCGAAAATTGGGTTGGTAAAGTTGACCGTTTGAGATCGCGCGTTGGAGTCTAAAAAAAAACAAAATTAGCTTTATTCATCTTTTAAATTATAATATATATATTTTCAATCATGATCCATCCCAGATCACCATATAGCTAATCCTGTGACGTTTTTCTTCAAGAATGTCCAAAATATCAGACAAGCAGAATGAGATTCATTGCGATTATAATGAGGAAGTGGGATGGGAGATGGAAGGATATGCACAGAACGACACATCCGCGGGAATGGGTTAATCAATATGGCACGAGTGCCAGTGTGGAATGAGAGCACCGCAAGCCTCGAGTTTTGTCCTTTCTCAATGGCACAAGTGCCACATCGATTAACTCATTCACGCGCGTGTGTCATTCTGTGTTTATTACACGCCTTCACGTCTATAAAACAATTATTAGGACACTCAGCAATTCACTTGACAACTATCAACAAAAAGAACACATTTTATCGCCAACCAAATTTGCGAGGGGAACCCAAGTAACAATTTCATCCCCTGCCTACTGGCACATAGAACACATTGGAAATCGGGGGACGATTTTCAACTATCGCTAGGGATTCAAATTGTAATTAAGTTGAACGGTATGCAGATAGTTCCAGTGAAATTTCGCTTCTATTTAAAAACAGTCCGTCAACGATTTCCGTTCGGATTTTTCATTTTCCGCGTGGTTTAGTGTTGCTACAGATTGGGATTTCAAAGAACAGGCGTGTAATAAAAGGGGATATTGGTTCAAACGAGGAAAAGGACTAGCTGGCTGATAATTGAAGCTGCGAAAAAAGAAGAAGTGGATGTTACCAAATGCTGCGTATCCTAGTGAGCAGGGACGGGAATGGGCACAGAAAATGGCGGACACAGCTAATCAATGCCTTCTAAACAGTGGCAAATCAGTGACTGACTGAAGTCTTGTTATTTTATTATTATATCCAACAAAGTTTAATACTGTGGACTTTTGACGAGAACCTTATGCGCGATGGACTTCATGTCACTTTTTTCTTAACTATAGCGTTCGTCATATTGTTCTGTCTCATTAAATTTATCCACAGGGTGTGTATATATTAAAAAGGCAAATACAATGTATATTTTATGGCTAATTGCAAAGCTAGGACAAAGTTGTGTTGCTGGTGGGCACAAAGATCTCGTCCTTGTCAAGGTTCTTTGGTTTTCTTTTTTCAGAAATGAAAGAAGGGGGTACACAGTTAAAGCTGACAATAACGTTCCAAGACGGTGGAAAAGCTTTGTTCAAACCTATGAGGTAAAGATATTAGTCAGTATATATCACGTTGCGATATGAACTCTGTTTTCCTTTCTCATTAAATCTAATCACGGAAACGGAACCTCTAAAATCAACTGGGTGAAAAATTAACCCACATCAACTGGGTTGAGTGAATATGAACTCTATTGAGTTCATATTCACTCAACCAAGTTAATTTGGGTTAATTGTAACCCAACTGATTTTAGAGTATATGTATATGGTACCCCTTTAACCATGACTCCTTTAACCATGGGTTCATATTCATTTTTAACCCAACTGATTTTAGAGTATATGTATATGGCTCCCCCTTAACCATGACTTCAGAACAGTATGGACCTATATTCTCCTATAGATGGGCAAATCTGCCGTTCAGCTCACCAGGAGAACAATTGTGATCCAAATCCATACAGAGAGCCCGTCGACAGGACTATAACTATTTTCATTTATCTGATAACCATAGAGTATAACAACCGTTGTATATACTTGAAGTATATACAACGGGTGTTGTATATAATTATAATTTATGCGAACGACCTCTGACCTCTTTCAATTCCATTTTCATTCATTCATTCATGAAACATCGTTATATCACAGGGCAGGTTTTAATTGTACGCTTATTGCACTTTGTCAAAATCCTCTGATGGTGTCATTTCTTATTTATTTTGCTTCAATAAAGGCAACCTAAAATTTTGCTTCAAAACACCGTAGAAATTACTTGAATGTTAATAGTAATTAGTATGCGGCGACTGCGAACTATTTATAGTCACGGCCTCGATCAAAAGTACTCGCGGAACTGCGCTAATTAAAAGTTCGTCTGCTCTACCTGAAAAAAAACACTTCGTAAAAATTGTAAACAAACGCAAAATTATTTGTTATATTGGGACTACAGCATAAAACACGGAAGAAAACTGGAACTATGTCAAAAAAAGAATAACTCTACTGAAACACCGTTTTGTTACTGTTAATAAAATAGTTGAAATTTATTTTGTTCCAGCGCAGTTACATGATGCAAGAAGTGCAATCGCACTTTACAATCGCCGTCATCGATTTTGTAATGTAAGGGACACAACTCTATGCGCATTGTCCTATTTCTTTTGTCTCGTAGACTGGTTTTCTTTGGAGGCCCGTGGGAAGCATATATAAGTCGGGTAGACGCACGAGACGGGTGTCTGTTTGTTATCAGATAAAAACAATAAACATATAGTGTGTTTTTATATCTGTGTTATACAACTCGTTGAAATATGGTTTATTTTTTCTCGGCGAAGCCTCGAAAAAATAAACCATATTTCAACTCGTTGTATAACACAGATATAAAAACACACTATGTGTTTATTGTCTATATATTATATCTCACGTGACTTTCCCTGCATATGATTGGCTGAGCGGTACTATAATATTTCTGATAGTTTTTACCTACCGAAGATTCTAAAAATAATCGTGCAATATTCCCATGCATTGTATGCGATGCAATCAGAACCCTTTCATGCATGATCAAATCACCCCGAGGTATCACATTTCAGTTCAACATCTTTATAAATGAAGCAGTCCGAGAGGAGAAAGCCGAAATACTCGTGGAGAACCACCGGCACCGGTGATTAACTGTGTGGATCTCAAACGAACCCACCCGACAAGAGCAGATTCTTTGCATTTGTTGACGACAAGTGTACCAACGACGTGCTTCACAATTTCCTACTTGTCCAGTCGGGACCAAGCGTCTCACCTAAGGCCACATGCATAAGACACTGCGAAGGATCGAACCGCCGACCTCTCGATCTGACGTCCAGTGTGTTAAACAATGAAGCAACGCGCTCCCTGTAAATCAAATATGAAAACTTTCGGAGCAAATACTGTATAGTCGCCGTGGACTGGTCGTAATCCACTCGTAGGCAATGATGTTCACAAAAACGTTTACCAGGTAATACAATGAGGCACCGGGTACCCTACTTTTTGGATGCATTAAGATATTACGCATGATCCTCAATAGCACACAAAACTTGGGGGATGTAGGCTAAACTTAGTACTGGCCCACCTCGATGCAAATAGCATTGTCATGCGCAATACTTTATGGATATAGGGCGAAAATAAATACTGAATTTCTACAAGACAAATAAATGGCGTTGTCCAATACTATACTTTAGGCGTGTAGAGTGATATACCAAAAGACCACCCCACCCTCGAAACAAGTATAAGGAATATTGTCAAATGAACGACATTGTCCTGTACAATACTTTAGAGGTGTAGGGTGATGTGCCAATGGTCCCACTCGACTCAACTCAATGGTCCCCATCGACTCAAATAAAAAGGAATTGTCTTTTACGACATTTCGAGGATGTTTTGTGAAATTACTACTGACTGACCTAGACGCAAATGAAAGACGTTGTCCTGTACAATATTTTAAGGATGTAGCGTGAAAAACCAATGATCCTCCTCATCTCGTGTAAAAGGAAATGTCGTATACAACACATCGGGGATGTGTGGTAAAATTGCTAGTGACCGACCTCGACTCAAATGAAATGCTTTGTCCTGTATTATTCTTTAGAGTTGTGGAGGTAATATTACTCCTGATATTCCTCAACTCAGTTGAAAGGTGTGGTCCTCTACAGTGGTTAGAAATGCAGTGTGATATTACTCCAGATCAATCATGTTCAACTCATTTGAAGCGCGTTGACCTGCATTATAATACGCGAGGGATGCAGGGTAGAATTACGATACCTCAACTCAACCCTCAACTATCCCCATCAACTGTCATTTGTTTATTATGACGTCCATCTATAAAAGCAAACTTAAATAATTGATTCTCAGGCATTTGTTTTAAAAACGAATGAGAGAAGGCGGTTTTTATATTTTTTTTTTTTCATTCCTGGTGAAATGGTCACCGATGATTAAAATCCACTTGTGAGAGCCTAATATTAAATACTAGAACTTCCATGTTGATTTCCCTGATAGTCTTTTTTGTAACAATGATCACACAACACAACATCAGTATATTCTGAGTCAAAAAAGAAAGTATAATAAACTTTGAGGAGCATTTTTTTAGTATTATCGACTTTAATCCCAAACAAATTATTGTAAATTCATATCGAGTCTAGCTGTCTGAAGTTGCATAATTCACATTCGTACTGTTGCCATCGTCATGTCAGGACGTCGCAATTCAGACATGGGGTGAAATGAAAAATTCACACATGCAGTCAATAGTGTGTATGTCCACCGTTTGCCTCTTGGATGGCAAGACATCGATGGCGTACGGACCTGATAAGTCTGTGGATGTCACCCTGTGGTATTGCGTTCCACTCCTGCTTAGAACATTACGTAAATTGCCTAACGTTAGAAGATCATGAAGTTGTACCCGA
Organism: Pictodentalium vernedei; assembly: GCA_031216915.1. Lineage (NCBI taxonomy): Eukaryota > Metazoa > Mollusca > Scaphopoda > Dentaliida > Dentaliidae > Pictodentalium > Pictodentalium vernedei. The sequence goes on along the minus strand of CM062297.1, from coordinate 400,516,859 downwards.
CGGTCCATTTGATCTCAAAGATGTTCGATTGGCGACAAATCTTGCGAATGTGAGGGCCAGGGAAAAGTTCGATGTTCTGCTCCTCAGGAACGTCGCGACAGATACTCGGCACGTAACATCGGGCATTGTCTTGCTGCAATAACTGCAATCCGACGTTAGCGTTGAACAACGGAACAACAACAGTGTTAAGAGTTTCGTCCCTATATCGCTGTCCATTCAGATTACCATCGATGAAGATCAACTGCGTTCGATGGTGCAAGGACATTCCTGCCCAAACCAGTACACTACCCCCCTCCCCCCGCACACCGAAACGGTCGCATTCCCGCACTCAAGAATCAGCAAACCGTTCTCCTCGTCGGCGATACACTTTTGCCCTACCATCAGCGCGCCGTAGACAAAATCGTGATTCATCACTAAAAAGAACTGTGCTCCAGCGCTGCTGAGTCCAGCGAACACGCTGACATACCCATTCCATTCTGACGATACGATGACGTTGGGTAAGGATTGGTCCGTGATATGGACACCTACTACTGCCGTGTTCAGCAAGTCTGTTGCGGACAGTTTATGCACTGATTCTATTGTTAGTTCTACCAGGAGTATTTGCTGCTCTCCTTCGCCACCGGAAGGATGCGATCCCGCAAGTGAGACGTTCTGGTGTGTCGGTCTTGTGCAGGGGTCGTACATGTAACTCTTGGTCGACCTGAACGCCGTCAATCGGTAGTAGATCCAGTGGTTCTGTGCCTTCCAATGGGATGGTACATAGTGGCCACAGTGACTCCAAACTCAGCAGCGAGCGGACCTGGAGGTATCCCACCCTCATGCATACCAATGGCACGCAACCTCTGATTTTCGGTTAACCTTGGCATTTTTTAAAATGTCGGAAGACAAAAACTAGTGACACCCCTAAAATCACACCCCATGATAGTTTTATACATTTTGAAATTTGCCTCCGAAATCATTATTACGAATGCGGGCCGAAAAAAAACCGAATGCACCGCTGCCAGAAAATCAAAAGATTAATTTTGTTTATCCTTACGTTCGCTGATAACCATATTCCCCCATCTTATAAGCACTTCAGGACCTTTTTTGTCCTACTTGTCTTTGGCCCTATGTACAGTACAACCACCGTGGACTGGTCGTAATCCACGCGTAGGCAGTGATGTCCACGCACGTGTTTACCAGGCAATAAAAATTATCATCAGCAAAATTTTAATTAATGAAGCACCGGGTTGCACGTTAATTAAATTTTTGATGATTATTCCTATAATTAATGTTGGGAATCTAATATTATTTCGTCAGTGGAAAGTGGCCAGTCCACGGCGGCCGTACTGTACCCTATCAGAATTCAGGTTCAGATTAATACAATTCTGACAGGGAGAATGGGGACTGTGTGCCAAAGACATGTAAAGCGAATTTATCACAGTACACAGCTATGATAATATGCTGCGATTGTAATGAGTTTCTAATCTCCTTCAGTATATCCAGGCGAAGATAATAACGTAAGCTATTTTATTACGTCGCTACGCTGAATACGTTCAAAGATGGTGTCTGGCTTTTTGTCACTCAAATCTTAACGAAATGATTCAGCTGCTGATTTGTATTATTTTTTGTGTTTCATAGCTCAAATTTGGTCCGCGTGGTGCGCATATTTTTTCATGTTTCAATTTTCAAGCGGTATTTATCTCCCTAACGTAAAAAGAATGTCGCCTGATTTTTTGTACACCAACAAAAACCCGAATAACAGCCCAGTAAGGTAACCAATCACAATAAGACAATTGTATAACAATGCCAGATGGACTGACCTACTAACCCACCCGTGATAAACAATGAATAGTGTCTGTGTGCATAATTATCATAACGACTGTTTTTCACTATCATATACATATCGTTGATGGAACTTTTGTCTCTTTACATAAACTAATTTATTCTATTGTTTCCAGATTTCCTCGCAACTTCGAGACTTTACCAAATCATTTTGTTTTCAATGATTTCGAAAGACATTACGCAGAGATAGCTGCTTTTCATCTCGACAGGTATGGAGCTAATTTTCATGTCACTGGAATTTTGTTTTGAAGGGGGATTCAAATTTTGTAGTGGCAAAATAATTGTGCCCGTTAAATAGTTGATGTAAAATGATTCTTATATTCTCTTTAGCCCAGTACCTAAGGCGGATAGCAAACGACATATGGAAACAGGGACGACGGAGCGAGAGGGGCAGACAATGCCCTTCCCAGGTTCGTCACTCAATTTTTTTCTATAATTTATTCTCGAACTAAAGCTAAAATACACCCCAAATTCATTCTGAGAGCTTTCAAAATTGAATGGGGGAGTTGAGGAATTTGGGGGAGGTGCCCCTCACGATAGGAGGGACCACCTCCTCTCAAACTCATCCGTCTCGACCTTCGAGACATGCGTTCTTCGGCATGCTAGTGTGAGTAAATACCCTTTTTCAGGGTCTGACCCTCCTGACCTGAAGTGGTTCCGTCGCACCTGTGTGGAAATACACATTCCTGAAGACGTACAACTTTTCAATTTTTGTTTAAAAACGCAACTAATGACATCTCGATGGAACGAGCTCGTTGCAATGAGGTTCATGAACTACTTTCTGAGACAAAAATTGTAAAAAATGGTTGACTCCGGAAAAATCAAATACAACAAGAATTATATTAGCCAAATAACCATTAACAATTCGTGGAATTGGGGGATCCCAAACGCGTAGTAATATCGAACGTTCTATTTGAACATGAAACTTGAAAGTCAAAACAATGGAGGCAAGATTTGAATTTCAATCGGAATCGCTTTCGATAACACAGATTCTTCTACGTTTTGTTGGATTCGCATCTTGAAAATAGTTGTTAATTGTTATTTTGCAATTGTTCAGCGCGACATTTTCAAATAAACCACGACTGGAATGTTTGTCAACGGAGTTTGACGAGGGGACACTCGTGTTTACGTTCTCTGCTTATGTTCTATATGTATATATACGTCACTGGTAGAAATAGTTCGCTCACGTACGCTTCGTTTGAGACAGGCATGATAACGATTTGGAAAACTGGACACTTTAGAGCTGGATTTGATGGGCAAACTACAGTGGTAATGAGGGGTTATTTGTAGTAGTTATCTAATAAAGGGTTATACTTTTTCTTAGTACGGACACTTTTTGGAGTTTGGCAATAGAGCCTGCCTTTAGTGTGTCACAGAAAACTGTCGATCATATAGAGGGTCTTCATCTATATTTGTCGTCATTGTTTCATCCTGTTGATTGACGTGCACTGCTCACCATGCATTTTTCTTCTTCGTTGATTCAGTTGGGTCTACAACAGATGAAGAGGGGCGGTAATAAGTCATTTTTAAAACAGTAACAGGGGAACAGAGATTGTCATCTGAGGTCAACCTTAAGTGTGCCGCCACATCCCCATGCGTCTCCAAGTAATTGTGATGGCAGGTTTCATACAGACATGTGGATTTTATGGCCTTACTGACATAGTTTGTCGTCCAAGTGAGATTCCACTCAGGGCGGTCGCTCACTGCATATATAGTAGAAGGCGAATAGTTTGATAAAATCAGGATTTATGTTTATGATTTTCTGACTGAGAGACCTCTGGAATATTACTTAATGATTTATGTGCGAATGTGATAAAATAAGTATGTATGCGATATTTTATTTCAAATTGAAGACGATGGCCTCAGGATAGATACAAAAAAGAGTTTCTATCAAATTTGCTCATTATTTTCTCCAAAATTTGATTGGAATACAACAAAAATAATCTTATTCTCCAGTAGGGGGCCTACTCGTTCAAGGCACTTCCCAGTGGGTGGGTTCACTGCATGAGCGGGAAAAGTATTCCATTGAATATCAAGGAAGATAATGAAAGCCGGAATTGTAGCAGAACGTGATGGTGGGATCACTGACACTTCTCACTAACCCTTTACTCAACGCAGACGAAATCAAAATTTATTATTTTAAATAGCATTTTTTTAAATTTTTCAAAAAAGTTCAACAAAACCATACCATGTGACCCCTCGTTGGAACACGAGCTCGTCGAGCTCGTTCCAGCGAGGGGTCACATTATATGGTTTTGTTGAATGTTTTTGAAAAAATAATACTTTTTCAACTGCTGAATTTGCATGTTACGCGGGGGATGCGGGCGATTCGTTGGGTAAAGGGTTAATACAATAGGTGAAGTCTGTGACCCAGCGAAACATATTATGTCATAAGTGAGAAATTCTTTTCACAGTTATCTCTTGAAAAAAACTGAATATAGGATACATTACATTTACATAAATTGTATCTCTGATTTAAGATTTATTATCTCTAAAGTTGAGACTTACCGTATCGCAGAATTAAGACCTCTGTTATTTCACTCTACGGTAGATATATGTAGTGCATAATGCAAGGTCATGTTGGTTGTTTTTGTGGTCTAGTGTGTTGATATAGAATGGACAGTCTGTAGCCATGTTGGTCCCTGTTTACCCTTCTCGAACTGCGGTTCTGTCCAAAGCGCAGTGCTGTGTCACTCTTCAGCTTCTATGGGTAGTACGAATGTGATGCCTTGTGGTATTGTTGGGTAATCATGGTTGCCGTGAATTATAACACACTATTCGCCCATGAGAGGCCGAACGAAATGGAGCAATGTAACGAAAGATCATCACATGTGGCACACGCGCAAATACTTGATGTGTTTATATGTGACTGTGTGCTAAATTTGTTTCTAGTGACTCCTCCTGAGACTCTGTTTCACTTGAGTATTTATAAAACTTTAGAAATGTATTGTTTGTTTGATGACCGTTGCCACCACTAAGTCTAAACGCCTGTACAAATCTCCCAGGGTTACAGCTCTGCTAACTTATACCATTATCGGTCCTGAGTATGAGGTGAGCTTGAAACCTTACCTGATGGAGGGATACCTCATTGATCCAAGGCCTCGTACTCTTCAAATAGATTCTACAGCCAAAGGTAGATCTTAGAAAGGAATGTCGTTAGTGAGTTTCCAGATAATGTGATTATTTCAGGGCTTACACCTCACTGATGCATACATCATGGCTTTTTATAATGAAAGGGGAACTCATCCAAGATACCACGTGGATTGTGGTAGAAGCTTGTAGAACAGTGAATCATGGAGAAAAAGTACAGGTTGCGGTGATTAGACTGGTTGTGGTGATTGGTTAAGGTCATCAGAATTATAGAGAGAGTGAGATACAGTTTTGAGAGGAGACACCAGTAGTTAAATCTTATCAGAGAACAGAGTGGCGCTGGTACAAGCTAGCAGTACTGCAGTAGTAATAGTATAGGATGAGAATAGGGGATGCTGAAAGAAGAATGGAAAAGGGTGACCGATGCACACGTCAGTTACAGCGGTGTCGGAACCAATACAGGCAGCAGGTAGTAGTTATTTGAGTGGGGGTACTAATAGGAGCTGGTAGAAGTAGTATTCAGCAGATCACTGTGGTGAGAGCCAGTATAGAAGTATTGGAAGTCTTAATTCTGAGATACGAAAGTCTTAAATTCCGAGACAATAAGTCTTAATCTAGAGATTAGTCCGTTTTAATTTTAGCGATAATGAGTCTTAAATCAGAGATACCTTAGTTTTAAATCAAGATATAATATGTCGTAATTTAGAGCTACTAAATCTTAATTAAGCGATAATAAGTCTTAATTCCAAAATACGTGAGTCTGAATTTAGAGAATATGTCAGTCTTAGAGTACGTCCACCGTGGACTGGTCAATTTCCACGGGTGGGCAATATTTCCACGAACGCAATGTCAATGGATTCCATACACTGATTATAGGAAAACTCTTTTAACAAAAGGAATTAATGAAGCACCGGGTACAACTCGGTGTTTCACTAACTACAAATTTGCTGATTATAATTTTTATTTCCGGGAAACGCAAGGTGGACACCACTGCATCAAAAGTGGATTATGCCCATTCCACGGCGACTGTATTGTAAATTGTAATACAGAGATCCCGTGACTCTAAATACAGAGGCACGGTAAGTCTTAATTCAGAGATAATAATGTACAAATAATTTTCAAGAGCGGCACTAATACCCTTATGTAGTGACCAGAGAATGATAAAAAATCTTTTCTTTTAAATAAACAAACTGATACTGATTTTGTCCGAAATGGCAAAAAGCCACTGTTGCTCTCAAGCAACTGTTAATAGGAAACGACTCCGCGACTTAGCCCTTGTTATAAGTTTGTCGCCTGCAACAGTCCATTCGAATGTTGACAATGTTTTTAATTCATAATCAAATATCTGCAAAAAATATAGATGAATTCTTCGCTGTCTGTATAAGAGATCAGTTTTGTATACACTTGAAATTATTTATTAAACATATAGGGTTAATTGCTGGACGCCCCGATGGAGTAAGATGATAGATCGCAATCGGGGGGATTGGGATATGATAATTGCGCGTACAAGAATAGCCCTCCCCACACTCTGTGGCATCTAGCATAATGGAATGTGTTATTTATTTATTTATTTATTTATTTATTTATTTATTTATTTATTTATTTATTTATTTATTTATTTATTTATTTCACAACACTGTAGAATAACACATGTCGAAAAGGAAATTCGAAAACATTAAATTAGTTTCGGTATCACAAGTTATGACTAAAAAGGGAAATTAGTCATTATACACACAAACACGACATTTTTTGTCGGTAATCTAAATCTGTTGAAATTGTTTTGACTGACATGTTGGTTCGTATGTTAGGCGGGGACACCCTGTCTAAACCTTTTGCACCTTCCAGGCCAGTTCAATGGCAGCGATGGCAGAATCCTTAATCATTATTTGAGACTGGACCAATTAATACTGATTGCTTAACCCCGCACGTTCACTTAGCAGCCATCCTTGATCCGAAATTATGATGCGTGGTGTCCCTGGGCCGGAAAAGCAGCCTCTCGGTTTCAACAGTTCAATACGAAATTTCGACGGTAACATTTCTAACAGAAATGAGCTATACGGCACCGCCTTGTGTATGGCAGTGACGCTTTACATCTCTCATCAAATTGTCGAATCCCACCCCTAGGAGAAGGCATCTTGGGCACTTCCAAAATTTTGCGTATACTTCCCAGAATCGTCAAAAAATTGAGTTGAAACGATGTTTAATATTTTCTGTAAGCATGCTCAATCACGTCACCAAACATCGTTTCGCATGCACACACATACGTCTGCCGCAATTCGAAAAAGCTACCGACAATACTTTCATTCCCTTAACAAAATTATTACAAAAGTAACCTTTTTGTTTTTCATGGCTAAAAAGGACACGAAGTCCACCTTTGCTCATTGCGAAGATCTTTATTTATTGGTTAAACTACCATATTTTTCAGAGTGCTAGGCTTTAATGGAGTGCCACCAACAGCTGGAAGACTGATTAATATGACGCATGATATCAAAGGACTCGCCGATGATAAAATTAAAAATACCTTTTTCATCTCCCCAGGTGAGTAGGATGTTGTCATACATCGACCGATGAAAATGTTTAAAGTTAAACAATTATTGGGAAATAAGCCACCAAACTGTGAGAACTGTTAAACCTTTTTCTGGAATTGCCCATCTTTTGTGAAATAGTCTGGGAAGCATCGCCATGGTTTCTATTCAAGTCTTAGTTGCCAACTTAGCATACTACGACTTGACTAGAAACAAGTTGGAAAATGAATACTTATTGCAGTCAAACAAAAAAAAATATAAAGAGTTCAGAATTTAACAACTTTAACTTCTATTACCCCAACAAAAATGTAATTAATTGCAAAACTGTTATGCCCTACATAGATAAAAACTTCCAAATAGAAGATTGTTATTAGAGATTAATATTTATCCCATGGTTACCTATTCTACTGTATATAAAAAGCCTATGACATAATTTTTAGCTTTACACACCAACCGTGGTGAACACGCTAGCAACGGGATTTCACTTGTTAAAATTTGCACCTTCAGTGGAGCTACATCCAAGTTGCCATTTGGTGACCTCGCCTTGAATGTAAACTTGTCTTAATTTATTACTCGTCGCCTCGCGAAGAGTGAAAAGAAACCGGCTATTATTTATTACGTTTTTACAAAAGTTTACCTCATAAGATACCAACAATTAACAAACATGCGTTATCTCATGTTAATAAGGCATCCATAACTCGAAATAGTATGTTATTATACCACTCAAATGAAAAAGGCTCCGTGATTTGCGCATTTCTTTTTCCATTTCGTTTTGGCGATAAAATTGTCAGCGGAAGTACCGCCCACCGGTGCTCATGTAAACAAAAACAGATTCGCACCTATGTACGTCCGCTACTCAGTAAAATCGGGACAAAATAATGACGACTCATAATAATCTGACGATCATGGTATAAATAAAATATACTTGGTCAAAGTAGCTTGGTGTACCCAATGTTCACCACTCGTGGAGAAGTGGTGTTAACACCACTTCACCACTCGTGGTGTACATTTGGTACACCAAGCTACTATGGTTATATTCTATATAAATACAGTTTACCAGTAAATCTGGCTCAAAGAGTCGTCAAACAGTAGACTGGAAATCTGGCTCATATTTTAAATGATCAGGTCGACAATCCCCAGGTTTCAAGTACGAAGGTGGGATGGCAGGAAGACAGCCTCCCAGGCTATGCCATCTCCATGCAGTGTACACTCACTTTATAATTTGTTTTATTTGTCTCACATTGTAAGGTACACACGGACGGATAGATGGATGTGGAATATTAATGCTTCTTCGTTTAAATGGGATAGGTCACATAAACAAGAGTCCCCGAGGGGCCTTAAATGTCTCATTCTACAGGATTTAAATGGTTGTAAAGATAATCAGTCTCTCGTTATTTATGGGATCTAAGATAAACCTATAAGGTTTAGTAGAAGTCACATTTTTCTAAACCACTCATGTCTCATTATGATGGGTGAGGTTGGGGAGTGTTTGTTCATGGGTAGATAAAATATCATACATGTAAGTGACCCAGTTTCTACAAAGATTTTAATGATCACGGTTAAGATTTTAAGTCGAACTTGGAATTTTTTGGACCTTATTTAAGATATAGAATACAAGCGGGCCAATATTGCATTATTATTACTATTTATTGGGCTTAACGACACTTTCGACAAGCAGGGTCACTTCGTGTCGGACAGAATCAGACAGTTTTACGGGTGAGGAAGCCGGAGTACCCGGAAATAACCCCCAGCAGCCGCGAACAAATGTCATACTCCCCAACGTACCAACTCCACATAAGCCGGGTTGACATTGATTGAAGACAAGTGCACCATCGACGTGCAGTACACCTTAGTACACAGCACCACCATGCCCCACGTAGGCAATCGGGATAGTGCATGATAATCTGCGAATAAGAAGAAATTGCACACGGCGATTGTCTCCAAATTGTTTCACATTCCGTTCATCTTTATAACATCATATTTGGGCCTCATTGTAGCGATATTCCTATAGCACTAGCGCGTTAGTATCGAAATGTTTTGGCGTATATCACAAGACGAACGCGTTGGTGACGCGATATTTTCACTATCATCGTTCCTAGTTTTTGAAGACAAAGTTATGTACCAGGCATGTCTTGTTTTGAAAGAAAAAAAACTTGTGTTGCTCAGAGGTTAGTTATCAAACGTGAAATTATTTTGATCAGTGGAATTTTGAAAGTTGTACCCCTTGCTTGGATTTAAATATTTTTCAAGTCACCATTTCAACATAATATGGGGAATTTACAATGTTTGCCCAAATTCTTGCCTTCTAAGCACACCTTCAAGAGACTTGGAAAAGTAACTTCCTCTTTTGGTTTAATAACAGAAAAACTCATTCGACTTAAATGTTTATTCAGACCGAATAAAGCATTTTGATATTTTCACATGATTTTATTGTGCAATATGACCACAATGATTAACACTTTACACATCAACATTGCCCTAAGGAAAGTGCAAGAAACTTTGTTTAAAATACATTTTCTGCCTTCACATCGAATTTTTACAATACAGTCAACTGTCAAATCATTACTCGGGTTTGAGGGCATAAACCTGGGGAATGGTGGACAAAATAATTAATTTGCCTCCCTATTGTGAGGACGGGAGATGGCTTTGAAAATCTGGAGCCTCCAGTCGAAATAGGCCTACATGTTTAGTAATTCTACTTTATTGCTTATCGAATCACTCGCAGGTGACTGATTCAGTCGCTTTTCGTTTTGACTTCGTGATGGGATTCTCTGGATCTACGTCCCCATAACAAGTGCATGCACAGATAAATGCTTCCGTTCCAATATTTTAGTATTGCTCTGCCACGCACTTTTCTAGCAGTCTATTTATTTCGACGCGAACGCAATAACAAGCAACCGGAATCACAGGAGGCGAATACCGAGTTAAACAGAAAAAAAAAAACATTCTGCTTACCACAAATCACAGTTTTCGAGTAAAACGCCCAGCAGAAAGAAAAAATTCAAATTTTCACTGTAAGTAACTGTGTCACGTATCGGTGTATCCGTATTCTTTTTTAGCGTATGTTTTTGACACAAAGGGTGCCGAGTTGCCTGAATTTGAATAAAATGTGTAAATCAAATCTAGTCTTTGATGATCAGTTGCGAGACTTGATATGCTTTTTTCCCACCTTGACGAAAATGTCCCGACAGAAAATGTTTTTGTGACGAGTCACACTTACCTACACCTCCCCCATATTTGCGTCCCTGCCTTAGTCATGTGTACGTGTAAAGAATGCGACTGAGACAGTTAGGGAATTATGTAATCGGTTTACCGTTTACTTATTACTGTTCTATTAGCGATTGACCGTCAGTTGTTTTGAAAGAGAGAATATGTATATGTTCCAATAAGAGTAAAATCTTCGCCCTCTGATTGGATAAGAGTTGGCGTAGTTTCTTTTATGCTTACGGCTACAGTAGCAAATATTATCGACTGGCGTCACCACGCGAAATATTTGAAATGACGTCGCCCGTTTCGTAATTGCTTCATCAACGGAATGTCTAGCAAGCCGCTTCATTTTTCTTGACTTTTCACACGTGCAGCAGACGGTGTTCTGGATAAAGTGTTGTTTAAATTCCAAACCGAATTACGATTTGAACTAAGATGGAATGAGCTTTATTTACTATACCTGTTATCTTTAAAAGTTGCCTTGCAGAAGGCAACTTTTAACGATCACAAGTTTAGTTAATAAGCCTCTCGTGTTTCACAGTGTAGGTTTTGGGCTATGGGTAGTGTCTTATTGGAACATATACGTTATTGTGATGAATTGACGGTAACATGGTCTGAGGTTCGCGTCTCGGTTGAACATAAGATCCAAGCTGCAAACCTCAGACCATGTTACCGTCAATTCATCACAATAACTTATAATGTTAGGGGTCTGAAACGCGGCAAGGTAATCAAGAATTAGATGCAATCATTCTTCATGCAGACTCTGTGAAAAGTGAAAAAGGCAGATAGAAACCCTGAAAGATCTTACAGAAGACATTCTTACCTAAGTATTGTGTGCAAAATATACAGAAATTACACTCGGCGTATTTCCCAGTATCCGGATTTACTAATTTAGATTCCCACCTCCGTCAGGGGAGAGCGATTAAATGGTAGCGAAAACAGTGACCAGAAAATGCTTACAGCTGCCCCGGTACAGGTTCATCAAATAATAATTTTAACCCGTTTGATACATCGCACTCTGTCAGTCGTCCTTTGTCAAACAACCCTTGAATGCTTTATCAAATTAACCAGAATAATAACAAGTGGAAGCTTTCGCCACCACAGGTACCCCTCAAATCCATGGTTAATTTATGAAACAGTTGCTATGAACAGGGTGTTACCTCCGAAACGGCACTTTAAATATGAAATTTACTGAATGAGATATTGTTATGCCACGTTTCGTATCAAGGTCAGAAAAATGACTTCACTTCCATGGCATATGACTGAGATAAATAGAGCTATTTGATTCTTCTAGGTCAGAGGTCGGTTCTAGAGGTAACTAGGACTAGATAGAGCTAGATAGTCAGATGGGACAAGAGTACCCATGTATAGACATACATAGGACCGAGCATAGGCAGAAAAATGATGATTTGGAGAGAGTCCCAACCAAATAAACAAGTTGTTGTCGGTTAATTCCTGATAACTAGCCATCGCCCCATCCATTCGATGGCCATATCCACACTATTTAAGACTCCATAGAACTATGTGCTAGTCAAGATATGAATAAAACGAGGATTCTGGAAGAATTCGAGCCAGGAATGGGCTAAAATGGGTCAGCTCCAGCACTTGTAGGTTATAGGTTGTCGTTTCCAGTAATTAGATAAACTCTGATGCAATCGAATATACCCTCTCCACGGATAGGTTGTCTCTTCTACGGCCCTTTTAAATTAGCGAGAAATGCATACATTTGGCTCCATATTTAACAAATTTCGCACGATACCCACATCAGCCCAATCCCAAACTACCACTGATGTGAACCTTGCGCCACTGTGGGAATCCCGGGAGGTGCAGCAGTGCTTGCTTACTGGTGTCAACGAGCTTTTCTGGTAAATTAGGACCCAGTCACCAATGCTTGGGGATATGGTGGATCTAGACGCCATCTTGGATATTTTTCAAATAACCTGTCTCGAACATTTCCAATCAGAACATTTTCCGAACGAGAAATGCCACAAGAGTGAAGAGATATTGGTTTTGTTAATTTCCCAAATGAGACTGATTGGTATGAGCTCAGAATGCGAAAGTAGATCAAGCTTATATCTTAAGCATGGTCTGTTGTACTGCCGTAGAAAAAATAACATTTCAGTCAAAATTCTTTGTACAAAATGAGGTCAAGATCAGTGGATCAGCTCATGGGTCGCTGAGTTTTCAAAATTGCAGGAAATCGCATTTTGAGACATTCCTATAGCTAACACATTCAAAGAGAATGGGATTCAAAAGTTTGAAAGTATGGCAAACTTTTATTCAAGCACAGTACGACCAGTTGACTTAGAAATTCCGATGGAGGTTCAAAATGTTGATTGGGTAATCCAGGGGCTTAAAATGCATTTATCGGAAACGTTGGGAATCGCTTTTTTAGAATCGCATTTAAAGACCTCCATTGAATTCCTCATGAAGAGGGGTCGCAGTGGCTCAGTGGTAGACTGTTGGACTTCTATGATGGAGGTCCCGAGTTCGATCCCCGCCCTGAACGACCCGCGTTGTGTCCTTGGGCAAGGCACTTTATCCCAGATGCCTACACGATGACGCTGTTTACGAAGGCGTACTGCACGTCGATGGTGCACATGTCGTCAACCGACTGTAACCCTGCTTGAGCGGAGCTTGAACAGAGTTAGAATGTTGAGGAGCTGACAGTTGCTCGTCTATGTTCGGTGGTTTTCTTCGGGTATTCCGACATCCTCTACCCGTCAAACTGTCACGATTAGCCATTGTGCATAAGTATATGACCTAAGACATCAATAAATAAATTCGTCATGAATTAATATAACAGAGCCATCCATTTTGAATGTAGTTCACGCTTATTTATCCAGCATGGTATAATAGGAGGATCTAAAACCCAACACCAAATGAGTCGAACCTCACTGGAGGCTCAAAATATGGGTCGCGGTCGATTGGTCACGCAGATGTCATTAAATACACGTTTCAGAATCAAAATTTTATAACCCTGTAATGCATTCTGGTGTTCATATATGAATTTAAACGCTCAAATTAACTGAACGGAGATAAGCTAATTATTTTGAAAGTCGGCCATGTATATACCCCAAGTATCATATAAGGACAAGGAACCAAACCGAATTAGTCTAACCCTGACAGTTTTAAAAATATGCCAAGATCACTCACTGGAGTCACCAAGGCGTCATTAAGTGTATTTTTCAGAAATGCTGAAAATGACATTTTATGACGATCTAATGCATTCGTGTATGAATCACAACACGTGATCTGTGAGTGGAGCCGAATATTTTGAAGGTGACTCCCACTTTCTCAAGAATAGTATGCTATAAGGATATGGAGCCGACACTAAATGTGTCAAAACTCATTTTGGAATCAACATATGGCTCACGATCGATGAGGTAATCCAATGATTACTGTGTATAGTTTCTCATAAATGTTGAAATTATAAGTTATTGTGATGAATTGACGGTAACATGATCTGAAGTTTGCGGCTCAGAGCTCATGTTCAACCGAAACGAGAAGCGTCTCGGTTGAACATACGTTCAGAGGCGCCAATCTCAGACCATGTTACGTCAGTTCATCACAATAACGTATATGTTCCAAAAAGACCCCATCGAAGCCCAAAACCCACATCGTGAAATGAACAAGGCAACTTCAACGAACAAGGCAACTTTAACGATAACAAATTTAGTAAATAAACCTATCGCTGAACAAAAGAAAACCAATAACTTAGATAAAGCTTGAAGTTCCTCGATCTCAGTTCAAATCAGGAACAAGTTCTTGATTTGAACAGAGATGGGCTAAGTATACATTCATAGAATGATACTGACCTCGGAAAATACGGTTTTATAGACTGTATGTACTTCGAATCTCCTCCCATTGTTATCATATTTTCAAGTATTTCCCGTGATGATGTATGACGATAACATATACCATTGGAGCCGTAAAGACAGAAAAAACTAAGAGAGCTCTCATCCAATCAAAGGGCGAGGATTTTAGTCTTATTGGACCATTGGTGTTTTAGATCTCTTAATACATTCATAAAAATTCACAGTTGAATATTGATGCGCAAGAAAGTATGCGGACAAAAACTGAAAGTGCATCAAATTTATATCATTGGCATGGTGTCATTTACGAATTCGGTACCAACACCAAGCGAGTCCAAAGTCAATGAGATTTAAAACATGGGTCAAGAAACCAAGATTACTGATGGCATTTTCAAAAATGCAGGCAATCATATTAATGCTCAAAAGAATTGGGTAGAGCCATACATTTTTGAAAATCAGTCACGTTTTGTACTCAAGCATGGTATCATTATCACTATCATATTATCAATTTGGAACCAATGGCTATTGAGTCGAAACTCATTAGAGGTTCAGAACACGTGGCAAGAGCTTTCAGGTCATCTATGGTCATTGATTGTATTTTTTCAGAATTGCCAGAAATCACATTTTAGGCTTCCTAATCCATTCCCGAAATTCCTAAAAAGATGCCACTGCTTCAAAATTGTGGGCTTTGGGTGAGACTACACATTTTAAAAGTGACACTTTCATCTCTTCAAAACGTCCTAAACGGGGCAGAGTCCAACTTTTGAATGTAGGACACACTAATAATTAATACAGGCGGGATTTGACGCATTAACTTGTGGCCCAATAATGGATTGAAATATGAGAGGATATTAACAGGAAGAGAGTTTCAGTTTTTCGGTATTTCTGGTTTTTGTGTGAAACTCTATAACACAAAAATGTATTTCTGATTTCCTCACAATCCATTTCTGTTTACCACATGCAACTCATTAAATACCGTGCGTAAAATATTCTTAAAGTTTGTTTATTTCTGAGTCCTGTGTTAAATTCTTCAAATGCTGTAACCCAGACACATTTGTAATTTCTTTAAAGACATTTTACTACCGAATATAATTAATTCTCCTTTGTTCTGACGCTCTCAACACTTCCCACAGACAGTAATTTACCCATCGCAGCAGGGCAAGGCATTTCACGCCGATTCCCCACATGGGGGCACGATGACGCCGTGTACTAAGGCGTACTACACGTCAATGATGCACATGTCTTCAACCAATCTAACCCTGTCGGTGCTGCAGTTCGGAGTTACGATGTTGGAGAGCTGGCAGCTGCTCGTCGTTGCTCGGTGGTTCCCTCCGGGTACTCCGGCTTCCTCCACCCGTAAAACTGTCATCGACGCGATATGACCTGGGCTGTTAAGGAGTCGTTAAAATCTAATAACAAAATAAATAAAAAAAAAACATAGCAGTAAATACTGTTTCTCTGCTTGAATTTGTTTTATGTGAACCTTACCCAGAGCTAACAACAAATGGTTCTCTTTCCTTCAAAATTTTTATAGAAAAGTAACGAAGTTTCGTGTGTTCAAAAAGACACGATTGAGACTTCAAATCATGATCTGTTATGATGTTTTTTTCAGAGAATCCCACTGCTGCTGTCAGTCACAATCCACACGACCTTGTAATATATTTCATCTGAAATTCGACTTTTTCTTGCGCGTGTCATATTTTCTGCGTAGATTCCAAAGCTAAAAGAACACGAAGCGATAAATTTCGACATTAAAAGCAAAACGTTTTTTCGAATGAACCCGGGAAATCATCGGGCAATAAAGGTGGGATCTGGTTGAACCCAGGTTCCAATATACAACTCAAATGCCCATTATGCACGGACTCTTGCAATTCATGGCACTGGAACTATGTTGATATTAGCAGAGTCCATTTTTGTTCAAATTTTGCTTATCAAAATTTTCCATCTAATCAGCATGATCATTGGCAATGCAGAATTGTAATTCTCCAATTAATGTTGACCTCGTTGTTCTTTCTGAATCTGTAATTTAATTAGCTGATAGCCTGTTGGCTCTGTTCTCTAATCTCAGGTAAATTCACACTTACCGCGCTCTAATTGCCGGAAGCGCATCAATTAGAACATGTCTCTGTCCACGCTACGCGCGACCTCGGTTCTCTCTTTTAAACTCTTATGAGTCATGAATCGAACACACTCTGTAAACAAGGCAAATGGACTGAGATCGAAACTTACATTTTTGTTGTTGTTTTTCTTTATTTAAAACGGGTTTTCACTTCTAACGTTGACAGGAATTACAATGGAGATAAACATCTCTTGTTGAGTTAGACATTCGGGAATTCGATCAAGGGAAACCATTTGTTAACTCGCCCCTTCGGGGCTCGTTAACAAATGGTTTTCCATAGTCAAATTCTCGAATGTCTAACTCAACAAGAGATGTTTATCTCCTAATTAGAACTACAAAAGACGCTTTATTTTTCACATTTTTTGTTCTTCCAGCCGGAAACGTGTGTTTCTACAGTAAATGTAAATATTACTGCGATGCGAATCATGCCATCTGTGGTAACCCAGATATGTTAGAAGGCTCCCTTGCGGCATTTCTTCCAGCAAAGGAAGAAGTTGATAGAATAAAATGGAGAAATCCATGGAAAAGAGCATACAGCAAGTGGAAAAAAGCATACTGGGAGGTGTACGATGATCTCTGTGAGAAAGTACGAGTTGTGCCCCCTTTCGATTCCGGAAGAAGACTTCTCGATCTCATCGACTTACACATCTTTGACTTTATTACAGGTACTTATTTGAATAATTTATCTAGTCAGATTTACTTTGCAGTTGGAAAGAAAATTGCGCTTGTCCCAGAGAGTCAGATATGAAGTCGATGACATTGGTCAGGGACATATAACTCTAAAATGACAGTCTTTCAAATAAAAACATTTTCATTTGGCGACAAGGGAAGTTTAAGTTAATCACGGCTTCTAAAATAAATACATTGAGGCCACTCCCACATCCTCCATAAAAGGTCTTTGGATACTCAGGCAATTCCTCATTAAAATTGAACCCCTCGTTGAACATTTTTATTGGCTACTTAGATTAGAGACAAGTCATGCGACTTTAATGTTTCACCGTTTTTTATTTATGTATATTTAGTTGTAAGAGTTTTCAACGAATCCTGATTAAAATACAGTATCCATTCTGTAATTTGTTTGTAAAAATCAACTTGATTTACACCGAGGTTTACCAAGGCTCAGATCGATTTTAGTGTACGAGGTTCAGAAATCGCTTGTTAAATAGTGGCGAATTTGAGATTCATTTCATCATATCAAGTGCCATTTAACATTTTTAACTTATGTAACGACGAAAACTGACCGGCGCTCCATTCACAAAAATAAATTAATATTTGTTTCATTTTTTGCCTCAAAAACATGACTTATGGCCTCTCACTGGAACGAGCTCATCGAGCTCGTTCCAATGAGGGGTCAAATGCTATGTTTTCGAGAGAAAAAATGAAAATATTCAGTTATTCAGGACTTTTTTTCTGCAAATGTCGTCTGCTATTTGTATAAAGTAGACAGTTAATTCAAAAAAAAAGATTAATTCAATTCCACTTCCAGAACCAACTCACCCACAACGCTACGATGTAGACTTCTGACGTCATTCTCCTTTTAGGAGTTTTGCGAACGATATATTACTTAACGAGCTATTTGATGATAATTAAGTGATAAATGCATTTCATATTTCTTCACTAATTGGATGAATTCTGAAATAGCATACTTGGGGGGGGGGGGGGGGGGTTGGAAGTTATTTACTGCGACTTAAATGCTTCATATTCAGTGGATATGCCTTATATTATTGAAATGAAATGATTTAGCCTGTATGGATATGACTTGTTATAACTTACGGTAGAGTCCCTCTAGGGGAGGTCTACCCCTGTCAGGGATTTATTTATTGTGATCAAGTCGGGAATACTTTAGACACCCCACTCTCTGTCTGGGCGCATAGGCTCCCTTGTCGGGAAATCCTGGCGCTACCCTGCATATAGATTTCATTGTAATGGTATCTTATTTCCATTTACAAGGAAAAGTTATTATTAGGGAGCTTTCTAATCAGTTAGAACGATTCAAAAACCTCTTGGAGCCTACTATAAGTTGCCATCTCATTGAATTGGAAAGGGTGAACAAGTTTTAATCTTAGCTTGTAAGTAATATTATTTTTCGCATATTTATCAGGCCAAGCAGTGTGGTGTACCACTTGTATATCGGACAAACGTTATATATTTATCTGCACGTGTTTTCAATAGCATTACTCTATTGAGGGAGTGCAGCTGACAGAAGCAAGGTTTTTATTTATTCATTCAAGCTTAAAAATATTTTGTGGCTCAAGAATAGTTTATGTTTGTTATATCCATCTTAAAGGTAGAAACCGAGGATTTAGTGGGGAATCCGAGTCAAACAAATAGTTGTCGGGTTGTTGGTGGTAATTAGCTATACTCTTGTACAAAGGAATGTCTGTTACAGCACTACGTGCTACTCTTGTAAGCAGGATTCGTCGGCAATCTTACCTGAAATAAACAGGTAAAAACCTAGGAATTAGTGGGAAATCCGAGTCAAATAAATACAATAATTGCATACATACATATACACACATACACATACATTCTCTCAAAGATACATTGATACATGGATCACTTTTACCATTTATTGGTGCCCAACGCCACATCAGCAACCGAGGCTATATGGTGGCGATAAGCACCTGGTTTTCATATCGATGATACAAATTAGTACACATTTCGAAATTCCAATTTTGTTGTGAAATTCCCATACCCTTAGTTTCAAATTTACTGACAACTTTATAAAGTTAAGGGGAACTAACTTTCCAGTAAATCTCGTTCAATCACTGACGAAACGTATTAGCCGTGG
Source organism: Pictodentalium vernedei (assembly GCA_031216915.1). NCBI lineage: Eukaryota > Metazoa > Mollusca > Scaphopoda > Dentaliida > Dentaliidae > Pictodentalium > Pictodentalium vernedei. The sequence continues at coordinate 400,497,488 of CM062297.1, read as the reverse complement.
TCTGCTTTTGTGATCAAAGTACTCTAGAATCTAAACAAACGAAAATAAAACCACGAAAAAATTCTATTTTCGTTTTCTGTTACTTTTATACCCTTTTCAAACGTGTCGCGACCGGGAGCCAATACTAAAGGAATTTTACAATTGTATTTTCCAGTTATGACTTTAAATGAGTTGAAATGGACCATTAGCGTTTTCAAAGATGTGACAAATTTGGCAAATTGTCATATCTTTTAAAAAACTAATGATTTATTTTAGTCAGTTATATTAATAGGTAGCAAGTATAATTCAGGAAAATACAATTGTGAAAGTTTTATAGTATTGGCTTCAGATCGTTTATCTGTTCCGTGGTGTTTAATGACGCCGGAGAAACCACCGAGCTGGTGCTAGCAACTGCCATACTCTGCAACGTACTTACTCTGTATGAACAGAGTTAGGAGCGATTGAAGGCAAGTGCACCACCGATGTGTAGAGTGCGCCTTACAACAGCCGCCATATCTTAAAATCAGGATTACGTGTATTGTCTTGACAACACAGTTACCGCTGGTTAGCATCGATCCATCAACGTTTCAGGTTTAAAATCCAATGCTGCGATCATACTAATGTAGTAGCTGCACTCTTTATTGTTATTAACTCTGTCTCAGCGTGGTTGTTTTTTTGTATTATAAGAAACTTCAATCTTATGAATAATTTTTAAAACTTAGTCTTTATTCCATATCAGGAAACTGGGATCGACATCATTATGAAACGTTCCGGCACTTTGGAAACGAAACTTTTATGTTACACCTCGATAATGGAAGAGGGTGAGTTTGATTTTCTTCTTCGAATGTTTCCATCATAACAAACATTGCTTTATTCATTTTTCCTTTCTCTCCTGGCGCATGCATTTTGGTGACGAATATGATATTCTCTGTCCCCTTCTGGTAGTGGGGATTTTCTTTCTGAGCGGATCGTAGAAGGGTAATTATATGCGCGGGCGGACTGGACCAAAAAACGCTGTCGGTAAACGTACCAAATGGGCCCCGTGAGGACAGGTTTGATTTTTGGCATTTTTGTATCATCCTTGTCGCTCATTTGACAAAAAATGGTTGCACCAAAGGGAGTTCCGGACTCATCAGGCCGACCAAAGTTTGACACAGTGCGAGAAAATTTAATTTTTCGAACCGAAAGAACGCTGTTTTCTAGCATTTGGCCTATCAGTGGCAAACTAGACTGTTGGTATATCGAAATGCCCTCTAAGTGGACTGCCAATGGCAGTCCACATAGAGGACATTTCGATAAACCGGCAGACTATGAGATCAGATCCATTTCGTCTTTTGGTCATTTTAACGAAATTTCATGCACCAATAGGTATTGGGCTGCGTAACTTTTGATTTGAGGGCCCTGGGTTACTACCAATTTGCTGTTGGCCCATTTGGCAAGTCCGCCTCTGATTATATGGGTTGTTATGGTAGTACATGTTAGCGTAATTACTGGGATGAGTGGTTAGCGTTGATCTCTATACAACTGGATTGCAAAAACGTCCCAACTCAATCCGCCCCCCCCCCCTTCCGCAATCGAAGATTGTGTCAAGTCAATCAACGCAATAGCTCCCCCCCCCCCCAATCGATGGCGTTTGACGACATAAAAGCGTAGCAGCTTTCACTTTATCAAACGTTATAGTGCTCAACTACCATGGAAGCTACAAACACTGTACCAAATTTCCAATTTCGGCACTTTTTTAACTGTAATATCTAAAATATGTATAAATTCAATTTGTATGTGCACATTCCCATCCCTACTCATTTTAATAGACATTCAAGTATATTCTTCAAACAGCGATAAAGCGGTCTCTCTGTCCTTAACTCTACGTGCTACCCAAGAGCGTGAGTTTCGGAATCCATTTGGATCCTTTCAGGCAGTTGTCAAGTTTATTTTGCTTTATTTGTGGAGCCTGTCGGGTCATTTTCGGTAATTTCGTGTGCTCCTATCTAATCTCACACTCTGTGTAGACTGTGGAGACCAATCGGTAGTCTCGCTGGAAGCCTTCCAGGCTCATAGCAACCATGCACCACCATTGAACCAAGATTACGCCCTCCATCTTACAAAATAGACGACGGTAACACGTATTACTCTAACACGAGATGCACAAGAGCACTCGCATCACCCAGGACTACTACCATGACGTCACAAAATCAAAATCACTGCACTCATAGATTACCACGACAACCTGGTAATACCCCAATGCGTAGCGGCATGGCGTCACATGAAATCCAGAAAATGAGATCCAGAAGATAGGGGACGGAATCCACATCTCTTTCTAGTTTTGTACACTACTCAAGTTACAGAAGTGAGGAGGTACAGTTGGGGATTGTGCAGCGCCGAGCTGGGGTGGGTTTCGGGGGGGGGGGGGGGGGGTCCTCTTCCTTAGTTGAGAAAATTTTTTAACTGTTTTGCAACAAAATCATGCGAATATGGATATCATTGGAACCGGCTGAACAAGCCGGTTCCAATGATATTCATATTTGCATGATTTCATTGAGTTATACCTTTGAGAATTTTTCTAAAATATTAAATTTTATTTATTTAAAATTGCTGTAGGCTAAATTCCAAACGGATGCCTTGCACGCTCTCGATTCTAGCATTCGTCGAATACTCTTAAGCACTAAGTTTCAGACCGTTTAAACGCGGCATGCCTTGTTGCAATTTGGACCCTCGACTCTTGTTTGCAGCTAGCGTGTGTGGGGGAGGGGGGACGGGCAAATATAATTTCAAAACTTCTCTGATTTAGTGTGCACGAAACTCTGCTTTCCATCAAACAGTAGCCATTGATCTTTTGACAGTGATGGCTTACAGTTCGACGAGAATCCGAGAATCCATTCACGCAAAGTTCCGCGCCACAAAACCAGCGAGAATCCAGGTAGATTCTCGTTGCACCTCTGCTAGGATTCGCATGGAAGGAATTGTGTCGACTTAACCCTTTACCTAACATAGAAGCAGCAAATTAAAAAATACAAACTAATATGACCTTAAATATCATAACACTTTGTCAATAAAAATATACAAATGTGGCTGTCATTGGAACCGGCTCAATGAGCCAGTGCGAAAGGCATCCATATTTGTAGAGTTTTATTGATAAATATTGTTGATTTAAAAAAAATCAAATTCAGTTTATATTTTAAAAATTGAAAATCTTTGTTGGGTAAAGGGCTAACACGTGTTTTCAGTATACAGCAGGAGTTCAGCCATGCTGGCCTAATGGGATCCAGGGACATTCACAGCAGGTATGGATTCTGGCAACCATTTGCGCGAGAATCCAAATGGATTCTCCCAAATTTAGATGAGATATAAGCCCCGATCCGACGTTTAGTTTTTCATTCTTTTGCCCCCAAAATACAAAAACAACTTGTTACAATCACTGGCGCAAGCTTGTTAATCCTGCGCTGCTGCCAAGCCTGTGCTGGAACTATGAGCATTACCAAATGGGGTACGGGGAACTGAGGTCTCCGATCTTGACGTTGAAAGGATTGTTATGTTCGTGTCCGAAAATAATTTACGTTTCGCTATTGCAGCATAATCTTAAACCCCAGGAACTGGGTGATTCAGAATTGGATAACGGACAAATTGGAGCTGATATGCTTTTCACTGTCGTATGCGAAAGAAAAAAAAAATGTTGAAATTCCATTTGCGTGCAAAAACAGACGTCCAGTCTTTTGTAGCGTGCCGACGATTTGCCAAACCGCCTGTCAAATTCTTAAATGGTACTGACACGGCTAAGGCCCGGAACCAGTCTAGTAGCCTTTACCTTGTTCATCACCTATTTTTAGATTCAATTGGATGAAGTATTACAGTAGGTCGGAACAGAAATATTTCATCCTAATCAATTTAAAAATACCATTCATTTTCTTTGAATCAGCGTATAAACATGTTCCTCACTCGCGGCATGATTTGACCGAATATTTGAGGATATCATTTTGAATAAAGGCTCATCACAGCTGTATTTTTTATGATTACGCCACGTACATGGAATTCCAATAATCGTGTTAATATATTAATGGTTTCAATGTAAATTGAACAGATATTGATAGGAATATCTTTAACGAAGATCGAAAGAATATCTGCGTGTCTCTGTGAGAAGAGGAACACAACAATACACCAACAGTTATCAGCGCGCAAACTCCATGAAAAATTGTTTAACAAATTGCCCACAACAGTGTCAAATGTTTTCACGAATTTGACTGTTAATCCTGTTCAGTGTTTCATAATTCGGTTAGAGAATAAGTTTAAACCGATAAGTTGCTTTAACTGACTCGATTCGAAACCGTCTCTGTTATTAGAAGAAATGGAATACCTGGGTGTTTTGGATTACATAAATTTCTTTGTTGTCGAATTTCTGAAGATGGTGACTTATCCTACAGTTTTCCGAGGTAGGAGATTGACCGTTCACAGCGTAACTAGATAACACAAACTTAGTCGAAAAATTGAAAAATGACATCTGAAGTCATATCGAACCTTGAGTGGAACAAAGCGCCACCTGCAATGATAAAGCATTTCAGATGGCAGACTGTCCCATCCATTTAGTGACGATATATCGCCCTTTCTTCGTGAACATGGCTAAAACCTGGTCAATCTCGTTTGAATCTTGTGCCGTTGCTAAGATAACTGCAGCTTGAGCTGTTACCACACAAGGACGTGGCGACAGGGGTGGGTGAAGGGTCACCTCCCCCCCCCCTCTCAATCCTGGCCAAAATTTCCTGTAGTTGGAAATTCGGAGGGCAAGTCAGGAGTAGTTGGAAACTCCATCTATCTGGATTTTAGAGCTTCTTTGGCGATGCTGATGTCTCCTTTACTTCCCAAAATTCGAACTCGGTTTCAAATCGGCAACACTTCTAACTGTTACTCTCTCCAACTTCAGAGTACGCAATATCGAGCTTCATAAGTATGCGTGGTGTCAATCGGCACAAGATTTCTATAGTACGTTTACTTATCGTAATAAAAGAATCCTCGAAATGCACTTCACGAAAATCACATCATATAAATTCGTTATCCTGAGTTAATTCCATCATTCACAGTTACAAAATGATGAAACATCGAAAATTCATCATTCATGCATAAGGTCTGATTTAATGTTAGGACAGTATGAATTGCTCAAAGTTTTAAGCTTGAGCATTTGTTTAGCACATATTCAATTCCCAGAAGAATACCAAATAATAATAACCTGATAATTCTATCATAAATGTGTTGGCATTTCAGTTACTAGAATCAATTTTATGCCACCTTTCATGGCTTCATTTTCAAAATCTTTCTCGGTAGTGAATTTCCAACTGGGGGGGGGGGGGGGGGGGGGGTCCCCTTCCCGGTCTCTACCCCTAGTTGTAAATTTACTGCCCTACACCCCCAATCGAAAACCTCTAGCCACGTCACTGTCAACACAAGAATATTAAGAACAGAAATTGTCAAAACTTGTTTTGGTAGTATTATATTCAAGATTTTTTCAATGCATTAGAACTCTGTCCTATACGTTCTAATATTAATGAAATTACGTCGTACGTCGGGTCCATGCCGAAATTGTTACAAGGGGAACATTTGAACATTCCAGAAACAAGAACATGTGGACGGTCACTCTGCTGCGACTTTGCAAGTTCGGTAGTTCAAAATAGTCAAACCAGGGGCCAATACTATAATATAAAACTTTAAATACTGAGCTCGACAGCGGGGATGAGTCAGTGTCAGAAGAAATGAGGTCACTTGAAAATGAACTTAAAACCATTAGGGATAAAAAGCTTCAGGGAATAATAATGAGAACAAAATTAAAATGGAAAATAGAGGGGAAAAAACCTACTAAGTACTTCTGCAACTTGGAAAAAAGACATTATACGGAAAAAACTCTCCCCAAGTTAGTAAAGGATGATGGATCGGAAATTACTAATATACATGAGATTCTAACCGAGCAAAAATCTTTTTACGAAAATTTATATTCATCAAAACTATCTAATAATCAACCTCTTGATACAGATGATACTTTTTTGACAAAAGTAACCCCGTTTTTAACTTTTTAAGCAGTGACGAAAAAATTTCTCTCGAAGGGCCATCATCACCTTCGGAAGGCTTGAATGCCCTTAAAGCAATGCAACAAACCTAAAAAATACATAAAAAATTGGCGCCCAATATCCCTAATTAATATAGATACAAAAATAGGATCCGCAGCAATTGCAAACCGAGTAAAAACAGTTCTTCCCAATTTAATTTCAGACACCCAGCTCGGCTCTATGAAAGGTCGTTATATTGGAGAGTGTACTAGATTAACTTTCGACTTAATTGCTAAATGTGAGAAACTAGACATTCCAGGCATCCTAGTTCTGATAGATTTCAAAAAGGCCTTCGATTCCCTGGAATGGATCTTTATCCAAAAGACGATGGAATTTTTAAATTTTGGGCCCTCTATGATAAGGTGGTTTCAAACCTTCTATAGCAACATTTCCAGTTGCATACTTAATAATGGCCATTGTTCTGAAAGATTTAATATAGAACGAGGCGTAAGGCAAGGTGATCCTTTATCGCCGTATCTTTTTATTCTTAGTGTGGACATTCTTAGCGCGTCTCTAAAATTTAACCCCAATATAAATGGAATAAAAATAAAAAATTCTGAATATCTAATAAGTCAATACGCTGATGACTCCACCCTGCTTTTAAGTGATGATGGATACTCTTTAGACAATGCCCTGCATATGGTTAAACAATTCTCACTAATTTCTGGCTTAAAGGTTAATTTTGATAATATGGATAGGTTCTGAGCGGGGTTGTGGTGAAACGCTATCAATAAACGAACAAGTCGTTTGGAATCATTCCAGATCATTCAAAATTTTGGGAATTGAATTTAATCTATTTAGCGACAATTATATACTAAATAATCACACTAACAAAATGCAGAAAAATTGAAAAATTGTTAAGTGATTGGTCATTTCGTAACTTAACAATAATCGGAAAAAATACCATTATAAAAACTTTGGCTTTACCAATTCTGACACATTGTTTTATGGTTTTACCAGACCCACCAAAGGAGTTATTTAACAAAATTCAAACAATTTTTTATAATTTTTATGGTCCGGAAAAGTTGAAAAAATTAAACGTATAACAATTATTGACCTTTTTGAAAATGGTGGAATTAAATTTCCCCACGTTGAAACTTTTAGTCATGCTTTAAAAATGCTTTGGATTAAGAAACTAATGGACCCCACCTCGTTGGCTGCATGGAAAACCCTTGTAATTAACGAATTATAATTGTTTGGAACTTACAAACTTTGTCACTTACATATAGAAGGTTTAAAAGTAGTTGGAAAACATGTGAACACTTTCTGGAAGGATTTTCTTTTGTCCTGGGCTCTTTTGGACAATAACAGCAACACAACCCCCGCAGACATATTAGGCGAAACTATTTTCTTAAATAATGAAATAAAAATTAACGGACAACTTTTTTTCAATAAAACTTGGTGTAATAAAGGCATTTACTTTGTAAATGACCTGGTATCTGACAACAACAGCCTCCTAACCTTCTCTGACTTCTCCAACAAGTATAACATCAATACCCCATTTACAGTTTTTCAGGGTATTATAAATGCATTACCCAAAGCTTGGAAAACGGCGACCAAATCCAATAAACCTCTGAATAAAGTTCAGCACAGAAACGTTGAGACGTTAAAATCTACTAATAAAGTCTCCCGAACCTTTTATTTTAAATTTCTAGAACTGCACACAACACCCTCCATTCATATGCAGAATAAATGGAATGAGGTTTTGGATATAAATCTGCACTCAGATGACTGGAAGTTTATATATAAAATCCCATTTACAATCACGGATGATACATATTTACAAAGTTTACATTTCAAAATTGTTCACCAAATTTTGTATACGAATTCAAAACTTTATAAATGCAAACTCTCTGAAACGGAACTATGCACTTTCTGTTGCAATACTGCACTTGTTCTTTGAATGTTCTGTGGCGAAAACAGTTCTTCTGAATTTTGGGGAACATTTGAAGGACAAGTGTGATGTTGAGTTTCCCTTCACCCCGGAATATATTATTTTAGGCTACAGAAATACCCACGCCCCTCCCAATAACACAACAGACTTCTATATGTTGATCTACAGAAAGTTTATGTTTTCCTGCAAAGTGAAAAATAACCTATCAACCTATACAAGATATATTGAACAACTATGACACTACAGAAATCTAGACCTCATGTCCAAATATACACACTCGAATAAACGTTCAAAGGAAATAAATTTAAGGTGGGATACAATCAGTTCACTACTAACTGGTTGACCACTTTTCATTTTGTATATACTGTTTTGTCACGATAATGTAGTGACAACGCAGATTGCGATCGGCGTTTATAACACCGTGAAATGTTTATATGTTACTTGTAGCGACGTTATACAGTCTCAATGAGCACTGTGCGTTGCTTAGGTTGAGTCGCATTGACCATTTACCTAACACAACGTTTTAATAATAAGTTGTTGCCTGCAGAAAACGACAAATTTTTCAGATTTTTCCTTCTGGACTACAGCCTCTGTCCCGTCGGTGGAGCGAACGCGATGAGCTGGCCCCAGTGATGGGTTATGGGCTGTGTTTTGCAGGGAAAATATTTGAAAAAATAATGAAACTTCAGATTTTCTTTTGCATATGGTGTTGGTCGGTTTCAACCATTATGTTGGGTAAAGGTCAAACGTATTTCTGGTAATTTCACGCCTTTCAGTTAAACAGTAAGGTGAACCGTAAATGCGTGAAATCCACTAGTTGTTGTATAGAATGGTTCAGTCTGTGCATGTTTTGGTTCGTGTTAAAAGGTGTCTCGCTCGACACCCCATAGAACGGACTATCAACCTGCAGGGGTCATTACAGAGGTCAGTAAATGACAGCAACTCAGCCACTCTTACAATATTTGAAAGAGTGGAGAGGCTGTGACACCGGATTTTATGTAGAATGACAATCAAGTACTGACGTAGTCACATCTTTGTACATGTACGTAAATTGATATGCATGTACTACCTCGATCCCCTACCAAAACTCAGACTTCCTGCAACACAGTGCAGCTACAATTGATACTTCATATCACTATGAATGAATAACAAACTTTGTTAATTTTCTTTCTGTGTCATGTATAAAACCACTTTGTAAAATTATTTCACGAAATATGTTTTTGAATGTAATTAAAAACCTAAGATCTGAATAAAAAAATAAAAAAAAAAAAAAAATAATATAAAACTTTTACAATTGTATTTTTTAGAATAGTAGAATAGTATTTTCTACCTATTAATATAACTGACTAAAATGAATCATTAGCATTTTAAAAAGATATTGCAATTTTCCAACTGCTAAATTGCCAGATCTTTGAAAATGCTAATGATTCATTTTAACCCATTTAAAGTCGTAACTAGAAAATACAGTTCTCCAAAATACAGTTATAAAAGTTTTATAATATTGGCCTTAGTATGCATATTGATACTGAGCTCACCGTCAAAGTGGTAAACAACTAATTTAATAATAATTTTAAAGCCTAGAATCCACACACGGTGCTCAATGGCTGTACAATAATTGCATACATACATATACACACATACACATACATTCTCTCACAGATACATTGATACATGGATCACTATTATCATTTATTGGTGCCCAAACCCACAGCAGCAGCCGAGGCTATATTGTGGCGATAAGCGACAGAACCTAAAAGAAAAGGGTATTGGATTAAAACAAAAACAATCTACAACTTTACCAAAACAAGTATGTGAGTGTAACTTGACGAGTAACGAGGCAATCCTCACTGACTCAGTCACACCCACGCACCTTGTAATGTCAGTTTATAACCAAAATTAAAAGACCACAGAAGGAAATACCTTTCGAAAAAGGTAGGTTTTAGTACCAGACTTGAATGATTCAAGTGATTTACTATTTTTTATGTCGATTGGAAGGGAATTCCAAAGCCTTGGGTCAGCAACCGCAAAGGCCCCATCGCCAGCACTAGTAAATTTAGATACGGGCTGAACCAGATTGAGTTGACCTGGTGACCTATAAGACCTCGGTGGTTTGTGGATGGTAGGGAGATCGGACAGGTAGGATGGTGCAGATCCCGAGATACACTTAAACACCAAAAGGACAATTTTAAATTGAATTCTTTGCTTAACGGGTAGCCAGTGTAACTCAGAGAGTATTGGTGCTATATGGCAGTACTTTTGAGTTCTCGTTATGACCCGTGCAGCACAATTTTGAATGTGTTGTAGCTTTTCAAGAATAGATATTTTAGAGCCAATCAGAAGAGAAGACGGTAGCTGAGACGACTGGTAACAAAGGCGTGGACAAGCTGTTGTGACGTCTGCGTATCAATGAAGGATCGAATTTTGCTAATATTTCTAAGATGAAAAAATGCACTGCGAGAGACTTGTTTGATATGTTCATCGGCGGTCAAATTTTCATCCATGAAATAACCCAAGTTTCGAACACAGCTGCTGGGTTTTATCGCAGAACCTCCAATATTGAGGGACTGTTTGGATATTTTTGAAAGTTCATGAGGTAGACCTATATATATTACTTCTGTCTTGTCATCGTTCAATTTAAGAAAGTTTTTAGTCATCCATGCCTTGATGTCTGAAATACAAAGTTCAATCTCACTGCATGCTTCAGACTCAAAGGCGTGAGTAAACCTAATATACAGCTGTGTGTCATCTGCGTAAAAATGAAAGTGAAGGCCATGGCTTCGGATAATGTCACCGAGAGGTAAGACATAGAGAGTGTACAGTAGCGGACCCAACACCGATCCTTGAGGGACGCCAAAACGTAGTGTGACCTTGTCTGACGACTCACTGCCAACAAGGACACTCTGTGTGCGACCATTAAGCTACGACGAAAACCAATTAAGTGCTCGGTCAGTAAGGCCTATTCTCACTGCAAGTCTTTCAATAAGTATGTTATGGTCTATGGTGTCAAAAGCGGCGCTTAAATCCAACAAAACAAGACATGTTAGGTTGTGCCTGTCCGTGGATAGGAGGATATCATTTTGGACCCTTAGAAGCGCCGTTTCTGTACTGCAATTAGATCTGTATGCAGATTGGTTAACTTCGGCTAGGCCGTGGGCTGCCAAATGAGAATTCAGCTGAGAAGCCACCGCACGCTCAATAATCTTCGATAGGAATGGAAGATTAGGGACCGGTCGGTAGTTTTTCAGAACCTCTGGGTCAAGTGTTGGCTTTTTGAGAACAGGTTTTACTAAAGCGTGTTTCATGCTTGTCGGAAAGACGCCAGAGTGGAGGGAGGCATTGACCAGTTTCAAGATCGGTGTAGTTAACTCCGAAAGAGATGCTTTTAACAACCAAGTTGGAATAATATCTAGCATGCATTGCTTAAATGGTGCCTTGGATATTAACCTCTGGATATCTGTTGTAGCCAAAGGTTTGAATTGGGACATCTGTGCAACAGCTTTAACACAGGTGCATGGCATGTCGGCCATCTGTCAAAGATCGGATTATGAGCTTGTATCAAGCAAAGCTCTGATAGTCTAATTTTTTTCAGAAAAGAAAGAAGAAAATCTATTCGCAAGGTCCTTGGATGACGAATGCTCTGGGAGTACGGTTGTCTTTTGATGATACAGAAGCTTCTCGAGAACGAAAGACAGTGCATTAGGGAAACTAACATTAGCTGACAATAAGTCCGAAAAGTATTTCTATTTCGCGGATTTGACCAGTTTGTTAACAACATTTCTCTGGTTGACAAACATCTCTCTGTGAACACATAGTTTTGTTTGCCGCCACTGAAGCTCTAGTTTGCATCGTAAATCTTTTGCGCGCCTAATCTCATCACTGAACCACTGTGAGCAAGGGCATACGCTAAAAGTGCGTGTTTGCTTAGGCTCAAACTTGTCAATAACCTCTTGAAGTGAGCCAGTGAGGATGTATTCAATGCCGTCAAAGTTTGCATCTCGTTAATTTTAGGGACGGGAGACGAAGCAATAGCATCCGCAAACTTAGCTAGGTCAATACTTCGGTACTTGCGGTATGTGACCTTCTTTCGGACAGGGGAGGGACGAGGAAGTGCCAAATCGAAGATAATCATAAAATGGTCAGAGATTGCAGGATCAACAATTAATACATTTTTAACAAGATCAACCTCGGATTCTTTGGTGATCAGCAGATCTAATCTGTGTCCATCTTTATGGGCAGTGCCGCGAACATGTTGGCGTAAATTCATTGAATTGATAAGATCACGTAGTTTAGACGAATCACTGGAAGTTTTCTTCTCCATATGGAAACTGAAATCACCTCCAATGATGAATTTTCCTGGCAGCGCAGTAATGCTTCCTAGGAAGTCTTGGAATTCGCTAATGAACTGGTTGACAGTGAATTTGTTTTTGGAGCTCTGTGGGGGGGGGGGGGGGGGGGGGGGTCGATAAATGACAATGAGGCGGACTGAGTGTGAGTCGATCGTTACAATGGTGTCAATGCACTCGAATGTAACCCAAGTCTGAGATGCCTTACGCATAACCTTCACAGTGTTACCACAGTGTTATCACAGATTACACCCACACCTCCACCTCGCTGTGACTTCCTGGGGCTGTGTGTAAGAATCTTGCCGTTGGCAATGATCTCAGCGACAGTCAATGTGTCGTCTGGAGTTAACCATGTTTCAGTTATCATGGATATTGAAATATTGTTATAGTCGATTGTGTCGAGTGAGCTTGCAGTTTTGTTCACTATCGAACGAGCATTCACTAGGCACAACTTGAGATCGTTAGATTTGGAATCGGTCGTGACTAAGTTAAGAGGGATAAGATTTTGAACATTTGCAGTTTTGGATTTAAATTGTTTATGTCGTCGTTTTCCGCATTTCTTATTTCGTCTCTTGCGAAGGATGCCAAAAGATTTAATATTATTTATCACATCATCACTGAGGAGAAGAAAGGAGTTGTAAGTCTTGAGATCACAGTTCTCGAATGATGGTTTTAATGCACGCATTTCCGCAGAACTGTATTTGAACCCAGAAAATATGTTATTTCGGGTGACGAGTGTGGTGGTCATTCTGTGTGTTGTGCGGAAAGCTTGTCGTTCAGCAACAACGCAAGCGCAGACAATGCAACTATTGTTTGTATTGAAAACAATGGAGTGAGCGATTCTCAGCATATCTGTACAGATTGAAGGTGAAAAAAGATGTATTAAGAGTGCATATAAATCAAAATAAATGTAAACAAAGTTTTTCTTTCCTGATATTCTTGGTGGAATTCCGAACATCATATGTAGAAATAATTCCTGAAAACGATCTTGAAATATGGAAAAAGCAAAGATTTTGATCCACGAACAAATATGCTGTCTACACACAACAATTCTAAAGTGGATTTAATTCAAGATTTGATATGCTTTGTGACCCTTTGCTCAATTTCATTCCATTTTCAACTCCAGTGAAAAATCGTGATTCACCAGGCCCCAACCGACAAAGGTTTACAGTTTGATTTTCTATTATGTAGGTTTGGGAAGTCGATGCAAGACGATATGACGGTTCTGGCTCCGGTTTACCAATGTTGTTTAATCCGACATTCAACATTCATCAAATTAGTGACGTATTACTTGGGACCAAACCATCTGAGTGACGTCATGCGAAACTCTCTCAAAAGAGACAGCGTGAGCCCAATATTAGCCGAGCCACACTTTCCGGCAATGGACAGACGAGTAATGAAGATCTTGAAAGCAATAGCGGACTGCATTCTAAATGGAAACAGATACACAGATGTTATTGTAGACGATCATTTTTAATTTTGTGGAATTTAGTTTTCTCATATCCTGGAACGTTTTTTCTGTTGCACTTATTAAGGTCTCATATAAAATAGATTTTTCATTTTTGTTCCTCTAATTGCTCCAGTTATCTTTGCTGGGCGGTAAGATACGAGCCAGTTACCAAAATGTTATGTGGAATCGCGAATAATTTTGTGAGACACCCCACGGCCCATCCCCCGAAACATATTACGGAGCTAGACTCTCTCCAACCGCAGCTGGTAATATTTTGCGCACTAGGATAGACAGATTGTTGATTGAATGAAGCCGAGGTACCCAAAGCGAAGAACTGGGGGAGGTGAACAACTATCAGATTTTTTAAGTCGGATTGGGTGGATGCGCGTTGTGACACTGTATTCCTACTAGAGTAAGCAACCAGCTCAGTATTCATAAACTGTTTTTCATCAAATCTATTCATAGCTGCTCTGAAGCAGCCATGACTAGATTTGATGAAAACTTTCTGAAATAAATAAATCAATAAATAAATAAAATTGACGCGGATTCGCCTGCAGACCAATCATTCATCCTCACAAGATAAAATGATGTCACTGTGCCCTAGTAGCATAAGAATCATTAACTTTCAGGCCGGGGGCGCGGTGGCCCAGTAAGTAGAGGTGCAGGCTGCAAACCGAGAGGTTCTCGGTTCGAATCCCACCTGCGGCAACCACGTTGTGTCCTTTCACCCCCATTGCCCACGTTGGGGCACGGTGGCGTCGTGGACTAAGGCGTACTGCACGTCGATGGTGCCCTTGTCGTCAACCAATGCTAACCCTCCTTGTGTGGAGTTAGTACGTTGTGGAGCTGATAGTTACTCGCCGTTGCTCGGTGGTTCTCTCCGGGTACTCCGGCTTGTCGAGGTCATGATTAGCCATTGTACAGAACTATGTGACCTTAAACACCAATAAATGAATAAATAAATAACTTACAGACCGTAAAGATTATTGTCATATGGGATGTTCGTTCTTCTGTCTTTGTTCTGTATAAGTCGTGGTAAAATACATGGTAAATATACGAGCACGATGGCCCATCAAAAAGTTATGAATTGAAGCCGTATTCGTATCAACGTTGTGTAGACACTTTATGCCACCTACCCACGGTGAATAGGGGTGATGGGGGTCCACGACAAAATCATCCCACGACGAATTCCACCCGCCTCTGACAAAACTCACCCCGACAAAATACCTAGAGCCCTTCACTGAAAAGAATTCTTGTTTATATTATTCACCGATTAATACATAAAAATATATCGTATTATGTAAGTGCTCTAATGTGTGCTAGTCTTCAATTGCAGTTCGACATTTTTAACCCTTTGAACTCTAGTTGTATCTTCCAAGCCAGTTCAATGGCAGCAATTAGAAGAGTCCATATTCATTATTTGGGGTAGACCAATCAATATTTTCAACGTGCAGCCCCGAGGCCTGAGGCTGCACGTTGAAAATATTGATTGGTCTAAGCCACACATTTACTGAACAGCCACCCTATATCACGACGTTATGACGTATCATGTTCCTGGCCGGAAAAGCAGCTATTCGAATTCAAAGGGTTACCCCTCTGCACTCTAATGTCGAAAAAAAAAACAAAACTGAAGTCACCATTTTGTTCCAAAATGCAACTAGGAATTTAACCAATTCAGTAATATTGAGTATTTTTCCCAGCATGCAACTAAACATTTACCCTATTCAATCTCGTTTGACAGAGCTCACTGAATTGGGTACATTCCTAGTTGCATGATGGGGAGGTCTATGACTTGAAAATTTGATTTTCGAAACATTTGTGTGCAGATGCTTAGATCTATACTTTTAAAAAAAACTATTAACATTTATACACACGTAAAATAGACCTTGAACTGCATTTTTTCAACTCAGTTGTTCACTAACTGAAAACGCGCCGTGTGCTTCGCCCCTGACTATCTACTTCTCAGCAAATGTATAGCAAGATTTTATTAGGGAGGGACTTTGCCGGGGAGGTATTTTGTCAGTGGTGTGTTGTTCAGGATGGACTTTGCCTGCTTTATTATGTCGTGGGGGATTTTGACGGTATCTCGGGAAGATGTTGTACATTATGGATTAAAACACGTTGGGGTAATATTCTTTTCAACAAATCGTAACTCCGCTTTCCTCTTTGTAAACAGCCCATCTTACCACCACGTTAGGTGAGGCGCTAGTCTAATCATCTCTGCCCCACCATCCTGTATATTGAAGATGCTTCAGCCTTCACTTACTAACCGTCTGAAAATAGAGAGCCTCCCCATAACATGTCCCAAAGTTCTTGTAACTGAACTGAATGCTTTATGGTACTTCAAAGGACTTTAAAATATATCATTTGAACAACTCTGAACTTCTGAAAAGTTTGAAAAGTGGGTATTATAAACATGAACTCAACTTTATGCGTACGGTCACGATAATCTCATAGAAGCTAAATGTGAAACATACAACAGTTATGGGACTTTAACTGTATTTTTAAAATTATCTTTCATAAAAATTTAGTCTGTGTGGACGTTAACAAAATTGATGTCTTGAAAGTGGACTGCGGTAGTAAAAGAAGAAGGCAATACACAGAACGACACACTGTTCTGAATGGGTTAATCGATATGGCACGAGTGCCAGCGCGAAAGGATAAAACGAGAGACCGCAAGTACCATATCGATTAACACATTCGCACGCGCCTGTCGTTCTGTGTTTATTACACGCATTCCTGTTTATAAAAAGAAACTATTATTGGAAGGACACTCGGCAATTCACTTGGCAACTATCAACAAAAAGAACACATTTTATCGCCAACTAAATTTGCGAGGGGAACCCTTGTTACTATTTCGTCCCCTGAGTTCCACTGTGTTCTATGTGGCTACAGGCACATAAAACACATTGGAACTCAGGGGACGATTTTTAGCTATCGCTGACGATTCAAATTTTAATTGCGGTGCACGATTTGTACAAAACTCTAGTGAAATTTCGCTTCTATTTAAAAATAGTTCGTCAGCAATTTCCGTTGCGCGCATATGTGCGGAATAGATTTTCATCTTCCGCATGGTTTAGTGTTGCTGGAGATGGGGATTACAAAGAACAGGCGTGTAATAAAAGGCAATAGGAGGAAAAAGGGAAATCGCCTCTAGCAACTTTTCTTTGCATATAATAATTTTATGGATTTTGAATTTTGTTTTTATTTGTGTTTGTGGGTGTGGGCGCATTTGCTTCAGGCTTGCCTTCACCCAGATAAATATTGCTCATTTGTTGGTGATCTGAAGCAAAATATTCCCCAAACTCTCTGCCTGTTCCCCAAATGTGGCAGTCTGTAAGCAATACAACAACTAAAATATATTTGCCAGCGGATCATAGATATAGCCCAATATTTGTTTGAAGTCCAGGAGAGGAGAGTTAGAGATAAGTTTCCCGAAGCTCCATTTTACAGACACATGGGGTACTGTAATTGAAACATTTTTCTCTTTCACGTAGAAATAGTCCTTTATAGTATAGTCGACGTGGACTGCTAATAATCCATGCGTGGGAGGTGGTGTCCACGCCTGCGTTTTCTGGGTAATCAAAATCATCATCAACAAAATGTTAATTGATGGAACACCAGGTTGTAAATTTTTGATGATTATTCTATAATTAGTGATTGGAATATAATATTAATGCGTCCGTGAAAATATTGCGCACCCGTGGAAAGTGATCAGTACACGGCGGATGTACTGTGAATGGTTATATCACGTGATCCGAATGGAAAAAACAGGACCCCCAAAGAGGCAATGCACGGATCCAGCACGTTTCAGCATACATGTATCAAACTGATGCAGCAGACAACTGTCGTTCAGTTATCTCGAATCGTGTTGATGATTTTCTTCTAGACCATATAAATTAGCAATGAGGTGTTGTAATTGTAGTCAACATTTTGACCAACTGTGTATGTCTATCTCCCATGTGTGATTAATCGAATACCAACTTATTGCTGTGTTTCGTGCAAGATTTCTATAAACTTTATCAGCATTCTCCGTGTTTGGTTACACGCCACATTTGCTTCCAGAAACACGCCTGGAGCGAAATAGGGCGCGAGCAAAGGCAGTTACCATCAATTGCTTCATATGTCACACATTTTCTTTCGTATAATTCAACTATGCAAATACCTATGGCATAGATATTAGACAAATATTTATTTGTATCAATTCACATCAATACATTTCGAATGTTTAACTTTCGAAATTGTAGCTCAGTTTCGCGTTGCAAAGCAACGAAGATACGCAACTCGATTCCGATTATACACAGTCACATTTCAATGTATTGTTTACCAAATTTTTGTTTTCAACTAGGATTTACCATATTATTAATAATATTACAATTGATACTTTATGTAGAAGTTAATTTACACACAAATGATCAAGCACGTAATATACCATTATTTGTATGTTTGACGCTAAGGTGGGTTCACGTCCGTCATTTTCTGCCCGGGACTGTGCGTGTTAGGTGATCCATGTGTGATTTGTTTTGGAAACACAGCTGAAGTATGCCCCCCTCACGTGACCCAACTTGACGAATGCTGATCTTCTGTATTTCGTAAAATTAGAAAATTAGAATTAAGGGTTAAATGGGGGTTATCTATGGATAGAATTGAATAATTCACCAATGGAAAAGAAAACAAAGTCCTCTTTTAAGATTTAGCTCACTTTGATCAAACAAACTAGCTTAGAGGTGTATGGTTTACAGGCTCCTTCCTTCGTTACACTTTATACCACGATTGTTGTACTGTACGGCCGCCGTGGACTGGTTACTTTCCACGGGTGGGCAATATTTCAATGAACGCAATGACATTAGATTCGAAACACTAATAATAGGAATAATCATCAAAAATTTAATTAATGAAGCACCGGTACAACCCGGTGCTTCATCAATTAAAATTTGGCTGATGACGATTTTTTATTTCCTGGCAAACGCATGCGTGGACATCGCTGCCTACGCTTGGATTACGACCAGTCCACGGCGACTGAACTGTAAGTATTCATCATCCGATACAACGGAGATACTGGGAAATGTGCTTGATAATTCAAGCGTGGAATCTGGCTTACGTGTAAAAAACGTCATGTACGAACGCATTTGATTGGCCGTAACGCGTCTGAGTGACGTAAAGACACGAAGGAAATGCCTCAACACAAAATAGTACAAGGGAAGAATGCAATGAGACGGCCGAAGGTGATATTCGTCTTTAACCCTTTACCCAACGAATCGCCCGCATCCGCCCGCGTAATATGCAAATTCAGCAGCTGAAAAAAATATTATTTTTCGAAAACTTTCAACAAAACCATATCATGTGACCCCTCTTTGGAACGAGCTCGTTGAGCTCGTTCAAAGAAGGGTCACAAGACATGGTTTTGTTGCAATTTTTTTGAAAAAATTTAAAAAATGATATTTAAAATAATAAATTTTGAAATCGACTGCGTTGGGTAAAGGCTTAAAAATATCAGCTTTATTCACTCAAATAAAGTTTAAACGTGGTTATAAATTCCGAACACAACCAGGATACAGCACACGGGAGAGGAATTAACGAACTTTGTTGGCGAAATACAAGAACATCTCCAAACACAATCCATTGATTCCTGTCCCCCATACTCCACCCTCCTTATGTTGTGCCTTATCATACGATGTGCTATGACAGTTTGAATGACTACTTGCAAAAAAAAATCATAAACACAACATGACAACGTTCATCAGACATATATTCGAAAATATAAGTATTTAACCCCCTAGTGTGTCCCATGAGGAATTCCATAGCATTGTGGGGTTGCATTTGATTTTACTCCCCCGGAAAGAAAATCACAGTGAACAAGTAACAGATATCTGGCTCATGTGCAGGATGGAAGGGGGTTTTCTGTAAACAATGGACAGATACCCGGCCATTTTGGGGGACACACCTCCTAAAATCTTAGAGAAAAGCATAAAATGCAGTCCTAGCCCTGTCGTACCGAGAATTGTTCCGTTTCCTAATATTTAAGACTATTCCAGCATTTTAATAAACCTCTGAGGCTGCAATGGAGAATAATTCTAGTGAGTTTAAATAGAAATAGTTACAAAATATTACCAAATAAGTCTGAATAAGTCATTGAATAAGTCTTATTAAGTCTGGGGTAATACTACATTCCCTGATGCCCTGGTCTGTACTAGATTATTTAGCGATTCTACCTGATACTACTAAATACTCTTCATTCCTCATTTTGGATCAATAGGGATAGACAAAAACCCCCTTCCCTATTTCTGTAGTATGGACATGTGACATGAAGGAGGTCATTCACAGTCTAAATGTCTGCAAATCTTGCTGGGGTGATGAAAGTTATTGATTCATATTGCATAACAGTTATCTTTGTTCAGTTGAACTCTGCAAGTAATAAACAATGTTCAGCTTACGTCAACTGAACCTGGGAGGGTTGGGGGAGGGGTAGTTTTTGTTTTATTGTTTTACCCCAGTGACATCAGGTGGTATTATGAGTTTTTGTGGGCTTGTTTGTTTATATAAACGTTCGGAAATTATTCTGGACTATTTTCTTCAATTAACATGCAATGGTCTGATAAGATTAGAAAGCATAGATGCAAGCCCATGCCTATACATCCATCAAACATTACAGCACACTATATCAGACTGATTAAATCACAATTTCAAGTAGTTTCAAGTTGATATTTAAAAAATACTTGCCATGGAATTCTATTTGCATGATGCAAATTTGCCAATGACATCTCTATAACCATGCGAACAGCATTAGCCGCGTATACCAACATGGAATTTATATGGATTTGGATTTACCAACACCCCTAATATTATAATATTAGAACGTTCCTTTTCATGTTCTATCGGTCGATAGTACCTGAGTTTGTGTGATTTCTGAAATAAAACCTTCAGCAGCTTCAGTACCTGAGTTTGTGTGATTTCTGAAATAAAACCTTCAGCAGCGAAGCTGCTGAAGGTTTTATTTCAGAAATCACACAAACTCAGGTACTATCGACCGATAGAACATGAAAAGAAACGTTCTAATTATTTTATTATGCCGAACAAAACATAGCTTTCATTGTTAAGCGTTAACTGCAACATGCCATCAGTCTTGCAATAACAGTGTAGTCGAATCCAAACACATGACGTCATTTCGAACAAATGACGTCTCTTTAGGAGTTTCTAGATCACCAAATTCGAAAATGACTTGTCACAAGTGCCGTCGCTTTGGGAGTTTCTATTTCACCAAATGCCAGTGTTTACAACTGTATCATGCTGTTCATGTTATAATTCATTATTAATGCTTGTGTGATAAGTGGTATAATAGAATATAAATTCATGTTTCTTGGACGACGACAGTTGTTAGAATTAAGCGGGGTGAAACAATTTATTTTGACCTTGAGGCGGATGCTCAGTAAGGTTGAGGAGTACTAAACTTGTGGAAATATAATTGATTGAAGTCATAACTCATATTCAGGATTCACTGAAGTGGTGAATAACACGTGAGTTTTTAATATTTCTGATTCTTTTGAATTCATTGTTTGCAGTTAAAATTGAAAACACACCCACTGAAGATGATATATTTGTTGGTAAGTTTGTGTCTATCGGTTACGAAAAAAGTTAAACGGGCACGGCGCCAGTGTTTGGTGTTGAGAAATTCCAATCAGAGCGCGTGCGTAATCGACGCTGATCAATGGAAGTGAAGCTTACATTTTCTTTGTTCTCTTGTCTCCAGGGAAGAACGTCCCGATAGTACCCGTGTTTTGCCCCAAAACTCAAGTACTATCACTTTTAGAAGGTGTCAAATTAACCAATCACGGCTGATGTTACAAACGTGAGGCATAATAAGATAGTTTATATGTTTTAAATGGCCTGGTTGGTCAAATAATTGATTATAAAAGGTTAAACAAGCACAGAGCCTACTGATTTTATGTGGAGGAACAAAATTGCATTTTTGGTCAATTACACGTTTTTTTTCCAGCCCCGAACCACCCACTCACACTCTTCGCGTGTATGGAAATTTTCTGATGACCCCCCATCCCCTGTCATGTGGATAAAAAAGTATAATCGGTTAAACTTTTTTCATTTAAATAGCTTCCTAAGTTTATACAAGTATGCGAGGAATATTATTCCCGTGAATAAAGTATATACCATCCAACAAACCACATACCAATTGTTGATCAATTCGGTTGAACAGTTCTAAAGCTGTAATTTTGAGGAGGGTGTAAATTTTGCCCCTCCAGGGACGAGCCCAATATTGTTTGAGATATAGTCGCTAACCCTTTACCCAACATGAAAATAGGACGACGCTTGCAAATACAATTTTTGAATAACTAATTATTTTCATTTTTTGTCTCAAAAACGTAGGTTATGACCCATAAATGGAACGAGCTCGTTCCAAAGAGGTGCCATAACCTATGTTTGTGAGACAAAAAATGAAAAAATAATGAAAATTAACTGGCGATTTTTGTGAACAGCTCTTGCCGGCTTTGGTCTTTACGTTGGGAAAAGGGTTAAACAAAGTCTAATTTTCACCACTGAGAGAGGACACATACAAAATGTCAACTCATTTCAGCCAAAAATTAACGAGAAAATAGATTGCTCAGTTTCCACATTACTAGCCGTGTTAAACGCAGGTCCTCACAGAGTTGCTCTTTGCGCGACGGATAGCTGTTTGTTCAGTCTAACTGTTTTTACTACCCCCACGGAATCTTCATACCAAATAACACTCACCTCTGTCGTGTACTTCTGGAATATGAGCATTTTAATTCTAAATTTCTATTTTTGCATAAATCAAGTACAGATCGATTGCTGCTTCTCCAACAGTGAGATCAAATATTGAGTGAAAATCGTTTTTTAACAATCTTAAATCTTCGTCACAAAAGAAAGTAGCATACCACATCGACAGGCATTGTGACCACTGGTATATGAGATGAGATTAAAAAACCGTTTTGGCTTTGGCAGTATTGTCTCGAGCCCATTTTAGTAAGCAACTCTTAATGAGCAAACCTGGACGGTTATCCCGAAAGATATTTGTGTAAAGTTTAGTTGGATTTAACTACGGGTTGTAGCCATGAACCGACTCATGGGGATCCACACGCGTGATGGAAATAGATTTTCTTGACTTAAAAATCAAGATTTGATGTCTTCTACTTGTGGCACTTTTTATTTGGGCTTGAAAATGTTCATAAAAACTGATAGGAAATACGATTAAACAACTGAGACTGACGAGAGGGGGACACGTGAACTACCGTCTACCTGGACAATCTTTTTCGCCGTACTGGCCATTTTGGCACATAATTCTTTAAAATTGTTTTGCTAAAATTTGGGAGAGGGGGCACACCCCAGCCTCCCTGCCTAAACTTTTTCATTGTGGTTCTATTAAAAATAATAATAATAATATTATTATTATTAATATGATATTAATTAATGCTATATAATAAGTGACAGAGTCCATCTTGTTTTCTAAATGGAAACAAATGTCTTGTAGGTGTCCATCTCTTCAATAGTCACCCGCTAGGATGTTAATTGAAATACTTGTTTGGTTTTGATTCGATAAATGATTGTGTGGGCCCACTTGCCATTTATACCAGGTGATTAACTGTTGGTTAAGCATAACCCTGGTGCAGCAAAAGGGCCATCGCCAGCACGGTTCGGGTGGTGGGGAGAGGGTCGTTTTCACAAATACTAACTTGTATCAAATGCGATTTGATTGGCTTCCACTGAGAACAATTTATTTACATTGATTAAATTATCGGTCTTTTTTTTAGAATTTCTCTCACTCTCGTCTGTTCATCATCTAATGGCATTCACTTTTCTGCTTGGGTGGGAGAGGGAAAAACTCTCTTTTGTAGACGATAACTCTTTTGCACTGCGCAGTTGAACACGCATTCTCTGTTGGTTCCCGGTGTGATTTCATACAGCTTATTACCATACTTCGCGCGCTTTTTCAAAGCGGGAAATGAGGATATTGAAGATAAACAAACCATTTTAAAGCAACCTGAACGAATCATTTTTGTCATTCCATTTGGATGGGTATCTCAAACACATTGATGTACTCAACTCAAAATGTGTGGAAAACCTGTCATTTCCCTCTGAAAGCCATAATGTTGCGGAATAGAAGGAAAATGTTTATCGATATGTGATCGTAAAATGATAATTTCCACGTTGTGATTACTGGCAGTTCTGTGAGGTCCCACCAGCCCGTGACCGTTTGGGATTCCTTCAGACGATATCAGACACAGGCTCCAGATTCTGGGTTCAGTAACTTCACGAACTTGTCGTGTACAGCACAACGAAGACCAGTTCAGTTCCAAATTATCTACTATTTTAATAAGTTAAAATTATTCACACCACGACTAACCGTCGTTGTCTCTGGTTGGCATCAAATATATATTATTTTATACAACAAAGCTCATACCTTAAAGTTTCAGTGGCGGCATCCAGGTTTCTTCTAGCAGGCAGGTCCGTACACATCAGGAGCCCAGAGACAACTTGTCTGAGCAGTCAGAAATTGATGCTTATATACACCAAATTTCTGATGCAATACTTGGGGTACGTGACGACCGTCAGCAGTTTCTCCGTGACCTCGGGGAAACTTAGGGAAAGTCCCCTGACGTGGCAGTCGCCATTTTGTAGACTCTTATACTGCCATGTAGACTGTCGGCCAGCCTGCATGTAGTCCATGGAATTTCGGCTATGAAATAGTATTCAACCGGGCGTCAGTTAATCGGCGGAATGTTCTGGTGACTTGTGCTAAAATGCAACGCAGCATCCCCAGTTCAACGGGGAGTTTCACCAGGTACATGTTATGGTTTGTTAGACAGTTCGAACACCAACATCTCAGTAATACTGCCGAATATTATTTTTCCATCTATCAACAAATCCTAAAATGTTACTGCTCGTTGACAATATTGGCTTGCAAAGGTATGCCTGATATTGTCAACAGAACATCTGGTGTGTACCCACAGAGTACGCCTGTGCTCTGATCGCCAGTTTAATACAATTCCATGTAATTTATTTGTCATGTTCCAATCTGTTCAACAACTCTGAAAATAAGTTAAATAAACTTGAGTCCACTGAATTCCCAAATAAAACCCCAACAGCTCGAGCTCTTACCCGAGCTTGCGAGCTTAAGTAACCCCTGTGAGCTCTCGTCGCAACAATAAAATGACCAGAACATTGTTGGAAGCATATCTAGCTACTTTCCATAAACTAGCTCGGTCACGTGGCGTCAACAAGAAGAAGTAAAGTGTGTAAACCTCCTTCCCACACTTCAATAGATTTTCCAGTCTAGACATTTTAGTCGTCTGGATTCGAGTCGCCCCTGCTAGTAATCATGCATTTCCTTTTCATGAGTAGATTTGATGCTGGGACCAACATGAATATCACGCACACGTTCAACCACCCTCACATTGAACGACACGCGTGTGTGTAAATGGGTTAATCGATACGGTACGAGTGCCAGCGCGGAAGGGTAGAACGAGAGGCCACAGGCCTACAGTTTTATCCTTCCACGATGGTTCAAGTGCCATATCGATTAACCAATTCACACACGCGTGTCATTCTGCGTTTATTACACGTCTTAAAAAACCCAATTATTAAAAAAACACTCAGCAATTCATTTGACAACAATCAACACAAAGAAAACATTTTATCGCCAACTAAATTTGCGAGGGGAACCCCTGTTATTATAGGCACATAGAACACATTAAAACTCGGGGGACGATTTTTAGCTATCGCTAGCGATGCAAATTGTAATTGCGATGCACGATTTGTAGAAGATTCCAGTGAAATTTCGCTTTTTATAAAAATAATCAGTCAATGATTTCCCATTTTAATTTTCCGCATGGTTTAGTGTTGTGTAGATGGGGATTTCATAGAACAGTCGTGTAATAAAAATGAAGGTCTGTAGCACTCGAGATTCTGGCTGTTGAGGGTACAGAATTACAAACTAGGGTCCTACGAAGATTCGATTCGATTTCGAATCTCAACTTGCTATTCGGCCCGAATCGAAATCGGCTGCCCGATTCCTTTCATTTCGAATTTCTACACAGGAATAGAGCTTGGTATCAGTCATCTACGTCGGTTCGCAAAACATAACGTTCAGATGGATATTCTATATGAATAATGTTAAAAAAAACTGAGTGTAATTTCCATATTATGTATTGACATAAATAGCATCTGTATCCATGTTATAGAGTTTAACAGAGGTACAGAATCCATACGAATTCCAATGAATATCAACATGCAGTCGTTCGACACACACTTTGTTTTGCATTTCGATTTTGGTGATTTAAAACCTTGCTCATGCGGTCATTTATTCGATGTGACGTCACTCGGGGGTGCTTTCTACATTGTTCTTAGTTTGAACTGCATTGCCATGTCATATTTTAACCCATAAAATCGTTCAATCAATATTCAGTATTGTTCACGTTAGTGAAATAAATTGGAAAGTTTCTTCTGATGTTCGATCGCCGAATAGTACCTGAGGTTCTACGGAAAAGACAGAAAGTCGGATACTATAGACCGCCAAAATCCACGTTACAACATCAAAATAAATGACCCATTTTATCGGAATGGTTCCATGTAGTCCCAGAAATATGACTGGTTCCAATTTGATTTTGAAAAAGCACAAAAACATGTACGACACACGTGTGCGATAAAAGTATATTTTTATCGCTCATTCTAGAATATCGTGAACAAATCTTATTCAGATGGGTGGTTAACAAACCGTAAATACACCTCGGTATCGGTACCGAGTCAATACTGATTTACCAAATCGAGAGAATATCAAAATATCGAAATTTGGTTATA
This sequence comes from Pictodentalium vernedei, assembly GCA_031216915.1. Classification (NCBI taxonomy): domain Eukaryota; kingdom Metazoa; phylum Mollusca; class Scaphopoda; order Dentaliida; family Dentaliidae; genus Pictodentalium; species Pictodentalium vernedei. The sequence goes on along the minus strand of CM062297.1, from coordinate 400,470,908 downwards.
GAAAAATATTCCCAACATAAGTTAAAAAATGAAAGGACAAACAACAGAACAAAACGCAAAACACGTGGCAAGAAAATCCCGTTGACCATTGTATTGCTAAAGGCAGTCACCACCGGTCGCTTTATATAACAAAGAATCTGGGAGAAAATACCCAGGGCGTATTTTCTCTCAGCCTTTTTGTTACATTAAGTAATCGATGGCGAGTGTCCGTGTAGCTTCCAACATTTTGACACCTAGACGGCTTTATCTTCTGTAAAACAGTGAACTATAGATGTGCAGTATACCAAAATTACAATTTAATATTTGTATCGGTACATGCATGTGGTTCACACCGAATGCCATACCAATGCCGCGATAAATCATTCTAAAAAAACCGATAACGAAACTGAACTTGAAATTTCAATACCTCCCAACTCTGTCTGTCGGGATTTCAACCATCACAATCGGATGGTTCAACCCTACAATCGGTCATTTTCGCGACGCCCCCTGCCCATTCAATTGAAACAACATAATATCAAATTTCGGTGTTAATGTGATATATCATTACGCCTTCGATCCAAAGAAAAATAAAACAACCTTTTTTGTGAGAGAAAGACCTCGTCCTTCATTTCCACCAGAAAATGGCGCAAAGTATTGACTTGTGCCACCTTAGACATACTACTACATATGTTTTACCAATGTACGTCGGTAGTGTTAAACCGATGATCGGAACCAGCCACCACAATCGCCCTATTGTGGGCAATCGGATGACAACGGCAACGGCTCCATGAGCATCGGTTCAGCAGATTATTGCCAAGCATTTGTGATGATTCATAAAACCGCATTTTATTATCTTATGCAATTGTTAATTATTAATATAAAGTGATGTCAATGATACCATTCAATAAGGTTGAAAAGCCACCGCAGTGTGTATTCTTAGTCTCTCTTGACGCCCCTTTACGGGATATACAAGTTAAACGACATGTAAAGCTTACAATTGAGCGTACTTGTGGCAATCGCCAGTTCATACCGCAAAAGTGAAGGTTGCACTCCATTGACTCAGGTCGCAGTAAAAATTACCCGTTGCGCGCACTTGGGTGGTAGACTGAGTGGTAAACGTGGCTCTGAGAGCCACGTTTACCGCCCAAGTGTGCGCGACTGGTAATTTTACTGCACCTGAGTCAACGGAGTTTAACACTGTGAAATATGTTCAATTTTATGTAGTTCTTTCGAGTCTCGACTTACCTAGTAGTGAACGGACAGTAAACACTGTAAAATATGTTCTATTTAATGTAGTTCTTTGCGAGCCTCGATTTGTCTAGTAGGTATTACAATCGGAATCGGCATCGGAATCGGCCGATTGTGAGCTCAAATAACCAGTAATCGGTCAGCGGTCATTTTTGGTAATCGGTTGAACATTATGCGTAGGAACTTTGAATTTTGTCGCCTCAACTCCATCTGAGGAAGGCTTTTTCCGGCCATTGTCTTTAAAACGTTTATTTTATTTTTCGAACAATAGCTCGAAACTCTACAAGTTGAACGTTGGATGTTTTTGTAGAACTAGACTAGCTTTGCATTTCTCTAGGCTTTCATGATTACGATGGTGTTGGTTTAACTTTTTATAAAACAAGTTTCCCAATTGGCCTAAAATATTAGCCCCCCACCCACCCAACCAATCAATATTATTTTTCATTTTTTCTGCACGTGAACCATTAACCTCTCATAAGAACAGGCTTGTTGAACTTCTTACAAGCTGGATCTGAACGTGTGAAAGAAACGATATTTTTTAATTAGTTTAATAACTAGGCTTTAAAGTGTACTGACAAATGTGAATCTACAAATGTACTGCCAAGTCCCCATGTGATTAACATAACTTTGTTTTAACGTTTTTAACTCATCTCTTTTCTACTAAATGAGGCAATCAAAATGGTATGGAGACAAAACAGAAATATGAATCAGGAAGATAAATATTACACAAATCAGAGGGGGGTCCAGAAATTATAATCAAAGTTGGCTTGGGAAACTAATCTGAATCGTCGATGTGTGGTCCCTGGTCGCTAAAGTTCAGTGGAGGGATGGAAGCTAGAGAACTCTGCATTCTATCCATGAAAGAATATCCTGAAAGCCACTTCACAGTGATATCAATACACAAGCGATTCAAACAGCTAATATTTCTCATATCGCAACTAGGAATTTACCCAATTTAATTTTGTTTGACTAAGCTTGAGCTTGGCGAGCTTTTTTCAAACATAAATGAATTGGTTGAATTCCAAGCTGCACTTGGGACGAATTTGGTGATTAATATTTTGCTATCTAGATGTCAGTGCGCAAGGGGGTAATACATACATATCGCTACAGTAAAGCGATCTGGGTCGTAGTATCACGTCCAGTTGAGGAGGTCAGAGCGCCCGATTAAACGAGCTGCCTGCAGCAGCTGGTTTGATCCAGCGATCTGACCTCCTCAGCGAGAAGTGATGCGACGACCCATTTCACTTCACTGTAGCGATAAAAGGTTTATTGTATGACTTATAGTTCAACATCGCATGCAACCCTAGCATTAACAATTCTCCCTCCGTTTTTTTGGTAAATTGGATTGAAGTAAAAAAGAACTATTTTTGTTAACACTTATTTTTGTAACAGGTGCACACGATAAAAAATATCATGAATACGATAAAAAAAAATCCGGATCGCCGTTCGACCGCACCCATTCCAGCTCGGAGAAAGTACTCTCTGTGATCGGAACAGTTAATTATGCGAATTCGAACGCACCCGTAAGTAGTCCGTCATACTATTGTGACACGGAATCGGATTCCACACTGTGGATTTTCCTTAGACCAGGAAAGGATCGTCAAATGGTAGTGATATTTTGCGGTTAAATTACATAGTCATATAATAAAGCAACGTATTGTCAAGAAAAACATGATATATACACAGTGCACTATGAAGACGCGTAGTCAGGTGTCTACAAATGAGAGGGTGCACAGGGATATTGGAGGGAAGCTTTTTTGACACAAGCACACCCCGAAGATCTAAATCTTGAATTGAGTTAAAAATTGTGCTTTTTCGGGTTTAAAGGGTTATGCGAAAGCAGATTTGGTTTTGATAAGAAAAATAAATTATTTAAATTCAGTAGAATATATTCAAAAAGGCACTTTGATGGAAATTATCTTTAGAATTCAAATTAATTCACAGGATCACGCATATATGTATTCTGACTACCTTTTACCACTTCTTACAGATCTCTGTTGATAAACGTATAATGTAGGACAAAGCAGAGGTTGAAACTAGAATATGAAGCTGATTGCCGAGAAATATTGCGGACAAAAACACAGGCACACAATGAGTTTAATTTTAGTTTCGACGTACTCACTTATCCCAACTGGTATTGGAATCAGTTAAGTTTGCCAAGCGGTTTGGAAGGTTGTACTTTCCTGGTAATAATAATAATAACTCTTTGGCCTGCCGCTGATTTGTCGCGGTCCTCATAAGAGAAGGCCATCATTCCCCCTGCACCCCACCCCCTCTTCCCCTCCTCTCCTCCCAGCATTCAGATATAAACTGCTTAATAGTGTCCCTCACTTCCTCTTTTTTCAATTTCTTCAATAAGCATTCCTACCCTCTCCCTCGTGCCCCCCTTCAGCCATCTATCCTTTGTTTCTTCACCCCACTTCTGCATTATTCTTCCAGTAAATTTTATTCTATGAGGTATATACTGTGGGCATTCCAAGAGAAAATGTGCCAGGGTCTCCACTACTCCAGATAGTAGTAGATGTTTAGAACGACTGTGGGACAATGCGACTTCTGAAATAAGGGACAGAGAACAGGGAAACAAAAAAAACCCGAAAATTGCTAAGCTGGCTAAGAATAAATAAATATAATCAGAACAGCCCACGCTTTCACAAAACACACCACAACCTGTGAATTGAGTAAATATAAGCACGTGTCCATGATTTCTTGTAAGTAGATAAATTCTGAAAATCAACTATCATTTTTAGTAAATATGCATATACAAAATACAACAGATTTGGGTTCGTCATCTCTGCTCAACCATAACCCTTTCAACACCATGTCAATACATTTTTCCGTAGAAACAAATGTTGGCAGTCCATGAGTGGACTCACAAATTTACCCCTTACTTAATGAGGAGAATTGACGGTATAATTAATTAAATTATTACTGACCCCTCCCTCAAATACAAGATAGACTTCACTGTAGACGGAAGAGGATTGGATTGTGGATATTATTTTTTCCGAGGGGGGGGGGGAGGGGGGGGGAGAGGAGGGAGTTAAAGGGGCTAAGACCTCCATCCCACCAAATCTGCCAAATTCGTCGGATAGATCAAATTATGCGAACACCATGAAGATAGAGATAATACACCCACGACCACGATGTATGTGCACAATAGGAATAACCGGATGGGCATATAATCACCGTGGAATAGGCGGAGTTCATTGAATTGTGAGTGATAATTCTATGTCGCTATGAAACTTTCTGCACAATCACTGGTCGATTCACACCTGGCAGGCCTGGCATTCTGAAAAATGCAGGAGGGCAAAAAATCGCTCTCCTCAATCAGCTTAGGAGAGCAATTAGCTTTACACAGCATTTTAAGTATCCAGTTGAACGAACTCATTGAAACTGAAACCAACAGACTACATCAGTGATTTTATTAACTTTACTAAGGTAAAGCGAAATCTCTTAGACATCTAGATGTCTCACTCAACAACCGAACACAGACTTGACAAGACCTTTGTGTGTGTACCCAGACCTGTTGTCCAAGAAAGTCATACGCCTACCACTACCACCTGCAACCCACCAAGAGGGGGTTGAAGGTGGTAGTAGTAGGCGTATGACTTTCTTGGACAACAGGTCTGCTTGAATCTACAGTCACATCCTGGTGCAAGTGCTTCAAGTGACAGGATAGTAGTAATGGTAGTATATTATAGTGCCAATATTCCTTGAATAATTACCCCTCAAACTGTGATGTCTGTTGTTGAACTTGAAACTGACAGAAAAAAAATATTGCTGGGACCCATTTTGCTTCAAATGATTGCAACTGTGTTTGGGTATGGTTGCAGCCATTACCTTTTACCACTAAACCACTTTCAAAATGAAATTACGTGATGTTATGTGACTTCGAAGTTAAATTACATTTTTGCTTTACAACAAAAATTTAATGTGAGCATAATACATGTAATCTCAATCATCCCAGACCAAAATATTTAGGAGGGCAATATTTCGCTCTCCTTAATTCTTTCAGGAGGGCAGTAAGGAGAGCTAAAAAATCGCTCTCCTGAAATTGCCAAGCCTGACCTGGTCTCTGTTAGGAGTTATATCGTACTTATTAAATCTGTGGTTGTGGAACTAAGGTATCAAAAACAGATGTGATTGCGATTCACCATCACACCTGTTTTTGAATCCAAGTAGGACACGCCACACATTTTTCTGTTCCGATTGGAGTCTCTCAAAGCCTTTAGAGACGCGGATAGTTCGTCTTCTTTCCAATTAAAACAAAAATTGGGGGAGATTTTTTTTTTGTTCAATATGAGGTAAACTGTAGCCCCTCCCCCGCCAATCTTAGGGACCATAGTCCCCCCCCCCCCCACCACCACCATCACGGGAATTCTGACGCCTTCCCTTGGATATTCCGGGCACGAGAATTAGCTCAGTATGCATACAAGTTTACATCGGCCGACGGCCGTCCTTGAGTAAGAACATTTAAATACAAAATGATCCGTCATAATTTAATCCTACAGACGACCTTCAGACATTATTCAAAGACAAAATAGACTCGTCCATATTTCAGCTGACGGTATTGCATTGGCCGATATCACTCAGGGACTTAATATTGAAAGGGTTGATGTATGAAAAATATTTTATAGTCAAGAACACTACATTCCTTCATCAACTCAACCAAGTGCCAATACTATACAAAATTTGGATCTTCTAGAATTGCACTTTCTACCTATTAATATAACTGACTAAAAATGAATCGTTAGCGTTTTAAATTGGCAAATTGCCATACCTTTGTAAATGCTAATTGTTCATTTCAAACCATTTAAAGTCAAACCGAGAAAATACAATTCTAGAAAATACAATTGTGAAAGTTCTATAGTATTGGTTCTAGGTGGATCCGTGTACTAGGATTACAGAAGAGAAAATATTACACTGAACCTTTCTAAAAAAACATGATGTACAACAAGGATTTAAATGCGACAGAAAATGGTTAAACACTTTATTGCACCAGAATGATTCAGCTTGAACAATATTTACTCAAAGGTTATGTTATATCTATACATGACACATTAGAAGAGTAAACATTAACAATGCAAGATAAAGCAGTATAACATATATAACACAAGAAGCGGCTTCGCCTAGATAGCTCCGCCGAGGGTAACTTCTTTTAAAGCAGGCTAAATACAAGACAAGAATCCAAGTGTTACTGCTTGTGACCTTAACCTTTATCATATGACAATGGGTCAAGGTCATGACACAAGGTTAGGTTATGGGTAACAATTTTGTGATGTATGAACAAGATCTGTTATACAGATTCAATTAACAGACCAGATAAGGGCTGTGTAGCAATACCAAAGTCTTGTTTGTGACCATGAACTTGATGGTATGACCCTGGGTTAAAGTCACGACACACTTTTATGTCATGAGAAATAATTGCACCAACTATGAATAAGATCTGTCAATCTTACACAGTTATATGAACCAGACAAGGGCTATATAACGATATAAAAAGTTTGCTAACGGTGACCTTGGCCTTGATATGACATTGGATCATTGCCAGGACACACCCTTGAGTCATGAGTAATAATTGTACCAACTATGAATAGATCTGTCAATCACACCAAGTTATATGGACCGGACAGTATCCAAATTTTGCTGTCTGTGACCTTGACTTTGATATGACCTTGGATCAATGTCGCGACACACCTTTGAGTCGTGAGCAATAATTGTATCAAGTATGAACTGCCGGTTAGATCAAATTATATAAGTTGGACAATCAAAATGTTGAAGTCGGACGGGCAGACGGATGGACGATGGACTGCTTAGCATTAGAAAAGCTTCACTGACTCTGTTATGCGGAGCTTATGTTCCGTGGTTAAGAAATTATGGGCCGGACAAACAAATGTCAAAGTTTTTCTAAGTGTCACCTTATCATAGGGCCTGCGACCTTGACCTTGAGGAGCACATACCATATTATAATTCGCGACACACTGTCTTTTGGTATTACATATTGTTATGAAGTTTCATTAAAAATATTCACTGGTTACGAAATTATGGCCCGGACAAACAAAATGTTGACGACGGACGGACAGACGGACAGATGGACAAATTGATGTGTGATGGAGGGATTCGACAGAAAGCTCAACGGTTGTATAACTCGTCTCCCTGGGTAATACTTAAAATCGCTAAAAAGGTGCGATTAGTCAATAGACCCACCTGGGGTCAGGAATCTCAACAATTCATAAGTTGAATTAAGTTCAACTTCAGTAGCCTGGACGCCGTCTCCCTACACACGCAATCAGGTTAGTCTAGGAATTAATTCGAATAAATTAATTGTCATTCCCATACGACGTAGTACTATCTTGCTGCTTTGCTATTACCGGTGAATGTTTTCAGGGTTTTCCACAACAGTGAAATGGGGAATTCGCTCCTCCTCAGTGGGGGACAGGACTTTGAACAGATAAGACATCTCAGCCTTCTGAATTGCCGGTGCAACTTCCTTCCGTTTCTGTTTATATTTGGCCCAAGCGTTCGGTAAACCGATGGGTTTGGCTATGTAAAACCATAATTTTCTCTGTAGGATCATGAGTCTAATTTCAATGTGCATTCATTTCGGTAGATTTGGCCTCGAAGTAATGATTTTGTTGGCTATAAGTTTGGGTGCAGTACAGTACAAAAATTCGACTTCAATTGATAGGGGAAAAAGCAATATCGGATCAGGTCAGGGATAACTGGTTCAAGGACCTCACATGATTTCATACTGACTGTCGCTCCCGCGAAAGGATCTATCAAGGAGGCCGACGACTCGGTAAAACAGATTTGCTCCCCCACAAGATCTTTGTGGTTAAAAGGGTTGATAAGGAACCACTTGGTTGTCTCTTCCGTAAAAATAATGTCGTCAATCAACGTATCTGTAGCTTTTTAATGGATTCTGATGTATCTGGATGAGTTTTGGGTGGATGGTAGAAACCCCTAACAATCGTGAATTTCGCAGTTTTATAAATATTTCCGCCCTTAGGAACTCCGTGTTTAGCAAATCAAGGTCGTGTCTGTTTCGGAATGAGATACCGTTCTTGATGTATATGGCAACCCCACCACTCCTACTGGAGTGGTCGAATCGCAATGGTTCATAGAACCCATGAAGGAGAATATCGGGGTGGAATCGTCGATGTGAGGCCATGTCGCAGCCTAAGCTAAACTACCAAATATCATGGTGCGAGGATTCGCATTGGACAGTGTCTAGTTTGGGTTTTAGGCTCTTTGTTAACGAGAATGTTTGAAGTATTCTGGTTATGGTCTAAGGACTGAGGTTACTTTGGCTATTACCAGCGTAAAGTAAAGTTATACCCAAGAGGGGGAAGGACAAAATGACACCGGACACTGAGATTAATACCTTTAAAATGAATGGAGCGAAAGGAAAAGGGCACCAATAGTAGTGAAGCATACATTCAGCTCGACGTCACTGAGACGGATGTGCGGATAAGTTTAGGTCCAAGTAGAATAACTATCGACAATCTGTGCATTAAACATAACATAAACTGTAAGGTTGAAAGTACCTACCCGAGCTCGATATAGTTCATGCTAACACGTATATCTGTTGATGGTGATAATGATAATGTAATTTTACTGCTAGGATACAACACAGTCGCGAGTACATGTGACAGACTGTGTATTGAAGGCAAATTGTATGCAAGGTGGCTTTGGAAAAGAGGTTGCAGTGAACTGTAGAGATAGTAGGGAATGGAAAAAATGTAAGCGTAAAAAAAATATAAAAGATATCTGTCAGTCATCTATATAAAATTGGGATAATTTGCTTTTATGATGTCGGGAAGTTCTTGATAACACCGAGGGGATATTTCATTAACTTGTAAGCTGGTTTAAAGACAGTGGTGTAACGCCCATACAACGAGGTTAGAGCGCCTCCTAAAGGCCCCAAACAATTGCACGTTTTTGGGGCCCCCAACAATTCCAACATTGTGGGAAACATTATTATTAAGGGTCTCAAAACAGCGTTGTAGTTGAAGAATTGAGGTTGGATGCTACAATACTAGCTTGCATAAAGAATCGGGGCGATATTCTTTGAAACAAATTACGGGGTTGTGCATGTGGCACATGAGACAGCAGTTCAAATAACGAAATCATTTTAATTTCATTTCATTTACAAATGTGGATGCATTCTGTACAAGTTGTTACATCAAACCGTCGAAGCAGCATCCGAAACAAATAAACGCCAACATGACTCCTTCTCGGTTGAGGTGCTGACCAACTAACGAACGAACGATCACAGAAACGAACGAAAGAACAAACGAAAAAAATTGCCATCAGTAAAATTTTAATTAATGAAGCACCGGGTTATACAACCCGGTGCTTCATTAATTAAATTTTTGACTATTACTCCTAAAAGTGCTTGGAATCTAATATTATTGCGTCCTCGGAAATATTGCCCACCCGTGGAAAGTGACCTGTCCACGGCGACCATAATGTAACCACTAACCATCACCAGAACGTCTTAAGCCAGTCAAGGCTGGATGGATTTTATACTGAATAGAATGTTTGTACCCCGTGAGTGTGCTAGAATATAGCATTATTATCTATGAATAATTACACTATGTGGCCTATGGGCCCTCAATATTACTGTTACGCCACTGGATCTTAAGGAACTGGTAAGATTGGCTGCTTCGCGTGGCAGCCCGGTGATCTCGACAGGGAATATGACCGCAAGGTAGAGACCAGATGAGGCAGAAGAGGAGTCTTAAGAGTTTAACCCTTTATCCAACACAGACGATATCAAAATTTATCATTTTAAATATCATTTTTTTAATTGTTTCAAAAAATTTCAACACAACCATATCATGTGACCCCTCATTGGAACGAGCTCATTGAGGGGTCACATGATATGGTTTTGTTGAAATATTTTGTAAAATTTAATTTTTACAACTGCTCAATTTGCATATTACGAGGGCGGATGCGGGCGATTCGTTAGGTAAAGGGTTAAAGCAAAAAAAAATGTAATTGCCAGCATTTAAACGTTTGATGCCACAGGTTTGATACCAACTAGTACTGCTGGCTGTAATGAGTTGGTCTGCCGAACAAAGGGATATAAAAGAACGTAGACGAGCCAGGAAGCTGCGTGAGACCCGAAGGGACACACCAAAGCTCATTAACCCTTTAACCATCGTAACGGACAAAACCGATCTGCGACATTCACCAAAATTGCCATTCAATTTTCATTTTCTGTCTCAAAAACATAGCTTATGACCTCTCATTGGAACGAGCTCGTTCCAATGAGAGTCATAAGCCATGTTTTGATGCGAAAAGAAAAAAAAATATTCAACAAGAATTTGCTAAAGTTCATTTGCGTCGCTTTCCGTTATTTTAAGTAATTGTCGGGTTGGGCAATTAAAAATACTCCCATGAAATCGAACAAACTTTCCGAAAATGGAAATAAGGCGCCTTCAGAACCAAAATTGTTGACCAAGAAACCAAGATGGCGGCCTAAAATAAACATAATGGACGACGGAAATGAGTGTCACCCCAACAACACGCACGTTGAATGCACATTACCACGACTTGTCATGGTGATGTCATAACATGGTCGTTCACGCTGGCTGCTATGGCAATTTCAAGCCGCAACCCAACACGACGTTACTAGGTCAGTTGACTATGACGTCAAATGAGATCCATTGATGACACCACCTATAACTGGTATGACACTTCCTTGATATACAACTGTCATACGAAATGTTTTTGAGCTAAATGTTATTTATTTGCTGGTGCCTAAAGTCACATGTCTCTATCTGCAACATAGAGATAAAGGCTAGAAAGACAAACACTTGCAAATATAAACGAACTAAAAAAAAGTCAACAGCTTAGGAACTGCGTCTGAAGAGGAAGACCAACTTATTTAGTGTTAAGCTCCTTCCACAAATAAGCTGCCTCAAAATAAAATTGGATATGTACTTTGGATTTCAGAGTAAATATGCGCCAAATTCTATTGAACAGAAATATTAAAACCTTGCGTATTGCGGAGAATAGGTGATGCGCTGCGGGAGGATTGAGAGTTGCATCAATGAAATCTTGAAAAATGCCTTTGGCATAAGGAAAATATTGGGGAAGTTGAATTAACTGAAATGGCAACGACCAAGGCACCCATCCCTATCAACGTTTAAGGTAATATATACCCGAGGGCATTTGCCGGGGATACAAAAGTTATGGTAGCCAAAGTATCACGAGTTGGTGGGAGCTCTAGGCATGTAGTCAGTTTGGGGGGGGGGAATAAAGCAATATAGATCAGTATTAGTAATGGTAAAAACAAGTACAACTATGAAATGTGTCCTAACGACTTATAAATATTCTCTAGTTTGCGGCAGATTGCAGGAGAGAGAAGACCAGTTTGTATCCATGACTAGGTAAGTATGTGAGTTGAGGAATGAGTGGAAGGGTGTAGAAATGATAGGGGCAAAAACCTTTAGGCCAAGGAAGAATGTTAATCATTTCCTCGGAAAGGTCGTGTCAGCTTGTACAATGTACGTCCGGGGTAAGGAAGAAGAAGAGCTCCAGAGAGACGACGCCCTACCTATGTGGCCTAGTATACGATAAGAAACTGTCCCAAGGTAGTTGGTTCTCGGAGACAAGAGTACGGCAGAAGGCGGTATGAACATAATCCCAATACGCCCATCACATAGAACGGGAATGCAGTTGAAACTAGAAGTCCAGGCACAATAAGCGAAGAAAATAGTTAATGCGCTCCTTACTGCAGAAAAATGATGTCTGAAATACACAAGAGTGTTTGCGCTGTGCAATGGAAAATGTAATGAGCTATTAACGTGGTCGGCAGTGAAAACACGAACTGAACCGATCAAACAGCAACACAATTTTGAGACTTCAGTGTGTGAAGGGTGGATCACTACAAAATCGCTGTGAGATAGGTTTTTCACTTGGTAATTATTTACAATTTCTGGTCTATGAGATGAAAGTTTGGAAGTGTTACTTGTGCGGTTATTAACAATTATAAATACTTTAGGAATGGAGAATATATGGAGCTGTGATTCAGTAGTCATCCACTCTCGTGACACTGTATACAGGGTCAAATTTAATATATGTGTACGTCATTACATGTAAGTGTATTAACTAGTACTGAATTGGAAGAGTTGGGCACGTTGGTTTTCGATAGGAATTGAGTTACGCTATCGGTGCAGTTTGACGAGGGCAAAATTACACATACTCAACGCGCCATTACTTCATACAAGTGCACAATGGAGTGACATACCTTCTTGTTTCAACTGTATAAATAACGTCGGATTCAAACATGATATGGCCGTCTTTATAACGTCATGTGTATCCAATAACGTGAAAGCGTCAGAATGTCATTAAAAGAATTGTTGCATGCGGTTTGGAACGAGAGCGTTTCAACTATGTAATATTTTATCAACGCCGTTTTTCCTAACGTCCCAAATGTGTCATTAGGATTTGCGTAAAACTTGATACGTTTTAACGACAATACTAATCATAGACGGAGTTGCCCTCGCCACAATCATCCGTGTCAATCGACAGATGTTTTTTTTTTTCGTTGTCTCCTCTTTCTGGGGGGCAGACAAAATGGTAAGTTGTGTTCCTCTCGCGGACAACCTTCAGTGTCGTCATTCTTTACTTCTGTACCCAGAAACGTTACTATACTTTCCATATCGCTGATTTTCATTTTGTCGAAAACCTTCGGTAAACGGGGAACGGGAATGCAATCAACTGCTTCCAAACTGGAAGTACACGTATGGAGTCCGTCTATCAAAGACCTAGACAGTACTGGCATCGGGAATTTATTGTCAGATTGAACGACGTTTGCCAGTGATAACAGAGACTCTAAGCACAACGCATTTGTTTCAGTTTCTTCTACAGCTTGCTCATATTTGCTGATTGCCTCACCAATCTTCTTTTTTTCTCTTTCAATGAACTGTTTTTCTTTCTCTTCTATAGCTGACCTTAAAGATTGGAAATATTCCCGAATGGTACTCATTCTTTGTTTTTCTATACCTTTAACCTCATACAAATGTTCCCTATGTGAATGGATCGATGCCGTTTTGTTTTGTCGAACCGTATAAGCGAATTCCACTAGATCAGACATTTCTCGCTGGTCCTCTTTACAAACGTTATACAGTGCATCTATGTTATGATCTTCGTGATCAAGCCTGTAACAGGTCAAGCATATTCCAGTTTTACAAACTAAACAAAAGTAAACTAAATCCTGCCCGTGAAGTTTGCATTCGGTTGGAATGGCGGCTTCGTGAAATTGTTCAGTCAACGTTATGACGTCATGCTTTGAAAAGATTCCTGTATTTGGATGGTAGGTTTTCAAACATTGAGAACAATATGTAATATTACAATTTTTACACCGGAAGCATTTCGAGCTTCTAAATCTCTTCTCACAAACTTGGCATACGTATTCGGATTTGGCAAACTGCCTTTCCTTCAAATGCTTTTGAAAAATCGCTACAATATCGCCCAAAATAAAGTTGTGTCGTAGTCCAGAAGCAGGCGTCTCAATTTCTTCTTCACATAATGGACAACGTGAAAAATGTTCATTGTGTGAAACTACGCATTCTTTACAAAAACTACTGCTACAACAGTCAAGTGTCACTGGATTACGAAGGATATTCCGGCACATCCAACACGTTAGTTCGTCTATAACGGACAGTGAGGTCTTCTTTGAGGCCATTGTAAAGCGTTCTCAGTGAATCAGTACTCTTTATTTCTGATGGTGCCACATCAACCCCCTGAAAGAAAAACCGATACAGTCATGTAAGAAAAACACTCCAACGGTTACCTTTCCGCGCCCACATTTACCAAATATGGAAGAGGTACACGTCCCTATATAAGCAATTTCGGAACCTTGAGAAAATTAATAATAGGACTGTGTGTGTTTTCGGTCCGGTTACGGTCTTTGCGGCAAAACGGAAAACCGAACCGCAAGACCCAGCAACAAAACGGCCGAATGGTTTTACTCTGTGCACAATCTAATCAAACTATCTTACTGGGAGGGAACTTGATTAGTGGTCACTATGGACTCTCGTTACTCAGTCTATCCGGCAAAGGGGCGAATACATCTTGTTCTCACTGTCACATTTCTCCGTTGTTGACTTGTCGACCGCACGAGTCAACAAGTAAGAAAATGTGACAAGAAAACAGGGATTAGATGAATTTTATTCATTTGTTACCCTGGTATATGTTTTGAATAGTCGTAGCAATTGGCCCCATAGAACCCATAAGGAGAGTCAAAGAGGAATTAGGTTGAACCCAATGGAGACACTTACAGACAGGTATTTTGTGGCGAGTGGCTTCGAACGAACTATTGCGGATATTTTTTTCAGTTCAGGTGCTTGAAGTGTCATTTACTATCTGTTCTTCACACTGCTCAATCGAATGGCGCAATGTCGATGCAAACATAAGATTCAGGGTGCGGTCAGTAAGATTCTCAGTGTTTTATCGATTTTTGATGACAAGAATGCAATCAAGAATGACAAAAATCTAATATACAGAGAAACGCAACGGGATGTCTCTATACTTTTGCATTTATTAGTTACTGGAACTATCGTACATGTTATAGTAAAAAAAAAAAAATAGGCTGCACCATTTGAGAGAGGCGGGTGACTGACCTTTCCCTCCAATATTGCCACTCTGGTTGACTTCGATCTCTATTCATAAAGCATATATTGTGGCAGAGATATGCCAAACTTGGGGACAAATATGGTGGGAATTGATAGAAAAAGTTAGAAATGCACTGAAAGTATATACACCTGGAACTTAATATAACCCCCTGAAATGTTTCATGATAGTGAAGTGACTGTTACTGATTATTATGTTTTAATGATCGCTATGTCCTGTAGAACATTTCATCTAGAGAAACATGATGTTTCTGGTTGACAGCGTACCCCAAACACACCGCCTCGTCCACGTGAAGCATGCTTCCCACGAATGTCACAAAAAACACTACAATCCACATGCAATATCTGGGTATAGAACAAGAAAATTTGTCACTTCTTTTATCAATAAATGTTGACATGGCAAGGAGGTGACTGTCAAAGGCACTAGTAGGCATGCATGCAACAGGCATGTCATTCAAAGCTATTGGAAGGCAACTTGGCTCTAGACAATCTGTCATCAGCAGACTTGTCCGAAAACATCAATAAACCAACCATGTTAAGGACGGACAAAGGCATGGACAGTCCCAAAATACCTCTCCCCATGAAGATCGGGGTCTGTAACGCCTTGTCAGGCCTGAACCCTTTGTTTCAAGTGGGGTTTTGAAACGCCTTTGGCTCCTCAACAGGCGTTTGTGCAACAGAACTGTCTCAAAGCACTGGGTATGAGGTCCAGAAGGGTCATCAAACGACCAGCTGTGTCCTATCAACATCAGAAACGGTGTTTGGAGTAGTGTATGGCTCGACATTGGAATGATGGAATCTCAAGACGAGGAGAGCCATTGACCAGACGAGAGTAGGTTCCTGGTCGCATGAGAGTGTGGAGGCATAGAAATAATGCTTACGTGCCAAGGAACGTCAGCCCTACTGTTCCTTATGGTGGAGGATCAGTAATGATCAGGGGATGCCTCCCTCATGATTGTAAACTTGATATGGTGACTGTACGTGGGAATCTCAATGGTCAGCAGTACATTAGTGTTGTGCGGTTTTATTTTCTTGTTTCGGTTCGGTTTCGGTTCGGTTTTTAAAAAAAAACTCGGTTTATAGGTCGGTTTTCGGTTTTTTTATAGTAAGACATCTGCAGTTTCCAACAGAAACTATGTAGCATCAATATAATGCCCATACTGTCATATTTTCAATGATGATTTAATTGGCATTGACTAGCATTTGTGCTAAGTGTATAAATGGCAGGCATTATCAAAACAAAATAATATAAAAGAAAATAAAATGTAACAGTGTTCGTAGAATATCACCACTCACCAATTCTAGGCACATGCCCCCCTCTCCCCCCACCCCTCGCCTCTGGTCTTTAAGTTCAGGCATAGGAGAGTCTATGATGAATTGATATTAACACATGGGTGCGAAAAGAGCTAATTCACAATTTCCCAGGGCTCTGTTCAGTGCTCACTCCTGGGTGGGGCCCTGGGCAGCCTAACAAAGTGACCCTACCAGCCATTGCAAATAATAACAAGCGTTGCCAAGTGGGTCACCTAGACACCCATCCTAACATACCTGTTAATGAACTGATGTATGAACTCTTTTCAGTACCCCCCCCCCCCCCCCCACACACACACACACACACTCACATTGGTGACTAGTGCCACCACCCGCCCTAGTAAAATAATCAGCAATCATTTCGTGTCAGTCTAGAATGGGAAAGTCATATTGTTTGTAGCTGGGTGGGCTTCAAAACGAACCACTTTACCAAATACCTATTGTCTATCTACCCCCCCCCCCCCCCCCCATGCATATATATGCATATATATTGTAACTTTTTTGCGTTTGCCTCGGTTTCGGTTTTGCTTGAAAACCGAAACCGAAACCGTGTAACTGGTAAATGAGTTCGGTTTCGGTTTTTTCCTAAAATGTCGGGAAGAGATGGTTTCTTTATTCAGTTTGCACTAACAATGTCTGAAATGTCAAGCTTAGTCAGGAAATAACAGTGTCGTCAATGCACGCCACATTCTGGGTGTAAAGGGGTCACTGCAGCATGTCCAGATCACTCGAGAATGATGTTTGACAAGTTGTCAATCACACATCGTTGACGTAAAAATGGGTTGTGTTTTCTGTGAGAATGACAAAACAAACAGCCAACACGCCTACATTTCACTGATTACAGGAAATACCTTGCGCAATTGGCTTTGTTTTTGAACTGGTTTGTCTGACATAGTCAATCAGTTTAATTAAAATTACTTATCTACAATCTGTTGGACAGTGAATAATATCATATCAGAAAAAGGTCTTGGCATTTCATTGTCGTATTCGAAAATAACATTAATTTTGTCAAGGGTTTCCCCACCACGTGTTTCGTATGTAGTCTGTTGCCTCCCTTGATGTGCTTATCCGGGAAGAGGTTTTATTGTGCGGTTCAGTCTTGGGACGTTCCGACCTGAGACGATTTGTCCTGAAGGTTTCGGCCAACTAAAAACATGAAACCGCAAGTTCTTATTCTATTTAGTTCAATATATGAAGGCCAAACGTCTTGAACCGAAACGTCCCGAGGCCGAAACGTCCCAAGACCGAATCGTCCATATCCACGGGAAAAAGCTGCGTTCCGTAATATCACTGTCAACGTGCCATGGTTGCATTCCCACACAACTAACTTTAAGGGGGCCAACCAAAGGAACAAATCAGCGGTGGCAAGAGGCAAACGCAAAAAAGTTACAATATATAACAGTACACCAGTGAATTTGTGAAATCAATTTCGTTGAGCTAAAACCATTGCATGGGGGGGGGGGGGGGTGGGGGGGGGGGGGGGGGGGGTTAGATAGACAATAGGTATTTGGTAAAGTGCTTCGTTTTGAAGCCCACCCAGTTACAAACAATATGACTTTCCCATTCTAGACTGACATGAAATGATTGCTGATTATTTTACTAGGGCGGGTGGTGGCACTAGTCACCAATGTGAGTGTGTGTGTGTGTGTGTGTGTGGGGGGGGGGGGGGGTACAGAAAAGAGTTCATACATCAGTTCATTATCAGGTATGTTAGGATGGGTGTCTAGGTGACCCACTTGGCAACGCTTGTTATTATTTGCAATGGCTGGTAGGGTCACTTTGTTAGGCTGCCCAGGGCCCCACCCAGGAGTGAGCACTGAACAGAGCCCTGGGAAATTGTGAATTAGCTCTTTTCGCACCCATGTGTTAATATCAATTCATCATAGACTCTCTTATGCCTGAACTTAAAGACCAGAGGTGAGGGGGGGGGGGGTGGGAGAGGGGGGAGGGGGGCATGTGCCTAGAATTGGTGAGTGGTGATATTCTACGAACACTGTTACATTTTATTTTCTTTTATATTATTTTGTTTTGATAATGCCTGCCATTTATACACTTAGCACAAATGCTAGTCAATGCCAATTGAATCATCATTGAAAATATGACAGTATGGGCATTATATCGATACTACATAGTTTCTGTTGGAAACTGCAGATGTCTTACTATAAAAAACCGAAAACCGACCTATAAACCGAGTTTTTTTTTAAAAACCGAACCGAACCGAAACAAGAAAAATAAAACCGCACAACACTAAAAAAGATTAGTAACAGATATGTGTAATTAGCGCCATTAAAATACTGCATATTTTCATCATTGTGCTGTCTTTCATTTGTCAACAGACTATTCTTTCCGCAAACAATCACTGTTGGCCATCTGAAAGATAGCATGAAAGTAATGACAGTTTCTATTAACACCACTGCGAGAAAAACAGGTGTGCTCAGTTAAGTTCCAAGTGTATATAATACTACCAAGAACGAAGGCAGTCAGAGTTGGAAAGTGGTACGGCGAAATTTTCAGTAACAAAAAAACCTGATAACAATTACTTCTCAAAAATAATTGTTTACAAACAAAAAGACATGCTCAACTGATCAAAATAATAAATCTCTTCTTTCAGTTCTCTCAACCCAACAGCACGTGAAGAACTTTCTTCAGCATGAACGAAATTGTACATTGTGATAAAAAAAATAATCAAACTAATGTTAAGGGGACGTCCAACCTAACTTTGGTCAAATTTCATGTAATTTTCTTTCAAGTCTAAAAAAGGCCCAAAATGAATAACCCCAATAAATTATATACCAAAATGCTTGGAATGAAACATAGAACATGTGGAAACTGAAATTTGCCATGGAACTGCTGCCATGTGTAAATAGCACCGCCTGAAAGTCTGCTATGGCATAAGTAAGAGAACAAAATTTTTACAATAAAATACCTCAAAATAAAATAACAGCTGTATTCTATAAACATTTAAGTACATACTCGAAGAAATCTTTTCCTCATTCATGAAAGTAATGAAGATTGAGACCAAATGTTATAAGTGGAGTGCTCACTGATTGAAGGCAGACATTTTCTTTTGTTTATGTTTTGATTTGGGGAGTTCAACAAAGGTCAACTTGAAGGAGTCCAGCATAAGAAGTATGGAAGGACAAAAGAGTGTCTCCCAATATAAAGATGTATGTGTTACTGTGGTGGTTTGGAAACTATGATATTCTCCTATGTACAATGCACTGCAAAGTCATACATTGTAGTTGAATAAATATATTTACAAACCCCTTGCACTGTAACCCCTTTTATCCCATGCATCAATTTGATAGTGATTAAATTGTTAAATTTGTCTGGTTTATCAATAAGTATATTAGCTTTGTTTAACTCTTGGACACCAAGACACTCATGATATCTGTTGGAGAAGAAATAAGGGTAACTGTAACCTGTCACTGCAATAAACCATCTAAAGTACTTAAAAGTACATTGTCATTCAAAACACATCAAATCAACCTTACATAACCATTATTGCATGTACTTTCCCCAAGGAGGCTTATTGACATATTGAGATCAGAAGGGCACATCCAGAGGGTCTCACATATTTTTTTCAAGAACGCAGTACACAAAGCAATCCCCAAAAGATTACAAGTGAGCTCCATTTGACACAAAAACCAAAAAATTTCGGGGGGGGGGGGGGGAGTCACTCTTTTTGAAGATCCTGGCCACACATGTTCCAAACACTATCAGACAGGTAAACCTCCAAATAAGTGTATCTGCAAAAATCATGTTACATTGCAAAACATTCTTTTTAGAGTTTTAGTTCAGGACCTTTCGTGCTTCTTACTTCCAACTATAACACTTAATTTATCGATTAATGGGTGAATAGAAAAGTCCTGCCACAATCAACATTTTGAGTTCCATAAGCCTTCAAAACAGCTCCGATAAAAGTGTCAAACATCAGATTGGTGGCTTTATACAGAATATTCATTAGGTTGTTGCTTGATAAGTAATAGGAACAAAATCTTCACAAGAAAATTCTGTAGCAATACAATTGAGAGTATTAGCAGGCACTTTGCAACAAATTGTAACAAATCAACTAGTTCTAAACAAAATTTTCTAACTCAAAAGAGTGAAAAAATACCACAACTCTGAAAAAATGTGGGAAGAAACACATGCTACAGCAGCTACACAGGCATTGTTTCCCCATGATGCTCGATCACAAAACCAAATATCCTTCAAATTGGAGTAGCAATGGTTGAGATACAAGGGGGAATGTTGGTACATGTAATGGTGAATGGGTAAGACTAAGATTAAGAGGACAGGGGTCACCACTGCACGGCCCTAGATGCACCTTTGATTTTCCAACTTCCAGGTCTGGGGCATAATAATCGCAACACACCCACCTTATCAGTTCATAATTTCAGTAAAATAAAAGAAATTATCAATTTGAATTAAATAATGGATGATGGAAAATATTTGGCTTCCTTCGCCTTCTCGTACTATTTAATTACCACAAACAATATCAGTTAAATGCCGACAAACGAAACAGAACGCATGTGGTTTAGTTAAAAAGTAACTCGGCATGAATAATGAAGAAATTGCGAATATTTCATTTATTTAAAAGCCAATTGCAGCTAATATTGACCGTGCATTCGATAATTCGTTTCGGTTTTGACCACACGGCCACGCTGACACTCTGTGACAGCGGTTATGTTTATTGTGATATGCAAATTGGGGGATGGTTTCCGGTGAAGGAGATTTGTCACATTTGTCAGTGTAAAACGATCATAAAAGACACTGATCGACGCTTGTATTACTATGGTTAGTTGCAAGAAAAAACTAAATGCTCAACATCGTCCAAGCGCACCTTATTTAAAAGCACGAATGCATCATTTTCAACCCATCTTCAATCGGTCCTTTGCAGACATCAAACATACCCGCCTTCAAATTCCATGGTTACTAGGAAGTAAATAACTTCGCAGCGACAGGGGGAAATTAACACACTCAATATAGTTCCAGGTCACTTGGAATATACTTCGTGAAAAAGTAATTTCTGAAGCATTCTGCTTACTTTGTTATGAATATTGCCTTATTTTATGTGTATCGTCCCGATTTTATACACTCGGTTATTTTTTTTACAAGTGGTTCATGTTGTCTTTCTAGTGCGCAATAATTCAGATTTTTTGTCAACAAAAAAGTTCAGACGGCCTGTAAACACGAGAGGGAATTTCGAACCATATTTTGCAGTTATGACATTAACAGCTCAAGTACTTGCTGTCACCTGTTTGCAAATCCGCTCATACATTGTCTCGAACAAATAAAGGGCGTGATCACGTCCTTGCATTCTTACGATTGCCCAAATTGAGTATTTCTGCAAGAACCACATCGTAATCACATGACCGGAAAAACATCGTTGAAACATGGCCACATCCGGAACATCAAAAATTTGTGTTGGTGTTATTACATTCAAACGTCAAAACCTACCAGAGTGTGTGTCAAAAAAATGCTTTCTCCGAGTCTGTAGTATGTTATCATTATATTGAGGACAAGGCTTTCGAATTACCGATTATTTTGTGGTTTTACCGGTTCGTTACTTATGCCATTTGCAAATTAATCTTCTTCAAAATCATAAAATTCACTTTTTTTCCTGAAAAAAATTATATGTACCTTTTCTATGCACTTTACTCATTATTTTGATATATAATTTGCCTTTCCTTACTTCTCTTATCTGTTTCTGAGGCATTGGGAAAAATGTCAAAAAATTGACCAAAGTTAGGTTGGACGACCCCTTAAGTATGCTTTGTCCGTAGAGCAATGATATTTCTCACCAAATTCAATTTATCTGATGAGGTCACCCAAGGCACAGATGGCTGGTTTGCGAAAAGGAATTATGTAAGGGTTAATGAACGAGTGGTGAATCATTCGGTATTAGAAAACACGAGACCCGAAGGGTCGAGTGTTTTCTAACTCCGAATGATTTACCACGAGTTTATTATCCGACTTAAAACACAACATTCTCTTAAAAGACATGTGTAGTTATAACCCTTATTTCACACTACCGCCGATGCCGGGATCGTGGCTTATCGTG
The DNA here is from genome assembly GCA_031216915.1 of Pictodentalium vernedei. Classification (NCBI taxonomy): domain Eukaryota; kingdom Metazoa; phylum Mollusca; class Scaphopoda; order Dentaliida; family Dentaliidae; genus Pictodentalium; species Pictodentalium vernedei. Next base: position 400,448,663 of record CM062297.1, on the reverse strand, counting down.
GGTCATCGCCGGTAAATCTTGGCCATCCTGAGTATCGCGCGGCTCTTTGTCTACGATGGCCACGATTGCCACGATTCTCCGGCGATGCTCCGGCGACGTCCACGATGATGTAAGATGTATTTGCGCATTTTTTCGCAGCCAATAGCGAGCCGAGTTTCCGGCGCAGAAGTAAGAGAAATCGACTTCTTAATAAATAGGGCTCACCCTGCCGTCTGTCTTCAGTCAGTATCCAGATTCTGAAGATTACACAACTAGTTGCTTCAACTGAAATCCAGCATCATGAGCAGTCAGAGACGAGGACAACCCAGGAGGGGGAAGAAAGCGCCACCACAGCTGCCTGAGTCTCGGGATGAGGGGGTTGAGGACACTGCAAGTCCTGCTAAGAAGAAATCTGCAACGAAATCTAAGAAGACCAGTGACCTCGGAACCCTTGTTCTCGATGAAGCGGCTGAGGGCAGTCAAGTGCTCGGATCCAGACAAGCACCAGAGAAGTATCGCCAGGGCAAACGTCAGGAAGATGAGGAAGAGGAGGTGGACGAGGAGGAGGAGGACGACGACGACACCCAAGATCTGCCACGTATCGAGCCGCCGAAGAAAACCCGCAAGCAGTATGCAACGAAGCAGTACTCCGATGTCCTTGATGACGAAGCTTACGAAGACTTCATAGAGTGCATCAAGCAGAAGGCTTGTATTTGGGACAAGTACGATGCCAACTATCGAAACAAGGACATGTCAGGCATGTTTTGGCGTGAGCTAGATTCCCGGTTTTTCAATGGCAAGACCGGGATGGCACTCACCAAGTATAACACCAACCGTACTGAAGTCGGGAAAGCCCTCCGAAAACAGAAGGATGCCGCGAAGAGTGGTGCAGGTGCTGACGACGTCGACGTTCTGAGCGACAAGGAGAATAAACTGATCGCGGACTGGGGCTGGCTCAAAGACTCAATCCAAAGTGTACCATCGCGACAAGGGCAGCGCCTGGCTGGGAAGAGGAAGGCAGAAGTTGAATCGACCGAGACGTCGAAGACCCTTGAGACAGTGCAGACATCGCTTGCAACCCTGCAACAGGCCATAGCACGCCAATCTGCTCTTCCTCCACCACCACCACCACCACCACACCCAGCCCACGATGAGATAGAAGATCAGCTACTGGCCTTGGCACACAAGGTGCGACGTCTCAACGACCCGAACCAGTTCATAGAGGAGATGGACATGCTGCTCCTCACCCGACTGCAACAAGAACGTCAGCAGCAACATGTAGGTTTCCGATCAACCCTAGGCATGGGACCACCTCAACGACCCTCATCCACAGCAACACGATCCTCCCTCTCACCGACATTTCACCTTCAGCAGCCCGGACAGTTTCCAATCTTCCAACCAAGACAGGACCAGCCACAGCCGCAGAAAGATGAACTAACCAGCTACGTCGACCAGCTCTGCTCATAAACTCTGTCAACCATCACAACAACCACCGGTTCTTTTCCGAACCAACAAGTTCTAAATTTTTCTGTAAATGAAAATAGGGTTTAAATACAAAGAAATAACACAATTTCATTTATTTTTACTTGTTTTCTTTTCATTTCTAGCACAAACACATTATAAGCTAAAGAATTGAACTGTTTGGTGGCCCTTAGAAGGGTCGTAGTTTCCGGCTCGACGATTTACCCCATAGAACCCCATACAACCCCATAGATACCCCATAGAACCCCATAGAGCATTAAGGGTACCCCATAGATACCCCATAGAGCATTAAGGGTCCCGACATGTGTGAAATATACGCTGTTAACCCTAACGTCGCGGTAAACTTTGACAGGAAAAAGTGTTTTTAGGTCGGTAAATTCCGGCACCGTCGTGAGTCGAAAAATGAAAATCGCATGAATACTGGATACTTTTATTTAATGTATTGAATGTTTGATAGATATGCCCTTCTAACCGAAATCGAATTACCGTTACACGATTCTTTTCACCACTGAAGAGTTTTGCAATTAGCACCATGCTTCTGTCGATGATTCAGTAATCGGTAATATATCGGTATAGTGGAATCCTTTGAATTGTTTCGTTCTTTGAATTGTTTGTTGAATATTTGCAACAATAAAATTGCTTGGTTTTTTTTTGCTACCAACACATAGGTTGTGACCCTCCTTCGAACGAGCGTGGCGCGCTCGTTCGAATGAGGGTCGCAACCTATATTTTGTTAGCAAAAAATCAAATCAAAGATTTTGAATGAAAATGGTCGGTTTTTTGCTACCAAAACATAGGTTGTGACCCTCCTTCGAACGAGCGTGGCGCGCTCGTTCGAATGAGGGTCGCAACCTATATTTTGGTAGCTAAAAATCAAATGTCATTGCAGATTTGGTTCACAACACCTCGTCTTGCCATGGCACAGCACCTACTCGACTGTTGACGTACTGCATCAGAGTGTTCCTAACGCGTTTTCCTGCATCGAGATTGCCTTGTCTGTGGTCACGCTGGCCGTCATCCAATCGGGCACGTGGGTCGGGATTGGGATTGTTGTGATCGATGGCCATGTTGTGTGGTTGACGTAGACGGAGTAGATTGTGTAAGACGACACAGCACAACATCACAGAATCCATGGTTTTCAACTTGTACATCTGCAATCCTATCAACAGACATTGAAACTTCTGTGCTAAGATACCAAAGGCACACTCCACCACCATCCTTGCCCGCGACAGTCTGTTGTTGAAAGGTCTCTGCTCCCGGGTGAGATGACCGCCACGCCCACTGAATGGTTTCATGAGCCAAGAACGAAGAGGAAACGCATCATCTCCTATCAGGAAATATGGCACTTCTGGCAGTGTGGTTCCTGGCAGCGGCTCATTTTCTGGCAACAATGCTGTGTCATCCTCGAGTACCTCTCGCAGTTCAGACTCCGCGAACAGCTGGGCATCTGGGGCTCCCCCGTTGGCTCCGACCTCACAGTATATAAACTTATAGTCACTGTCAACTAGGCCCATGAGAACTTTCGAGAAGTATTTCTTGTAGTTGTAGTACACCGACGATGTCTTTGGTGGCTTCTTGATGCGAACATGTTTGCCATCCAGGGCCCCAACACAGTGTGGCAAGTTCCATCGCTGCAAGAAGCCATCGGCAATCGTCTTCCACTGGTTGCTGGAAGTAATCTCGGGCATCACGTCATCACAGAAGGCACTGATGATTGCTTCGGTCAACTCGGGGATAAACATCGATATCGCGTTGACGGACACTCGGAACTGGTAGTGGAGGTGCATGTACCTGGCCCCCGTTGCCAGGTATCGCAGGGTGACGGCTAGTTTTAAGCCCGGGTCCAGCGGTGCCCTCATCTTTGTATGTTCCTTCTCGATGTATGGTCGCACTCCTTCTAGCAGCTCCATGAACAAGGCGTTGTCAACCCTCATGAAGTTTTTGTAGGCACGTGGATCTTCGGCATTGAGCGTCTGTACCAGGGTGTCATACTCCCCATGCAACTCCCGTTGGAGTAACCAGCCTCTCGACCAAACAGTTCTCTGCCTCCTGCGACGGTACCTTCTCTTCTTCCGCTGCAGTTGAAGTTGCAGTGCCAGTATCTGCAGTTGCATCTGTGTCACTTGCAGCAAATTGCCTATGACTTGGTAGTCCATGTTGGTTGACCAGAAGTAACTTTCAGTACTGCCTCACAGAGTGTCCCTGAATATATCCAGAGGGTGGATGGAAACCTCCCTTTGATGATTTCCATTGGTCAGTGAAAAAGTCAGCTCTCGTTTCATTGGTACAGAAGAAAAACAACAGAATATCATCAGATTCGTGGGACCCATCGTAGGTATCGGCGATGCATCGTAGGTATCGTGGACATCGTGAGTATCTTGAGTTGTTCATCCTGGCAATCTTATCCATCGTAGCACCATCCGCGATGCATCGTAGCTATATCGGCGAGAATCGTGTCCATCGTGCCAAAAGTGCTGACCATTGAATGAAGATGACCACGATTTGTCGCCGATATAGCTACGAAGCATCGACGATGGTGCTACGATGGGCCTCATCGTGGCAAAACTTGTGCAAGTACGCAACTTTTGGCAAGATAGTCAACATTGCCACGATAACCAAGATGACCACGATGTATCGAGGATGCTCTTACGATCTATCGACGATATAACTACGATCCACCATGTTTAGGTCAAGATAATCACGGTCCCCACGATGCCTCTACGAAGCATCGTGGCGTATCGTGACTCGCTCACAATCATGTCATTCCGTAGCCATCGTGTAGTGTGAAATACGTGTAATAGCCGAGTTAAATGTTTGTTCTCAATTTTCGCGTTTTAATAGTGTGTTCCTCTGTAGCATTTCTGTGACTGACGATCGGATTTGGATACATCACCCTTCTGATCCACACTATTCATGAAGCAGAGCGTCGTCCGGTTTTCACGCATGAACCGGGTTACCTCAAACTGCTGGGGTACTTTCCACGGTGTACACTGTACAGGCACATATTTGGGGGGGGGGGGGTGGGGTGGGGGGGGGGAGCGAATGGACCTAGGGGGAAAGCAAATTGATCATTTCGAAGGGGGTGATCGAGGAAAAGCTAAGTTTTGGCAATGATCAAAATCAATTGTTTAAAAAAGGTAAATGCGACTGAACACA